>CM064573.1:2314233-2448520 GCA_032716605.1 Paralithodes platypus
GACAAGATCCCCCTTCTAGATAAATGTGTAGGCTACATTATTCGGTAGAAAACTCGGCTGGTTCCTCTTAAATTACAGTTTCGCTATCGCTCGCCAGGATAACATCGAGACCTAAATGGCACGAAAGGTCTTAATATTGACAAAGCAATGGGGTGAAATGTCTTAAATTCGCCAAACTAATGGGTCAAATGCCTTATAATCTTGAAACTAATTGGGCTAAACATGAGGGAGAAAGGGGGTGGGGCCAGAATAACCAACCATCCCCTTTCTTAATAAATATAACTATTACTCTTACAAGTTAAACTCTATTTGTCTTAACCCCTTCTGTACCAGCGACGTCTTTTTCAAATTATAAGCTTGTTTACTAAATTACTACTAATCGATAATTACGGTTTTCAGTTTAGGAATGATCTCTAGCAATTATATGGCTTCCAAACTATCTCAATCAACACTTTTCACTACCACAGATCCTTCCTAGGCTAGCGAGACTGTAATTTAAGAGGAACCGGCCTTTGGCCGGTAAATTTTTCTGCCGAAAAATGTACCGTTTAAATTTATCTAGAAGGGGGGGGGGGGGGGATCTTGGGGATGTTTTTATAAGTTTGATGGAGGTCTAGGGAGGAAACCAAAATAAAAACCCTTTGTTGTTATACCGGTAGATGGAAACTGTTAAATATCTACCTTTACCTAACTGGGCACAACGAAACATTTGCATGGATGTTTCTTTATAAGGCGGGGCCTCTGGGGGGACCTTTGGCCCTGGAGGGATGACACACGGGACGCATGCGCGGGGCAGACCAGGGCACAAGGGGGGCGGCTGTCCGGAGAATTAGGACGACTTTATTACACTAGTCGACATTTTGTATTCCTTGTGTTATAAATATCTGTGTTGTTAGTGTTTTTGTCGTGGATTATGTCTGGCATAGGGTAAGTTCGTGAAATTATATTTTTTTCTTTTCTGGCGAGCAATAGTGAGCCTGTAATTTAGGAGGATCTGGCCTACGGCCGGGATATTTTGCTACCTGTAAAATTTCATTTGAGGGTGTTTTTTGTTTTTGTTTCATTTATTGTTTAGGCCTATAGAGGTCTAGGGAGCAAACTTTAAAAAATATTAAAATAAATACTGCAGTCCATTAAGTATATGTGGCCTAGCCAGAAATAGTGACTCTTATTATCTGTAATTTAAAAAGGACTATAGTAAATGAATGGTCTGTAAAGTAGACAAATATGATCGTAAATAATCCTTTCTAATTATAGTGTAGCTATGAAATTGTTATGTTTATTTTATGTGCATAATTTGGTTTGCAATATGGTGGGTATCCATACCCACCATGTTGCAAACCAAGGTTGCAGGCTAGGTTCTTGAAGACGGTGTGTTGGGGAGGTGGGGGGGGGGGGGGGGGGTTGAATAATGGAAGGGGAAAGGTTGAAGAGGGGAGGGGAGGGGTAATTGGTTGTGGAGGGTAGGAAGGGGAGTGGAGAGGGGCTAAGGTTGAAGAGGGTAGGGAGAGGAGAGGAAGGGGGGTATAGTTGTGGAGGGTAGGGGTAGGGTGGAGGGGTATTATTGTGGAGGGGTCCCATCTAGTCCGTTCTACCACACAGTGTTCCACCACCACCATGTTGTGGGTGTTGTGGATATTGTTGTTCCTCAGTTTGATGGCTCACACCAGTTCCGTGGACCACCAGGATAGAGACGGTCAGTTTCTGCAATTTTCGAGCCTTCTTTGTTTTAGATTTATATTTGTTGTGGATGAGGGAGATAAAATGCAGAACTGCCTGTGACGAGTGCCTTCCCCAGAGTTGAAAGAGTGACAGGACTAAAATCAAGAAATGTTCGAGCCAGAATGCCTGGACACAGAGTTTGAAACAATTTAAGTCGTAGGATGAGGGGAAGATGGATTTAGGGATAGAGTTCCAGAGCTTATCTGTTGAATAGAAGAAAGATTGTGAATATCGTTTCACTCTTCGATTGGAGAGTTGCACAGAGTAGGGGTGGGATTGTGTTGCAAGATGGGTGTTACGTGCTCTACGAAGAGGTGGTAGACACTGGGAGAGCTCTGAGGAACCCTGATTATTGTAATAGCGGTAGAATAGTGAGAGAGATGCAACATTGCGGCGAAGAGAGAGAGATTGCAAAGAGTCCGTGAGTGGACGTGAGTTAATGAAACGAAAAACTTTTGTTTCTACTTTGTCAAGAAGTGTTGTGTGAGAGGATCTTCCCCACACATGTGATTTTTTTTACAATACTCAATACAAGGACGCACTGTGCCCCTGTACAGAGCAAGAAGCTGCACAGGGGTAAAGAACCTTCAGAGGCGGTTGAGCGGATTAGCCCCCAGACCCCCTTCAAGCTAAAGATCGCCTCCCCAAACCCTCTTCAAGCTAAAGAACGCCTTCCCAGACCCCCTTCAAGCTAGATAACGCCTCCCAAGACCCCCTTCAAACTAAGAATATGCGTCCCCAGACCCCCTTCAAGCTAAAGATCGCCTCCCCAGACCCCCTTCAAGCTAAGTAACGCCTTCCCAGACCCCCTTCAAGCTAAAGAACGCCTTCTTAGACCCCCTTCAAGCTAAAGAACGCCTTCCCAGACCCCCTTCAAGCTAAAGAACGCCTTCTTAGACCCCCTTCAAGCTAAGTAACGCCTTCCCAGACCCCCTTCAAGCTAAGTAACGCCTTCCCAGACCCCCTTCAAGCTAAGTAACGCCTTCCCAGACCCCCTTCAAGCTAAAGAACGCCTTCCTAGACCCCCTTCAAGCTAAAGAACGCCTTCCCAGACCCCTTCAGTTAAGAAAACGCCTCCTCAGACCCCCTTCAAGCTAAGAAAACGCCTCCTTAGACCCTTCAAACAAAATTTGTAAATTTGTCTATAGAAAAATGTCCCGATTAAGGCCTGGTTTTCCTAGTTTACACGATCGCTTTCACTCATACCAATATCGCGGAACAGGATAGAGACGGTATTACATCGTAGTCTAGAAATTGTGTATATTTTCTAAGATACTGGTATATAATTAGCTTCTTATATTATAAGGGTGAGGGCTGGTCTTATCTAGAGTGAGGTTTGGCATACTCTGCCCAACCTTAGCAATTTCTGTCTGTCTCTTTTTCGTACTACCGGTACTTTTTCTACTTTGGGGGCGGGTGGCTAGGAATCCTCCTCTCCTTGTAAAATCCACCTACTAGACGGGACAGAGAAAGGGGCGAGGGAACGCAAAAGTGGTCCCAGACCTTAAGAATTGGAACTTCAAATGTTGTTTCTGTTCGGGCTTTGTCTCGAGTCGGCCAGCCTCAGCTGTGGGGTATATGCCCGAATATATAGACCTACATGCATACATACATAGATTATAATATATTTCTGGTGACAAAGATGTGGATATATTTATAGTTCGAAGATGAAATTAAGTTGTATTTAAGTTGTAAGAAGTGGTTTAAGCCATCCATTAACAAAATATAGTATAAAATAAGCCTTGGAGGTGGGAAATACAGCCAAATACAGTTATCCATTAACATATTTTGGGGATGGACTAGCCACCCACCACTGCTGAAATAATAATGCTTAAAGCGGGATGGTTCACTTTTTGGGCGATTTTTGCATGTATTAATTATTTTTCTAGTTTCCTCCCTAGACCTCCATCAAATTAAAAGAAAACATCCATTAGATCCCCCTTCTAGATTAATTTGTACATTTTTCGGTACAAAGGAGTACAAAGGAGTACAAAGGAAATCAAGCAACAACAGGTCTAGTGACCCTTCTAGGTTGCTTGTCCTCCAAAACACTGAGGATCAAGTGTCCAAACAGTGGTTTAGAGTGGGTAAGGGAACATTGGAAAGGGAACTACTGCCCTGCCACTAACGTGGCAGGACTAGGAAGTTAGTAGGGGACATATGGGTTAGTAACTGAGGGGAGGATAAAGTTATTCATTTACAAACGCAGTCAGTCGCGGGTTTGATGCGAGATATTTGTCTAGGCGGAATTTAAATGAATCAACGGTGCTGCAGTCTATAACGTCTCGGGGAAGCCCATTCCACAAGTTGACAACTCGATTGAAGAAGAAATTCTTAGATTCGTGCGAGTTAAAAGATTTACCAATAATTTTGCAACCGTTTTCCCCGCGTGTAATTAGATTGGTCGATAGTGAAGTACTTACTACAGTTCATATTGTCGATGCCTTTGATGATTTTGAACACTTGAATTAAGTCGCCTCTTAATCTGCGCTGGGTTAAAGGAAATAGATTTAATTCTCTAAGACCCTCTTCGTATGGTTTGTTCTTTAGGCTAGGTATCATTTTGGTAACTCTACGTTGAACTCGTTCTAGCTTGTTTATATCTTTTTGGTAATAAGGGCACCAGGATTGAACGCAGTATTCCAGAAGAGGGCGGACTAAGGAATTGTAAAGGGTTAGGATAACTTCTTTGGATTTATGCTCAAATGACCTGCCTATAAAGCCAATTATTTTGTTTGCCTTCTTAACAACTTCTGAACATTGTTGACTCGGTTTTAGGTTACTCGATATTGTTACTCCCAGATCAGTTTCTCTGTTTACATTCATAAGCTGAGTGCCATTCATCGAATAGTTTGCTTTCTCATTTAGGTATCCGACATGTAGTACTTTACATTTATCCGCATTGAAACTCATTTGCCAAATTTGGGCCCAACATGACAATTTATCTAGATTGTGTTGCATATCGTCAACTTGTTCTTTTGAGAGTACGCTATTTGCAATTTTTGTATCGTCAGCAAATTTTGAGATTGTGCAGGTGAGACCCTCATCTATGTCGTTGATGTAAATTAGAAAGAGAATTGGTCCTAGTACCGATCCCTGGGGTACCCCGCTACTTACATTGGTCCATTTAGATGCCTTACCGTTTATGACTACCCTTTGCTTTCTGTTGCTGAGCCAATTTTCTATCCATTTCAACACACCGTCTTGTATTCCATGCGCTTTTAGTTTTAGCAGTAAACGTTTGTGGGGAACTTTGTCAAAGGCCTTTTGAAAATCAAGGTATATAATATCTACAGCTTTACTCTCATCGTAGAGGTTGAGGATATCGTGGAAGAAGTCTAAGAGGTTTGTTAAACAGGAACGTTTTTTACGAAAGCCGTGTTGAGTATCTTTAAGTATGTTATTTTCCTCCAAGTGATTTACGAGTCTGTCTCGTATGACCGTTTCTAGCATTTTACATACAACTGAGGTTAAGCTAATTGGACGATAGTTACTGGGTAGGGATTTGCTGCTTTTTTGAATATCGGTGTTACGTTGGCTAGCTTCCACTGATCAGGCATAGTTCCAGACTGCAAGGATTTATTGAATAGTAATGTCAGTGGTTTGGAGAGCTCATTCTTAGCTTCCTTTAGAACTCTAGGCGAGATTGTATCAGGTCCTGGCGTTTTATTTACCTTGAGTTTATCTAAACAATTCAATACTTCTCTCTCTGTAACGGTGATATTGCTTAGAACATCTGAATTATCAATCTGAATCGGCGATGGTGTAGGGATATCACTGAGGTCTTCTGTTGTAAAAACTGATGCAAAGAAGGTATTGAGGGCATTACTCATTTGTACTTCGTCTTTGGTGTATTCTCCTTTTTCATCGACTAACGGTCCAACAGTTGAAGTAACTACTTTTTTCTTTCTGATATAACTATAGAATTCTTTCGGGTTTGTTTTACTTTGATTCGCAATATGTAACTCTAAGGTCTTTTTACTTTGCTTAATTAACTTTTTGGCTTTGCGTCGTAGCTCTACAAATTTCACACCCGTTCTTCGTCATTTTGTGAGGATTTTAATCTATCATTAGCAAATTTTTTTAGCAAGCAGGCAGTTTGAAATATCTTTATTCCACCATTTGGGCTTATTATTATGGCCTGGACGCCGTATTTTCGATGGTATGCAGTCTTGCACTGCTTTTAGGTAAGTGGTTTCGAAAAACTTCCAAGATGTATTTATGTCGTTATTGTTAATTAAAAAGCTCCAGTCAGTTTCTTTAAACATAGCTCTAAGTTTATGGAAGTTTGCTTTCTTGAAATTAGGGACTTTTTCGATGCTACTAT
Organism: Paralithodes platypus; assembly: GCA_032716605.1. Lineage (NCBI taxonomy): Eukaryota > Metazoa > Arthropoda > Malacostraca > Decapoda > Lithodidae > Paralithodes > Paralithodes platypus. The sequence continues at coordinate 2,320,283 of CM064573.1, forward strand.
TTGGTTCGTTACTAGTAAACTTTAAAGTGAAAGTTATCGTACGATGGTCGCTGTTACTGAATTCATCACCAACATTCAAATTCTCTATCAATTCTTCTTTTGTTGCAAGTACAATGTCAAGAACGTTATTACCACGGGTCGGCATTCGAACAAATTGATAAAGCGAACTCTCTTGCAAGTTCGTAGAACAATGTCCCGGCCTTTGGCCGATTCTTCCAACATTACAGGCTCACTATCGTTCGCCAGGGAAAAAATCAACACCTAAATACCACGAAAGGTCTAAATATTGACGAAGAAATGGGCAAAAGGTCTTAAATTCGACTAACTAATGGGGCAAACATCTTAACATCTGAAAACTAATGGGGCTAAACATGAGGGAGAAAGTGGTCCAGAAAACCGGCCCATCCCCCCTTAAAAGATACACAAGTGCCTCGGAGTCGAAAGGCCCCTAAGTTGAAAGGCCAATCCTGTAAATCCTTGAATAAACTGGTAAGGGTTGTCTCTTTCTCACGGGGGATAGGTCCGCTTGGGGGCGTTTGGTGTATGGCCACCCTCATAAAGGGGAGTAAGGCGTCCGGCAATAGGTAGATGGATAAATTAACGAAATATAGTATTAACCCTTTCACGCACATATGACGTAGAGGTTGCCAGATTAGCAATATGAAATAGAGTTCTCTCACTCTTATAATTACATCTCCAAAATTAGTTTTCTGCCCACAGCTAACTCAAAGACAACTGCAGAGGTTGAAGTAACTAAAATAAAAGTTTCTAAATACCCCTGATGGTAACAAAGGCTTCAATGTATCCCTAATAGGTTCAAAATCGCGTCATATGTCGGTTAAATATGCCTTGGTGGTGGAAAATACAGTCAAATATTGGCATCCATTAAGGGGAGGTATTTAGTTTGTTCCGTAGACCTCCATCAAGCTTAAAATTACACCCCCTTGAGTCCCTTTCAAGATATATTTGTACATTTTTCGGTAGAAAAATGTCCCGGCCAAAGGCCGGTTTCTTAAATTACAGGCTCGCTATCGCTCGCCAGGATAAAATTGACACCTGAATGGCACGAAAGGTCTTAATATGGGGTGAAAGTTCTTAAAATCGCTAAACTAATGGGGCAAACGTTTTATAATATCAAAAACAATGGGGCTAAACATGAGGGAGAAAGGGGGTCAAGAAAAAAAATCCCTTAAGTGGAGATCTCCCCTTAACAAAATATGCTATAATATAATATAAGCCCTGGTGGTGGTGGTGGACAAATAAGCTAGATAATTATCTCTTCCACATGTTGCTGATTCATCTTCAACTGGACCATATTTTTGTCTTGTTAGTTGAAGATGGTGGTCAAGTATTGGGATTTAACCCCTACTGTGCCGGCGACGTCTTTTTAAAATTATAGTCTGGCAACTGTTAGACGATTTTATTCAGGTTAGGAAGGATATCTACCAATTGAAAGGCTACACACTATCTCAATATTCCAATCTTTTAACTAATTAACTAACTGACATATATTTTGTCTCTGTAGCTGAAGATGGAGGTGAGGTCTCCGAGGCTGGTCCTACGGTGTTGGTGGGTAGGGACGTGGTGGAGGCTGCAGCCAGCAGATTTTTAGAAGGAGCTGGTGTGGACCTCTCTATCCAATGTTCTACAGCTATGTTCGCCGCCTGGGACTACCACACCAACCTTACCTCACATAACAAGGCTCTTCTGGTTAGTTATTTAGATTTTTAGTAGATTTTTAGATTCTTGGATTTTGTTTAGATTCTTGGATTTTTTTTTTAGATTCTTGGATTTTGTTTTTTAGATTTTTAGATTCTTGGATTTTTTAGATTTTTAGAGGGGGCTGGGGTGTGGATCTCTCTATCCAATGTTCTACAGCTATGTTCGCCGCCTGGGACTACCACACCAACCTTACCTCACATAACAAGGCTCTGCTAGTTAGTTATTTAGATTTTTAGAGGGGGCTGGTGTGGACCTCTCTATCCAATGTTCTACAGCTATGTTCGCCGCCTGGGACTACCACACCAACCTTACCTCACATAACAAGGCTCTGCTGGTTAGTTAAGGGAGAAATCAAGGGACTGGGGTTCTCGAAAAGGGGCTCCAGTCCTGAAAATGTACGTGACTTGCAGTGTGCTGGCTTAATAATCCAGAAGGGTTGATAGTATCTGAAGTACTAATATCAGCTGAAATAACCAATTTTTACATCTAATAACGAAAGGTTTTATTATTTATTATTAGTAGTGGTAGTTTTAGGAGTATAATTGACCACTTGAGAGTTTCAGGCTAGCCTATAATTAAGTTGGAGCCGTAAACATCGATTATAAACAGAAATGCAGTAATAATGTAGGTTTCTGATGGATAGAAGTAGATTTGTACTTATTTATATATGCAATGCAACCATACTTCGCTTCGTAATTCTGATAAATATCGATGTCTACAGCTCCAACTTCCTTATAGCCAGAAACTCGCAAGTGGTCTATTTGTTTATCAATAATCACAGGCGCCTTAAGATGTTTTTAGTTTCCTCGTTAGACCTCCATCAAGCTTATAATCCCCCCCCCCCCCCCCCCCGACCACTTTTCAAGATAAATGTGTAAATTTTTCGGTAGAAAAATATCATGGCCGGTTCCTCCTAAAATACAGGCTCGTTATCGCTCGCCAGGAAAACAAATCGACACTTAAATGGCACGAAAAGTCTTAGAATTGACAAAATAATTGGGTGAACGTCTTAAATACGCCAAACTAATGGGCCGAACGTCTTAAAATCTGAAAACTAATGGGGCGAGAAGCGGGGCCAGCAAAAAATCTCCATCTCCCTTTGAAATCACAAAACGAATTGGGCTAAACTCGAGGGAGAAGGGGGTCCAGAAAGATTAAGCCCTTAACCCCTTCTGTACCGGCGACATCTTTTAAATCTTATTCTAGCTATATTTCGACGATGTTTTCAGTTTAAAAGATATCTGTGGTAGTAAAAAGGGGTTCGAAGCCTGGTAACTGCTGGAGGCCAATTTTTAACGGAATAACATCGTCCAACTGTAGCCAGACTAGAGATGAAGGAAAGTCACCGGTAATGAACGGTTTAAGGGGGTAGGGCTTGGTTTTGAACGGTTTAAGGGGGTAGGGCTTGGTTTTTGGCCTATATATTTATGTATTTTTTTTAGTTTCCTCCATCAAGCTTAGAAAAACACTCCATAGAACCCCCCCCCCCTTCAAGATAACGTGTACATTTTTCGGTAGATAAATGTGTACATTTTTCGGTAGATACAAGTGTAGGCCTACATTTTTCGATAGAAAAATGTCCCGGCCGAAGACCGGTTCCTCATCAAATTACAGGCTCGCTATCGCTCGCCAGGACAAAATCGACCCCTAAGTGGCACGAAAGGTCTTAAAATTGACAACGAAATGGGGCGAAAGGTCTCTTAAAATCGCCAAACTAACGGAGCGAACGTCTTAAAACCTCAAACCTAATATGCTTAACATGAGGGAAAAGGGGGTCCAAGAAAAACTAGTACCCCCTTAATAACGTCCCAATAGATTCCTGCATTTCAATAGTGTAGATTAATTAGGATGTTCACCATATTAATTCCCTTGTGAGGATCTGTGTACCCAAACCCTCTGCTCTTCTCTCTCTCTCTCTCTCTCTCTCTCTCTCTCTCTCTCTCTCTCTCTCTCTCTCTCTCTCTCTCTCTGAAATTAGAATTGAAAAGGTTCAGCACTAGTATTTGTGGAAAAAAAAATCACATATAAGATCTGTTCTACCTGGAACAAACTTCCCTCAGAAGTTGTAAATAGTTCGTCAGTAGAGCAGTTCAGGAAGAGAGTAGATAATATTTTGCACACTGTAATGAGTGTAGTGCACTAACCAGTCTCTCTCCTTCCACTTCCAGTATCTCCTCGGAATGGACTGCAAGGTCTCTGAGATACTAACTATTCCTTGTAACTCTCGACTATCATTAGACAATTTCACTCACACACACTCTTCTTTGTTCGGTCTCTCTCACACACACACACACACACACACACACACACACACACACACATACGCACTCAACACTCAAACACACATCACACACACACCCTATCACAGTACTTGAACCTATAATTCGTAAGTAAGCCACTCACTGTCCGTTTAGCTTGTCATCGTTCACCACAATAAAGGGTTGTTAGAGCCTGTAGGTGAGTGGTTTGATGGTGTGTTCAAGCTAGTCAAAGCACACGCACATACACATAGCCTACATACATATACTTACACACACACATGCTCATCACACAGAGACATGCTCATCACACACACACACACACATGCTCTTCACACACACACACACTCTCACATAACAATTTGTTGACCCCCTTGACACAATACCAACCATAAATGAAATATCCTTCCACGGTTAATTTCCAAGACAAGAGATTGCTGATACCTCTGAATTACCGGAGAATCTTCTCAAAATACTCTTGACAAATCGATAATTAATTTTCAAAGGTTTATAAGCCTACATGTATCATTTATATGTAGGCTATGATCGTGTGAGCCCTGGTCACACAAAGGTGGTTGTGAAGACGAAGGTTAATTCTAATAATTCCTACCTACAACACAACACAGCCCCCCCCCCCCCCTCCCCGGCTCCAACCATTGTAATGCTTCCAACAACAAAGCCGTATAGCCTAATGTTACTGGTGCCCTGACGGGTGAGGGCTGGTCCTATCCAGAGTGAGGTTTAGCATCCTCTACTCTACCTTACCTGTTTCTGTCTGCACTAATTTTCGAAATCACCCGATTGGGTGGCACTCCAAGGGGGGCTGCGAACGGTGGGAGACTTGGCCCAGGGGTACAAGCCCGTGGGCTGATGATCCCCTCCTCCGCTGCCCTCTTCAGAGACTAATCTCATCTCACCCTGGCCTCCGTGGGCCCGAACATCTGGAGCGGCTCTGGTATACCAGACTCGGGACTGATCTACCAGACAGTCTGGGGGAACAACAACAACAACAACAACTGGTACCCTGGGCGACCACTTTGATTTGATGCTGGAAAGTGTAACTAGTCACTTACCCGATATACTGTACTTTCCAACAAAGATACATTCTGTATCCAACACAATGGTCACAGAATGTGGATGATGGTCGTCCACACCTACCAATAATCGTTAATACTAATTCGTCCATTATTTTCCTTCCAGGTTGCGGCCCAAGCTTCCTACCAGAGCGCCAGGCGAGAGATGTGGGAGGAGGCTGAACAATGGAGGACTTTGAGTTACTTTATTCACGACCATAATATACTACATCAGTTAACTCTACTATCACATATTGGACCTACTGCTCTCAGTCATAACCATCATGCTATGGTGAGTATTAGAAGATAACATTATTTATTAGGCGGATGTCCATGGGAACTATCCCCCTTGCTAAGGCCTTTCCTAGCTGATGCCGAGAGGATTGAGTTCTAGTCATGTGGTGATGGGCTGGTCTATCAGAGTGAGAGTTGAGCATTCTCTGTCATATCCATAGCTTAAGCCGGTATCACACGATATCTTTTTCCCTCAACACTGGTCTGGCAGCTTTTCCTATATATAACTTACCTTATAGTCTTAGGGAGAGCGCTTTCATAAAATATTCACTGTAATTTCTCAAGCTATCATTAACCTATTTGTTTTTGTTTTCTTGTAATTTGTGTTTGTTGAGTCACTTCCTGTCCGACCCTAGCTCTCTCAGCAGTAATTATGTGGGACATAATATTTATTTAGACTGTTTTAAGATTTTGTTTTTTAAATGTATTTATTATATTTGTTTGTTTTTAGAATATATTTTAGTTTGTGTTTATTTTTTTGGTTAGATTTATGCTTTGTGGATTTGTTTTTTAGATTTTGTGGATTTGTGATTTATGTTTGTTCCTCCCCAACCCTCTCTCTTTCAGCAGTAATTATGTGGGACAGTTTTCAAACACCACCTCCAACACCCATAGTCAAAAACGGAACATATATTTTATATTACTTTATAATGTATATATATTTTTATATATATTTTTTTTTAGACTATTTATATTAGATTTTGAATTTTAGATTGGTTTTATAGATAGTTTTGGATATATTTGTTTAGATTTTGTTGAAATTTCGTTTTGTTTTTTTAGATTTGAATTTCCTTGTAATTAGTGTTTGTTGATTCACTTCCTGGCCGACCCTCTCCCTCAGTAGTAATTATGTGGAACAGTTTTCACACGCAAGATTAGTGACTCCTCCCCCCCCCCCCCCACCCCACCCCACCCCACCCGAGATAAACACCATCTCCACCACCCAGTGTAAAAAACGCGACATACATAATATAATTATTTCTCCTCTGTGTTATGAAGTAATTAGTATTCCTATATCACGTATACTGTTTTCCTCTTGTATTATATTTCATCATTAATCTCATCATGAATATGTATAATAACTTATTTTTTCGTTTTTGAGAATGCTATGGTTTATAGATTTAAAATATATGTTAAGTGACCTCTGTAATATTATTCGAAAATTTAAAGTTAAGAATTGCACACACCTACACACTAACTAATAAATCCTCTCCCTCCACCCCCACAGTACGAGAGTGTAGTGGAGGACATGATGAAGGTATATAGAGGTGCCTCCGTGTGTACTCTTCAACACCCATCCGTCTGTGACCTTACTATGGAAACAGGTATGTGTGTGTGTGTGTGTGTGTGTGTGTGTGTGTGTGTGTGTGTGTGTGTGTGTGTGTGTGTGTGTGTGTGTGTGTGTGTGTGTGTGTGTGTGTGTGTGCTCGCGCGTGCTACGTCACCCATCTGTCTGTTGGAGACAGGTAGGTGAGAGAGAGAAAAACAATAATTGAAATACCAGTACTGGTTTAAAGTTTGGACACTCGTTCTGAATGTCGGAGGTTCGAGTCCTGCTGGGAGTATATAAACTAAACAAAAATATATACAGTATATATACAGTATATACCGGTATATTGTTATTTATTATAAATTTGTAAACATCATAATTTCATGTTATTATAATTGTCATTGTCAATCAGCACGCTAATTTCGCTTATTAAGAGGAGATTTTTTATTATAAGATATTCATATATATGTATTTAGTTTCCTCCCTATACCTATGTTATTAGTAAGCTGGGCCTATAATTGGGGTTGGGTGTGAGAGGGATTTGCCTTGTGTGGGCCAATCGGCTTTCTGCAGACTCCCATTTTCTTATGTTCTTATATACATCAAGCTTTTTTTTACTTTCCACCCATTTTTACATTTCCACTTTGTTTTTCTAGGTTTGAAGGAGGTGCTAAGCAGTAGTCGTGATGTATATATATATATATATATATATATATATATATATATATATATATATATATATATAGTTTTAGTTTCCTCCCAATACTTTCATCAAGCTATAATATTATTTTTGTTTTTACTTTCCACCCGTTATACTTATTGTACCTTCTGTTTGTCTAGGATTGAAGGAAGTGCTTAGAAGTAGCCGTGATGAGGATGAACTACGTCACTTATGGGTATCATGGCGGAGACAGACCAGTAGGGTGAGGTCCTCCTATCATCTATATATTGATGTTATTAACCACGCTGCTAGAGCTAATGGTAAGTTCAAAGGATGTGTAAATCATTTTTATTTATTATTAATTACTAGGCAGCCTTTGACAGGGCCGCCTGGAAAGCCGCCATTTAGGATGTGAGACTGTAACCACATTCTCTGTGGACAAAACGGTCTTTAAAGTTGTATACAGTATGTTTTGCTTGGAGTACCCATTGTATTACTTAGTTTCATTGATTTAATTCATTAGTTTTATGTGTAAGTTAATTGGTGGGTTGGTGATAATATGAATTCAATGCCAGCCAGTTGGTCTAGTGGAGAGCCTCTTGACTACCTAGCCAGGAGAGAGGCTTACATAGACTTACATATACTTACATAGACTTACATAAATACACTGGCCACACAGACCTTACGATCCAAACGAGGTGGTCAGGACTTAATTCTAGTAGTGATGGCATATCCGATAGAAAAGGAAAGTTGAAGGAAAGGATAGAGAGAGAGAGAGAGAGAGAGAGAGAGAAAGAGAAAGAGTGAGAAATCGAGAGATAGAAAATAATAAAAGTATACCAACTTCACCCATACCTAAACAACTCCAAATTTCTCTCTAATGTTTTCCCCCCAGGGTTTCGGAGCAAGGCCGAGTTGGACCTGGCAGATTACGGAGGTGAGAGCTTCAGACAAGAGATGAAGGAAGTATGGACACAGTTGGAACCATTATACCAACAACTACATGCTTACACCCGTAGGAAACTTAGACAGGTGGGTGGAGAGGGTATGAACCGATTTTCACAAAATTTGATGGGCAGATAGGATATGTGCCAAGGAAGAAGTGATTCAATTTAGGATGCGATCTGGATCAAATCCTGAAACCCAGATCCAGAAGAAAATGTAGGCCTCTGGTATTATTGGTAAAGAACCAACCAGTGTACGCGGACACTCTACCAAGTGACCCTCTACTTGTTATTGCAATGAAAAGTTTTGCACAGTAATATGGTTGCAGTACTTCTCAAAGAAAATGCAGTCATTTGGGAGAGGGGGTCGGGCACCAGTTGGACTAGATAATAGTCTGTCAGGCACCTGGCCCGGGGAGCCGGTATATATGAAGGGTCATGCCTGGATGCGTGGTGGGCGGGCACTGTGGTGTGCTCCGCTGCGTGTCTGCCTGCTGAGACCGGAACTTCTCTGGGAGGTTGGGGGCCGAGGGAGTACTAGAGTACTCTTAGTGATCCCTATAGCTTCCTGAGATACCTAGATGTGTGTGAATTTGTATTTTGTTTTTGTGTTGTGTTGTCCCTGTTCAAGCTCTGTCTCGAGTCGGCCACCCCCAGCTATAGGGTATGTGCCTGAGTATATACAAACATACATACTTCTCAATATGTAATATCTTTCTCCCCCAACAGGTGTACGGTGCAAGTGTGGTTAGTGAGAGAGGTCCCCTACCCTCCCACCTACTGGGGGACATGTGGGGACAGTCCTGGGACCTGGGGGGGGATATGTTGTTACCATACCCAGGACATTCTTACCCTGATGTGTCTGCCAACATGAAGAGACAAGTATGTAGTAGTAGTAGTAGTAGTAGTATTATTAGTAGTAGTAGTAGTCATAGTCGTTCCCAAGGCTGCTTGGCCGAGCAGCCCTGAGCTCCTAAGGAAGGCCACGGCCGAGACTGGGTTTTCCCACAAAATTCTCAAGGAATGTGTGTTGTATTGTTGGTGTAAGTGGTGGTGTGTCATGCAGTCTTCCATAATGTGTTTGATAGTGTGAGGTGTGTTACAACCCGGACAGGTGTCCTGGACGGTGTCAAACGAAAGCTGAGTCCATTCTTATTAGTCTGTTGTTGTTGTCGTTCCCTAGGCTGCCTGGCCAAACAGCCCCGAGATCGGGCTTGCCCACAGGGCTCTCAAGGAGTGTAGATTATGTTGTTGGCGTAAGTGATTGTGTGGAATTATGTTTTTAATAGTATGGGGTTCTGTGTTACAACCTGGACAGGTGTCGCCTGTTATTGTATTTGCGAAGTTAAAATTATAGTATATGATGATGCAGATGCAGTTTTTAGCCCCAATGCACTCCCTGCTCAAGAGCTGGGTTAGGGTGGGTGCCCTGATGTATCAGGGACTTCAGTGAACAGTTTCCACAGATTACTAGACCGCACCGTCCACCAACAGTATTGGTGTCTGTCAAATAGCACACTGGCTGGTCCAAGACATGAACCATCAACCTCACGGTTTGCAGAAGAGTTCTCTACCAACCGTGCTGCAGCCTGTGGCCAAAAATTAACATGAAATATTATTGTTTTGGGTTGCACTTTATTATTTTGACTGTACATCCGACAAGATTTCGATTTTAATTCTTAGTGTAATCTTGATTTTAGACAGCTTACCTTGATTTTTCTCCGCATTACCCATCTTTATTTCTCCAGGGCTACACAATGAGACGGATGTTCAGCGTACCCTTGATTTTAAGTGTATCCTTGAATTCTTAACCGTATTACCCATCTTCATTTCTCCAGGGCTACAGTGAGGCGGATGTTCAGCGTACCAATGATTATTAACAGTTTACCCTTGATTTAAGCGTACTTTTGATTTTTAAGTGTACCCTTGATATGATATTGACTGTACCCTTGATTTTAAGCGTACTTTTGATTTTTAAGTGTACCCTTGATATGATATTGACTGTACCCATGATTTAACAGCGTACCCTTGATTTTTAACAGTGTACCCTTGATTTTAAGCAAACCCTTGAATTTTAACAGTGTACCCTTGATTTTTAACAGTTTATCCTTGAATTTTTCACCGTATAACCCATCATCATTTCTCCAGGGCTACACAGTGAGGCGGATGTTCGAGGTAGCGGACTCCTTCTTCGAGTCGATGAACCTAACCCGCGTCCCTCCTTCCTTCTGGAGAGACTCACTCTTTCAGCAGCCACAAGACCGGCCCGTTATCTGCAGTCCCTCCGCTTGGGACTTCTGTAATGGAAAGGACTATAGGTAAGATTATTAAGCCAGCACACTGTAATTCAAGTATATTTTCAAGACTGGAGCCCATTTTCGAGAACCCCAGTCCTTTGTATAAGTTTGATATATCTATATTATATCCTCTCTCTCTCTCTCTCTCTCTCTCTCTCTCTCTCTCTCTCTCTCTCTCTCTCTCTCTCTCTCTCTCTCTCTCTCTCTCTCTCTCTCTCTCTCTCTGCCCACCATATTTCGTGAATATCGGTCCATAACTTTTTTAGATATCATGAGTACAGACAAACGGAGGTAAAAACATCACCTACTTCATTGGCAGAGGTTACCAGTATGATATATTTTATTTTATTTTATTTATTTTTTTGCTTCTTACTATTTCTATTAGTTATTTTGTCTTTTTACTGTGTTCGTATAATTTAGGTTTGTTTATTTTGCAAGTTTTACATTATAATTCCTTAATGTTGCTAAGATAGTTGTTGTTGTTCCTCAAGCTGCCTGGCCGAACAGCCCCAAGGCCCCGAATAAGGCCAAGGCCATAATCGAGCGCCCCCAAAGAACCCTCCCTGCCGACCACAATAAAGCCTGGGTTCAGCAGTATTGTTGAGTTAACCTGTTCTGTGTTAGGACCGGCTCTCCACGCCCATGGCTACATTATTAACTATAGTATGTTCAATAATTTGTGGAATATCTGCTGGTGGTGGTGGTGGTGTTAGGGTGGGAGTGGTGTTGGGGTACTGGTGGGAGTGGTGGTATTGGAGGTGGGGTGGGGTGGTGGTGGTGCTGGAGGTTGGTGGTGGTGGTTGGAGTGGTGATGGTGGTAGTTGTGGTATTTGGGTGGTGGTGATGGGGATGGGGGTCGTGGTGATGGTGTAGGAGCTAGGTGGTCTTGGATGTATTGGTGGTGGGAGGGGGGTGTTGTTGTTTTTCTTCCCCAGGCTGTCTGGCCGAGCAGTCCCAAGGTCTTTAACAAGGCCAAGGCCATAAACAAGCGCCCCCACAGAACCCTCCCTGCTTTATCACTAAGAAAGGCCAGGTGACTGAAGCCGCTCCCAGGCAAGGAGCTGAGGAGGGTGCCGAAATGCCCGGGACACCGAAGCCCCACCCAAGGCCCTGTGCTCCGTAACAATTATGAAGGGAAAGTTGAGGGGCAAAGGAAAAATGTTACGCTTTGGCTCCCAGTCTGCCAACCTCTAGGCTGGTAGTAAGGAGGTCAATCCACGGAAGACACGCCGTCACTTGAGATCTAGAAAATATATAAGTAAAGGAACAGCCAGATTAAGCTATGGGTATGGCAGAGAACACTCAACTCTCACTCTGATAGACCACCCCATCTCCACATGACTAGAACGCAATCCTCTCAGCATTAGCTAGGAAAGGTCCTAGAAAGCCGCCTTTGGCGGGGGGGATAGCTCCCCTATTTCAACCCCTTTCGGGGTTGGGCACCCGCTATCTAGGTTATAGTAATGTTTTGTATTGTCTCTCTTGAGTTCCATACTGATTCAAATGAGTGCATCGATATTTATGCTGCTGACTGTACATGTACTAACCTCCACATTTTGTACCACCAGAGTGAAGCAGTGTACACGACTTAACGGAAGGGATCTGGTATCGACCCATCATGAACTGGCTCACCTTCAATACTTCCTACAATACCGTCACCACCACTACCTCTACAGGGAGGCTCCAAACTCAGGTACCTTCCACTAACCTACTATAGGTAAAGCTAACGAACTTGACAATAATCTTGACCCCTTAACTTCTTACAACTCTAAATGAATGACAGCAATCGGGCTGACGTTTCTATCATTTGGGTAGAGTCCACCAGGAAACAGGTGTAGATATTTATAGCCAGTTTACTCCAGGTCCTTTTAAGTTACAAAGAGATAAGGGATCAAGATTATTATAAACTTTGTTGGCGCTACCTATGCTAACTACATGGAAAATACATGATTTTTGCGGATGACATAAAACTATTCAGGCAATTTTATACTTGTGCCTTACACAATGAGATGAGAATGGTGAGATAGATGTGTGGTGCCAAACTGCAAGAGAAGATATCAAGTGAAGAGTTAATCCGAACCGTGCTTCGTGTTGAGCACCAGTCTTTAAATTTGTGTATACTGTATATGTACTGGTATGTAAACCATAGCTCAGCAGGAATTGCAACGGGACATAACTATACTGCATCTTGGGCTCTGACTATACTGCATCTTGGGCTCTGAGCCAGACCTATGAGAGTTCCGTATGGAACTCAGTGGTCTGGTTAATCTGCTCTACATAACTAACCTTGGGCTCTGAACTACTTACTGGTTAAGTACATTCATTGCTTGCCCGTACATGCACTGACCTGATCGCTCAGTCTTCACTTTACACAGAAATCCAATTAAGCCATCAGACTGCCACAAAGACCGGGGGATCCATATAGCTTCAAATATAAAGTTCCATTGCTGTATTTGTGACATGACACAGAAAGCCGGGGAAATTGCAACGCCATTGATAAAGAGTACATTCTGGGCGGGTGCCCAACCCCGAAAGGAGTTGAAATAGGGGAGCTATCCCCCCGCCAAAGGTGGCTTTCTAGGGCCTTTCCTAGCTGATGCTGAGAGGATTGGGTTCTAGTCATGTGGTGATGGGCTGGTCTATCCGAGTGAGAACTGAGCGATCTCTGCCATACCCATAGCTTACTCTGACTGTTCCTTTTACTTATATATCTTCTAGATCTCAAGTGGCGGCGTCTTTTCCGTGGATTGACCTCCCTACTGCCAACCTAGAAGTTGGCAGATTGGGAGCCAAAGCGTCACATTTTTCCCTTACCCCTCAACTTTCCCTTCATAATTGCTGAGGGGCACAGGGCCTTGGGTGGGGCTTTGGTTTCCCGGGCATTTCCACACCTTCCTCAGCTCCCTGCCTTGGAGTGGCTTCGGTCACCCGGGCTTTGTTAGTGGTAAGCAGGGAGGATTTTGTGGGGGTGCTCCTTTATGGCCTTTGCCTTGCTCGAGACCTTGGGGCTGTTCGGCCAGACAGCCTGGGGAACAACAACAACAACAACAACATTCTGTTGATTTTCCCACTTTATGCAGTCCCTCTTGGTCACAGGCCATAGCGCGGTTGGTAGAGCACTCACCTGCAAACTATGAGGTAGAGGGTTGGAGTCTCGGGCCAGTCAGTGTGTGTTATTGGCAGACACCAGTACTGTTGGTGGACGGTGCGGTCTAGCAATCTGTGGCAACTGTTCACTGAAGTCCCTGATCATCAGGGCACCCACCCTAACACAGCTCTTGAGCAGGGAGTGCATGCATGTGGTAAAAACTGCATCATCATCACATCACAGACATCTGACCCTATTTTAGAATTTGCATTGCCAATCTGGAACTAGCAGTTGTTTGTGGTACAATATGACAGCAGGTGGGTGCAGCCCTAGCAGGTGATCTAACCAACTGAGCAAGAAATTGGGAACGATGTAGTATCCGGGTGTACGGTCATGTTTACATCGGTTGTGCACTCGCAATTATGTTCCCGTCTATTTTGACGGCTATTTTTTCTGCTGGCAATATATATGATGACAATAAGTTATGGGGGGGGGGGGCAAAGCTCCCCCTCAACCTGATATTGTATCCCACGGCAGTCAAAATATATAGGAAAATGATCGCAAGCGTGCCGAGTAGTGTAAACAAGGCGGGCGGTACGTATGAATACTACATCCTTACCAAGAAATATTCTCCAGGTTTCCAGGAGGGTGTGGGTCTTGCGGTGGGTCTGAGTGCTATGTCTCCGCGCTACCTCCGCCGCCTGGGCCTTCTGACACCCCTTCAGGAGGACCACAGCCACCGAGCAGACCTGAACCTACTAATGACCCTAGCCCTACAACAACTACCCTTCCTGCCCTTTGCTATAGTTATGGAGGAGTGGAGGTGGAGGGTCACTGAAGGCCGAGTTAAGAAGAGGGATTGGAATTGCGCTTGGTGGGACCTAAGGTGAGGGTGGCAGGGATATGTCCTCTACGATCCACTTTTGTGGCATTATCAAGTTTTTTTCTGTTTAATATATGATGACTAGATATGCATACATACATACAAGTTTAAAGACTGTTTTTGTCTCACAACCTAAATGGCGGCTTTCCAGGCGGCCCTGTCAAGGACTGCCACTGTTGTCATCATCATCATCAATCTGACACCCAGCTTCCAGAGGAAGCACCCCAGAAGGGATGGCCATGGCATAAACTGCCTCAAAGCTCCCAGACATGCCCTCACTGACCCACTCCACAGTACCATTTCCACTAAGTGGATTATGACCCTTAGCACTGAAGGATCAGACCCAGAGCAGTCCCTCACCCGTATGGCAGTTCCACCACTGTTTTGCTATCATATTTACCCCAGTGGGGCCCTGACTGGAAGCATACCAAGCACAGGAATGTTCTGAAGATAGGAACCAGTGGTCCACTGCTCCAGAAGCTGATTGCATCACCAAAGTGGTGGGCGGTGGGGTCGACACATCCCTACGCCAGAGAGAGAAAGGCCGACTTGTGCCAGTGGGCTATGAGAGTAAGACACTAGGGAACCACGGGGCAGACCATTATGGCCCCACTGCTTTCACCATAAGGTAAATTCAGAACCGGCTATGGGTAATAGAGGACACCAACCCTCACTCTGACAGATCCAGCCGGAGCTAGGTAATGTAGACCAGAGTGAGGTTTGGCATCCTATACCCAACCTTAGCCATTTCTGTCTGTCTCTCTTTTCTTGCACTACTTTTCCTACCTCGGGGACGGGACGCTAGGAATCCTCCTCCCCTTGTAAAATTCACCTACTAGACGAGACGGAGAAAGGGGCGAGGGAAGGCGAAAGTGGTCTCGGACCCTAAGAATTGGAACTTGAAATGTTGATTCCGTTCGGGTTCTGTGTCTAATCGGCCACCTCCAGCTATGGGGTATGTGCCTGAGTACATACATAATTTATACATACATACATATGAATATCACCATGAAACTCTTTCTCTCTGTTCACGTTCTCCTCATAATAATTTCGCTAGTTAACTCCCAGCCCCCTTAACTATGTGAATAATCTAATTAATGTAATTAATTTAACTCCCAACAGAAAACACCTCGCAATGAAATTAATGAAAGCATTTGATCTTCCCGGGATTCGAACCTGAGTTACCACATCTATCTATCTATATATTGCCGTACGCCGTGATCCCCGAAGGGGTGGCCACGAACGAAACGCCCCCATGCACCTCTGTCCCCAGTCAGTCGATGCCCCTCCTCCCATCCAGCACCACCTTTGCTTGTATACTTCTTAACTCCATCCTTCCACCTCTCTCTCGTTTACCTCTCCCTCTCTGTCCTTCCACCTCACATACAGATCTTAAATACTCTAACCATTACACCATCAAGACTGCATGTATGTATGTAACCCCCTCCCCCCTTCACTACATTACAGATACAGCCTCCAGGGAGTAAAGCCCCCCGTGGTAAGGTCAGAGGAAGACTTTGACCCTGGTTCCAAGTACCATATTGCTGCTGACCTACCTTACACTGGGTAAGTACTATTATATTATTATACTATTATATTATATATTATTATTATTTATTAAGCGTTGTTTCCACATAGTGATTTTGATCAGTTCTTTTGCATTTATCTTGTATCGTCCCAGTTTTATTTATTTGTTTTATTTTTATTTTTTAAAGGGATGAGGTCACGAGGAACCAATTTACCCTGGCATAGACCTATTTTACTGTTCGGCGATCAGAACAGAGGCAAGGGGTGTGAGGAGATTGCCCAACTATCTCCACCAGCCGAGAATCGAACTCGGTCCTCCCGGTTAGAAACCGAGCGCTCTACCAATGTCGCTACTAGTCACCCCGTTTTACTTTGTTTATTTTGCAAGTTTTACATTATAATTGTACTAACATATATCAGCCATCTTAAAGGGGAGATGGTTTCTGGTCCCCCTTCTTCCTCATGTTTAGACCTACCATACACCGGGTCAGTACTTTTATCAGGGTGTCAAACCAGAGCAATTTTGTTTGAGACTTTAATGATTATGAAAAAGCTTACACGAAAGAGCATTGTTTTGGCCATTTCATCACTTCCAAAGACAATATTTGAATGAATACAAGATAATTAACATGAATTAGCATTGTTTTGGACATTTTATCACTTCCAAAGATATAATGTGAACTATAGACCATAATTAATCTTTGCATACACACCGGGTCAGTGGTCTTACGTGGTTTTGTGTTCTATTTCAAAATTGTATTTCCACATAGTGATTTTGATAAGTTCTTTTGCCTTTATATTGTGTCGTCCCTGTTTTGGTTTGTTTATTTTGCAAGTTTTACATTATAAGGCAGAGAGAAAAAAATACTAGTCGCAGTTCTCGGGTTATAATGCCTCCTCTCCCTCCCACCAGGTACTTTATGTCGTTCCTACTACAGTACCAGATCCATCAGTCCCTGTGTGTTAAGTCTGGTCAGTACCAACCCTTACTGGACCGGTACCCCCTTCATAAATGCCACCTCTACCAGTCCACTACGGCGGGGGAGGCTCTGGGGTAAGTACTGGAAATAGCGTAACCCAATTACTGCGGCGCTCCTCAACTTTCCCTTCATAATTGTTAAGGGGCACATGGCCCTGGGTAGGGCTTTGGTGTCCTGTGCGTTTCCGCACCCTCCTCAGCTCCTCGCCTGGGAGCGGCTTCGGTCACCTGGGCTTTCTTAGTGGTAAAGCAGGGAGGGTTCTGTGGGGGCGCTTGGGTATGTCCTTGGCCTGCTCGGGACCTTGGGGCTGTTCGGTAAGACAGCCTAGGGAACAACAACAACAACGACTGCAGCGCCCGTCGCCTAACGGACACCGAAATCCACCTATTATGTAGCTTGGAAGCGAGGCAACCTGTTACAGGCAGCGCCAGAGGGCTTCGTTCACCGCCGACCAAATCTGGCCGTGCACTGACGTGCGAAATAATCTTCTCACACCATTGCGAAAACAGCTCAAAACCGCGAATTTTTTGCAATTTTGGCCGACCTATGCAAGATAGTTTGTAAGACAGCCAGACGTCGTACAGAGATGATTCTGGTGTCATTGGAATGCTCTATTATTGTACTTTCACGGATATATCATTGTATTACGTTCTGGCTCTTGCTAATGTATGAAAATTTGCAGGGAATGAAGATCAATTTAGGTCAATATGCCCGCACCGTAAGAGTTCAATATAATTGTTGTGCTTATTCTGTTTATAAAGGTTTAGGGAACCACTTAAGTGAGGTTGTTTTTGTTATAGTTCCCCAGACTGTCTGGCTAAGCAGTCTCGAGTCCGGTATACCGAAGCCGCTCCAGATGCTCGGGCCCCCAAAGGGGCCAGGATGAGATGAAATCTGTCTCTGAGAGGTCATAGGGGAAGTGGATCATCAGCCCATGGGATTGCACTCCGGGCCAATGTCCTCCACCATCCGCAGCCCCCCTTGCAGTGCCACACAATCAGGCGATCTTGCCAGTACCTGGAAGGAAAAGTAGTACAGTGAAAGAGACAGACAGAAACAGCTAAGGTTAGGTTTGATCATATGGCATTCAGATTTAAGTATTAAAGGGACTAGAGTTCTCTTAAAGAGGCTACTGGCTTGTCTTTCTTCCTGACTGGAGTGCTGCACAACTGACCTGGGTTCGAACCCTCGCTGGGGCATGACACAAAAATATTAATTTATGCTGGCTTAATAATCCTGAAGGGTTGGTAGCCTAGGAAGTCCTATTTTACTATTATAACTGTCTTGACGGTGTAGTGGTTAGAGCGTGTAAGTTCTGTATGTGATATCCTGAGTTCGAATCTTGAGATAATCATATCAATCTATCTATTGCCGGACACCTTACTTCCCTTAAGAGGGTGGCCATACACAGAATGCCCCCAAGTGGACCTATTCCCTGTGAGAGGGACAACCCGAGCCAGTTTAGTAAAGGACTTACAGGATTGACCACTCAATTTAGGATCCGTCCGATTCCGAGGCCCTCTGTGTATCTTGTTAGCACTATTTTTCTACAGTGGTGTTCGGCTAATCCATCCACTAACCTGCCTTACCCTTAGGTAAGCAGTACGGATTTGTATCAGGTTTACTCCCCTAGACAGGTTGCCAACCAAGGCTGACGAGTCCCATCCACCCGGATTTGTATAAGGTTGTCTCCCCTAGATGAGTTGCCGACCAAGGCTAATGAGTCTCATCCACCCATCATAATCATATGCTTTCATTAATTTAATTTGGGGTGTTATTGGTATTAAGAACAATGTTGAATGTATGTATATACTCAGGCACATAGCCCATAGCTGGGAATGGCCGACTCGATACAGAGCCTGAACAGGGACAACACTACACACAAAAAAATATATATATATAAATTCACACACATCTAGATCGCCCAGGAGAAGACTCAGGGATCACTAAGGGCCTCCAGCACTCCCCCGTCCCCAGACCTCCCAGAGAGGTTCTGGTCTCAGCAGGTAGACACACAGCGGAGCACACCACATTGCCCACCTCACATCCAAGCATGACCCTTCATATATACCGGCTTTCCGGGCCAGGCGCCAGTTGGACTATTATCTAGTCCACCTGGCGCCTGACCCCCTCTCCCAAACAATCGCGTTTACACTCATTTATTCACTAGCATTCTCCATTCATTTATTATTATTACCACTTTTCTTGCCTGTTCGTTTCTCTATTTTCCAATGCTTATCCTACACAATCTCCCAATGGTTTACCTCAGTTCTATGATGCGGCTGGGACGGTCTGTGGGATGGAGGGAAGCTCTGAGTCAACTAACAGGTGGCAGAGGTGAGCTGGATGGTGGAGCAATGAGGGAATACTTCAAGCCTTTGGAACTATGGCTGGCCAGGGATAACGAGAGGCATGCTGAGTACGTCGGTTGGAGGCCTGGTAAGTGTTTTGACTATTATTACTATTACTACTAATACTTCATCATCATCATCATCATCATCATCATCAATCTGATGCCCCACTTCCAGAGGAAGCGCCCCAAAAGGTCTGGCCATGGCATAAACTGCCTCAAAGCTCCCAGACATGCCCTCACTGACCCACTCCACAGTACCATTTCCACAAGTGGATTATGACCCTTAACACTGAAGGAGCAGACCCAAAGCAGTCCCTCACCCGGATGGCAGTTCCACCAATGTTTTGCTATTTTATTTACCCCAGTGGGGTCCTGGCTGGAAGCATACCAGGCACAGGAATGTTCTGAAGATAGGAACCAGTGGTCCACTGCTCCAGAAGCTGATTGCATTACCAAAGTGGCGGGCGGTGGGGTCGCCGCATCCCTATGCCATTAATACTAAGGTATATATATATACTCAGGCACATACCCCATAGCTGGGGGTGGCCGACTCGAGACAGAGCCGGTCTTTAGATATACGGTATATAATTATGTATGTATGTACAGTATACCATATAGTAAGAAATATTGTAATTTTAAATGAGATATTATAATATTTCAGATGGGGAGTACTGCCTGTATAAGAAGCCAGCCAAACCTCGGTCTTGTAAGTAACATAACACCCGACTCACAGAGAACTACACTTATGAGTTATTTAGTAAACCTAGAGCTGAGTAATTCGGTAACACACAAGCACTTTTTCCCTTGGGGGGGGGGGGGGGTTTGCGACGCCCCAGATCACTCGCGTTCGTCCCCACAGGCTGTAATGGGCAAATAGTTCAAGGATATTTCCAGAACGTTCCAGTACGGGTCCCGCAATGAAAGGGTTAAATATAATGCTATCTTTGGCGTAGTTTCCGATACCAGTGTAAATCACTGACTATAGTTCCTCCACTCATTCGCTCTCTTTCTCTCTGAAAAGTTCTTGTGTGGTTTCCCTTTACGTTAAGTGTGTGTATGGTTGTTAAGTAGGTATTTTTAACTGTATTTTTTGTATTTTAAATAGTTGTAAGTGTTGTAGTAGAGTATTGTAGTATCAGCCTTGTAGCTTTGTTTGTTAGTAAAACATATGGAACTGTAGTAGACTATACGGTGAATGCCAGTAGTACCCTTATACGGTAATATTTAGTAGTTGCACAATATTTTTATAATTTTTATCTTTCTTATCTCTCTCCCTCCCTATTTTGTATTAACTCTAATTTGTGTTTGATGTATAAGACTACACAGAATGTATGACTTTTATACGGAATAAAGAATATTATTGTTATTTATAGTTGCACAATAGTATAAGTCGGTTTGTTTCCACCTGATGGCAAAGTTGAATCCAGCATTGATAGTGAAATAGGTGTGTATTTAACTGTAGATTTCTGTAGTTTGTATTATTATGGTAATTAAGGGGAGGCAGACAGTTTGTTTGGTCTATTAGTTAATTTATTCATATATTTTTTTTTAGTTCCTCCCTAGACCTTCATCAAGCTTAGAAAAGCACCCCGTAAACCCCCCCCCCCCCCTTCAAGATAAATTTGTAAATTTTTCGGTAGAAAAATATTCCGGCCAAAGGCCGGTTCCTCTTAAAATTGCAGGCTCGCTTTCGCTCGCCAGGAAATAATCGACACCTAAAAGGCACGAAAGGTCTTAAAATTGACAACAAAATGGGGCGAAAGGTCTTAAAATCGCCAAACTAATGGGCCGAACGTCTTATAATCTCATAACTAGTGGGGCTAAACATTAGGGAGAAGGGGGTCCAAAAAAACGGTCTGCCTCCCCTTAATTAGCACAACACAATTTAAATATCGGTGGTATATTTAAGTACTGATATTATGTGGGGCATTATACAAATATACAGGGTGTTCCAGTAATGCTTTTCATAAATTATATGGTGGACTCATCAGACAAAAATAAGAATAAATTACTCTATGAACATGAGGTTGAGTATTTATAATAACGGAGTTATTACACGATTTAAGTTAACGATAGATACAATGCCATTCAGTCCAAGGGGTAATGTTGCCATTTTAGTGGATTATATCCATTTGGCCTTCGCTATCGCTTGCTAGCCTCAAGATAGTGAGCAGTAGCGGTTTGTATCCAATCGGCGTTCTCTCTTCAGGCTAGCGAGCAGTGACCAGTAGCGAGCTGATTTTTTCGGTAGAAAAATCAAATCCGGCGAAGCCGGACATATTTTTCTACCGAAAAGTCAGATCGCTACTGGTCACTATCTTGAGGCTAGCAAGCGATAGCGAAGGCCAAATGGATATAATCTACTAAAATGGCAACATTACCCCTTGGACTGAATGGCATTGTATCTATCGTTAACTTAAATCGTGTAATAAATCCGTTATTATAAATACTCAACCTCATGTTCATAGAGTAATTTATTCTTATTTTTGTCTGATGAGTCCACCATATAATTTATGAAAAGCATTACTGGAACACCCTGTATAATAGAATATTTATCCATTTTGGCAATGTAGTTTGATATACAGTATATCTATCGTTATAGGTAACGCCAGCCAACTTGACAATAATCTTGACCCCTTAACTTCTTATTACTCGAAATTAATGAGAGCAATTGGGGTAACGTTGCTATCATTTGGGAAGAGTCCACCAGGAAAAAGGTGTGGATATTTACAGCCAGTTTGCTCTAGGCCCTTTTGAGTTACAGAGAGGTCAGGGATCACGATTACTGTCAAGTTGGTTGGCGCTACCTACAGTGTTGTGTATTTCTGCTTGTATTTAGTAGAACAGTAGATATTAGTTAACTTAAGTTGTGGCATTAATAAGTATTGTTGTTGGTTATTTACTTAAGCTAATGGGGGGGTGACCTGTATTTTTTCTCTCTCTGGGTTGTATCCATTCGGCCCCATTCAGTCATATTTTGTATAATGTGTTAGACAGCTGGCTAAATTTGTACATTTTTATAGAAAAATGGTTCCGGCGAAGCCGGATTTCTCCATAATATGTTGGCTCGCTGTCGCTCGCCAGAAAAAATCGACACCTGGATAGGAATAAATTTCTTAACACAGTAGGCTTAAATGGGGCCAAATGGATACAACCGAGAAAGAGAGAGAAAACAAAGCAGGTCACTCCCCTTAATAATTAAGGTGTATGTTTATAAAAAAGAGCTTTAAGTAGTTTCTTAGATCAATAATTATAATGTAGAATATTTCGATAAGCATTGTTAGTCCATCACGGAGTTATAATTAAAGTTTGACTCACCGATGTATTTTAGTTCGTCCCCTTAGCAAGCTTATATAAACATCCACAAAATACCTTTTCTAGATAAATTTGTACATTTTTCTATTGGCTAAGAAAAACGCTGTCCCAGATTTCCTTCAAACCAAAAAAAAAAAAAAAAATCTAGATCCCTTCAATCTAAATTTTGTAATATTTCATTAATCGATTTTAGGAGTAGAGTTGGTTGTTGGATAGAACATAATAATATTTGTACATTTTTCGATAGGCCGGTTCCTCTTAAATTTCAGGCTCGCTAACGCTCGCCAGGAAAATATTGACACCTAAATGACACGAGATATCTTAATATTGACAAAGAAATGGGGCGAAAGGTTTTAAAATCGCCAAACTAATGGACTGCACGTCTTAAAATATGTAAACTAATTGAGCTAAGCATGAGGAAGAAGGAGGACCAGAAAAAATACCCATCTCCCCTTAATACCAATAACCCCCAAATGAAATTAATGAAAGCATGTGATTCTCCCAGGATTCGAACCCAGGATATCTCATACAGAACTTACACGCTCTAACCATTACACCATCAAGACAGTTTGTCTCGTCTATTCGCTGTAAGTATGCGAGAAATAATGACACTAACCGCTGTAACTAAACAAACGACTAGAATAATCCAGCTAATATTTGTACCATTTGGGAAGGGTCGACCAGGAATAGGTGTGGAAATTTACATCCCATTTGCTCTAGCCCTGTTTGAGTTACAGAGGTTATGGGTCATGATTTGTCACCTACTTACAGCGAATAGGCTATTACTAAAACGCCGCTCCAGACTTCCTTCACTCTAAAAAATACCCACTTAGACCACCTTCAATCTAAATTTGTACATTTTTCGATAGTAAAATGCCCGGCTGAAGGCAAATTTCTTGTGAATTACAGACTCGCTATCGCTCGCCCAGAAAAAATACCTGAATGGAGTGGTGTGTGTGTGTGTGTGTGTGTTGACAGTTTACGATTAATATTAATATATAGTTCACGTGTTTAGTATGGTTACGTTATTAAGTAATAAAGATGAACAGATCTATGTGTGTGTGTGTGTGTGTGCCTATATATGTGTGTATGTGTGATGTGTGTATATATATGTGGTATGTGTGTATTTATATATGCATGTGTACCAGACCGTAATATTCTGACATATACTAATATAATAATTCCGTGTTTACCTGCATAACATAATGTTGTAATGAGTTGGACGGTCTACCTGTTGGCTGTATATATATATACCGGTATATATATATATATATATATATATATATATATATATATATATACCGGTATATATATATATATATATGTTATATGTGAGTGAGGGCGACAAAAGGCAGAACTGCCTGTAGCGAGTGCCTCCCCCAGAACCAAAAGAGTGACGGGGACAAATTTAAGGGACGTTGGGGTCAAAATGTGTGTGTATGTATGTATGTAATGAATGTATGTATGAATATATGTACTGTATGTATGTACTGTATATGTATGTGTATGTGTATGGGCGTGTGTATGACCTACTTGTTACTATATGGGCGTGGTCACTTCCACCCCCTCCCCTCCTCCTTCCACCCTCTTTCTATCCTACCTTATACCCCCATAGACCCCCACCCCACCTCCCCTTCCCCCCTAAACGAAATAAGGGGTACTTTTCCAGGTTTTTCACGAGAACCAGTGAAGCTTAACCCTTTCAGTACCGGGGACGTCCTTATTTGTATCCTATTCTGGCCACTACTAGACGATTTTATTCAGCTTAGGAAAGACCTCTAGCCATAATATTTTTTTTTTTTTTTTTTTTTTTTAAGAGACAATGAACGGAGGAAGGAAAAACACAGATAAAACAAAAAGGTCCATGTGCCTAAAGGCATCCTCCATTCATAAAATGTTTGTAACAACTGGATTTAAACATTTGTTGATTGTAAGTTTGTGGAAAGCAATTCGAGGGAAGTGAATTCCAAAGAGTATTAGCTCTGGGGATAAATGAATTCTGATAAGCAGAAGTTCTGCATTGTGGAGGAGAAAGTGTAAATTCATGGGCGCTCTCAGCTGCCCTAGTTCTACGGGGAAAGATGTGGAGAGGCGGCACAATTGAAGCAAGTTCCTCGGAACAATTGCTGTGAAAATATCTGTAGAATAATGCAAGGGATGCAACGTTTCTTCGTATGGCTAATGTAGGAAGGTCCTGTGTGATTGCAGGGTTATTGATTAATCTAATAGCTTTATTTTGAATTTTGTCCAACTGCCTCAATGCAACCACTCCACTTCCACCCCACAGAGGTGAACAGTAATCCATCTGAGAGCGCACATGACTTTTATATATTACGGCCAACTGCTCGTCAGTGAAGAATTCTCGAACTCTGTACAGGAGTCCCAGTTTTTTAGAGGCATTCTTAGCAATGCTTCTAACATAATGTGTCCAGCTCAAGTTAGTAGTTAATGTTACACCGAGAATGTCAATACTAGGGGAAGTGGGAATATTTACATCATTAAAAAATATATGGGAGTCAGTGAGATTCTGTCGGTTAGAAAATTGAATGTACTTGGTTTTCTGTGCATTAAAGGAAACTAGATTCTCTTGTCCCCATTCATTAATTCTAGAAAGGTCCTGGTTCAGAGAAATTGCAGTGTTTATTTTTTGAATTTATAAGATCGGGTTGGGTGAAAGAATTGGTAAATGTGAAGGAACTGTGGAGTGTTGAGTCATCTGCGTAGGAATGTATTGGATTATGAGTGGTAGATATGAGATCATTGATATGAATGAGGAACAGAGTTGGGGCCAAAACTGATCCCTGGGGAACACCAGCATTTATTGAGTGAAATTGAGAATAAAGGCCATCTACCATTACACGTATTTTTCTGTTATGAAGATAAGAAGAAATTAGTGGAACTAATGATGCAAGGCCGTAGTGTGACATCTTCGACAATAAGGATTGATGCCAGACTCTATCAAATGCCTTTGATATATCCAGTGCTATTGTATGTGTTTCACCATGTTGGTCTGTAGCTTGGTTGATTTGATGCGTAAGAAGGCAAAGAATGTCTGCAGTGAAAAATTAACCCTTTCAGTACCCGGGACGTCCTTTTATTATCATTCTGGCATCCATTAGACGATTTTATTCAGCTTGGGAAAGACCTCTAGCCATAATAAGGTTTCAAACTATCTCCACCAACCCTTTTAAGGGGAGATCTCCACTTGAGGGATTTTTTTCTTGACCCCTTTCTCCCTCACGTTTAGCCCCATTGCTTTTGATATTATAAAACGTTTGCCCCATTAGTTTATCGATTTTAAGAACTTTCACCCCATATTAAAACCTTTCGTGCCATTCAGATGTCGATTTTATCCTGGCGAGCGATAGCGAGCCTGTAATTTAAGAGGAACCGGCCTTCGGCCGGGACATTTTTCTACCGAAAAATGTACAAATTTATCTTGAAAGGGACTCAAGGGGGTGTAATTTTAAGCTTGATGGAGGTCTAGGGAACAAACTAAATACCTCCCCTTAACTACCACTAGTCCTTCCTAAGCTGCATAATATCGTCAAACTGTACCACACTTCGCTGGTACACAAAGGGTTAAAAGTCTATCATTGTTAACCCTTTCACGCTCATATGACGCAGAGGTTACCAGATTAGCAATAAGAAATAGAGTTCTCTCACTCTTATAATTACTACCTCTCCAAAATTAGTTTTCTGCCCACAGCTAACTCAAAGACAACTGCAGAGGTTGAAGTAAGTAAACTAAAGGTTTCTAAATACCCCTGATGGTAACCAAGGCTTTAAAGTATCCCTAATAGGCTCAAAATCGCGTCATATGTCGGAGAGGGTTAACTCTTTCGGTAGACAGTGGTTAATATTTTGGGTCTATATATTTATATATTAACCCCTTCAAGCTCTGACGCGTTTTAACAGTTTATTTTGGCTATCATTAAAGTATTTTATGCAGCTTAGGAAGGATCTGTGAGTATTAAAAGGGTAAATACTATCTCAATCAACCCTTTGACTTCCATTTACTGTT
The DNA here is from genome assembly GCA_032716605.1 of Paralithodes platypus. NCBI lineage: Eukaryota > Metazoa > Arthropoda > Malacostraca > Decapoda > Lithodidae > Paralithodes > Paralithodes platypus. Next base: position 2,346,972 of record CM064573.1, read on the forward strand.
ACTAATCTGAATAAAATCGTCTAATAGTAGCCAGAAAACAGAACAGAAACGCGCATTGGAGCTTGAGAGGGTTAATTTATGGTTTAGTTTCCTCGCTAGACCCCCCTTCAAGATAAAACACTCCCTAGACCCCCCTTCAAGATAAAACACTCCCTAGACCCCCCTTCACGATAAAACACTCCCTAGACCCCCCTTCAAGATAAAACACTCCCTAGACCCCCCTTCAAGATAAAACACTCCCTAGACCTCCCTTCACGATAAAACACTCCCTAGGCCTCCCTTCAAGATAAAACACTCCCTAGACCCCCCTTCAAGATAAAACACTCCCTAGACCCCCCTTCAAGATAAAACACTCCCTAGACCTCCCTTCACGATAAAACACTCCCTAGGCCTCCCTTCACGATAAAACACTCCCTAGACCTCCCTTCAAGATAAAACACTCTCTAGACCCCCCTTCAAGATAAAACACTCCCTAGACCCCCCTTCAAGATAAAACACTCCCTAGACCCCCCTTCAAGATAAAACACTCCCTAGACCCCCTTCAAGATAAAACACTCCCTAGACCCCCCTTCAAGATAAAACACTCCCTAGACCCCCCTTCAAGATAAAACACTCCCTAGACCCCCCTTCAAGATAAAACACTCCCTAGACCCCCCTTCAAGATAAAACACTCCCTAGACCCCCCTTCAAGATAAAACACTCCCTAGACCCCCTTCAAGATAAAACACTCCCTAGACCCCCCTTCAAGATAAAACACTCCCTAGACCCCCCTTCAAGATAAAACACTCCCTAGACCCCCCTTCAAGATAAAACACTCCCTAGACCCCCTTCAAGATAAACACTCCCTAGACCCCCTTCAAGATAAAACACTCCCTAGACCCCCTTCAAGATAAACACTCCCTAGACCCCCCTTCAAGATAAAACACTCCCTAGACCCCCCTTCAAGATAAAACACTCCCTAGACCCCCCTTCAAGATAAACACTATCTAGACCCCCCTTCAAGATAAAACACTCCCTAGACCCCCCTTCAAGATAAAACACTCCCTAGACCCCCCTTCAAGATAAAACACTCCCTAGACCCCCCTTCAAGATAAAACACTCCCTAGACCCCCCTTCAAGATAAAACACTCCCTAGACCCCCCTTCAAGATAAAACACTCCCTAGACCCCCCTTCAAGATAAAACACTCCCTAGAACCCCCTTCAAGATAAAACACTCCCTAGACCCACCTTCAATATAACACTCCCTAGACCCCCCTTCAATATAACACTCCCTAGACCCACCTTCAATATAACACTCCCTAGACCCCCCTTCAATATAACACTCCCTAGACCCCCCTTCAAGATAAAACACTCCCTAGACCCCCCTTCAAGATAAAACACTCCCTAGACCCCCCTTCAAGATAAAACACTCCCTAGACCCCCCTTCAAGATAAAACACTCCCTAGACCCCCCTTCAAGATAAAACACTCCCTAGAACCCCCTTCAAGATAAAATTGTACATTTTCGATATAAAACTATACCGGCCGAAGGCCGGTTTACCTTAAAAATGACAGGCTCGCTATCGCTCGCCAGGAATACATCGACACCTAAATGGCACGAAAGTTCTTGATATTGATATAGAAATGGGACGAAAGGTTTTAAAATGACATTCTAATAGGGCGAACGTTTTAATATATGTAAGCTAATGGGGATAAGCATGAGGAAGAAGGGGGCCCAGAAAAACTATCAATCTCCCCTTAAACGATAGTCTTCAATGTATATATAATCTACCTATACGACTCGAATGGGTAAATACGATCTCCATAAACCCTCCTAGTAACCTGGGTCCTTCTTAAACTGCCTAACATCATCTAAATGTTGCCAGAATCAAAGGTAAAAAGGCGGTATGGTGCTGAAGGGGTTAAGGGGGTGTTCTCTCTCTCTCTCTCTCTCTCTCTCTCTCTCTCTCTCTCTCTCTCTCTCTCTCTCTCTCTCTCTCTCTCTCTCTCTATTTTATATCAAAGAAAGTCTTAACCCGACCCTCGTGTCAAAACCTCAAATTGTGAACGTCGACACATCTTTTGTGCTAATAAAGAATAATAAAGGTACAAAAATAATACTTGCGTTAATATACAGACCTCCAGCTCAATCAGTGCAAACTGACCGAGAAATTTACGAACAAATTGCAGATGTAAGTAACTCGCAAGATACCGTAATTTTTGGCGACTTTAATTTACCTGTGACCAAGTGGGGCGATACTCTTACTTCACACTCCGGACATGACTTGTATACGAACTTGCAAGAGAGTTCGCTTTATCAATTTGTTCGAATGCCGACCCGTGGTAATAACGTTCTTGACATTGTACTTTCAACAAAAGAAGAATTGATAGAGAATTTGAATGTTGGTGATGAATTCAGTAACAGCGACCATCGTACGATAACTTTCACTTTAAAGTTTACTAGTAACGAACCAAATAGTAGCATCGAAAAAGTCCCTAATTTCAAGAAAGCAAACTTCCATAAACTTAGAGCTATGTTTAAAGAAACTGACTGGAGCTTTTAATTAACAATAACGACATAAATACATCTTGGAAGTTATTCGAAACCACTTACCTAAAAGCAGTGCAAGACTGCATACCATCGAAAATACGGCGTCCAGGCCATAATAATAAGCCCAAATGGTGGAATAAAGATATTTCAAACTGCCTGCTTGCTAAAAAATTTGCTAATGATAGATTAAAATCCTCACAAAATGACGAAGAACGGGTGAAATTTGTAGAGCTACGACCGCAAAGCCAAAAAGTTAATTAAGCAAAGTAAAAAGACCTTAGAGTTACATATTGCGAATCAAAGTAAAACAAACCCGAAAGAATTCTATAGTTATATCAGAAAGAAAAAGTAGTTACTTCAACTGTTGGACCGTTAGTCGATGAAAAGGAGAATACACCAAAGACGAAGTACAAATGAGTAATGCCCTCAATACCTTCTTTGCATCAGTTTTTACAACAGAAGACCTCAGTGATATCCCTACACCATCGCCGATTCAGATTGATAATTCAGATGTTCTAAGCAATATCACCGTTACAGAGAGAGAAGTATTGAATTGTTTAGATAAACTCAAGGTAAATAAAACGCCAGGACCTGATACAATCTCGCCTAGAGTTCTAAAGGAAGCTAAGAATGAGCTCTCCAAACCACTGACATTACTATTCAATAAATCCTTGCAGTCTGGAACTATGCCTGATCAGTGGAAGCTAGCCAACGTAACACCGATATTCAAAAAAGGCAGCAAATCCCTACCCAGTAACTATCGTCCAATTAGCTTAACCTCAGTTGTATGTAAAATGCTAGAAACGGTCATACGAGACAGACTCGTAAATCACTTAGAGGAAAATAACATACTTAAAGATACTCAACACGGCTTTCGTAAAAACGTTCCTGTTTAACAAACCTCTTAGACTTCTTCCACGATATCCTCAACCTCTACGATGAGAGTAAAGCTGTAGATATTATATACCTTGATTTTCAAAAGGCCTTTGACAAAGTTCCCCACAAACGTTTACTGCTAAAACTAAAAGCGCATGGAATACAAGACGGTGTGTTGAAATGGATAGAAAATTGGCTCAGCAACAGAAAGCAAAGGGTAGTCATAAACGGTAAGGCATCTAAATGGACCAATGTAAGTAGCGGGGTACCCCAGGGATCGGTACTAGGACCAATTCTCTTTCTAATTTACATCAACGACATAGATGAGGGTCTCACCTGCACAATCTCAAAATTTGCTGATGATACAAAAATTGCAAATAGCGTACTCTCAAAAGAACAAGTTGACGATATGCAACACAATCTAGATAAATTGTCATGTTGGGCCCAAATTTGGCAAATGAGTTTCAATGCGGATAAATGTAAAGTACTACATGTCGGATACCTAAATGAGAAAGCAAACTATTCGATGAATGGCACTCAGCTTAAGAATGTAAACAGAGAAACTGATCTGGGAGTAACAATATCGAGTAACCTAAAACCGAGTCAACAATGTTCAGAAGTTGTTAAGAAGGCAAACAAAATAATTGGCTTTATAGGCAGGTCATTTGAGCATAAATCCAAAGAAGTTATCCTAACCCTTTACAATTCCTTAGTCCGCCCTCTTCTGGAATACTGCGTTCAATCCTGGTGCCCTTATTACCAAAAAGATATAAACAAGCTAGAACGAGTTCAACGTAGAGTTACCAAAATGATACCTAGCCTAAAGAACAAACCATACGAAGAGCGTCTTAGAGAATTAAATCTATTTCCTTTAACCCAGCGCAGATTAAGAGGCGACTTAATTCAAGTGTTCAAAATCATCAAAGGCATCGACAATATGAACTGTAGTAAGTACTTCACTATCGACCAATCTAATTACACGCGGGGAAACGGTTGCAAAATTATTGGTAAATCTTTTAACTCGCACGAATCTAAGAATTTCTTCTTCAATCGAGTTGTCAACTTGTGGAATGGGCTTCCCCGAGACGTTATAGACTGCAGCACCGTTGATTCATTTAAATTCCGCCTAGACAAATATCTCGCATCAAACCCGCGACTGACTGCGTTTGTAAATGAATAACTTTATCCTCCCCTCAGTTACTAACCCATATGTCCCCTACTAACTTCCTAGTCCTGCCACGTTAGTGGCAGGGCAGTAGTTCCCTTTCCAATGTTCCCTTACCCACTCTAAACCACTGTTTGGACACTTGATCCTCAGTGTTTTGGAGGACAAGCAACCTAGAAGGGTCACTAGACCTGTTGTTGCTTGATTTCCTTTGTACTCCTTTGTACTCTCTCTCTCTCTCTCTCTCTCTCTCTCTCTCTCTCTCTCTCTAACCAAGCTTCTCCCCCTGTCTTCCCCTACTTCCCTAACCATCCCTCCTCCCTACCTTCCCCTAGCTGCTCTCTCTCTCTCTCTCTCTCTCTCTCTCTCTCTCTCTCTCTCTGTCTCTCTCTGTCTCTGTCTCTGTCTCTCTCTCTCTCTCTCTCTCTCTCTCTCTCTCTTCCCCTACTTCCCTAACCATCCCTCCTCCCTACCTTCCCCTAGCTGCTCTCTCTCTCTCTCTCTCGTTAATCCCCCCCCCCCCCCTCTCTCTCTTTTCCTCCACCTCCCTAACCATCCCTCCCTTCACATCCCTACTCCCCCTTCTCTCTCCCTCCCAACCACCTCCCAATATTTACTTGACTCAGTATAGGTGAGGGAGTTATCAGGTTAGGACGTTAGTTTACCTGTCCACACTATCATCATCCTCATCAGCAATTACCACACACAACACACACATTCAAACACGCAAACACATACTACACAAGCACACACGCAAACACACACTAAACACACAAACACACACGCAAACACACACGCTAACACACACATTCACTCACACAAGCACACACACACATTCACACGAACACACACAAACACATACCACACACACCCACACCCACACCACACACACACACACACACACACACACACACACACACACACGCAAACACACGCAAACATACCCATTGCAACATACATAATAATTATGCCCTATATAATCCAAGTTTTTCCCTCATCCTATGACTTAAACTGCTTCAAGCTGCATGTGTCCAGACATTTTGATTCTAAAGTTGCTTGAATATGGCTTTATAACACTTATAATTCTTTCGGTAAATCTACAGTTATACTACCCCTCCCCCACTACCCCCCACCACCTCCCCCCTTCAAAACACGCCTTTTAGCGTGTTTTTGGATGGTTCAGCAGACGCGGAAACTGGAAAAAAAAACGTATTTTGATAAAAAATGATCACCAACCAGATAAGAGTTTTTCCGGTAATTTGTTGTTGTTTTTAATGTTTTCTTTGATATACAGTGTTGTTTAATACCGAGGACTGTCGCATTTTAGTATTTTTAACATTAGCCTAACCTAACCTAAGCGGCTCGCTTGGTGTAGTGACTAGCGTCTCGGACTTCCACCCAGAAGGCCCGGGTTCGCGCCCACACTCGGCGCATTAAAGATTTTTCACAAGCACTGAGTCGTTACCATCCCTCATGAGCAAAGGGATGGGGTAGTAGTACAGGACCCCAATGGAAATACGCCTAATCGGCCTTATTGAGCTATCCTTAGCTAGCTTAGCATGCGCTAGCTTTAAGAACTATTATTATTATTATTATTATTATAACCTAACCTAACCTAACCGAAAAGTAACCTGTCTCCGCGACGGTCTAAACTCCCCCTCACGTTCCCTGTTTATGGGTGCGCGACGGTCTAAACCCAGCTCACGTTCCCTGTTTATGGGTTCGCGAAGGTTTGTAATACTTCAATGTATCTATGTCAAGTCAAATATACATTTCCGCGCATCATCAAACCATACTAAGGCTACTACTAATAATATTAACCCATTAGCCAAAGCGCCACATTTTTCCTTTGCCCCTCAACTTTCTCTTCATAATTGCTGAGGGGCACAGGGTTCTGTGGGGGCGCTCGGTTATGGCCTTGGCCTTGCTCGGAGCCTTGGGGCTGTTCGGCCAGGCAGCTTGGGGAACAACAACAACAACAACAACAACAACCCATTAGTACCAACAGAATAGCCACAAAATAGGGGTAGTATAACTGTAGATTTATCGAAATGGGTTATATATACTGATTAGTTTAAGGGAGGTCACCGGCTTTGTTTTATCTTTCTCTCCTTTTCTCTCTTTTCCTGGCATGTATCCATTCGACCCCATTCAGCCAACTGTTTTAAGACGTTTATCCCCATCCAGGTGTCGATTTCTTCCTGGCGAGCGATAGCTAGCAAGCATTGTATGGAGAAATCTGGCTTCGCCGGAGACATTTTTCTATCGAAAAATGTACAAATTAAACAAAATATATATATATGCTGGCTCGCTACCGCTCGCCAGGAAAATATTGACACCTGGATGGGGGTAAACGTCTTAAAACAGTAGGCTAAATGGGGCCGAATGGATACAAGCCAAAGAGAGAGGGAAAGAAAGAGAAAAACAAGCGAGGTGGGCTCCCTTAAGGGGGAGGTATTCACTTTTTCTGGACCAACTTCTCCCTCATGTTTAGCATATTAGTTTTGAGATTATAAGACGTTCGTTGTTGTTGTTCCCCAAGCTGCCTGGCCGAACAACCCCAAGGACCTGAGCAAGGCCAAGGCCATAACCGAGCGCCCCCAAAGAACCCTCCCTGCCGACCACAATAAAGCCTGGGTGACCGAAGCCACTCCATGGCGGGGAGCTGAGGAGGGTGCGGAAACGCCCGGGAAACCAAAGCCCCACCCAGGGCCCTGTACCCCTCAGCAATTATGAAGAGAAAGTTGAGGGGCAAGGGAAAAATGTGACGCTTTGGCTTCCAATCTTGGTAGATTGGGAGGTCAATCCACGGAAGAGACGCCGTCACTTGAGATCTAGAAAATATAGAAGTAAAAGGAACAGTCAGAGTAAGCTATGGGTATGGCGGAGTTCCATTATGTGTCGATTTTAAGACCTTTCGTGCAATTTAGGTGTAGATTTTTTTTACTGGCGATCGGTAGCAAGCCTGTATTATGGTAGTAACCGGCCTCCGAACGGGGCATTTTTCTATCGAAAAATGTACAAAATTTATCTTGAAGCGGGTTTTTGGGGTGATTTTTAAGGTTGATGGATGTGTAGGGCGAAAACTGAGAACATTATAAAAAAGGGTTATTGAGTGATGATATGAGTGAGTTGTGTGTGTGTGTGTGTGTGTGTATGTATTTATGTGTGTGTGTTTGTGTGTTAATAATTTTGCGATATTGCAGTACCCCATATTAAGGGGAGGTATTTAGTTTGTTCCCTAGACCTCCATCAAGCTTAAAATTACACCCCCTTGAGTCCCTTTCAAGATATATTTGTACATTTTTCGGTAGAAAAATGTCCCGGCCGAGGGCCGGTTCCTCTTAAATTACAGGCTCGCTATCGCTCGCCAGGATAAAATTGACACCTGAATGGCACGAAATGTCTTAATATGGGGTGAAAGTTCTTAAAATCGCTAAACTAATGGGGCAAACGTTTTATAATATCAAAAGCAATGGGGCTAAACATGAGGGAGAAAGGGGTCAAGAAAAAAATCCCTTAAGTGGAGATCTCCCCTTAAGGAAAGTGGCAGAAAAGGAGGGAACGAGAGAGTGAGAGGGGGGAGAGGTAGTGGTAGATGGAGAGAGAGAGAGACAATGGAAAGCTTGAAGGGGGGTCTAGGTGTTATTGTTTAAGCTTGATGGAGGTCTAGGGAGAAAACTAAAAACAAATAAACTGACCAAAATATAAACCCTATCCCCTTAAAAAAAAAAAAAAAAAAAAGTTAAAGGAAGCAAAAGAGTAAACAAATATTCAGAACAAATGATTGGCCAAAAAAAGTAAATAAAAGAGAGCTTAGAGGAGCGGGTAAGTAATAATCTCTCTCTCTCTCTCTCTCTCTCTCTCTCTCTCTCTCTCTCTCTCTCTCTCTCTCTCTCTCTCTCTTTTATGCTCATTAATGTATCTTTTTACCATTTTAGTTTCCTCCCTAGACCTCCACCAAGCTTAAAATTACACCCCCAAGACTCCCTTTCAAGATAAATTTGTACATTTTTCGATAGAAAAATGTCCCGGCTGAACGCCGGTTCCTCTTAAATTACAGGCTCGCTATCGCTCGCCAGGAAAAATTCGACACCTACATGGCACAAAAAGTTTTAAAATTGACAAATGGGGCGAAAGTTCTTAAGATCGCCAAGCTAATGGGGCGCACGTCTTAAAATATAAAAAAACAATGGGGCTAAACATGAAGGAGGAGTCCATAAAAACAAAAGAGAGCGACGTAGAGGAAGTAACACAAATATAGTAAACGGAATGAGAGCAGGTATGTAATCAAGTTAATGCAACAGCCACACCTGACATGCTAACTTTTATATACCTACCTACCTCTCTCTCTCTCTCTCTCTCTCTCTCTCTCTCTCTCTCTCTCTCTCTCTCTCTCTCTCTCTCTCTCTCTCTCTCTCTCATAACAATGCTGCAACCCGAGGTTATGGAATTAAAATAATTAGAAAGAAACTATGCCTAGATGTGACACAAAATGTCTTCACACAGAATGTGGTTAAAGAGTGGAATAGTTTACCAAGGGAGGTGGTCGACAGTAATTGTATTGATACGTTTAAGAAAAGACTGGACGATCATCTGACGAAGATTGGATTAATATAAATTTCCCTTTGAAACTAATTTCTTCCTATACTATATAAAAACTTTCGATGTGGGCATTTCCTGGCATATAAGGTTACACTTCATCCTAATTTCCGGTACGGCTTTTTAGCCTGAAGGGGCGGAGGGTGGCGAGAGAGCCATCTACATTACTGTCCTATTCTTCCATTATAAACTGTCCCTGTCTAGTAGTATTAAGGCCGGACCACCTACTAAGGACCGCAAGGACTGTGTGGTCTGAATATATGTGTAACTCTGTGTAATTATCTCTCTCTCAACAGGTCAGTGATGTAGGCTACCTAATTTGACCTCGTTAATGGTTGGCCGGGCTGTCACGTTTATCACGCTACTTCCTTACACACATACACTCACGCACACACACACACACACACACACACACACACACACACACACACACACACACACACACACACACACACACACACTCACGCACACACACACACACACACACACATTCACGCGCACACACACACACACACACACACACATTCATGCACGTACACTCACACGCACACACACACTCAAGGATTTTTGTATATGTATGAAGTGGAAGCGAATGGAATGGAGAGACCATATATTTGTTTCAAGATTTCACAAACTTCAATTACCAAACCAAGTATGTTCTTAGTTTGGGTAATTTATATAGTGAGAACGTATGTATGTACAGTATACTCAGGCACATACCCCATAGCTGGGGGTGGCCGACTCGAGACAGAGCCCGAACAGAAACAACATTTACAGTTCCAATTCTAGGGTCCAGGACCACTATTGCGTTCCATCGCCCCTTACTTTGTCTCGTTTAGTATGTGAATTTTACAAAGGGAGAAGGATTCCTAGCCCCCTGCCCCCATCAAGAAAGGCAGGACACTAAGAGAGACAGGCAGAAACGGCTAAGGTTGGGTAGAGGATGCCAAACCTCACTCTGGATAGGACCAGCCCTCACCCTAGTGGGAATAACTTTCATTATTCAAAAATTCATTCTTAGAACAACCCACGTCCACAACCATACCTTGCCCACTCCGTACCCAACCTACCATGCACTTATGGGGGGATGGTTGCTTTTTCCTCTTCCTCCCCCCTTCCCCCCTTCTCCCTCAGGTTTAGCCCCATCTGTCGATATTTTAAGACGTTCGCCCCATTATTCTGTTGATTTTAAGACCTTTCAACCAATTTCTTTTTCAATGGTAGGACCTATCGTGCGATTAAGTGTCGGGTTTTTTTCCTGGCGAACGATAGCGAGCCTGTAATTTTAGAAGGAACCGGCCTTTGGCCAGGATATTTTTCTACCTAAAATTTTACCAATTTATCTTGAAGGGTTGGACTAGGGGGGGGGGGGGGTTTCAAGTTTGATGGAGGTCTAGCGAGGAAACTAAAAAATATATATAAATTAATATGTAAATAGACCAAAGAATCTACCCTACCTCCCTTAATACATTACACACTAACGCGCATATTCTTGGAACAATCCACTCACATACTTTTCAACTACGTCATACTCTGTTCATAGTACAGTACACACTCTCTCTCTCTCTCTCTCTCTCTCTCTCTCTCTCTCTCTCTCTCTCTCTCTCTCTCTCCTCCCACACACACACAAATGGGTGACAGGTCAGTTGAACCAGTGCCACTTTAACCAGTGCTAACTCAACCAGTGGCCACTTCAACCAGTGACCATTTTAACCAGTAGGTTAGGTTAGGTTAGGTTAGGTTACTGGTTGAAATGGTCACTGGTTGAAGTGGCCACTGGTTGAGTTAGCACTGGTTAAAGTGGCACTGGTTCAACTGACATGGACCCAAATGGGTGACAGGTCAGTTGAACCAGTAACTGACATGGAACCACACAAATGCCATAAAACTATATTGCATTTATATTTTACTTTCAGGTTTTGATCCTTGGTGTCATCACAGAGGAAGATAATGGAATGAGAGTAGTTTGAAGTACATCGAACAAAAAAATATATAGAAAATATATACAAAATTAAAGATATATAAAAGAGATATAAGTGCTGTGAAGCCCCCTGGTCGGCCGAATTGGGGTTTGGAAAAATTGAGTTGGTAGTGCCAGAAAAAAAAATATATAGTTCGTGCCTAAAGAAAATGGAAGAGATAAGAAAATGGGATAGATAAGCTGTGAGAACTATTTAAGGACCGTGAGAACTATTGACGAATCTTGAAAATTAAGGACTCTGGGAGCAAATTAAGGACTGTGAGAACTATTTAAAGACTATGGGAACTATTTAAGGACCGTGGGAAGCGGACCGTGAGAACCATATTTCAATTAAGGAAAGTTTGAGAGCTGTTAAATAAAGTTAACTTGAAACTTCTCGAATGAAAAGATCGTGCAGAAAAGTAAGAGAAAAATAAGCTTTTAAACAGTGAAGAGATTGTGTTGTATAATTATTGAAACCAACTAGAACAAACAACTATTTAGCATGAATATAGAGTAGAGGAAAAACTTGAGCAAAAATAAATAAATAATAAATGTTGAGCATAAGAGAAGTGAATAGAGAGCTTGAGCATAAATGTACTTAGCGAGAAGAAAAAAACATGGTGCATCAACATAGAGTAGCGAAAGACCTTGAGCATTAGAGCAGCCTATCTGTTGAAATCTTATCTTGTTGAAAATAAAGTTTGAGCATAATAGAAGTGAAAAGGAGCTTGAACATACAAGTACTTACACAAAATAGTCAAAATATAGAGTAGCAAAAAGACTTGAGCATTAGGGAAGCCTATCGATCAGTACTTGTTGAAAATGGTTTGAGCATACGAGTACTTTAAAAAAAATATATATAGGCCCCTAGGCTAGAGTATCGAAAAGACTTGAGCCTATCGGTACTTGTTGAAAATAAAGTTTGAGCATAAAAAAATTGACTAAAGAGCTTGCGAAGTTAAGCATAAAAGTACTTAGCGAGAAAATAAATGAGCATGAATAAAGAGTAGAGAAAGACCTAGAACATAAGAAAACGGGAGTCTTCAGAGAGCCGATTGGCCCACACACGGCAGATCCCTTTCACGCCCAACCCATTGATTTTTTTTTAAGCACTTGTGAGCATAAAATAAGTGACTAAAGAACTTGAGCAAAAAACTATTGAAAGAGCGTGATGAGTGGAACGAGTGGAGGAGGAGGGGGAGGAGAGGAGGAGGATGGAGGGAAGAGTCCTCGGTCTCGCAGTCCAGCCATGGGAGTGTCCTCGCTTGTCCTCAGAGATCAACACAAGGTAATTATAGTCTATTTTTTTTTTTTTTGCGCAACTTACGGTAAATTGCAAAGTTCCCATCAAGCTTTCTCCATTATTTTAAAGATTTTGCAGTGAAATATGGCTCTAATTATATATACCCTGTAGTTGGTCTTAATATGAGGCAGAGACATAGTAGTTTCATATTTGTCCATTAAGTATCAAGAAAATAGCTACTAAGGAATTCAATTTACCGTCAGCTGGAAAAAAAAAACTACTGTATAGGAATGTACAGTTGGCCACATGACTGTGGATAGGCCTATTCTCCATTATTGTATGTATGGAAGGACAATTTGTATGATTGAATTAGAAGCGTATTTTCAAGTGTAGTATGTATATACATGGCAGGGGGCTAAGAATCCTCTTCCCCATGTATAATTCTCCTACTCGACGAGACAGAAACGGGCGAGAGAACGCGAAAGTGGTCCCGGACCCTGAAAATAGGAACTTTAAATGTTGTTTCTGTTCGGGCTCTGTCTCGTGTCGGCCACCCCCAGCAATGGGTTATGTGCCTGAGTAGCCTATATACATACATACATATTCAGGCACATATCTTATAGCTGGGGCTGGCCGACTCGAAACAGGACAACAGAACACAACATATACCGGTATATAAAAAAAAACAAAAAGAAAAAAAAAAAAAACGCGCACACACACACACACATCTAGGTCACCCAGGAGAATGGAGGTATGGTATACCCTGTTCATTATAGGTAGGCCAGAAATTGTAGGTCCTAACCACTATAACTGAAAAAGGGGTAAAACAAATGGGCTGTAAACTTCCACGCCAATTCCCTGCCTGACTCTTCCCAAATGATAGAAATATTAACTTGATTACGGTACTCAATTCGTTTTTGAGCTATACTGTAGAGTTAGTAGTTAATTTGTTTGGCTTTAATAATTTAAATAGACTATAGTTATGGATGATAACGGGTATGGTAGTATACAGTATATTCATTTTAATTAGGTAAAATAAAAAGAGCACTAACGCCTATAATACAAAAACGACTGGAGTAATTGATGTACTGGTAATATTTCTACCAATTGAGAAGAGTCAGCTAGGGAATAGATGTGAACAATTGCAACCCATTTGCTCTAGCCCTTTTTGAGTTACATTGGTTAGGGGTTACGATTTCTGGCCAACCTAGACTGAACGGACTATATTATTATACAGTATAACAACATACCGTGTAGACACTAGACTGTAGGGTGACGGGTGGAAGGCTACATTAGCACATTATTAGCGTGAGGCCTGACACTGATGGTATAATATTATAGCCTATAGGGAAGAGGTGGAGGTGGTGGGTGAAGTTAGGGTGTCTATGGGTGAGGTTAGGTGTCTATGGGTGAGGTTACATTGTCTGGTGTGTGAAAAGGGTGAGTTTTTTGTTTTCCTTATATACCGAAAGAGAGGTGGAAGGATGGAGTGAGGAAGTATATGGATGAAGGTGGTGCTGGTTGGGAGGAGGGGCGTCGACTGACTGGGGGCGGTTCGTTCGTGGCCACCCCTTCGGGGATCACGGCATCAGACAATAGATAGATAGATGGATGTGTATGAAAGAGACAAAAGGCAAAGCTGCCTGAAACTATAGAGGGAGATCAATTCAATCTTGGGTTCGAGAGTTGGACAGAATAGGGTAGCGGTACAATGACAATTTTTTAAAGCTCTGAAGAACACAACTGATTTTAGTAGTGGTAGAAGAGGGAGAGAGAGAGAGAGCCAGAGCGAGCTGTCAATAATCCTTAAGCCTATCACTTTAGGAGAGTGACTTAAATTAATGGACCATTTTCTAATTTCCTCTTGTCTAGTAAATTCCAATATCCTTTACATATGATATAGGCAGATAGATAGATAGACAGATAGATAGATATATAGATAGACAGATGGATAGATAGATAGATAGATCGATAGACCGATAGATGTAAAGCCCCATAGTACCCTGCCCAATATCCTTTACACAAGATATACACATATATATATATATATATATATATATGCAGATAGATAGACAGATAGATAGATAGATGTAAAGCCCCATAATACCCTGCCCAATATCCTTTACACATGATATAGATTATAGACAAATACATAGATAGATAGATATATAGGCAAATAGATAGATAGATAGATAGATAGATAAACAAATACATAGATAGATATATAGGCAGATAGATAGATAGATAGATGTAAAGCCCCATAGTACCCTGCCCAATATCCTTTACACAAGCTTATTTAGAAAAATATCCTGGCCGAAGGCCGGTTTCTCTTAAATTACAGGCTCGATATCGCTCGCCAGGATAAAATCGACACCTAAATGACAGAAAAGGTACGTCTTTCTAATAACAAAGAAATGGGGCAAAAGGTCCTAAAATTACCAACCTAGGCTATTGGAGCGAACGTACTAAGATCTCAAAGCTAATGGGTCTAAACATGAGGGAGAATGATCAATTATCTCCCCTTTAAGTTCATGGCCCCTTAACCCGGCAAGCGCGATAGGCCTCACGGAAGGCTTCCTATAGGGAACGCGATAGGCCTCACGGAAGCAAGACCATAAAAAAAGCCTTCCATAAAAAAAAAGGGCCTATCAAAACAAAGGAATTTGTCTCTAGGTGAGATAATTCCCCTCCAGTACTCATCCATGTAAATCTCACCCACCCCCCTCCCCTCCTTCCCCACCTTATTCCCCCCTCCCTCCCATCCTCAATTATCACCTATTTTTCCTCTTATTATCATCATTTATCGGTTATTTTTCTCTCCCGCGATAATGTAGCACAAGTGGGTTGCAGAAAAGATCGTTATGCAACACCCAGACACCGGCCCACACCGCCCCGCTCGTCTCAGTTACCTCACAGACAGCGAGAGAGGAGGGTTGCCTGTGGCTCTCTCTCGCCTGAGATTATGACCGGGTGGCCAATATCTTCGTTTTTCACCACCCAAATGCTTTTCCCACTTATTTTAGCACTCTTGAAGGTTCATATATACATCATATATGTAAAATAAAAGCATACCGAAAACAAATAATGCTCTATATTGTAAATATAACGAATTCTGTCAGAATCCAAGGCTAGAAATGCACAAATAACTACCCTAGCCCCTAGGTCTATTTAGCGCTTGTCAGGTTAAGAGAGAGAGAGAGAGAGAGAGAGAGAGAGAGAGAGAGCTAGCTAGCTAGCTAGCTAGCTAGCTCCGTAGTCCCCTGCCCAATATCCTCTATAGGGCCTACATGATATTGGTAGATAGATAGAGTTCACTTAAATAGACAGACAGATAGATAGAGTTCACTTAGACAAACAGATAGATAGATATAAAGATAGATAGATAGATGTAAAGCTCCATCACATTTCTCTGCCCAATATACTCTTCACATAATATAGGCCTACACTCGCTCACGTATGTTTTGTGCCTGACTTCATACTAGAGGTTTCATACTTCACTGTAATCATTCTTTCCTCTCACTTAAACATTACTCTACCAGAGTGCGGTGGGAATATGAACATGATTAGATTAATATCCAGTATTCGAGAATGGTTAATAAGTCGTAGGCGTGTGCATAAACCTTTTAACCGTCTTGGTGGTGTGATGGTTACGGTGTCTAAAAATCTGTGTGATAACCCTGGTTCGAATCCCGGTGGATCACATAATATTATATGCTTTCATTAATTTCATTGGAGGTGTTTGGTGTGGTGAAATTAATAAAAAAATAGATTTAATGGAGGAGCAGTTATAAAGGACTAAGCTCTTGAGTCGTGACTATGTCGTGACTCTCATCCAAGAGGATGAGGAATGGACACTGGAAGGAAGCAGAATGAAGAAGACAAAAGAATATAAATACCTGGGGGTAACAATAACAGAGAAAGGGTTTGACAAGGCAAAAAGCGAAAAGATTGGTCAAATGCAACAATGGCATGGGAGATTATGGAGCGTGACAAGAGTAAGAGCGAATAGCTATGAAATAGTGCGAGAGCTATGGAAAGGACCTGCGATTATGTACGGCTTGGAGGCGGTGGAAACGACAGAGGCAGAAACGAGCAAACTAGAAACGGTACAAAATAAAATTGGAAGGACGGGATTGAGGGCAAATAAATACGTAGCACAAGAAGCAATCCGAGGAGAGATGGGGGTGGAGTAGGCTACATTTGGAGAAAGGATAGGAAAAGCTAAAGGGAAGTACAAAGTAAGGCTAGAGGGGATGGAGGAAAGTAGGTGAAGGTATACAGATGGGCGAGCGAGGGAAGTAGGTGGAACAGAGAGTGCATAAGAAGGTTGGGAAGGATAAATATAGTACAGGACCGTGTGGGAGAATTCAGAAAACGAAGGGGAAGGGATGAATGGGTGATCCTGGAAAACGGGAGAGGGATAAAAGAGGAGGGAAGGGGTAGAAAACAAAGCCACGCTGACGTACTACAGAGGAAAGGAAAAACCAGCTAGAGAACTTTTCTATGATGGGGGATGGGGATCTAAATTGCTGTTTAAGCAAGGACAGGATCCTTCGAGACCAATGAAAGGACAAGGAGATGGAACGGGCTAGGACCGCACTGCACTCAATGCGAACTAGGAGACCCAATAGTCGAGGACATAGAACACATGCAGTAACGGAGTGTACACAATATTATGAGGAGAGAATAGAGCTGGAGAGATACATGAGAAACAGAGTTGGGGAACTTAGGTGGGAGGAATTAAAGCAGGAAGAAGATAGAGGGGTGGGGGCGCTGCTGGGACTAACACAGGATATGGAAACATAAGACATGGAGATGATGAAGAAAACACTAGAAAAGATAATTATGGAGGAAGATAAATGGATAGGGGGGGGGAGGGGGGGGAGTAGGAGGGAGGGGTGAGGACGTGATACACTTACACTTAGTTACACTTAGTTGTATTCCGTCCGTTAGTGACACAGTTGAGCTGGGGCTCCACTGCGACCAGGCAGCTCCCTTTCTTCCACTCTCCATTCCAGAAGTCGGTTGGAGTTGGTGCTGGGGTATCCTGGTGTTGGTGGCCGGTCCGGTATTTTGGCCAGCCACATGTCCAAGTGTTTCTTGAAGGTGTCTGGAGACACCCCGGTTATGTTCCTGAGAGGGGCTGGTATACAGTTGAACAGTCTGGTTCCATTGTATGTAAAGCTGTGATGGATCAGGGATTTGATTTTTTGTGTTGATCCCGGCGTAGTCCTCACATAGCACAGCCTCCCTCGCCTTTGGTGCTGAGTCTCTTGGATGTTTGGGTTTGGTACCTTTTTTTCCAAAATCTTCCAGACGTAGATGATGATGTATCTCTCCCTACGTCTTTGAAGTGAGTACAGCTGCAGCTCCTTAAGTCTCTCCCAGTAGTTAAAGTGTTGAAACCCATGGATTTTACTGGTGAATGTCCTCTGGGTGGCTTCAATTTCTGTTATTTCTCCTACTTTTTGGGGAGACCAGAGCTGGGAGCAGTACTCCAGTCGTGGTAGGACCAGTGACTTCCACAATGTTAGCATACACCTCTCATTTCTTGTGTGGAAGGTTCTCAGGATCCAGCCTGCTATTTGTTTTGCTGTTGTTGTGGCTTTGGTAATATGCTGGGAAAAAGTGGCGTCACTGCTCATATTTACTCCCAAGTCCTTCACTGTGTCCTTGGCGGTAATTTCTTGCTGTCCGCTTTTGTAGTTGGTGTCGTTTTGTAGTGCTCTCTTGTTCCCGTACCTTAGAAGCTCGAACTTGTCTCCGTTTAGGGCCATGTTGTTTTCTTCTGCCCACTTCAGGATTTTGTCCAAGTCTTGTTGTAGTAGCTGAGCATCATGTTGTGAGGTGATTTTCTTCATGAGTCTGGTGTCGTCTGCAAACGATGTGGCTGTTGAGTGTTCCAGGTCCCTGTCGATGTCTCCTATCATGATGAGGAATAGGAGAGGTCCCAGTACTGATCCTTGTGGTACTCCGCTGATGACCCCACCTGCTTCTGATAGGCTTCCTTGAACCGTGACTCTTTGTTTTCTGTTGGTGATGAAGCTATGGAGCCATCTTCCAAGGTCTCCCCCTATTCCCAGTGATTTGAGTTTATGTAGAAGGATCCCATGGTCCACCTTGTCAAAAGCTTTGGCGAAATCTAGATATATGACGTCTACATTTTCTCCGTCTTGAATATCCTGTAGGATTTTGTCGTAGTGTGATAGTAGTTGTGAGAGGCAGGAGCGGCCTTTTCTAAAGCCATGTTGCCCCTCGTTGAACGCCTCATTATCTTCCAGGAAGCTGACCATCTTAGCTCTTATTGTTCTTTCTATGATTTTAATAAGGTGTGACGTCAGCACCACTGGTCTGTAATTTTTGGCTATGCCTTTACTACCCCCTTTGTGTATTGGTGTGACATTGCCTTCTTTTAGGGATTGTGGTACATATCCAGTTTGGAGGGACTTGCTCCACAGCAGTTTTAGAGGCAGGGCTAGCTGATGTTTGCAGTTTTTTAGCAGTTGGGCATGAAAGCCGTCTGGTCCTGCTGCAGAGTTTGGTCCAATCTTGTCGATGGCTGCTATTATGTCCTCTGTTGATACTGTTACCGAGGAGAGTTGATGTGGTGTCTCTGGAGCGTTGCCAAAGAAAGTCGTTGCATTCTCGATTTTCTTGTCTTCATTTGGCGGGCTGAAGACACTTTCATACTGCTGTTTGAGTATCTTGGCCATTTCGGTTGGGTCACTCTCAAGTTCGCCCGTAGGTTTTGCAAGTGGTCCTATTGTTGTGGTGTTCCTGAGTCTCCTTTTTGCATATGCATAGAAGAATTTGCTATTTACTCGTATGTTTGCAACTGCTTGTAGTTCTTCGCGTGTTCTTTGCTCTTGGTGTGACTGGATGAGTTTACGTTCCACTTCATCAAGCTCTTCTTGTAGTTTGGTGATATTGTGCGCATAGCTGGTCTTCCTTTGCTTGGCTCTCAAGTACGTCCTTTTCTTCATTAGTAGGTAGGTCTACTAATAGGTAGGTCTAAAAATAGGTAGGTCTAAAAAACTGTCCCTACTACTATTATCCATCTAAGCTAAACTTTCCCCCTTACTAACGTGTCTGAGCCAGCACCGATACCTGTGCAGCCCTGTGGACTTGCGCGGTCTGCGGGCGGGTTCAAGAGAAGAAGACACCCGTGACCCGCCATTCACCTTCACCTGACGCAGGACGGCGGACCGGGCTGAGGCAGATCGGCGTGAAGGGTCTGAAGGCGAAGAAACTCCCTGGTTCTCTCGGAAATTTGGAATGGATTCAAATTTGAGACTTGAGAGGAACAAAAGGTGCCAGGAAGTGACAGATCCCCCCCGGAGGGTTCACGTCCCACCAGAGTGCTTCCATAACAACCTAAAGATTAGTGATAACAGTGGTAACAGATAAAGGCATCCAGTAATCGAGAAGTAGGCCTAGGCTAGTTGCTTTGCGCAGATAGGCCTAGCCTACCCCTATTTATTTTTAAGCTAATTATTTTTGTTTTCTTTGATTTCCTCACTTCTGTCGAGGTCTATTCTATTCAGACCGGTCAGGTAATAGTACCGGTAGGCTATATCAGATTGTCAATCAATAGATTCATTAATAGCATAGCCTATGACTCTATGAGGCTATGACACTTCCTTAATTCAGGTGTCTAGGTTAGCGATAGCGAGCCTGTAACTTAGGCTAGTGTTACTTACAAGAAATTGGCTTAGCCTATAATTATGGGCTAGTATGGCTGGATTTTTTGGGGGGAAGGATGTAGTATTCGGGCGTAGAGTCGTCATGTTTACATCGGGCGTGCGCTCGCGGAGTCGCGGTTACATTCCCGTCTATTTTGATGGCTATTTATTCTGTTACTTGCCCTCTGCTGGCAATATAGCCTATAGGCTATGATGATTACAATAAGTCATGGGGGGTCCCACGGCAGTCAAAATATTCGGGATTCGGGAACATGATAGCAAGTAGTGAGTAGTGTAAACGAGGCGACCAATACGCCCAAATACTACATCTTACCCAATATTCTACGGAAAACTGCACAAATTTAGCTTAATTTGGTTCTAGGTGGGTGTTTTTTATGGAGAATCATAATCAATTTCCCTTTAACCCTTCTTGCCCGGGCTCGCCATCCTAAGGACATTAATGAGATCCGGGCGATCTGGCCGAAAAACGTCGTAATAGGCGAGCCCTATCTTTGTTATTTTAACTGCTAGAGAATTCACACACATCTCAAAACGTAGCCATGTTTCGTATATGAGACTGGCGTTAAGTAGAGCTCTCGGCAAGAATGTTAAGAGCAGGTGTGCCGCCAGCCTTGTTTACACTACGCGTAGTGGCGTCGGACCTTCACCATCATGTTCCCGTTTATTTTGACTGCCTTTGGATACAATAATATTTTGAGGTGGGGCTTTGACCCCCTCACCCCCCCCCCCCATGACATATTGTCAGCAGGGGCCAAATTACCGAAAAAAATCGCCGTCAAAATAGACACAAACTTAACTACGGCGATCGACAAATGTAAACATGACGGCGGTGGGGGAGGTGTCGGACCTTTGCAATCATGGGGAAGGATGTAGTTACTGGGTGTACCACTACCGACATACAACATAAATCATCTATAAATACTTATAATAAAATAAATACTGTACTTATAAATCTATAATACTAGGTTATTTGGTTAGGGTAATGTATTTTTGTATTCAAAGGCAGTCAAAATAGACGGGGACATGATGGTAAGCGTCCGCGTAGTGTAAACAAGACGGGCAGTACACCCGGTAACTACATTCGGGATGGATGTAGTGATCGGGCGTACGGTAGTCATGTTGTGCGCTCGCAGTTACGTTCCCGTCTATTTCGACGCTATATTTTCTGCTATTTGCCCCCTGTCATTACTACATGAATACTAAGTTAGGTTAGGTTAGGTTGTTTGGTTAGGCTAATGTATTTTTATATCCAAAGGCAGTCAAAATAGACGGGAACATGTTGGGAAAGGTCCGACGCCACTACGCGTAGTGTAAACAAGGCTGGCGGTACGCCCGCACATAACATTCTTGCCCAATCATGTTCCCGTCTATTTTGAATGCCATTGGATACAATAATATTCCCTCACCTCCCATGACATATTGTCATCACCATATATGTTGCCAGCAGGGGTCAAATAACCAACAAAAATTGCCGTCAAAATAGACACGAAGTTAACCGCGGCGATCGCCCTATGTAAACATGACGACCGTACACCCGGTAACTACAGTCGACCCTCGATTTAACGGACAACGGATTTCGGATTTAACGGACTCTGTCCGTAGCCGGACAATGGACCTATCAACGGACAAAGTTAGTTATTTGGCTGGCGCGGCGCACCAGTTTCCCGGCAAACCCCTGTATTTCTATGGTTTTTATTTGTTTATCTCGGTAATGAAAGACAATTTTTATTAATTTTTTTTTTTTTTTTTTTTTATGTGCAATATGTAAGGAATGACATAAAAACACCCGGAAAGTTAAAAATCTTCATTTTCGAGGCATATTAGGGCGAAATCCGAAGGCAATTTTCCAGCTATGGACACCGTCTCCCCCCTATTAGTCTGTTAAATCGAGGGTCGACTGTACATCCATCCCGAGCTCTCTAGGTCAACTGGTTCAGTTGTGATGACGATTTCCGTGGAGAGAGTTTTGCCGCGATTTTAGCAATATCTCGCAATAATAACAACTAATCTTGTTCTCCAAAACAATAACAACAAAAGTCGGACTTCTCCTTGATTTCGAAGGTGCGCATCGCTCCGACAGGCTTTGTTTACATACGGTTCAATGCACGGCTTTCAAACCAAGCTTAATAGGCTTTCGAGCTTACGGATTTTAAAATGACACCCGGGCTCCTGCCCATCTGCCGCGGTGTCATTTTAAAATGACAACCGGGGAGGAGGGGTTAAAATATTTGTTATTATGTTTTTTTACACCAACCAACCTCACATCTAAACTCAATTAATGAAATCAACAAATACATGTGGCACTCCGAGGACTCGAACCCAGGATACTCCCATCGAAATTCCGCGCACTATGCATTACGCTACAAGACAGTTTTCTAAGACTCCTCTCTTTACTTCTCCCTTTAGAGTGGTGTTGGAGTACCAGGAGTGGAGGATGAAGGTCGTCGTGGATCTGGCGGAGGGATCCTTCGCCTGGACCCGGCCAAGCCACGCAGGTCCTCCGCCGCATCAGTCGAGTTTAAGACGGATAAGGTAAGACTTTTTGGTAAGGGTTATAACCTAAGTGGGCGGGTGCCCAACCCCGAAAGGAGTTGAAATAGGGGAGCTATCCCCCCGCCAAAGGCGGCTTTCTAGGGCCTTTCCTAGCTGATGCTGAGAGGATTGGGTTCTAGTCATGTGGTGATGGGCTGGTCTATCCGAGTGAGAACTGAGCGATCTCTGCCATACCCATAGCTTACTCTGACTGTTCCTTTTACTTATATATCTCCTAGATCTCAAGTGGCGGCGTCTTTTCCGTGGATTGACCTCCCTACTGCCAACCTAGAAGTTGGCAGATTGGGAGCCAAAGCGTCACATTTTTCCCTTACCCCTCAACTTTCCCTTCATAATTGCTGAGGGGCACAGGGCCTTGGGTGGGGCTTTGGTTTCCCGAGCGTTTCCGCACCCTCCTCGGCTCCCTGCCTTGGAGTGGCTTCGGTTGCCCGGGCTTTGTTGGTGGTGGGCTGGGAGGATTTTGTGGGGCGCTCGTTTATGGCCTTGCTCGAGACCTTGGGTCTGTTCGGCCAGACAGCCTGGGGAGCAACAACAACAACAACAACAACAACAACCTAAGCGGATGTAGGCCTATATAATAATATTATTGATACTGTACTACTAATATTAATAATAATACTTTAGCCTATTCCACTAACACAGAAACTCACATTACAACCCTTTCCCATATTTCTTATTAACACTACCGGTATCTGGTCCAACGTCTTGGGGGTTATTATGATATTATGGAGAATTTTTTTTGCTTGCTTTTGCCATTATCGAGCAATGTATTTTTAGTTTGTCCCCTAGGGTAATGAAAGCATCTTTCCAGACTTCTTTCAAGCTAAAAAGTGCCCACCCAATGCCAGACCCCTTCAACTAAATTTGTATTTTCAATTGAAAAATGCCCCAGCTGAAACCTGATATCTTCCAAGTTACAGGCTGGCTATCACTCGCCCAGAAAGAAATAGACACCTGTATGGGATGAATTACATACAGACATATTAGTTTAAAGACTGTTTTGTCCACAGAAAGTCTGGTTACAGTCTCACGTTCTAAATGGCGGAATTCCATCCGATGTGTCCTATTATCGACAAACTAATGGGGTGAAATGTCTGAAAATCTCTAAGCTGATGGAGCGAAACAGGGGAGGTCCACAAACGCAAAAAGACCATCCCCTCGGATCAAATAAGGTTAAAGAATCTTTATACTGTACTACGGTTGTATGTACACATTCACTTTATTATTAAAAGTACCTTAGCAACAGGTAAGCCTTTCATCATATTATTTGCTATAATTGCTAAGTACCGGTACCCTAACATAAATTATTGAATATGGAAATCATGTACAGTACCTGTATTTATATACAGTACTGTACAGTACTCAGGCACATACCCCATAGCCGGGGGGTGGCTGACTCGAGACAGAACCTGAACAGGGACAACACAACATAAATAATGTAAAACTTGCAAAATAAACAAACCAAAACTTGGACGAACACAGTAAAAAGACAAAACAACTTATCAAAATCGCTATGTGGAAACTACGCTTAAGCAAAATATTAATTTATGAATGATAAATAATATATAAATTTACAAATAAAAGAACACAATAAATAAATAATTCACACACATCTAAGTCGCCCAAGAGAAGACCCAGAGACCAAGGATCACTAATTAGAATAGTATTTGCAAAAACATATACTGTACTATACTGTAGGCTATACTGTATACATATTTTCTTTTGTATCTTTGTTGTTTTATATAAGTTCAGTACTTTATTCTAGCTTAATGGCCATATGCAGGACGACCCACCATCCCCTTGCCCCAGCGACCGGCTGAGTGTGACCTGGGCTGATGGAGAGAGATCTGTGTCAAGTGATGCTGGGTCATTCCTACCACGAGGTCAAGTCTCGCCTGACCCGGCTGCCTCCATCACTACACAGATCCCAGGTAGGTTATGTTACGGCAAACTTGGTAAGGTGGGGACAACATATACATACATACATACATACTGTACATAATTATGTATTGTATGTGTACGGCATGTATATACTCTCCACTAATCTACCGCTATTACAATAATCAGGGTCCCTTTGAGTTCTCTCAGTGTATACCACCCCCTCTTCGTAGGGTACATAACACCTGTCTTGCAACACAATCCCACCCTTACTCTGTGCAGCTCTCCAACCCAAGAGTGAAATGTTATTCTTATTCTTTCTTTTATTCAACAGCTGAGCTCTGGAACTCTCCCAGAATCAGTCTTTCCCTCATCCTATGACATTTATTGCTTCAAACTCTGTGTGTCCAGGCATTTTGGCTTGAACATCCCTTGATTTTGGCTCTGTCATTCTTTCAACTTTGGGGGAGGCACTCATCACAGGCAGTTCTGCCTTTTGTCTCCGTCACTCACATAGAAAATAAAAAAAACTCACGCACATACCCCACAGCTGGGGGTGGCTGACCTGAGACAGAGCCCGAATAGAAACAACAAAATTAAATCAAAGATTAAAGCATCACATAGAAAAAATAAAACATACATAAATTTAAAGACCGAATGCTTCAAACGAAGTGCGGTTCCAGTCTCGCGTCCTAATGGTAGCATTCCAGGCAGTCCTGTTTAGAGCTGCCTCACTTGTCAGGTTGTTCTATTCAAGATCAGACCGTAATGCCTGATCCCACATCTTTCTTTGTCTGCTCCTTGCTGCAGCTTCCGGACTTGCTTCTTTTACGCCAAATTAATTCCTACATCCTCTCCACATATCCAATCCATCCATCTATATAATTATGTGTAGGAAGGGGGAAAATAAGTTGACCTATACACATATAGAATATTATCTTTCAGTATATTGTATGTTACAGTACGTATTCATCATAGGATAGGAGAAGTCAATTGGTATTAACCATCGTACCAGGGTGTCGAACGAAAGACAAATCAATTCTTATTAGTCTTTATTATTGTATATGAATGGCTAATTATAGTTTATTGTTCAATTAATATATTTGGAAGGGATGAAATGGCCAAAACAATGCTTTTTCTTGTATTACTTCTCATTATCATTCAAGTTTTCAAACAAAATTGCTCTGGCTTGACACCCTGTGATGTACTGTATTGGTTAGTACATTTGGCTTACAGCTGAAAGGACCGAGGCTCACTTCCTAGGCTGGACGAGACATTTGGTCAAGTCTCTTCATGCCTCTGTTTACCTAGCAGTATAAATATCAACCTGTATTAGTGAATTATATAGTGTTTGATTTGTGGAGGTATGCTGTGGTAACATAGATAATAATAATCTAATTAATTTTACTCCCAACACCAAACACCTCCCAATGAAATTAATGAAAGCATGTGATCCTCCCGGGAATCGAACCTGGATACCACATACAGATCTTAAATACAATACAAGTAGACTGGGATGGTATGGACATGTGGAGAGAATGGATGAACAAAATTGGGTGAAAAAATGCAGGTCTGTGATTGTGGAGGGAGCTGCACCAAGGGGTGGACCGAGGAAGACCTGGGATCGGACTATCTCAAATCCAAGAACTTGACAAGTGAAGCAGCCCTTAACAGGGTTGCCTGGAACGCCGCCATTAGGACAAGAGACTGAAACTGCACTGATGTGTGGAACACTCGGTCTTAAAATTTTATGTATGTAACCATTACACCATCAAGACAGTTAAAGGTTAAGTACATGACTATGAATAATATCCATGTATCAAATACTGGATATCCCCTGTGTACCAGACTATAACTTGCCCAAAGTGTTCCTTTTCACACTTTCCAGCACATCTACATCCACACCACACCTCTCTCATACTTCCTCATTCGTCTGTCTATCCCTCCATGTAACTCCGCACGCACTTCTCAAGTAACTAATTTCCACCCCTCTCACTCTTGGTTTGTATCTCCAACAATGTCTATGTTTCGCTCCCATAAGTCAATGTCAGGATTACCACACTGTCATGGAAGGATTTCGCATTGAAAATTGCCCGAAAAAGTGCTTAGGTGATACTAAGTCCTCATATCTGCATCTCTCCCCAGCTATTGGGAGCCTGTTGGAGGAGCCGTTACACGAGGAGGAGGACCTTAATGCCAGTGTGACGGCCATATTGAGGCGCTCCAGCAGCAAAGCATCACGGCGAGGGTCACGGAAGAAGAAGAAGCTCAGACGCACTTCCACCATGACCACCACCAGCTCTGGAGAGTATGTCTATAATAATATTAATAATATTGTATGTATATACACAGGCACATACCCCATAGCTTGGGGTGGCCGACTCGAGACAGAGCTCGAATAGGTACAACACAACACAACTTTAAAAACAAAATATAAATTCACAAACATCTAGGTCGCCCAGGAGAAGACCCAGAGACCAAGGATCACTATGGGCCTCCAGCATTTCCCCGGCCCCCGACCTCCCGGAGAGGTTCCAGTCTCAGCAGGCAGACACGTAACGTATCACACCACAATGCCTGCCCACCTGATAGTAATAATGTTTATTTAAGTAAGCATTTTACAATGTTGGTACGGTACAAGATAAGTTCAAATATGACATGTAGCAGCTTTGCATATATTAGAGTTATATATTAGAGGGATCTGAATCATCTGGGTTGTAATAAAGCATTGAATTGTCTCGTTTGTGTGTGGTGTTGATTTATACTGTGTGAGTGCGTGGCCATTTATACTCTTAACTTCATGTTTCAGGACGGTGGTGGAGGTGGAGGGACTGTCAGAGGAGGAGGAGGTGGAGGAGACACTGAGGATACACAAGGAGGTCCTGGCGGGAGTTAAACAACAGCCTTGGTCCATATCAAGGTACAGTTGGCCACATAAGTTCTGTTCCTTGTCGTGATCTTATGCATATTTTTTTTACAATAGGTAAAGTTTGCCGCACATATTCTATTCCGTTGGGGTCGTGATTTGGCAGCGCTGCACCCACTTCCCCAACCCCCCTCCCTCGCTCCACCTCCTAACTTCCACTATTGGTAGGAGGTGGCATGAGGGAGGGGGGTTACACACACACATACATACATAAAATTTTAAGACTGAGTGTTCCACACATAAGTGCAGTTTCAGTCTCTTGTCCTTGGGTTGGGGAGGTGGGTGCGGCACTGCCAAGTTATGATTTGCTGGGATGGTTGAGAAATTGAATATGTGCGGTAAACTGTACCTGCTATCAGTACAGTATTGCAATATAGTTATGCGGTACGCGGTATGTATTTTCATTGACCAACTTATTAAATTATCTTTTATTTTGTGTTATACAAAATAAAACATGGTGATTCTGTTTAGTTATCTCTGTTTGGCTAATATTTGCATTGCGATTATAGTTATTGTTTTGTTTGCTGTGTTTGTGAAAAACGGAATTTGAAGGTAAATGCGGAGAAGAGCAAGGTTATGGTCTTCGAAAGGGGTGCAGCCACAAAATGTGAGGTGAGGTTGAATGGTCAGAATATGGAGAATGTTATCTCATTTAAGTATCTGGGCAGTGTGTTGAGTAAAGATGGGACCATGGATGAAGAAATGTGGGAGAGGGTGCAACAGGGGAAGAGGGTTGTAGGAACATTGAAATCAGTAACAAGAAATAGAGTGGTCAGCATGGAAGTAAAGAAGTCCTTGCATGACAGTGTGGTAATTCCTACATTGACTTATGGAAGCGAAGCACGGACGTTGATGAAAGAGACTCGGACCAAGAGTGAGAGGGGTGAAAATGAGCTACTTGAGAAGTGCGTGCGGAGTTACATGGAATGATAGACAGACGAATGAGGAAGTATGAGAGAGGTGTGGATGTAGATGTGCTGGAAAGTGTGAAAAGGAACACCTTGAGATGGTTCGTTCATGTGGAATGTATGAGAAGCGAGAGAATTACTAAGAGAGTGTACGAGAGGGAGTAAAGTATATGCGTGAAAGCGGTGGTGGATGGGAGGAGGAGTCATGTGGTGATGGGCTGGTCTATCAGAGTGAGAACTGAGCAATCTCTGCCATATCCATAGCTTACTCTGACTGTTCCTTTTACTTATATATTTTCTAGATCTCAAGTGACGGCGTCTCTTCCGTGGATTGACCTCCCTACTGCCAACCCTGGCAGATTGGGAGCCAAAGCGTCACATTTTTCCTTTGCCCCTCAACTTTCCCTTTATAATTGCTGAGGGGCACAGGGCCTTGGGTGGGGCTTTTGTTTCCCGGGCGTTTCCGCACCCTCCTCAGCTCCCCGCCTTTGAGTGGCTTCGGTCACCTGGGCATTATTAGTGGTAAGCTGGGAGGGTTCTGTGGGGGCGCTCGGTTATGGCCTTGCTTGGGACCTTGGGTCTGCTCGGCCAGACAGCCTGAGGAACAGCAACAACAACAACAACAATAACCTCTGATCCCCCCCACCCTGGAAGGAGGACCGAAGACAGCGAGGACGGCAATCTACAAAGGAATTAAATACTAATCCGTTAAGAACCGCGAATTTGGATAAAGCTCCACCAACACGACCCAAATTCAAAACCGTCAGGGATAACGACCGAGGACAGCTATGAATGTAAATGTAGATCCGACCAGAACCAAAAATTCGATGAAAGAACGATCTGCGAGTTCTAAAACCGCAACTTTAAAGGTTTTCTATGCAAACGCTCGTAGCATACGCAATAAATTTTCAGATTTAGAGGAACTAGTGTTTACAGAAAATTATGATGTGATTGGCATAACAGAATCTTGGCTCAATACACAAGATAGAGACTTTTTAGCAGAGTATTCACTTCCCGGTTATGTAATGTTTGAGAACAGCCGAATAAATAAAAATGGAGGTGGCGTTTTATTTTATATCAAAGAAAGTCTTAACCCGACCCTCGTGTCAAAACCTCAAATTGTGAACGTCGACACATCTTTTGTGCTAATAAAGAATAATAAAGGTACAAAAATAATACTTGCGTTAATATACAGACCTCCAGCTCAATCAGTGCAAACTGACCGAGAAATTTACGAACAAATTGCAGATGTAAGTAACTCACAAGATACCGTAATTTTTGGCGACTTTAATTTACCTGTGACCAAGTGGGGCGATACTCTTACTTCACACTCCGGACATGACTTGTATACGAACTTGCAAGAGAGTTCGCTTTATCAATTTGTTCGAATGCCGACCCGTGGTAATAACGTTCTTGACATTGTACTTGCAACAAAAGAAGAATTGATAGAGAATTTGAATGTTGGTGATGAATTCAGTAACAGCGACCATCGTACGATAACTTTCACTTTAAAGTTTACTAGTAACGAATCAAATAGTAGCATCGAAAAAGTCCCTAATTTCAAGAAAGCAAACTTCCATAAACTTAGAGCTATGTTTAAAGAAACTGACTGGAGCTTTTTAATTAACAATAACGACATAAATACATCTTGGAAGTTATTCGAAACGACTTACCTAAAAGCAGTGCAAGACTGCATACCATCGAAAATACGGCGTCCAGGCCATAATAATAAGCCCAAATGGTGGAATAAAGATATTTCAAACTGCCTGCTTGCTAAAAAATTTGCTAATGATAGATTAAAATCCTCACAAAATGACGAAGAACGGGTGAAATTTGTAGAGCTACGACGCAAAGCCAAAAAGTTAATTAAGCAAAGTAAAAAGACCTTAGAGTTACATATTGCGAATCAAAGTAAAACAAACCCGAAAGAATTCTATAGTTATATCAGAAAGAAAAAAGTAGTTACTTCAACTGTTGGACCGTTAGTCGATGAAAAAGGAGAATACACCAAAGACGAAGTACAAATGAGTAATGCCCTCAATACCTTCTTTGCATCAGTTTTTACAACAGAAGACCTCAGTGATATCCCTACACCATCGCCGATTCAGATTGATAATTCAGATGTTCTAAGCAATATCACCGTTACAGAGAGAGAAGTATTGAATTGTTTAGATAAACTCAAGGTAAATAAAACGCCAGGACCTGATACAATCTCGCCTAGAGTTCTAAAGGAAGCTAAGAATGAGCTCTCCAAACCACTGACATTACTATTCAATAAATCCTTGCAGTCTGGAACTATGCCTGATCAGTGGAAGCTAGCCAACGTAACACCGATATTCAAAAAAGGCAGCAAATCCCTACCCAGTAACTATCGTCCAATTAGCTTAACCTCAGTTGTATGTAAAATGCTAGAAACGGTCATACGAGACAGACTCGTAAATCACTTAGAGGAAAATAACATACTTAAAGATACTCAACACGGCTTTCGTAAAAAACGTTCCTGTTTAACAAACCTCTTAGACTTCTTCCACGATATCCTCAACCTCTACGATGAGAGTAAAGCTGTAGATATTATATACCTTGATTTTCAAAAGGCCTTTGACAAAGTTCCCCACAAACGTTTACTGCTAAAACTAAAAGCGCATGGAATACAAGACGGTGTGTTGAAATGGATAGAAAATTGCCTCAGCAACAGAAAGCAAAGGGTAGTCATAAACGGTAAGGCATCTAAATGGACCAATGTAAGTAGCGGGGTACCCCAGGGATCGGTACTAGGACCAATTCTCTTTCTAATTTACATCAACGACATAGATGAGGGTCTCACCTGCACAATCTCAAAATTTGCTGACGATACAAAAATTGCAAATAGCGTACTCTCAAAAGAACAAGTTGACGATATGCAACACAATCTAGATAAATTGTCATGTTGGGCCCAAATTTGGCAAATGAGTTTCAATGCGGATAAATAAAGTACTACATGTCGGATACCTAAATGAGAAAGCAAACTATTCGATGAATGGCACTCAGCTTAAGAATGTAAACAGAGAAACTGATCTGGGAGTAACAATATCGAGTAACCTAAAACCGAGTCAACAATGTTCAGAAGTTGTTAAGAAGGCAAACAAAATAATTGGCTTTATAGGCAGGTCATTTGAGCATAAATCCAAAGAAGTTTTCCTAACCCTTTACAATTCCTTAGTCCGCCCTCTTCTGGAATACTGCGTTCAATCCTGGTGCCCTTATTACCAAAAAGATATAAACAAGCTAGAACGAGTTCAACGTAGAGTTACCAAAATGATACCTAGCCTAAAGAACAAACCATACGAAGAGCGTCTTAGAGAATTAAATCTATTTCCTTTAACCCAGCGCAGATTAAGAGGCGACTTAATTCAAGTGTTCAAAATCATCAAAGGCATCGACAATATGAACTGTAGTAAGTACTTCACTATCGACCAATCTAATTACACGCGGGGAAACGGTTGCAAAATTATTGGTAAATCTTTTAACTCGCACGAATCTAAGAATTTCTTCTTCAATCGAGTTGTCAACTTGTGGAATGGGCTTCCCCGAGACGTTATAGACTGCAGCACCGTTGATTCATTTAAATTCCGCCTAGACAAATATCTCGCATCAAACCCGCGACTGACTGCGTTTGTAAATGAATAACTTTATCCTCCCCTCAGTTACTAACCCATATGTCCCCTACTAACTTCCTAGTCCTGCCACGTTAGTGGCAGGGCAGTAGTTCCCTTTCCAATGTTCCCTTACCCACTCTAAACCACTGTTTGGACACTTGATCCTCAGTGTTTTGGAGGACAAGCAACCTAGAAGGGTCACTAGACCTGTTGTTGCTTGATTTCCTTTGTACTCCTTTGTACCCTCAGGAAGCTTCGTTTGGCTCGGTCATCGCGGGAATACATTGATCGTCACGAGGGCCAGTTAGAGGAGCGGCTAGCACAAAGCTCCAGCACTAAAGATGTCATCCTCAGGCACTTCATACGCGTTAGGAGGGTGAGACACATATTATTACTGCATTTACTTTGAATTTAACATTAACCCATTCAGTACAGGTCTCCCTCGATTTACGATTGGGTTACGTTTCTGAAAACCAGATCTTAAATAGAAAAATCATATAGCAAACCCTAATTTTCATGTGATAAATAGCAATACATTCTGGGATCAGCCAAAACCCAAACCCAAACACCTGAAAACCTATAATATTATCGTAAATTGGGGCATTGATAGTGAGGGAGACCTGTACCCCATAGCTGGGGGTGGCAGACTCGAGACAGAGCCCAAACAGGGACAACACGACACAACATACAAAAATGAATAATATATATAAATTCACACACATCTAGATCGCCCAGGAGAAAAATAATAGTTACCGGAAATGCTGGAGACCCCTAGTGATCCTTGGTCTCTGGGTCTTCTGGGCGACCTAGATGTGTGTGAATTTATATTTTGTTGTTCATGTTGTGTTATGTTGTCCTGTTTGGGCTCTGTCTCGAGTAGGCCACCCCCAGCTATGGGGTATGTGCCAGTGTACTGTAATGTATATACATACATATATATACATTAAGGAACACCCTGTTCTTAACATTAATCCTCCATTACAAACCCCAATGTACTTGAATAAATTAATTAACCCTCTCAAGACCATAGGACGCAGAGGTTGCCAGATTAGCAATAAGAAATAGATTACTCTCACTGTTATAATTACCTCTCCAAAATTAGTTTTCTGCCCACAGTTAACTCAAAGACAACTGCAGAGGTTGAAGTAAACAAACTAAAGGTTTATAGATACCCCTGACGGTAACAAAGGCTTTAAAGTATCCCTAATAGGCTCAAAAATCGCGTCCGGATGTGAGAGGGTTAAATATACCAGAATATAACTAAAATGTCATCACCGGTACTGATTGGGTTAAAAGTACATATAGGTAGCGCCAACAAACTTGACAATAATCTGGACCTCTTAACTTCTCATAACTCAAAATGAATGAAAGCAATCGGGCTGACATTTCTATCATTTGGGAAGAGTCCATCGGGAAATAGGTGTGGATATTTACAGCCAGTTTGCTCAAGGTCCTTCTGAGTTACGAAGAGGCCAGGGATCGAGATTTTTGTCTAAGTTTGTTGGCACTACCTATAGTAATATAAACTTATTAAATTGACTTATGTAAAGATAATGTACAGTTGCGGTTAATAAGTGTTGTCAGATACTTCACAACATTTCGGACACTGACTAATACTTTGAGGGATAAAAACTTTTCCCACTAACTATAAAGATACCAATAACACTTTTTGAGCGAAAACCACTGGAATCTATGACAACATTTAATACCCCCGATTGTACAGCTACTGACAATGTTCGTGAGTTCTTGCCATTATGGTTGGTTGTTGGAAGGAACATAATAATTGATATTGGTTCAGGAGTAATTTATCGAGAGGACTTCCCTAAGTGGTTAAGGCCCCATTAATTGCTCTTTCCATTCACATATGCATAGCCTACGTGAGTTGCAGTTGGGATGTGTGTACATGCTTAGATTGATATGCAGGATTCGAAGTTGCATAATAAATCGTAGGCAGTGTCCACCAACCTTTAACTGTCTTCGTGGTGCGATGTATAAGGTGTTGATTTTCGGTGTGAGCATCCTGGGTTCGAGTCCACGGACTGCCACATGTGTTTGTAAATTTCATTAATCGATTTTAGGAGTATGGTTGGTTGTGTTGGAAGGAACATAATAATTGATATTGGTTCAGGAGTAATTTATCGAGAGGACTTCCCTAAGTGGTTAAGGCCCCATTAATTGCTCTTTCCATTCACATATGCATAGCCTACGTGAGTTGCAGTTGGGATGTGTGTACATGCTTAGATTGATATGCAGGATTCGAAGTTGCATAATAAATCGTAGGCAGTGTCCACCAACCTTTAACTGTCTTCGTGGTGCGATGTATAAGGTGTTGATTTTCGGTGTGAGCATCCTGGGTTCGAGTCCACGGACTGCCACATGTGTTTGTAAATTTCATTAATCGATTTTAGGAGTATGGTTGGTTGTTGGAAGGAACATAATAATTGATATTGGTTCAGGAGTAATTTATCGAGAGGACTTCCCTAAGTGGTTAAGGCCCCATTAATTGCTCTTTCCATTCACATATGCATAGCCTACGTGAGTTGCAGTTGGGATGTGTGTACATGCTTAGATTGATATGCAGGATTCGAAGTTGCATAATAAATCGTAGGCAGTGTCCACCAACCTTTAACTGTCTTCGTGGTGCGATGTATAAGGTGTTGATTTTCGGTGTGAGCATCCTGGGTTCGAGTCCACGGACTGCCACATGTGTTTGTAAATTTCATTAATCGATTTTAGGAGTATGGTTGGTTGTTGGAAGGAACATAATAATATATCCATTTAGATTGATATTCAGATCAAATCAGCTATACAGTATGTTAATAAGTACATAATATGCATTGTTGTGATAAGTTATTTTGCCTTTATATTGTCTTTGTCCAAGTTTTGGTTTGTTTAGTTTGCAAGTTTTACATTTTGTTCTTTTATTTATAAATTATTATTTTACTTAAGCGTTGTTTCCACATAGCGATTTTGATTAGTTATTTTGTCTTTTTACTGTGTTCGTATACGTTTTGGTTTGTTTATTTTGCAATTTTTACATTATAATATTGCTGATTTGGTCTGAACATCAATATAAATGGATATATTTGCATTAAGAAAATCTCAAAAGCTCACTAATATTTGTCAGTAGCTGTACAACTACTCTATGATACTAATGTTATACCAGGTTGTGCGTAGTGGACTGTGGGCTTGGTACACTTGGGCAACAGGTCTGGAGGCTTGGCAGGGACGTATTAAGACCATTGAGTCACACTTTGGTTCAGCGGTTGCCTCCTACTTCACCTTCCTGCGATGGGTTCTGGGACTCAACCTGGTTCTGGCACTTCTTCTGGGAGCTTTTGTTATCATACCTGAGGTGAGCAATTGACCATTTGCGAGTTTCAAGCTATAAGGAAGTTGGAACTGTAGACATCGATATTTAGCAGAATTACCAGCTAAAATACGGTTGGCGTACAGTTATAAACCCATACAAATTTATTTATCATACTTTCCATCCATCAGAAACCTACATCATTATTGCATTTCTGTTTTATATCGATGTTTATAGCTCCAACTTCCTTATAGCCTGAAACTCGTAAGTGGTCAATTAGACATAATGTTGATGCAGTTTTTACCACCATACACTCCCTGCTGAATAGCAAGGCTAGGGTGGGTGCCCTGATGAATCAGGGACTTAGTGAATAGTTGCCACAAATTGCTAGACCGCACCGTTCACCAACAGCACTGACATCTGCCAATAACTCACTGGCTAGCCCGAGGCTCGAACCGCCAACCTCACGGTTAGCAGGCGAACGCTCTACCAATCGAGCTACGGCCTGTGTTATTAACCCTTTATTGGCGGCGTGCAACTTACGTCGTGTGAAAGAAATTTGGACTAAGTTTGAGGGATTTCTGGCAGAGGGTGGTGAAGTGGAGGATCAATTGACTGTAGTGAAAAGACAGATGATGGGTCTGTTAAGATGGAAGGGAGTTATGGAGAATTGGAGGAGAGATATAGGTGTGAAGGTGGAGTCACTGACAGAAATATGTGGAGCCAGTTCAGTAGCAACTGCAGATGGGCCATTAATTGCTAACCTAGATGCAGTGATAAGGAAAGTAGATGAGCTGGAGGCAGAGAACATGGCACTCAAGGAGCAGCTAAAGGAGTATGAGGGCCATTTAAGTGAGAAAGTAAAGGGAGTAATAAGTGAGGAGAAAGATGAGTGGACAAGGGTGGGGAATGCTAAGGTGGATGCATTGGAAGAAATCATGAAGGAGCAGGTGGAAGAGAGAAAAAGAGAAAAGAGTTTGAGAAGAATGTAGTGCAGGTTTTGAAGAGCAAGGAAAAGGTAGTGAGGGAAACAGCGAAGACCAAAAAGGAGCCGACCAAACGCACCACTGAGGTGGTAGATGGTGGAAAGAAAATAACTGTCTGGGACCATCAGGTCCTGGTAGTAAAGCCAAAAGACCGATCCTCCGAGCCAGTAAGCCCACCAGATACAAAGGCAATCGAGACTGCTTTGGCTTCGGTTCCGGTTAACAAGTTAACTAGAACTGAGTCAGGTGTACTGGTGGTACGACTTCCATCCAAGAAAGCCAAAGAAGATGCAGGAAGGGCCATCAATCAGTATTTGGGGGTGGACAGTGCCTTCAGTGTCTCCGAACCAAAGAAGATGATGCCAAAAATGACTCTGGTAGGCATTGCTAATGACGCTGAGGATAATGAGATCATTCCCAGCATCCTCAACAAGAACCCAAGAATAAAGTCCCTGGTCGACGATGGCTTAGCTATGAATTTGCTATTCACTAAGCAAAAGAGTGATGCACACACTAAGATTGCGGTAGTAAAAATGTCACCTGAAATACGCTCTTCCATTGTGGATGATGGCAATTCTGTGTATGTTGGACTTGTGAGATGTCGTGCATACGATCGCTTCTGGGTAACACAATGTTACCATTGCCAGGGCTTTGGTCATACCAATGACAGGTGTTATCGGAAAAATTAGGATCCAAAATGCAACTTCTGTGCTGGTACTCATAACTCAAAAGACTGCACCAACAGGACTTCTCCCAAATGTATAAATTGTATGAGCTCCACATCAGTTACGGAGCCGCCAAATCATTTCGCCTCAAGTAGAAATTGTCCTTTAATGACAGCTCAGAGAAATAAAGTTATTGAGAACACCGATTTTGTAGGTTCAAAAAACTGAAAAATGCACATGGGAGCCGGTTGAAACTGGGTCTGTTGAATGTTCGTTCCTTGCGTAACAAAATGGATCATATTTGCGAGATCTTGGATGAACGTAACCTTGATGTATTATGTCTCACTGAGACCTGGTTGTTCGAGTCAGATCTGAATATTATCCAGGCGGCATTGCCTAAAACCCATTCCATAATAAATGTTCCTAGGCCTAGGGGAGATCATCCGGGTGGTGGAGTGGCAGTTGTCTACTCCACATCTCTGGTGAATATCTTGCAAATAAGCCATAACCCAGCCCCTCTTTATTATGAACTGTTGGAAGTGGAAATAAAACTCCATCAACAAATTCTAAGAATGGCAGTTGTCTATAGGCCTGGCCATCGTGGCACAGATAGGGGTTTTATGGAAGAGTTTGGGCAGTTTCTCGAGGAATTTTCTGCTAAAACGGGAAGACTTTTGATGTGTGGAGATTTTAATTACTGGGTTGACAGCCCTCATCTGAAGCCATTCTCTCCTGAGTTCCTTGAGTTGACTGATCAGAACAATTTTGTAAACCATGTGTCCCACCCAACTCATATCTTAGGACACACCCTTGACTTGGTTTTCTCTCCTGTGGGTTGTGGTGGTGTTCTGGATGTTGATGTTGAGAATGCTGACCCTAATACCTCTGATCATGCTTTGATTACTTTCAGCTTTGATTTCCCTAAGCCACTCACACATGAAAAAGTAATCAGATTTAGAAATTATAAAAATGCAGACCTAAATTTGGCTAGCAGTGAAGTAAAACAGTACTTGGGAAGTATTGATACTTCCAACCTTACTTCAGATGAGCTGGTGGAGGTACATGGAAATGCACTTAAATTAGTGTTCGATCATCACTGTCCAGAAGTAGAGAAGAAAATCATAGTACGAGATGATTCGCCCTGGTATAGCACTCGAGTTAAATTTCTTAGAAGAGCGCGTAGAAGAGCTGAACGTGAATGGCGGAAAAATAAAACGGACTCTACATGGTTGCAATACCTGTCAGCCAGAAGAGCTGTGGTCTACAAAATCAAAGATGAAAAGAAAGTGTATTATCAGGGAAAAGTTGACTCGTGTGGTAACGACCAGAGGAGGTTGGCTTCAATTGTAAACAGTTTACTTGGAAAAACAAGAGTCAGCTTAAGACCTTCTGTACCTGATGCCGAGTTGGCTGCCAACTTTGTGGCATTTTTTGCTGGCAAGATAACTCGCATAAGACAGGAATTGGATGATGCTTCTGTTGGTGAAGAACTTTCAGTTGTACTCCAACCCCGACACATTCCTAATAATGTCCTCTCATCCTTTCACTCAGTAGAGGTGGACATGATCTCGTCCTACATAAGAAACCTCAATAAAACATTTTGCCCGTTGGATCCCATAAATGTTTCCAAGCTACCAAGAGTTTATGATCACACAGTTGAGTTTATTTCCAAAATAATTAATAAGTGCTTCTCTGAAGGTAGCTTCCCACATTCTGAAAAGCATGCACTACTCCGACCTACTCTAAAGAAACCTGGACTTGATGTTGAGAACATGTTGAACTATCGTCCTGTCTCCAACCTGTCCTTCATATCAAAGATATTAGAGCGTGCAATACTTGACCAATTACAACCACTACTTCAGCAGAATGAAACTATCCCAATTTTTCAGTCTGCTTACCGACAGCATCATTCAACTGAAACAGCATTGATTAGAGTACATAATGATCTAGTTGAGAACATTTGCAATGGTGTGGCCTCACTATTGGTCTTGCTTGATCTCTCTGCGGCTTTTGACACAGTGGATCACAAGTTGTTATTGAGTGATCTTTATGATTGTGGTGTGCGTGACTCCGCTCTCTTGCTTCTTGGGTCGTACTTGTCAGGTAGATCCCAGAGTGTGATGGTAAATCAAGTGGTCTCGGACTCGACACCCCTGCAGTATGGTGTTCCGCAGGGATCAGTTTTGGGTCCTATCCTATTTATAATTTATATTAGCAGTTTGTCTCTTCTGCTTCGTGCACATAATGTCACCTTTCACTTTTATGCAGATGACACCCAGATTTATGTGAGAATCACAAATATAGTTGATATACGGAGTAAGATGGAATTGTTGATGTCTGATATCAAGAAGTGGATGAGAGCGAGAAAACTTAAACTAAATGATGGTAAAACTGATATTCTCATCATCCGAGGAAATAGAAGAGCTGCTGATATGGTAGGTGCCCTCTCCATCAATGTGGGTGGATCTCAGCTGCGACCGGCCAACTCTGTTCGAAATCTGGGTGTATATGTGAACTCCCGATTAGATTTCAAAGAGCATGTAAACCAGATAGTTAAAAGTTGTTACTTGCACATCAGAAATCTCTATTTGGTGAAGCCGTTTATAACCAGACGTTGCCTTCTGACGTTGGTTCACTCATTGGTCTTCTCTCGTGTTGATTATTGCAATGCCCTGTTGGTGGGTCTTCCAAATTATATTTTGAAGAAAGTTCAGTCTGTTCTTAACAGGGCCGCAAGACTAATTTTTGGTGTTCCACCTAGAACTCCTACTATATCTCTTCACATAGAACTGCACTGGCTGCCAGTAAGAGCAAGAATAGAATTTAAGTTGTGTTTGGTGACTTTTAAGGTTCTCAAATTTGGTGAGCCTAGGTACCTTGCGGAGCTGCTCAGGCGCCCACCGGCACACCATGGTGTAGTTGTGCGTCATGACAATGACCCTTTTCGTCTTGATGAACCAAGGGCTTTCCAGCAGTCTTCTTTCTTTGAGAGGTCATTCTCCTACATGGCTCCGAGGTTGTATAACAGGTTGCCGCTGTCCATGAGACAACTGAGTTCTGTTGAATGCTTCAAGAGACAACTTAAGACTTTTCTCTTTGAGAGAAGCTATGATCTTGAGAGAGGTGTCATGACAGATGGCTATAGAGTTTAGGCTATTTTGCCACTGCTGGTGATTGTTAAATGTGTGTTGTATATGAGCCTTCTTTTGATGCATTGATTTTTGTTCTTTTTTCTTTCTCTTTTCGAGCGCTAGTGAATTCTTCGGAAAAATTGGCGCTTATGAGAAATAAGTAACATGCTTATTATTATTTATTATTAAGTGGCGGTTCACAACTTATGTTGTGTGCCATTTTCACCACGTAATGTTGCTGAGAGAGAGAGAGAGAGATAAGTGGTGGCAGGAGAGTAGCAAGCGTATGACTGCTCCAGACCACCGCGGCGGACCTACTGACATGAATCCCACCCTCCCCCACCCTCACGCACTCGCTACACAGGGAATTATGTAGGGAAACTTCCTAATTACATGGTTTTTGCACTCGTGTTGCGCGATCGTTGCAAGAAAACTAGCGGTCGTACAAGGATGGTTGGGGTGTCATTGGAAAGCTCTGTTTATGCCCTTTCAGGGATAGGATAACGTGACGATAGTGCGTTGTTATATGTGCGATTAGTTTGCTTGGGAAACAGATTAACTTGCTCATGTAGTAATGTACACCCTATGTGGTGGATTGTGTTCTTTTATTTAATAATTTTCATTTTAGTAAACGTTGTTTCCACATAGCGATTTTGATAATTTAATTTGACTTTATATTGTCCTTGTCCCAATTTTGGTTTGTTTAGTTTGCAAGTTTTACATTTTAATTTATATAGGTTCAGGGACAGTATAGATGTGAGGACGGTCTGTACTAGTGGCAACATTAGTGTACGACGTGTTCCCCATGTACTGTCCCTTCCTTTACTTGTACTCGTTGACGAACCAGGACCGGCCACGGACTATGTGTCAGATTATTCTTTGTACCCTCGCACCCGGCAAAATTATACTACTTCCTTTAACGTGACGATAGTGCGTTGTTATATGTGCGATTAGTTTGCTTGGGAAACAGATTAACTTGCTCATGTAGTAATGTACACCCTATGTGGTGGATTGTGTTCTTTTATTTAATAATTTTCATTTTAGTAAACGTTATTTCCACATAGCGATTTTGATAATTTAATTTGACTTTATATTGTCCTTGTCCCAATTTTGGTTTGTTTAGTTTGCAAGTTTTACATTTTAATAGATACTTGTTTTATGCTCTGGGTCTTATTTAGGCATGAAAATGATCACATAAACAACCCTATTTAGGGTAAAAACACCCCGCTGGGCGGTACATATAAATTACCACCTAGGCCGCTCGTAAGGTGTTAATGAATAGGCTACATTTTTTTTATAATAAAGTAATATTTCCAAAATGCAATAACCAAAAATATACTGCCAATCCTGTAGGCTACATGATTAGTTTATGTAAATGATACCTTTTATGTTGTTGTTGTTCCTCAAGCTGCCTGGCCGAACAGCCCCAAGGCCCCGAATAAGGCCAAGGCCATAATCGAGCGCCCCCAAAGAACCTTTTATGTTATAGGTAGCGCCAACGAACTTGACAATAATATTGACCCCTTAACTACTTATAACTCAAAATGAATGAAAGCAATCAGGCTGACGTTTCTATCATTTGGCAAGAGTCCACTATGAAATAGGTGTGGATATTTACAGCCAATTTGCTCTAGGCCCTT
Organism: Paralithodes platypus; assembly: GCA_032716605.1. Classification (NCBI taxonomy): domain Eukaryota; kingdom Metazoa; phylum Arthropoda; class Malacostraca; order Decapoda; family Lithodidae; genus Paralithodes; species Paralithodes platypus. The sequence goes on from CM064573.1 coordinate 2,388,686, forward strand.
TTGAGTTACAAAGAGGTCAGGGATCAAGATTTGTTGTCATGTTCGTTGGCGCTACCTATTGTGATTTTTTATTACTGTATTTCTTTTGTCTTTATATTGTGTCGTTCCTGTTTTGGTTTGTTTAATTTGAAAGTTTTACATTATAATTTCTTGCTTATATCCCCTACAGTTCCTGGCAGCAGAGAGACAGGGCACTGGAGAGCGTAAGGCCTTTTTGAATGAAGAAGTAAGAAGTGGGTATGACTTCAAAGTGATGTGGGACTTTGAGGGAGTGATGCGTTACTCACCCATATTCTACGGTTACTACAGCAAGACTCACAAGACCAGGGAGGGCTACCGACTGCCTCTTGCGTATTTCCTAACCTCACTGGCTGTTTATGCTTACAGCTTTGTGGCAATTCTACGCAAGTAAGTCAACTGCAAAATTGGTTTACGTATGTATGTATCTGGGGTGCCCATCTCAAAGCATAATCCACTTCCGTAAACGCAATTCCACCAATAAATTTAGAAATACGATTCCGCTGAACAAAAACCATAAACGCAATCCGGATTTGTGATTTTCAATTTAAAAAGTGCAAAAACAAAGGTAAATCATTTGGTAGTGTAGTAAATTGGGTTATTTATTAGAGAGGCAGGGTACAGGAGAGCGTAAGACCTTGCGGAGTGAAGAAGTAACCAGTGCCTACGACCTCAAAATACAGGCCTCCCTCGATTTACGATTGGGTTACGTCCCTGAAAATCCGATCTCAAATAGAAAAATCGTATAGCGAACCCTAAAATTAATAGTAAATGGGGATGCGTTCTGGGACCAGTCAAAACACAAACACCTAAAAACCTGTAATAATATCGTAAATTGGGGCATTGGATAGTGAGGGAGACCTGAATTAAAATGTAAAACTTGCAAACTAAACAAACCAAAATTGGGACAAGGACAATATAAAGTCAAATTAAATTATCAAAATCGCTATGTGGAAACAACGCTTACTAAAATGAAAATTATTAAATAAAAGAACACAATGTGGGACTTTGAGGGAGTTATGCGTTACTCACCAGTATTCTACGGTTACTACAGCAAGTTGGGTGTTTTGTGTGTTAATTGTTTTCTGTTGTGTTGTCCCTATTCAGGCTCTGTCTTAAGTTCCCCCCACCTCCCCCCAAAAATATGAAAAGTGGGGATTGGGCCTGAGTATATACTGTACAGTACATACACACATACTACAGCAAGAGGGAGGGCTATCGACTGCCTCTGCCCTACTTCCTTATCTCACTGGCGGTTTATGCTTACAGCTTTGTTTCAATTTTACGTAAGTAAGTCAAATGCAAAATATTAACCCCTTCAACCCAATGATGCCTTTTTACCTTTGATTCTGGATTAAATTAGATGATTTTTTGTAGTTTAAGAAGGACTTATGTTATTCAGGAAGTTTTATAAGATCGTATTTACCCCTTCGAGTCCTAGAGGTAGACCATAAGCTAATTAAAATCGTCCAATGGTAACCAGAATATAACGAAATGTACGTCATCGTGCTGAAGGGGTTAATTAATTATATACAGTACATAAAATTATTCAAACACAAATACTTAAAAACCTATAGGCTAATATTATCGTAAATCGGGGCATCGGATAGTGAGGGAGACCTGTAAATCTAAATGTACGGCTGGCTGGGGAAATGCTGGAACAAGTAAAGCGTTTTAAATATCTGGAGGAGTGATAAGCAGGGACGAAGGTAGGGAATGGAAGTAAGACAGAGTATGTGAAGGAAGGAAAGTTTTCGAAAGACTGGGAAGTATGTGGAAGGTGAGAAGTCTCGGAATGAAACCAAATCTTCGTAATAACTGAGTAATGAAGATCGGGACATGGCAATTTACCCTCAGCTGAAAGTAAACAGACTATAACTATGTTTTGGTGATGGGCTGGTCTATCAGAGTGAGAGCTGAGCGATCTCTGCCATACCCATAGCTTACTCTGACTGTTCCTTTTACTTATATATCTTCTAGATCTAAAGTGACGGCGTCTTTTCCGTGGATCGACCTCCCTACTGCCAACCTAAAAGTTGGCAGATTGGGAGCCAAAGCATCACATTTTTCCCTTGCCCCTCAACTTTCCCTTCATAATTGCTGAGGGGCACAGGGCCTTGGGTGGGGCTTTGGTTTCTCGGGCGTTTCCGCGCCCTCCTCAGCTCCCTGCCTTAGAGTGGCTTCGGTCACCTGGGTTTTGTTAGTGGTAAGCAGGGAGGGTTTTGTGGGGGCGCTCTATGGCCTTGGCCTTGCTCGGGACCTTGGGGCTGTTCGGCCAGGCAGCCTGGGGAACAACAACAACAACAACTATGTTTTGACTCTAATACTGTGGCTCCAATACATCCACTGCTCATGTGACACTAGCTCTATACCCTGTTCCAAATAGGTAGTCCAGAAATACATCCACTGCTCATGTGACACTAGCTCTATACCCTGTTCCAAATAGGTAGTCCAGAAATCGTGAACCTTAACCTCTGTAACTCAAAAAGGGGTAGAGCAAATGGGCTGAAAATGTTCACCTCTATTCCCTGGTTAACCCTTCCCAATTGGTATAAATATTAGGTGGATTACTCTAGTCGTTTGTGAGTTATAGAGGCTGATAATCAAGAGTTTGTGCCTAATTACTTGGAATAGGGTATAGTAGATGCTTTACCATTCACTTGTGTTTTCTTCTTCCCTTCAGAATGGCCGCCAACTCCCGCATGTCCAAGCTCTCTGAGGATGAGGAGTATACCTTCTCTTGGCGTCTGTTGGCCGGGTGGGACTTTACTATCGGGAACCCTGAAGCGGCACAGAACAAGGTGGCGGCCATTAACACAGGCTTCAGGGAGTCTCTCTTGGAGGCTAGAGAGTTGGAGAAAGAGGAAAAGAGGTAACATACTAGAAATTCTGGGATAACAATTGTTGTTAATGTCCGATCTCAAAATAAAGAACTTGACAATAGAGGCAGCCCTTGACAGGGTCGCCTGGAAAGCCACCATTTAGGAAGTGAGATTGTAACCACATTCTCTATGGACAAAACGGTCTTTAAACTTGTATGTACTGTATGTGTGTATTTTGTTTGCTGTGTTCGGCATGCATTTCAGTTATGTTGTCAAGTTTCTTATAACTGTCTTCGTGGTGCAATGCATAAGTGTGTTGATTTTCGATGTGAGCATCCTAGGTTCGAATCCCCGGACTGCCACATGTGTTTGTTAATTTCATTAATCGAGTTTAGGAGTAAAGTTGGTTGGTGGAGAGAACATAATAATTAACCCTTTTACGGGGTGATGCACCCGTTTCTTTCTGGGATACTTAAAAGTCTTTGTGACCATCAGGTGAGTTTAGAAACCTTTAGTTTAGTTTTTTCAACCTCTGCAATTGTGTTTAAGCTACAAAACTGTTGTGTTACAGTTTGGGATAACCCTCTGATTTCACAACTATCTTTGGATGGCCAAGGTTCAAATGTGTATGCATGACTGTCACACATCCATGTATCTAAGCCTTTTAAAATAGATTCTTGATTTCTCTAGTGGATTTTGAGATGTCTTTAAAGTGTGTAAAGTATAATACTAGATAGATTATTCAATTCAATTCAAATTTCTATTAAAGTATTATTATTATACAAAATACATTTGTATACAAAACATATGTGAACAAATACCTGATTATTTATGACTAAGAGGATTTGATGCCATGCTACATATTGGAAAGTTGCTACAAAAATTATTTATCTGATACAGTGCCAATATAATGGTTTATATCTGCCACCATCTTTTACTCTCTCGTCCCGTAATGTAATGCAAACATTCTCTGCCTTCCTTCCAGTTGGAAGTTACGAGCTCGCAGAATCTTGGCCCATTTTCTGGTAGTATTGTTGGTTGCTGCGAGTGCTTACGCTGTGGTGCTGCTGGTCAAGCGATCCGAGGGAGCCAACGCCACATCCTCCTGGTGGCGGCAGAACGAACTAACCATCATCCTGACCCTCATATCTCTCGTATACCCTAACCTATTTGATGTGAGTATATACAGTACGTAGGAGAGTGGGGCAGCAGGAACATTTGTCGGCCAGAGTGGACAGAAAGGTGCTGAGCTGGTATGGTCATGTTTAACGAATGGAAGATGAAAGGCTTACAAAGAGAATATGTGAGTCAGATACAAGGGGAGGTAGAGGGGTAGGAAGACCCTCATTGAGATGGAGAGACTGTGTAGGACAAGAGTTGGAAGATAGAGGAATGACTAGATCAGGCAAGGGAAGTGGTAATAAACAGGAATGAATGGAGAATACTTGTGAATAGATGAGTGAACACGTGGTCATTTGGGGGAAGGGGTCGGGCGCAAGTTAGACTAGATAATAGTCCATCAGGCGCCTGGCCTGGGTAACCGGTAGTAATGAAGGGTACTCCTGGTGTGTGGTGGGCGGGCTTTTGGTGGTTAGGCTTCGTTGTATGTCTGCCTCCGGAGACCAGAACTTCTCCGGGAGGTCGGGGGCCGAGGGAGTGCTGGAGTGATCCCTGGTCTCTGGGTCTTCTCCTGGGTGACCTAGATGTGTGTAAACATGTGTTTTGTTTGTGTGTGTTCATTATTATTATTATTAGTTTTTTTTCCCTGTTCGGGCTCTGTCTCGAGTAGGCCACCCCCAGCAAAAAAAAAAAAAAAATGGGGAATGTGCCTGAGTAGATAGATGTCATGTATTGTTACTATTTTGTAAAGTGGATGCATGATGATGGTGTAAATGTTTATACCGGTCTTCTCAGTGAAAACCACTTATAAGGCTAGGAGGTTAAGTGGATGCAAATAATATTATTTCATTACAGCATGAGGTGTGACTGTAACCACTCTCTGTGGACAACAAAACAATGTTTAAACATGTATGTATGTATGTACTGTATATATGTATGAGTGGATAAAGAGAAGTATTGTACTATGAAGTGGTATGGGCATTTTCAGAGAATGGATGAAGACAGAATGCCAAGAAAGATACATGGGAGCCAGGTGAGTGGAACAGTTAGTAGTGGAAGACCACCTATGGTATGGGAAAAGAAAGTGGAAAAATACATTGAGGAAAAACTTCCACGAAGTGGAAGGGACATTGTGGAACAGGCAAAGGAAGCATGTCTTGACAAAGTAGCCTGGAGGCGTTTCTGTCATGGCCATCCTTTAGCGGGGGGTAACAAGGTGTCGGAGATGATATATCTCATGTAGTAGCCATTATAACTTATATACTTCAACCTTCTGTAAGGGACAATCCTGCTGTACATGGGTAGTTCACTCAGTTCACAACCGAGTGTACCTGGGTTTGATTCCTGGGCTGGGCATGACTCTTAAAACACTGTGCCTTTGTCCACCTAGCAGTAAATAGAGACTTAACCCTCTCACGACCATAGGACGCAGAAGTTGCCAGATTAGCAATAAGAAATAGATTACTCTCACTGTTATAATTACCTCTCCAAAATTAGTTTTCTGCCCACAGCTAACTCAAAGACAACTGCAGAGGTTGAAGTAAACAAACTAAAGGTTTATAGATACCCCTGACGGTAACAAAGGATTTAAAGTATCCCTAATAGGCTCAAAAATCGCGTCAGGATGTGAGAGGGTTAATAATAGACCAAAGATAATAGTAATAATGTATGTACTGTACTGTACTGTACTGTATGTATATTGTATATTGTATATACTCAGGCACAATACCCCATAGCTGGGGGTGGCTGACAGAGCCCGAACAGAAACAACATTTAAAGTTCCAATTCTTAGGGTCCGGGACCACTTCTGCGTTCCCTCGCCCCTTTCTCTGCCTCGTCTAGTAGGTGAATTTTACAAGGGGAAGAGGATTCCTTGCCTCCCGCCCCCGAAGTAGGAAAAGTAAATTAGGGCTCTGATATCTTCTTTAACTTTTAGTAATCAAACTGGGTTGGATACTGAACTGGTCTTCTCACAGAAATGTCAACCCTCACTGCTGGGATTGAACTCTGGACTACCGGTACTCAGTTACAAGACCGTCACTCTAGCCATTGAGACAAGAGAGAGATAGCCCACTTGTCTAGATGATTTCAGTCAAGTGCGTTTTAAATTCAATATCTGACACCAGTTTTAGATCTATTATGGCTGTACTAGATGTGTGTGTGTGTGACCTAGATGTGTGAATTTGTTTTGTTTTTGTCCCTATTCGGGCTCTGTCTCGAGTCAGTCACCCCCAGCTGAAAAAAAAAAGGTATATGCCAGAGTGTATAAATAGATATATACAATAGATACAGTAGATAGTTATACTGTATGACACCAGTTTTAGGTCTATTACAACTATACTTACTCCCTAGCTGGTTGGCCTACTGGAGCAGCGGCACCCCAGGAACCAGTGTGTGAAGATTTGTGTGTTTATTTTCTTTTTCGGGCTCTGTTTCGAGTCAGCCACCCCCAGACAAAAAAATAAAATGGGTATGTGCGTGAGTACATACATACATATACATATATGACTATACTTATTCCACAGTTGGTTGGCTTACTGGAGCAGCGTCACCCGAGGAATCAGTTACAATGGCAATTGGCTCGCATCATGGCTCTCAACCTACTTAACCTATACACTCTCATCTTTGCACTCTTCTCAAAGGTTGATGATATGGTGAGTATCTGTACAGTACTACTTGTGAAGATTTTTGTTATATTATTCTAGTGAACACTTTATGATCTTGTAAAGTCAGTGAAAATAGAGTAGCGTAAACTTAACAAGATGCGGAAATACACCTAACTAATATGTAATAATAGCGTAATTGTTAGTCCGCGGAATTTCGTTGCGAGTATTCTAGGTTCGAATCCTTGGAGTACCACATGTATTCATTAGTTTCATTGATTTCATTAATTAGGTTTATTTATAAGATAATTGGTGGGCTGGTGATAATATGAATTAAAATGAAATATGAATAACTAAGTACCGTTACTGTACTGTAATATGTAATAATTAATCAATCTGTACACAATTTCAGTCTGATGATCTAGAGGTCTTGAAGGAGAACGTGCTAGCCATTAAAGAGAGCTTGGCATCCCCCTCCCCCTTCCCCTCAACAACATCCACAATATACTATAACGTCTCCGACTCACCCTTCGTCTCCCTCCACAACACTTCCGCCTCCTCCTATGATGATAACGGGACAATGTTTGGTGATCCGTGGGCCTTGTTCCCCAACGCCAGCCTCACGGTCCCTAATGTCACGTTGCTTGAAGGCCTCGGGTCTACTCTGGGGTCGCTTGTCACTGTCGCTGCTTTCACCAGGTAGGTTTCTAACATGACGAGAGTCCGTTGTTATATGTGTGATTAGTTTGCTTGGGAAACAGATTCACTTGCTCGTGTAGTTATGTATACCCTACTGTATGTGGTGGTTTTGTGTTCTTTTATTTCAAAATTATATTTTGCTAAAGCGTTATTTCCACATAGCGATTTTGATTAGTTATTATGTCTTTATATTGTGTCGTCTCTGTTTTGGTTTGTTTGTTTTGCAAGTTTTACATTATAATATTACTATGTTACCATGCCATAAAATATTGATGTTAATGCTATAATATTTGTGTAAGGGGATATTGATAGTCATTATATTTTCAGCCAACCAATCTCCAAGACGGCCCCGGAGCTCCAACGTCCCTCTTCCCCCGGCTGTTACCGCCTCCCAGCCCCCTGCCAAGTGTCCTCCGAACCTCTCCCTCCCGGCATCAGTCCTTCGTCTCCCCTTCCTCATTCCGTCACTACTTCACCGGTGGAATTCAACTCGCAAACTTCCGACTCATCTGTATCCAACTCGCAAACTTCGGACTCAGCTATACTCAACTCGCCAACTCCTGATTCATCTTTATTCAACTCACACACTCCTGAATCCTCCTTTCCCGACCTCCTTACTCCGGGAATAGACGTCACCTTACCAGCCACCACGTTGACCATGCCACCCTCGACTCTGGATTCTAACAGCACCACAAACTCTCTCTCGGCAAACGTATTCCCTGTGGATAATGATACGTGGATTGAGCCGGTGTATGTGGACGATGAATACGGTGAGATTTATGGCTACAAGGAATCAGCATATGAATATTTGGACGATGAAAATGCCACCGAGAAAAATGGGATTACAAACGAGAATTCTCACACTGGCTCTACCGGCACATATTATAAAGACTCTAACGGTAACTCAGAGGAAGATGAATTAAACCCTGCCAGTAACTCAGATCATACAGCCATGCGCGTTTCTGACACTTCAACAAAATCACCATCTTATGAAGGTAATGTAGGTAATGAAGCAAATTCAGTTTTGACTATCAAAGCTCAACCAGATATGACAACAGCTTCACCCACTGATGATCAATATATTACAATGGTTTCTTCCACCTTTGTCACCAATGATGATATGAATAACTTGACAAACTCAAATACAAACCTAGATATTGTCCCTTTAACAAATAACGAGCCTGTTGCCAATAATGTTGAGGAAATGTCTAGTGCCTTGCATATGGAGGAATATGGCTTGGCTACTCAGAGTCCCGCAGTGACAAAAAGCCAAGAATCTCGGGACCTTGATAATTTTGTTGAAGCGATCCCCGGGCTGTCCGTCTTGAAAACGTTCCACTTGCTTGCTGATGATGTAAACACAGACGGTGGCAGCGAAAATACAGATGGTGGCAATGAATATACAAACACAGACACCAATTACGATAGTGTTGGAACTGAACCTGGATCCTCCGCTAATAGACTTCGTAAAAGAAACGCTGATGCCCAACCACACCTAGAGCAACATCGGAAGAAAGATACTATAACCAAAAATAAGAAACAACTGCTACCAGAAGATCGGAATGACAAGGAGAGGTATCAAGCGTATGAAGAGAAAATGCAAAGAACAATTGATAAAGGAAATTTAAGAACACAAGATGAACAAACCGATCAAGAGGAAAGGCAAGTTAATGACCAAGAAAATAAAGGAGGACATTTAAGAACACATAATGATAATATAAGAGGACATTTCAAAACACAAGATGATCAAAACCATGAAGGGGAAAGACAAATTAATGGTCAACTAGATAAAAAAGGAAAACATTTCAGAACACAAGCTAAAGAAAACCGTCAAGATAATGGTTACCAAGAAGAAGAATCAACCCTGAGACGTGTTAAGCGAGTTTACGACGATTACGACCATCATGTTAGTTTGGGCGTGGACAGTCCGTACAACATAGCTGCCGAGGAAGACCCACGGCTAGTCCCGGCATCAACCATAGAACTAACGGATGAGCTAGAGGATGTCAATAACGGCACTGAACTAATGGCTAACTTCACCATTGATAACAAGTGGGAATATAAACCTTTGGAACCTCACGAATACCCGACCCTATCGACACGCGACATACAACCCTACTTCGACGCCATGAAGAGAAACCTCACCCTAAACCAGGATGTCACAGAGAGTATGGACAGTAATCTAACTACCACTGAAGAGAGTATGGACGCTAGTCTAACTACCGGAACCACTGAAGCTTTTACTATTTCTACGAGCACTGGGGAAGCTATAAATATAACCGATGATGGCTACCAAAACACAACCAAGGATTATGGAGATGCAGTTGAAGAATATGAATGTGTTATTATTGTGTGTGATAGTAAGTATAGTTAAATATTATGTTTTAATTACAGTATACTCATCATCATCATCATCTCCGACGTCTTGTTTCCCCCTTGGATCTATCCATCTATCTATAATTTTACAACTTTTCTCATGTTTTTTCTTGATTCTATAGTTTGCCTTATAATCTATGGTTTCATGTATTCTTCTTTAAACACCATTACCTTACATTTCCCTACATTGTTCTTTAACTTCCTCTTTTCATGCACCCTGTCGAAGTCAGTGACCACTCTCTGGAGTTCTTTCAAATTTTCCGCCATCAAGACTGTATCGTTATATATAGTATAGGCATGCTAAAATCTACCACACTCTTCCCTCTAATTCCAGCCTAGCTCCTCTGCCCATTGATCCCGCCCTATACTTTCTGTCCACTCCATCCATATACGCTCGAACCTTGATCCAACAGACTTTATGGGACCGTTACTAGTCCGTTGCCTGGAAAAGTCTATTGCTGGATATAGTATTCATATAAGGGGGCCGGAAATCAATATTTTTCATATAGAGCACATAAAATACTCACAAAATCTCAACTGAGCTGCTTGGATAGCGAGAACATCCCAGGTATATTTAATAAACGTATATTAACCCTCTGAGTACCAGCGACGATAACGTGTCGTCGGTAATGTATGTAACGCTAAACCCCACGATGCACAAGTGTCGTCGGGGTTTAATTACTCCGGTCCTATGGCACCTAGAGGGCTCAGATTTGTATGGGAACTGTGTATGTATCCCACGCAACCATGACGATGGTTGAAAACTCTCAAAGTCCAACTGCGTGAGCGCGCAAAAACATGGTTTTTGGGTGTTTTTGCCTTCAATTTTTTACTCTTGTAAAATCGACTTTCGGGGCTCCGTAGGACCCCTTTTTGACCTTTTTGATCGTTTGTTTTGGGCGGTCCTTCATTTCTAACCCATTCGCTATTGTTTCTGGGAAAAAAAAAAATCAAAACCTGCTGGTCCCTGGTGGTACATTTATTTATAACTAGCTGGGGCTCAGTGGGTTAACCGAGTAATCTTGACCAAACCGATTCATATCCATTGTGTATTGCTTTGCTTACTGGTCTGACGAACGATCCGCGACACACACACACACACACAGTGACCACGGGTCCAAACCTACTTTTATTATTTTGCTCAATCGAAAAGCACTTGATATAGAAAATTCTAGTCTTTACCATTCACATGGTAAAAGTGATTTTTGCCTCCTGATATATATCTAAGCTAGGTTAGACTATTTCTTGGTCTGGCTAGCTAATAATAAAAGTAAATACTAAAACTTTATCAGAACAAATCGTAAATTGCATAAAATACATTAAAAGTACTAATAAAAGATATTGTAATGCCATCATGAGAAGAACTGGCATTAACTATTATTGAGTGTTGACAATTCGTTAGAAGTTATTGATAAAATAAATACCATGCCGAAAGTTACCTCGGTACATAGCTTCGACTTTTCAACTTTGTATACCAATTTGCCTTTAGATTTAGTATATTCAGAGCTTTGCTTTATTATAGATTTGCACTTTGACAGGTTCGTTAGGGATGGTAATTATTTCATAAATGTTTATACATATTTTAATAATGCATCACTTAGCTCTACTCCCACTAGTTCTGTATATTTTGATAGAACTAAACTTAAAGATGCCCTTAAATTCCTCCTTTTCAATACTTATGTTAGATTCGGGCCTTACATTTTCAAACAAATATTAGGAATTCCTATGGGTGGAAATGCTAGCCCTTTAATTGCAGATTTATTCTTGCTTGCTTTAGAATTTAAATATATTAATTAAAATGTAAAACTTGCAAACTAAACAAACCAAAATTGGGACAAGGACAATATAAAGTCAAATTAAATTATCAAAATCGCTATGTGGAAACAACGCTTACTAAAATGAAAATTATTAAATAAAAGAACACAATCCACCACATAGTTGACAGTACCAAGAAAAATAAAATCCCAGAAAAATTAGCACTTGCTAAATTGTTAAGTAATAATAGTACTGTAGATATATTGATGATATTCTCGTTTGCAATTTGTTAAATTTTAATCAAGTTGCTAAACTTATTTACCCTAATTCTATTCCCCTCACACAATGTAACGTAAATTATAAAGTTGAAAATTTTCTTGATATAAATATAGAGATTGTTAATGAACAGTGCATACTTAAAGTATATCACAAAGTTGATGATTTTAATTTTAACGTAATAAACTTTCCTTTCCCTAGTAGTAATATCGATAGTAAAATAACTTATAACTGTTTTTATTCCCAATTAATAAGATTTTGTAAAATCTGCACTAAAGTAGATGACTTTTGGGCTAGAGCTAGGTTACTATACAGACTCTTAGTAAACAGAGGTTTTGAGGCAAGTAAATTGTTCCATAAATGTAATCTTTTTAGGGTCAATTATTGTGACTATTCTAAAATTTTACATCAATAATTTTAATCAAGTATTTTTAACTTGAAGTTTCTTGTATAACCTCTGCTTACAACTATAATTCTGTGATAACATTGGCATTTTAAAATGTCTTGTAAAGACCATTTTGCAATATTTTACCTAATTGAGTTTTGTATATTACGACACAATACCATAATAAATAGTTCAATACTTCATTTAGGGGTATAATTATATCTATATACTCTGGCAATATACTCAGGGGTGTAATTATAGGCTGTATTTCATGGAGAGAGGTGTTAGTACTCTAAAAAATAACCCCCTCTTCTAGGACCTTTAGACGAAATAACCCCTTCATCACCTACAACTCCTCCCCTTCCCTCAACACCACAAACAACGACAACACTACTGACCTCCGAGGAACGCCAAACGACCCTCGACCTCCAAACTACCCCGGACCTCCAAACTGCGCTAGACTTCCAAACGACCCTAGACCTCCAAACCTCAACTCTCGCTCCGTCCCCGACCCCCAAGCCGTTCCTGGTGCAGCCCATGAAGGACAACCCGGAGAAGTGGGCGAGCTGTTTGGGGCCGAGCGAGAGGGGGCGGCTCAGAAAACTGTGCTGGGAGACCATGTTCGGACAAGAGATTATAAAACTGACCGTCATGGATTTGGTGAGTTCAGTTTACAGTATATATTAATTTAAATGTAAAAGTTGCAAAACAAGTCAAAACCAAAACAGGAACCGCAAGATATAAAGACAAAAGAACTTATCAAAGTCACTGTATCTATGTATTACTTGAGGGGGTGGCCATGAATCAATCTCCTCTATCCACCACATAATGAGGCTAACATGGATTTATATTAAATTGTAAAATTTGCAAAATAAACAAACCAAAACTTGGACGACACGTGATAAAGACAAAAGAACTTATAAAACTCGCTATGTGGAAATGACGCTTAATAAAATATTTGTTTTAAATATAAGAACACAATCCACCACATGGGGTGTACATCACTACATGAGCAAGTTAATCAGTTTCCCAAGCAAACTAATCGCACATATAAAAAAGCACTATCGTCACGTTCAAGGAATTAGTCAATGTGCGATCAGTTTACTTGGGAAACAAATTGACTTGCTCATGTAGTTGTGTACACCCTATGTGGTGGATTGTGTTCTTTTATTTCAAATTTTATTTTATTAAGCATTGTTTCCACATAGCGATTTTGATTAGTTCTTTTGCATTTATCGTGTATCGTCCCAGTTTTAGTTTGTTTATCTTGCAAGTTTTACATTATAATATACCAGTGATGATCCATATCGCCTTGATGAGCCCAGATCCATTGGGGAGCGTGCTTTTGCTGCTAGATCCTTTTCTTATATTGCCCCACGTCTATTCAATTGACTTCCCGATACACTTAAACAGTTGACATGCGTTAACACTTTCAAGAAGGAACTGAAGTCACTCGTATTTCTCTAGGCTTATGATACTGCAGAGCATTTTTTTTTTTTTTTTTTTTTTTTTTTTTTTATGAGAGAGGGAGACAAAAGGGAGAACTGCATGTATCGAGTGCCTCCCCCAGAGTTACTGATGATTATAAACTTTGATTTTTTTTTAGATGAAAGTTAGCCATGATAATGGAAAAGTATTAAAAAGGAAGATGTGAGCACTTGTGAATCCATTTGGAGAATTTTGTTGCTGGGGGTGGCTGACTCGAGACAGAGCCCGAACAGGGACCTATAATTATATGTCCCTTATTCTCAGGTTGTGACGGTAGTGACGATAGTGATGGGGGACTACATCAAGGCGGTGGTGGTCCGACTCTTCAACGGTTGGTGCTGCTGCGATCTGGAGAAAAAGTTCCCCGGCTATCCAGACTTCAAGATTGCCGAGAACATCCTGCATTTAGTTAATAACCAAGGCATGGTTTGGTAAGGATGGGGCGTATTTCTGGTCCCCCTTCTGCCTCATCATTAGCCCCATTGGTTTTTAGATTAGTTTGGCAATTTTAACACCTTTAGCTCCATTTCTTTGTCAATTAAAATGTAAAACTTGCAAACTAAACAAACCAAAATTGGGACAAGGACAATATAAAGTCAAATTAAATTATCAAAATCGCTATGTGGAAACAACTCTTACTAAAATGAAAATTATTAAATAAAAGAACACAATCCACCACATAGGGTGTACATCACTACATGAGCAAGTTAATCTGTTTCCCAAGCAAACCAATCGCACATATAACAACGCACTATCGTTGGACGTGGTACAACCGATGCTATCTTCATAGTCAGGCAGATGCAGGAAAGATACCTACTAAAAGGCAGGGATCTTTACTTTGTGTTTGTGGACCTGGAGAAGGCCTTTGATAGGGTACCTAGAGATGTTGTACAGTGGGCTATGAGGAAACTTGGTGTGGAAGAGTGGCTGGTGCGTGTGATAATGAAGATGTATGAGGATTCGCGAAGTTCGGTGAGGGTGAAAGGTGTACTGAGTGATGAATTCGCAGTCCGTGTTGGAGTCCATCAGGGTTCAGTGTTAAGCCCCCTCCTCTTTATTATGGTCTTGGAGGCGCTGTCTAGAGTTTTTAGAGGCGGACTCCCGTTGGAACTGTTTTATGCAGACGATTTAGTCCTAATAGCTGACAGTATGCAGGATGCTGAGGCCAAATTCAGAAAGTGGAGAGAGGGCATGGCGAGCAAGGGTTTAAGAGTCAATATTAACAAAACCAAGGTTATGCATTGTAGTTTGAGACGAGGCAATGTGGAAAAGAGCGGTGCATACCCATGTGCAGTGTGTGGAAAGGGAGTGGGCGTTAACTCAATTCAATGTAGCATCTGTCGATGTTGGGTACACCATGGGAGTAAGCGCTGTAGTAGAATAAAGGGGCCCCTGCCGAAGGATAAGTCAGAAATAGAGAAATTTGAGTGCGTAGTGTGCAAAGGCGAGCTTGTGTTAAGTGATGATCCTGTGGCTGTGAATTTTGGAAATGAGTCTTTGGAGCTGGTGAACAAGTTTTGTTACCTAGGAGATACCATCTCTGCCGGTGGTGGGGCCGAGGCTGCCACTGTTGCTAGAATTAGGTGTGGCTGGGGGAAGTTCAGAGAATTGATGCCAATCCTGACCATGAAAAGAATGCCTCTCCCCCTGAAGGGAAAGGTGTATGCCTCATGTGTTAGAAGTGCAATGACGTATGCCTCAGAAACATGGGCCGTTAAAGTAGAGGATGTCAACAGAATGGAGCGTAATGAGATGAGAATGGTGAGATGGATGTGTGGGGCCAGGCTACAGGATAGAATAACAAATGTTGAGCTGAGGAGACGTTTAGGTATAAAGAGTATTAGCGAGGTGATGCGTACAAGTAGACTGGGATGGTATGGACATGTGGAGAGAATGGATGAACAAAATTGGGTGACAAAATGCAGGTCTGTGATTGTGGAGGGAGCTGCACCAAGGGGTGGACCGAGGAAGACCTGGGATCGGACTATACGCGCCGATCTCAAATCCAAGAACTTGACAAGTGAAGCAGCCCTTAACAGGGTTGCCTGGAACGCCGCCATTAGGACAAGAGACTGAAACTGCACTTATGTGTGGAACACTCAGTCTTAAAATGTTATGTATGTATGTATGTATCGTCACGTTAAAGGAAGTAGTCAAGTTTTTCAAGTTTTTAAGATTATTTTGCCATTTAGGTGTTGATTTTTTCCTGGCGAGCGATAGCGAGCCTGTAATTATATGAGGAATCAGCCTTTGGCCGGGAAATTTTTCTATCGAAAAATGTACAAATTTATCTTGAAGGGGGGTCCTTGGGTGTGTTTTTCTAAGTTTAAGGGAAGTCTAGCGAGGAAACTAATAACTAAATTAATAAATTAATTAATAGACCCCAAACAGTTCCCTGGTTATCCGGACTTCAAGATTGCCGAGAACATCCTGCATTTAGTCAACAACCGGGGAATGATATGGTAAGAAGATTTTAATACATCTGTACATACAAGTTTAAAGGAAATTTTTCTACCAAAAAATGAACAAATTTATCTTGAGGGGGCCTTGGGAGTGTTTTCTAAGTTTGAGGGAGGTCTAGCGAGGAAACTAAAAAGAATAAATTAATAAATTAATTAATAGACCCCAAACAGTTCCCTGGTTATCCGGACTTCATGACTGCCGAGAACATCCTGCATTTAGTCGACAACCGGGGAATGATATGGTAAGAAGATTTTAATACATACATACAAGTTTAACCCAATTTGCAGCAAGTTACAAGCATTATTAAGGCTTTTAAGGGTTAAAATCAAGTGCAAATGGCCGGGAGCGCAGCGGGCCACACGTCCGACTCCCAGGGCCTACCGCCGCCTACTGACTCACCCTTCCTGTGTTCTCGAGAGGCCGGCAGTGTAGCCAGTAGTGAGCGTAGCTGGAAAAAATATGCCGCTATACGCTAAACTCCCATGTTGGTGGTACCACTGCCTGAGAACGACGAGTGCTACGTAGCTCGTTCTGGTCTCATTTTGAAGCTTTTAGCGCCTAGTTTTTTGCTGAATAAATTTCTTTTCATGCAGATACTTTATTTATCATTCAGGAGGGCCTGAATATGCCCAAAATAGCCCAAAACCCCCTGCTAGACGAGGGTTAACCCTTGGGATCCGGGAGGCCTCATATGAGGCAAAACGTATTTTGGTTAGGAGTCCGGGAGGCCTCATATGAGGTAAAAAGTGAGGCTAAAAATTGCCGCTAAAATCATCATAACTCGGCAACCACGCGTCGTAGCGATGTCATCTCAACGGCAGTCTACAGACAATAAGATGTTCTACAATTTGCAAAAAACCTGACTGCTCTAGGTGGTCTCAATCAGTAGCTACTGAATTATGAAACTTGAGTGTACGAAAATGGCCCCGGACACAGCGAACCGCCTCATATGAGGGCCCCCGGATCCGGAGGGTTAAAGGACATTGATCTACCAAAAAAATTAAAAATTTATCCGGTCTTGGGAGTGTTTTCTAAGTTTGAGGGATGTCTAGCGAGGAAACTAAAAAATAAATGAATTAATAGACCCCAAACAGTTCCCCTGCTATCCGGACTTGAAGATTGCTGAGAACATCCTGCATTTAGTCAACAACCAGGCCATTATATGGTGAGGATATAAAGTATGTATATTGATTAATTATAATGTAAAACTTCCAAAATAAACAAACCAAAACTTATACAAACACAGTAAAAGACAAAACAACTATTCAAAATCACTATGTGAAACAACACTTAAGTAAAGGAATAATTTATAAATAAGCCATAATCCCAACCCCAGCCTCTCATAACTTGAAAAAAGACTTCAGCAATTGAGCTAATACTTCTACCGGTACCATTTGGGAAGAGTCAGCCAGGGAATGTATATACTCTGGCACATACCCCATTGCTGGGGGTGGCCGATACGAGACAGAGCCCGAACAGAAACAGCATTTGAAGTTCCTATTCTAAGGGTCCAAGACTACTTTCATGTTCCCTCGCCCCTTTCTCTGTCTCGACTAGTAGGGGAATTTTACAAGGGGAGGAGGATTCCTAGCCCTCACTCCCGAAGTAAGAAAAGTAGTACAGGAAAAGATACAGACAGAAATGGCTAAGGTCGGGTAGAGGATGCCAAACCTCAGTCTGGACAGGTGCAGTAGTTGAATTTAAATCTCACTCACTTGATATTACAGGATTAAAGGATTTGGTGTTTACACTTGCCCGTTAATAGGGTTATGGAGCTCCGATCTTACTTTCAACCATCTTGACAATTTTACCAACACACCTAAGTTTAATAGATGCTAAAATAGCCTCTCAAAAATCTGTACCTAGGGCGGGAATCGAACCCGGTCCCCTTGGGTTACGAGACAGACACGTTACCACATACTGTTCATACATACATACATATATACATATATACATACATACATACATACATACATACATACATATATACATACATACATACCTACATACATACAAGTTTAAAGACCGTTTTGTCCACAGAGAATGTGGTCACAATCTCACGTCCTAAATGGCGGCTTTCCAGGCGGCCTTGTCAAGGGCTGCCTCTGTTGTCAAGTTCTTTATATTGAGATCGGACCGGAGTACCTGATCCCACGTCATTCTACGAGACCACGAGACTAATACCTCACTTAGCCTGGTAGCCTAAGTGTAGTTCCGCATCTTGTTCAGTTTAGGCTAACCTATTTTCACTGACTTTTACAGGATGGGAATGTTCTTTGCTCCCGGCCTACCTATCCTCAACACACTAAAGTTGGTGATCCTGATGTACGTTCGGTCGTGGGCAGTGGTGACCTCCAACGTACCTCCAGAGACGGTCTTCAAGGCTTCCAATAACAACAACTTCTACCTCCTGTTCCTCCTAACCATGCTGTTCCTCTGTACGCTGCCTGTTGGGTGAGTGTGTGCAGCCGTGAGTAACTTTTGTGAGTACAGTACAGTAGGGATTATGTGGTTGTGAGTATGTGCAGCCGTTAGTAGCTTTTGTGAGTACAGTAGGATATATGTGGTTGTGAGTATGTGCAGCCGTGAGTATAGCTTTTGTGAGTACAGTACCGGTACGGTATATGTGGTTGTGAGTAAATGCGGCCGTTAGTAGCTTTTGTGAGTACAGTACGGTATATGTGGTTGTGAGTATGTGCGGCAGTTGTTGTTATTGTTCCCCAAGCTGCCTGGCCGAACAGCCCCAAGGCCCCGAGCAAGGCCAACGCCATAACCGAGCGCCCACACAGAACCCTCCCTGCCGACCACAATAAAGCCTGGGTGACCGAAGCCACTCCATGGTGGGGAGCTGAGGAGGGTGTGGAAACGCCCGGGAAACCAAAACCCCACCCAGGGCCCTGTGCCCCTCAGCAATTATGGAGAGAAAGTTGAGGGGCAAAGGAAAAATGTGACGCTTTGGCTTCCAATCTTGGTAGATTAGGAGGTCAATCCACGGAAGAGACGCCGTCACTTGAGATCTAGAAAATATATAAGTAAAAGGAACAGTCAGAGTAAGCTATGGGTATGGCAGAGATCGCTCAGTTCTCACTCTGATAGACCAGCCCATCAGTTATACTCTATCCAACTCAACTTTGCCGCCGGCCTCTACAGCAGATACAAGACCGCGCCTGTGATTGGCTGGCAATGACATCACGCCCAAGACATTAAAGGTTCCAGAATTTCCAGAGTTTGTATTATATGCACTTATCCTTGATGTTGTGGTTACAATTTAGCCAAGTTATTATACTAGAAAGTAGCATACAAACCCCTTTGTTATTTCGCATACAACACACTGAGCATAATATTCAGAAACCGCCAAAAAGATGGAAATGCAGTGTATAAATATAAAACAAACCACCTCCTGGCAACACTGCACTGCCCCGGCGGCATCTTTTAAACTCAAATATTATCTTATTTGTGTCTGTATGTGCAGATATAACCATTATCTATTCATGTTTACCTTTCGTTGCCTTCGTGCTATTGTTCATAAGGTCGTCGCAGAGTATGGTAGCAAAAGAATAACATATAAAATATAGCCTATGAAGGAAAATGAGGATATCACATTATTGTATGAATTAATTCAGCTTTTCTTTTATATTCCATACGGTATATATTAATTATATTAGATAGGTTTAGGTAATTCTAATGGTGTGATAAGTGATATCCGAACCTTAAGAGCTATAAAATACCACATGGAACACATAAAATCGTAAGATATAATACTGTTAACACAAGCAAGGTAAGAATTACCGTCACTGTCTACTTTAAATGTGTGCGAAGTCAAGCACGGCCTGTGATTCGCTAATACGCACGGGCCCGAGCCAGTCAGCCTTCCCTCTCGCTTACTTCCCCTGTTTATCAATTCTGTATCTCCTTGTTTTTACTTTACGATCTATACGTTATTATAGTGTTTCATGTTGTTGTTGTTCCCCAAGCTGCCTGGCCGAACAGCCCCAAGGCCCCGAGCAATTCCAAGGCCATAACCGAGTGCCCCCACAGAACCCTCCTCGCCGACCACAATAAAGCCTGGGTGACCGAAGCCACTCCATGGCGGGGGGCTGAGGCGGGTGCGGAAACGCCCGGGAAACCAAAGCCCCACCCAGGGCCCTGTGCCCCTCAGCAATTATGAAGAGAAAGTTGAGGGGCAAGGAAAAAATGTGACGCTTTGGTTTCCAATCTTGGTAGATTGGGAGGTCAATCCACGGAAGAGACGCCGTCACTTGAGATCTAGAAAATATATAAGTTAAAGGAAAAGTCAGAGTAAGCTATGGGTATGGCAGAGATTGCTCAGCTCTCACTCTGATAGACCAGCCCATCACCACATGACTAGAACCCAATCCTCTCAGCATCAGCTAGGAAAGGCCCTAGAAAGCCGCCTTTGGCGGGGGGATAGCTCCTCTATTTCAACCCCTTTCAGGGTTGGGCACCCGCCAGTGTTTCATGTTATATTTAATAGCGCTTTAGAATCGGATAGCACTGTAATTTATTAAATAATCATTAACATTTCTTAAACGGATCTAGTTTAATTAATAAATAAGGAATAATGAAAATAATGAATAAATTATCAGCTCTGCCTCTCCTATTGGCCAGATAGCCAATCACAGGCGCGGTCTCGTATCTGCTGCAGAGACCGGCAGCAAAGTTGAGTTGGATAGAGTATAGTAGGTTTTGTGAGTAAAGTACGGTATGTGCGGTGGTGAGTACTGTAAGTGCGGCAGTTGGTAGCTTTTGTCGGTTGTGAGTACAGTATTATGATGCATTTTTTACCACCATTTACTCTTTGCTTAATAGGTGGGCTAAGGTGGGTGCCCTGATGATCAGTATGTGTAGTCGTGAGTAAGTGCAGTTATGAGTAGCTTTTGTCAGTTGTGAGTAGAGTATGTGCGGTTGAAAATACAGAAATATATGTATGTATATATTGGATCTTCTGATCACTGTCTGATACAGGCCACCTGTCTATCACCTTCCCACTCTGAACCTGTTTTGGTGACTAAATGGCATTACGATAGGGCAGACTGGGAGGGTCTTCAAGGTTTCTTTATTGATATTCCCTGGACCTCTTTCTTTTCTAATGAGGCACACACCACCTTGAGTCACATACAAGATTTTGTAAAAATTGGAATGGAAACTTTTATTCCTCATCAAAAGTACAGTAAAAGATCTAATTCACCTAAATGGTTTGACCATAATTGTGCTAGAGTAACTGAACAAAAAGCAATAGCCTACAATGCATACACAATATCAAAAACACATGAAGCATTTAATTACTTTAGAAACATCAGAAATCATGCCAAAACTGTATTAACCCTTCCTACCCGGGTGTCATATTAAAAGGCAACACAAAATAAGGGCAGGAGCCCTGGTGTCATGCTAATAGGCAGCAAGCTTTCAAGCCTATTCAGCTTGGTCTGAATGCCGTGCGTCCGACGCATGTAAACAAAACCGATCGTTGCGTCACCGCACCTCCGAAAACAAGAAGGAGACGTCGGATCAATGTTATTGTTGTGACGTAAGACGAAATTAGTGTCTGAAAAGCTCCGATATTGTCAACATCGCGGAAAAATTTGCTCCACTGAAATCGTCATCACAACTGAACCATTTGACTTACAGAGCTCTACTCAACGCCAGTCTACAGATTGAAAACCGCACTACGTTTATAGATGCGTGGGAAATTTCTAGCAGTTAAAATAAACCAAAATACGGTAGCCTAGGCCTAGACGTTTTTCGGCCATTTCGCCCGGGTACGGGCGACCGTCCTTTGGCGGACCAGCCCGGGCCCGGAGGGTTAAACCTAACTAAATCAAACTTTCTCCACAAGCAGGCAAATAAACTTCTAAATAATCCAAATGATAACAAAATATTTTGGTCTACTCTTAACTCATTCAAATCCAACTTCACTACTGCTTCATCCATTCCACCATTAAAATCTCCGACTGGCAATCTTGTAAGTGACCCACGAGGTAAAGCTAACCTTCTTGCGGATATTTTCTCCACCAACTCAACCTTAGATGAAATAAATCAAGATGTCCCTGTACTTAATTTTAATTCGCCTGAAATTCCCTCACTTAGATCCACACCAGACATGTCAAAACTATTTTGCAGAATCTCTCAGTAGATAAGGCTCCTGGTCCAGATGAAATTCCTCCAATAGTACTTAAGAATTGCTCCTTGGTGCTCGCTCCTGTATTGGCAAACATTTCCGTCTGTGTACTCATACCTCATGCTTCCCAGTACCCTGGAAAGAAGCAAACATCCATCCAGTTCCTAAAAAAGGTGCCTCTTCAGATCCATCAAACTACAGACCAATAGCTATAACTTCCACTCTTGGTAAAGTCTTCGAAATTATATTAAATAATCACATAATTAAGCATCTTGAGAATAATAAATTAATCAGTGATAGGCAATATGGTTTTAGACGATGTCGGTCAACTGCAGACATTCTTTGCCTTCTTACGCATCAAATCAACCAAGCTACAGACCAACATGGTGAAACACATACAATAGCACTGGATATATCAAAGGCATTTGATAGAGTCTGGCATTAATCCTTATTGTCGAAGATGTCACACTACGGCCTTGCATCATTAGTTCCACTAATTTCTTCTTATCTTCATACAGAAAAATATGTGTAATGGTAGATGGCCTTTATTCTCAATTTCACTCAATAAATGCTGGTGTTCCCCAGGGATCAGTTTTGGCCCCAACTATGTTCCTCATTCATATCAATGATCTCATATCTACCACTCATAATCCAATACATTCCTACGCAGATGACTCAACACTCCACAGTTCCTTCACATTTACCAATTCTTTCACCCAACCCGATCTTATAAATTCAAAAATAAACACTGCAATTTCTCTGAACCAGGACCTTTCTAGAATTAATGAATGGGGACAAAAAAATCTAGTTTCCTTTAATGCACAGAAAACCAAGTACATTCAATTTTCTAACCGACAGAATCTCACTGACTCCCATATATTTGTTAATGATGTAAATATTCCCACTTCCCCTAGTATTGACATTCTCGGTGTAACATTAACTACTAACTTGAGCTGGACACATTATGTTAGAAGCATTGCTAAGAATGCCTCTAAAAAACTGGGACTCCTGTACAGAGTTCGAGAATTCTTCACTGACGAGCAGTTGGCCGTAATATATAAAAGTCATGTGCGTTCTCAGATGGATTACTGTTCACCTCTGTGGAGTGGAAGTGGAGTGGTTGCATTGAGGCAGTTGGACAAAATTCAAAATAAAGCTATTAGATTAATCAATAACCCTGCAATCACACAGGACCTTCCTACATTATCCATACGAAGAAACGTTGCATCCCTTGCATTATTCTACAGATATTTTCACAGCAAATGTTCCGAGGAACTTGCTTCAATTGTGCCGCCTCTCCACATCTTTCCCCGTAGAACTAGGGCAGCTGAGAGAGCCCATGAATTTACACTTTCTCCTCCACAATGCAGAACTTCTGCTTATCAAAATTCATTTATCCCTAGAACTACTACTCTTTGGAATTCACTTCCCTCGAGTTGCTTTCCACAAACTTACAATCTACATAAGTTTAAATCCAGTTGTTACAAACATTTTATGAATGGAGGATGCCTTTAGGCACATGGACCTTTTTGTTTTATCTGTGTTTTTCCTTCCTCCGTTCATTGTCTCTTAACCCCTTATTGGCGGCGCTCGACTTAAGTCGTGCACCAATTTGCAGCAAGTTAGGAGCATTATTAAGGCTTTTAATGGGTTAAAATAGAGTGCAAATGGCCGGGAGCGCAGCAGGCCAGACAGCCGACTCCCAGGGCTTACCGCCGCCCATTAACTCATGTTCCCTGTGTTCTCGAGAAGCCGGCAGTGTAGCCAGTAGTGAGCATAGCTGGGAAAAATATACCGCTATACGCTAAACTCCCATGTTCGTGGCACCACTGCAAGAGAACCACGAGTGCTACGTAGCTCGTTCTGGTCTCATTTTGAAGCATTTAGCGCCTAGTTTTTTTATGAATACATTTCTTTTCATGCAGATACTTGATTGATCATTCAGGAGGGCCTGAATATGCCCAAATGAGCCCAAAACACCCCGCTAGACAAGGGTTAAAAAAAAAAAAAAAAAATATATATATATATATATATACTCAGGCACATACCCCATAACTGAGGGTAGCCGACTCGAGAAAGAGGCAATTAAGTTATTAATTGAAACTATTGACCCTTTCATGTATGGGAAGACGTGCGTCTTTTTGGGATACTTAAAAACTTTTGTGACCATCAGGGAAGTTAAGAAACCTTTAGATAAATGTTTTTAACCCCTGCAGTTAATAATAATAATAATAATGATAACAAAAATAATTTTGGGGAGCTATTTATGAGATAATTATTGTGATAATAATATTGTGATTATAATTGTAAAATTATCCTACTCAACAAGACAGAGAAAGGGGCGAGGGAGCGTGAAAGTGGTCCCGGACCCTCAGAATTGGAACTTTATAAGTTTCTGTTCAGGCTCTGTTTCAAGTCGGCCACCCCCAGGAATGGGTAATGTGCCTGAATATATACATACGTACATTTACGAGCTATGGAGAATGATGCAGTTTTTACCACAATGCACTTCCTGCTCAATAGCTTAGGGTTAGGGTGGGTGCCCTGATGATCAGGGACTTCAGTGAACAGTTGCCACAGATTGCTAGACTGCACCGTCCACCAAAAACACTGGTGTCTGCGAGTAACGCACACTGGCTGGCCCGAGACTCGAACCCTCGACCGCACAGTTTACAGGCGAGTGCTTTACCAACCATACTACGGCCTGTGCTACTATTAAACTATAAAATAATTGAATACATAAATAAAAAGGCCAAAAAATAACTAACCACTACCCCATAACCTTCCATCCCCCGTCAGATATGCTGTAGTATGGTTGGCACCGTCCTGGCACTGCGGCCCCTTCAGTGACTACCCCAAGATCTACCAACTAGCAACCTCTACCCTGATTGGCGGTCTACCCACGTCCTTCCATCCAGTCATTGACTACATTTCCTCTCCTGGTGTGGTGATCCCGGCTGGTCTACTGTTGGTGCTTGTTATATATTATCTTCTGTCTCTAACTGCAGCACTCAGAGAAGCTAATAGTGATCTCAGGGTGAGTAAATATTTGTTTATGTATGTGTGTGTTAGTATATATGTGTGCTATTATGTGTTTATGTATGTGTGTGTTAGTATATATGTGTGCTATTATGTATATGTTGTATGTAGCTAGCTTGTTATATACAGTATTATCTTCTGTCTCTAACTACAGCACTCAGAGAAGCTAATAGTGATCTCAGGGTGAGTAGAATTTCATATATTGTGTTTCTGTGTGTGTGTGCACGTGCGTGTGTATATATATATATACATACTGTAGTACAGTATTGTAAAGTCGATCCTCCGCTTATGCAAGAATATGAGGGACGTGAGGCCTCGCATAATTGAAATAACATACCTTATGGGATTAATTATGGGATGACTTTAATTGCTTCAAACTCCGTGTGTCCAGGCATTTTGGCTCGAACGTCCCTTGATTTTGGCCCTGTCACTCTTTCAACTATGGGGGAGGCACTCGCTATAGGCAGTTATGCCTTTTGCCTCCCTCAATCACATAGAAAAAAAAAAAAAAAAAAAAAATTACTTACAGGTGGCACCCGCCTCTGGACCCTCTCATCTACACCATTGATTTATATTTCCTGGGACAAATATAAGTGGTTATGGAACATATGGACAGGGATAGGGGTGTAATCTTGTATGGAGATATATACTCATATGAATGATAATGGAGTGAGAAAAGTGAGGGATATGGAGACTGAAGGAGGTCATGAGAGGTGTGGATGAGGATGGATATGGATGGGAAGGGCAGGTGGAGGAGGTCAGTAGGATAGGTAGATATAAAAGGGAGAGATGAGACATAAGGGTACAGTTTAAAACCAGGGCAGTGGCAGAGACGGTGACAAATTTTAGTTGGAGGCTAAATACAAATGAAAAACTGAAACACATAAGACTAAAGAAGGATTTGAGCATAGAACAAAGAAAAAAAATTAAGGAATTACAAGAAAAGGCTGATGAAAATAATGGAAAGTTGGGTGAGGAGGATAAGAGAAATTTTTACTGGAGAGTGAGGGACGGAAAATTGAAGAAGTGGTTTATAAGAGTAGAAGGGAGGGGGAGATCAGGGAGGGAAGAGAATGTGATAAAGTTTGATTATAAAACAAAAATACAGAATAGTAAAAATGTTGCGTCTGCTACCGCCGCCGCCAACACCGTGAACGACCGCAGCAGTGCTAGTACTGGTACTGAGCTGGATACACAGGCCTAGTTTGCCTTTTTCCAGAGGATCTACTGTAAGAAACTGTAAGAAATATTAACATTATAAAAGTTAATCAAAATGGAAAATGAATTGAAGGATGTTATATTCACCTCAAATGAAGAGTAGGAAGGCTTGATAGGCAGTGTGAGGTGAGGTGCCCTGGCCCCATCACCCACCACATCCTTTGCTCGCTCCTCGCCGTCTATTCTTAATATATTATCCGTCCACAGGGATGTTTTCCTTTTGTTTCCTGGCTATAAACTGAGCAAGGTATCTTTCCATTACAATAATCTCCAAGTTTGTTGACTTACTTCGGTTATCTAATTATACAGCCCCATAACATCTGACTAGCTTCAATATGGTGTCTCTGTTGGCCCAGACTGTACGGACGTTTGACTAATGACACTACCAAGAATTCACCTGAGACCTCTGGTGGATGCTTCCGAAGTAGTGCCAGAGCTACGACTGTCGACATCAACAATAACCAACACCTAGGATATGTACAGTTTATCTCGATTTTTTTTGAGATTGTACATGTTTTTATTTTACAGTATACGACTACACTAAGTGCTTATATAGTATAGTAATAAAGGGAAAGTCCATATGCAGCTGATAATGACTACAAACATAATTATAAGCTGATTAATTATCATAACAAAATAAGTGCGAAAATACTTGCTGACTTTGTATTGTAAATATACGTTATTTATGAATATGGGTGATTTTAAAATATATAAAACAACAGTATGCATTGACCAAAGTATGTGTCAGCTACAGAAATTTCGACTAACTGCTTATAATAGAGAATTGTTGAAGGAGAGGGAGGGTGGATAGGTAGGGTGAATTCATGCCCAGAGCCTTGCCTATGGCCGAATTCCCTTCTCCTTTCTACTTTCTACTTTCTATTGATGATCTCCAGCTTAGCCTGGTGAGATATGTTGCTCCTTTTGCCTCGAGTCATGGCTAGGCAGGCTAAAATGGACCGTAACACAGGGAACAAAAAATTATATTCACAAAAGTGAAACTACGACTGAAGAGTGAAGGAAGGTGTATCCCACAATCCCACTAATCAGGATGCCGACTCGTCACAGTCTACGGAACAGCTTCCTTTGCGTTAATTAGGGGTAGATCATATAAGTAGAGTCTTTTATGGATTTCCTTCACTTTCCATCCCCGATTCATGTAAGTGAGACCACCCTTGCATACATGGAATCCGTCAGGTTCTGAACCTCCCCCTTGTGTAATTGGAGGATCTCGTAAATGCATCCTGCGTAAGCGGAGGATTGACTTAATAATATACCCTTCCCCCTTAACCCGCAGAGTGCCAGACAATTATTGACCCTATGCATCTGCCAGTGCCAGAGGATTTTTTATTTGTATTTTTTTGGCTAAATCTATCAAGTTGGGTGAGAAAGGAAGGATAATGGTAAAAAAACACTCCCCTTGTCCATTTTCGCCAGAAATCAGGTCCCCGATGGCCCCAATGTAGCTGAAATTTTCAGAGTAAATCATCGACTTTTATGGTATGGAACATATAGGTAGGAGGGTGGTTGGGGGGAAGGTAGAAGCGTAATTGACTGTTACAAATATGAAGCCGATTGGTGAGGTAGTTTCGCCACCACGGATTTTCCTTTTCTTCGTACGGATACGCTGGAAGTGGGTGGTGGGAGGCGGTTGGGGGTGTGGTGGGGGGAAGGCAGAAGGGTAAGAGACTTGTCACACAAATATGGAACCGATTGGTGCAGTCGTTTCGCCGCCACAGATTTTCCTTTTTTTGTCTTGTGAGGCGACCGATCGTCAGCGAGTGGGTGGGGAGAGGGGGTTGTGTTGGTGGGTGGTGGCAAGAAGCCAGAAGGGTAAGGTACATGTGGTAGAAATATGAAAGCCATAAGTGCAGTCGTTTCGCTGCTATGATTTTTTTTCGGCGAGTCCGTATATATACGGACCTGGCACTGGGCGTGACAAGACCCTAGTCCGTATATATACGGACCTGTCACTCAGCGGGTTAAGAACGTTGTCAATAAAGGGTACATCACACAGTCAGGAGTGCGAGCTAGAGTCAGTAGGAGTAGGGGAACATTTGGACTCGCGGGCCTATTCGCGGTGAAAATCGATTACTTCTAGTTACTCTAGCGACTCCTAGCGACTTCTGTTAGACTCCCACTCGCTCGCGGTGAAAATCGATGACTCCTAGTGACTCTAGTGACTCCTGTTAGACTCCCACTACCTCGCACTGCTGACTGTGTGAAGGCCCCTTAAAGTGCTCCTCCTCAAATGGTGTTTTTATTCATATGACCTTCCTCTGCCAACAGGATCAGCTGCGTCACGAGAGGTCAGCAGAGAAGCTTAAGGCCCAGGATGCTCGCTCCGGTAAAAACCGGCCTGAAACACCAACCACCAGGTTAGTCTAAAGTTGAGGTATAAAACAAATACTAAGTCCCTTCCTTTTAGCGTTATTTCCACATAGCAATTTAGATTATAGGTAGCGCCAACGAACTTCACAATAATCTTGACCCCTTAACTTCTCATAACTCAAAAGGGCCTAGAGCGAACTGGCTGTAAATATCCACACCTATTTCCTGGTGGACTCTTCCCAAATGATAGAAACATCAGCCCAAATGCTTTCACTAATTTAGAGTTATAAGAAATTAAAGAATTAGATTATTGTCAAATTCGTTGGCGCTACTTATAAGTCCCTTCCTTTTAGCGTTATTTCCACATAGCAATTTTGATAAGTTATTTTACCTTTATCTTGTATCGTTCCAGTTTTGGTTTGTTTATTTTGCAAGTTTTACATTTTAATTGTACTGTATATATATAGTTAAAATTATAGTTCACAGGTCCTATTATGTCTTTGGAAGTGATAAAATGGCCAACACACTACAATTTTATGTAAATTTTGCTGTATTCCTTCTCATATCCATCCCAGTCTTATAACCGAATTCCCTCGGTTTGACACTCGGCAACCTCCGCCATCTCCCCTTCCTCCTCTCTCTCCCTTATGTTTAGCCCTATTAGTTTTGAGAATTTATGATATTCGCCCAGGCTAGGACATTTTTCTACCGAATAATGTACGATACAAATTTATCTCAAAGGGGGGTCTTGGGGGGTGCTTTTTTAAAGCTTAATAGAGATCTAGGGAGTTAACTAAATAGTCTATCTATCTATCTATCTATATGCTCAGGCTCTACTAAATGGTAAATAACAAAATTCTGTACATGAATTAATAAAAACTAAAAAGAAAAGGTATCAAAAATTCAAGTTTTATACCGTAAAAAGAAGATTGGAGAATGTCATACAAATATAATCCACTTTGGTAAGAAAGAGATATATATACAGTACTGTAATGATAAACAGTAGTAGTATTAGTAAGCAGTATTAGTAGTAGTATTATTAGTTAGAAAGAAAACAAAATAGGAAAAGTGGGGATTGGGCCTGAGTAAATAGATAGAAATAGATACATAGATAGTATTAGTAGTAGTAGTAGTGGTTGCCTGGCTGCCTGGCCGAACAGCCCCGAGCTCCTAAAGAAGGCCACGGCTGAGACTGGGTTTTCCCACAAAGTTCTCAAGGAGTGTGTGTTGTGTTGTTGGAGTAAAGCCAGTATCACACGAGAGCTTTTATAGTCAACATTCAATAATCAAAATGTTCTGGCAATATTTCTGGACTATTTTGCACTGGTAACGGAAACTAGACTGATGATAGTTGAAAATAGGTAGCAGAAATATTATAAATGTTAACTCCATAAGCTGCCAGACCAGTGTTCAGGATAAGTGTTCAGGATAAGTGTTCAGGGAAAAAGAGCTCGTGTTATACCGGTTTAAGTGGCACAAGGGAACGTTAGGGGCACGATATCCTGGGAATGGCTTCGGTCGCCCGGGCAAGTACAGTCGCGCTAACAAGTGATGTCTCGGCACCAAGTATGTTTTGATCAATAATTGGTATCAGCAATATCTAAGCTTCATTTCTTCATATCGAGTGAGATATACAACCATGTTCCTACACTTACCCACCCTATTCAACATTTGACAGGCATTAATATAGCACAGAACAAGCTGGGACATGACTTATTAGCGCGACTGTACCACATAATAAACACTTTTAGCCATTACTACAGCCCTCCTCAGTGGATGTACAGTTGGACACATTAATTTGTATACACTCTCTGTCCACTACTATATCTATCTATATCTATATCTATCTATCTATCTATCTATTTATTTACTCAGGCCCAATCCCCACTTTTCCTATTTTTATTTTATTTTATTTTATTTTATTTATTTATTTTTTTTTTGGTGGGTGGCCGACTTAAGACAGAGCAAGAATAGGGACAACAGAAAACAATGAACACACAAAAACAAAACACTACTATATAATAATAAAAATAATAATCTCTTCTCTTTTTCATAAGCACCAGTTCTTCCAAAACACAGGAATTCACTAGCACTCGAGACACTAATTAAAAAGGACCTCGATGCTAAGTAAATACTATAAAAAGAACCACCAATATTATGTGTTATATAATATGGGGCATGTGCCTGAGTATATAGATAAATAGATAGATAGATAGATAGATAGAATATTATGTATGTTAACCCTCCAGACCCGGTTGGGCTCTGAGGCATCCATTACAAAGAAAGAAATAGGCTTGAGAAGGCAAAGAACTCATTTTGTGATAGAGTGGTAAATGAGTGGAACACACTGCCCCAGTATGTAGTCGATTCCGAATCAATAAGGGAGTTTGAAAGTAATCTTGATAAAGCATGGGGAAGACAAGATTTAAAGTTTGATTATAAAACAAAAATACAGAATAGTAAAAATGTTGCGTCTGCTACCGCCGCCGCCGCCAACACCGCCAACACCGCCAACACCGTGAATGACCGCAGCAGTGCAAGTACTGGTACTGAGCTGGATACACAGGCATAGTTTGCCTTTTTCCAGAGGATCTACTGTAAGAAACTGTAAGAAATAACAAACGCGGCCCGCGCAACCCGGACGGGCTCTGAGGCTCAGAGTGCTTGCGTACGTGCTTTCGAATGGCGCGCGTAAATTTTTGGTGTCGTGGGTGGTAGACGGCGCCACCAGACGTGAACTACGCCACGACAACAGTCTCTACCCCGACGCCACCATGGATAGTACGCCAAAAAGTTATTCCGCTGTGTCCGATACCGTGCTCCCTACGACGCCCGCCCAAGCTCGTCGCGTCTTACGCAGACGCCACCGCCTAAATGTGTTATCTCCCGGAGGTATTGAGGAGACATTGAGAATCTATGAGCGTGCTGATGCACAGTATAATGTTGATGATGAAGGCAGTGATAAATCGGCTAATTATCAGTCGAGTGATTATGGCGATGACAGTGACAATGGTACGCAATTTAGGGGATTTGAGAGTGATGAAGGTGATGTAGCAGCTTTCGCAGAAGCTGTTTTAGCTGAAGAGAGTGAAGTGGGGAAAGTGGGAGAGTTCAAGGTCACTCTCCAAGTTTCAGTTGAGTGACACGACTCCAAGCCCTTCGCCAGCTAAATCGCAGAAGAAGCAGGTACTTGAAAAGGCGGCCGCGGAAGCCAGGGAAGAAGCCAAAAGACTTGGTGAGGATGAGGCTGTGAGTGAGGGTGAGCGTGGTGACTCATCTCGCCCGCCATTGTCTCCCTTATCTCCCCAAGCCACCCAAGATGACCCGGGCACCCCGCATTCTTCCCCACCAACCCCACCACTGCCAAGGGTTGAGGACCCCCCACTTTCAGCCTATTTGCCTCCTAGGTCCCCCGACAAAAGACATACTGCTGCCGAAAAGGGGAAAGGCAGGAAATATGTGAAAAAGGGACAGAAATCTAGGCGGGCTTTGTTCGAGGCTCCTGCGGCGTCCACCCCTACCGGCCCCAGCCATACGCCCCCGCAACTTTCCCCACCTCTCCAGCCGTCAACATATGTTCCTGACGAAGTCTTTGAGCTCGGATCACCAATACCTGGGCCTAGTGACAGTGAAACATTGCTTTCTGCCACTCGTCGCAGGCTAAGGAGCCCAGGACCTCGGGGGGACATAGCCTCACCTGCCACTCCTTCCCCACCTCGCCCCCCTGCACGCCGCCCAAGCATCACTTGGTCCCTGCCAGATTATGTGGGGGACACTGACGATGAAGGGCACCTCACAGATGACTCTGGCCATGACTATATAGGTCCACCGTCAGGGCAAGATGACCACTCTGACGACGACGAATATATGGACATGGACGACCCTCAACCCATCCGCTCCGCCCGGGGGCGTCGTTCTGTGGCCCGCCCTGGCCGCCCTAGGGCGCGCACCTCCCGAGTTGGCCGTGGGCATGCTGGGCCACCAGCTGGAGCTCCTCGTCAGCGTCACCAAGACCCATTCTACGTTTTTCAGTGGCAAGACGTGGCTGATGGGGAAGATTACAACCCTGATATACCAGCTTTTGATGAGGTACAGGAGGGTTCAGGAATTACCCCCAATTTTCCCGCAGGCCCCAATGCTCCACCACATGAGCTTTTTGAGGCCTTTTTTGATGAGGAGGTTACCGGATTTGTCATCAAGGAGACAAACAAGCAGCACCAATTCCAGGTCCACTTTTTTGACAAGGTGACCAAGGGCCACATGAGGCAGTGGACCGACGTGACTCATCACAAGTTCATGGTGTTCCTGGCACTCACCATGCTAATGCCTCATGTCAAGAAGCATAGGTTGCCTGACTATTGGATCACCAATGATCTCATATCCACCCCTGCCTTCGGGAAATATATGTCTCGCGACCGGTACCTTGACATTCTCGCAGCGCTCCATCTTGTCGCCAACACCAATGTCCACAAGCCAGACAAGCTGTGGAAGATTAGGACGTTGTACGAGATGATGCGACACCGTTTCTCCTCCTACTTCAAGCCCTTCTGCAAGGTCGTCATTGACGAGTCTCTTGTGCTGTTCCGGGGAAAGCTCAGCTTCCGGCAGTACATCCCCTCAAAGAGACATCGCTTTGGCATCAAATCTTTGTGCTGTGCGACTGCCGAACTGCCTATGTCCTGGACTTCCTGGTCTACAGCGGGAAGGAAGGGGACGTGCTTGTGGACCCCCTCATTGGCTTTGGCGGAGCAGTGGTGCAAGCCATGATGGACCGCTATTTCCACAAGAATCACGTCCTCTTCACGGACAATTACTACACGTCCCCCACTCTCTCAAAGTACCTCCATGAGCGCAAGACGGGGACTGTAGGCACAGTACGAGGGAGAAGGAAGGGCATGCCACCTTTCCCTCCAAAGACCAAAAAAGGCGATGTGTTCAGGAAGAAGTCGGGGCCCATTCTGGCTATCCACTGGCACGACCAGCGGAAGGTCAACCTCCTGACCACCGTCCACAAGGGGGAAATGGTGGAGATTGGCAAGGTGGATCGCCGCACCCAGGCCAGGGTGACCAAGCCCGATGCTGTCATTGACTAAAACATCAACATGAGGCTGGTGGAGAAGTCCGACATGCAGATAGGCTTCATTGACTGTCTGCGTACCTCGTGCAGATGGTACAAAAAGTTCTTTCTGTACATGGTGGACATATCCATTCTGAACGCTTACAACATCTACAAGCTTCGGACTGAGAACACACCCAGGAAGTTCAATAGCCTGCGGAGGTTCCAAAAGCAGGTGTTGAAGGAGCTCATGGAGAAGTATGGTACGCCACAGAGGGCAGTGGCACATGCTGGGCCCGCCGCTACTGACCGCTTGCACTGTGCATATTACATGAATATGCACAGGCTCGTTTCCCTGCCTCAGACAGCAGCAGGAAGAAAGCAGCAGAAGCGGTGCCATGTCTGCTACAACACCAGGCTGAGGGCGAGGTCAGATAAAAAGTCCACCCTGGAGTGTGTGAGTGCAAGGTGGCACTCTGTGCTGAAGGGTGCTTCTTTGATTACCACTCTGAGCAGGAGTTCTAATAATCATAGTGAAAGTGCCAAAGACAGTGACAATATGTACAGTATATACAGTATATAGGCAAAAAGTGGAAGTAATTTTTTTTATTGTAATACAAAAGTCATGTATTATGAGAAAATTGATACAAATACAATTACACCATAATAATATGTGAAAGTGACACATATGTATATAATAAGTGACATTCATATGATTAGAACCTATAGAAATATATAAATCAGTGAAAAAAGACAATAAATTGTATATAAAACGTTTACAAAGCATATAACTAAGTGAAAGTGACACAAGACCTAATATTTGATGGCCAAAGTATAATAAACACCTGTGATAACGAATAATCAGTGCCTTATATAACAATAACCTACCTCAATTACTGACAAAGCGTATGGTATCGAGTGAAAAAGAGTAATATTAGTGACAGTGATACCCTAATACACATACTTTATATAATTGGCCTCAAAATAACTATAAAAATATCAAATAAACATCAAATTCTCAATATCAAACACTAAAATCGTCTAAGGGAGGTAAACACTCTGGCGCGACGAGTGACTTGGTGCGTGGTAGCCGTGGCCGGGGCGACGCATCCGAACGCGGGAAGAATTTGCCGCCGAAAATCACTCTACTTCCCGCGCTCGCCATTATGCAACCACTGGGGCTAGAGACCTCTACTCAACGGCATTCTACAGAGGAAGGTTTGTGCAATATTTTAGTTTTTTTATTCATAACATTACATGCCCTATTCATTGAGATACAGGCGAGTTATCATAGCCCAATAATCGTCAAAACACCCGGTACCACAGTACAGTCGCGAGCTAGAGGCCCCGGGTCTGGAGGGTTAAGGGGAGGCAGACCGTTTTTCTGGACCCTTCTCTCTCATGTTTAGCCCCATTAGTTTTGAGATTATAAAACGTTCGGCCCATTAATTTGGCGATTTTAACACCTTTCGCACCATTTCGTTGTCAATTTTAAGATCTTTCGTGCCATTTAGGTGTCGATTATTTCCTGGCGAGCGAAAGCGAGCCTGCAATTTTAAGAGGAACGGCCGGGAAATTTACACATTTATCTTGAAGGGGGGTCTAGGGGGTGTTTTTCTAAGCTTGATGGAGGTCTAGCGAGGAAACTAAAATAATATATGAATAAATGAATTAATAGACCAAACAAGTGGCCAGTCTCCCCTTAATGTATATAATTTGTCCTGCCTATAACTGTAATTAATATGTTTGTTTTTGTGTGTGTTACTATGTGTTAAGGTGGGGTAGGGTGGTACCGCTGACACCCATGCCAAGACCTCGCTTACATGCCACCAGTGACAACGATAAACCTGTCAAGAAGTCACCCACTGGAGGTATAGTATTTACTGTATCAACATTATCATTATCATTGGGTGAAGACTGGTCCTATCCAGAATGAGGTTTGGCATCCTCTACCCAACTTTAGCCATTTCTTTTGTCTCTTTTACTGTCCTACTTTTCCATCTGTTCGCGGGAGGCTACGAATCCTCCTCCCCTTGTAATATTCTCCTACTCAACGAGACAGAGAAATGGGCGAGGGAACGCGAAAGTGGGCCCGAACCCTAAGAATTGGAACTTACAGGTTTCTGTTCAGGCTCTGTCTCGAGTGGGCCATCCCCAGCAATGGGGTGTGTGCCTGAGTTAGTTAAAATGTAAAACTTGCAAACTAAACAAACCAAAATTGGGACAAGGACAATATAAAGTCAAATTAAATTATCAAAATCGCTATGTGGAAACAACGCTTACTAAAATGAAAATTATTAAATAAAAGAACACAATCCACCACATAGGGTGTACATTACTACATGAGCAAGTTAATCTGTTTCCCAAGCAAACTAATCGCACATATAACAACGCACTATCGTCACGTTAAAGGAAGTAGTCAAGTTTGGGAAGTCCGGGACGTTCTGGCAAATTTTACTAAACTCTGCATGAATAAAGAAACTACATGTTAAATGTCATGTTACATGTTAACTAACTTAGTTAGTTAAGTTGTTGTTGTTCCCTAAGCTGCCTGGCCGAACAGCCCCGAGTCCCTAAGGAAGGCCATGGCCACGGTCGGGATTTCCCACAGAGCTCTCAAGGAGTGTAGATTGTGTTGTTGGCGTAAGTGGTAAGTTAGTTAAGTAGATCAGATTAATCAGACCACTGAGCTCCATATGGAACTCTCATAGGTCTGTGCCTGAGTATACTGTATACATACATATATCATCATTACGGTATATCACCATCATTATCATGGCTGAGCATTTGCCTACAAACTGAGAAGTCAAGGGTTTGAGTCTCAGGTCAGCCAGTGTGTTATTTGTAGACGTCAGTACTGTGGTAGATTGTGTGGTCTAGCAATCTGTGGCAACTGTTCACTGAAGTCCTTGATCATCAGGGCACCCACCCTAGCCCAGCTATTGAGCAGGGAGTGTATGGTGGTAAAAATTGCATTTGTTTAGTTTGCAAGTTTTACATTTTAATCAATATATTACTCTTACAGCATTTCTCTATTTGCACGAATAACTTGGTTTATCAGTTTATTTCTATGTGATTTTAATGATAAAATTTCTTTATATATCCAGTTGAGCACTCAGGGTATGTCCATTATTTTGTTGACTAAACTATAAATAAGGAATAAAGTACAGTTGACCACATTAATTTGTATACACCAGTGATTTTGTGTGTGGTTTCTGTTTTGGTTTAGGCTGTTGAAAAATAGCTCCTTCTCTCTCTCTCTCTCTCTGTTTTGGTTTGTTTGTTTTGCAAGTTTTACATTTTAATTTAATGCTTACGACTGTACAATATATCTTACAGTAAGTTTTTCCTTGGTGCAGCATTGTCTCCGGAAAGTGAAGGTGCTCCAGTGGCGGCCAACGGTGATGTTGGTCGGTGCCGCGATGACGGACCATGGCCGGACGACGTGACGGACCTGGGACACTCTGAGGTCTTTGACGACTCCCTCTCGGAAACTAGAAAACCCGGGAGAGACTTAGAAGGGCCGGTGGTTAGGCACGAGAGGAGAAGAACGGCAGAGCAGGAATTTACCCTCAAAAGCCCTCGCATTAAGAAGAAAGTGAGGAAGAACTCGTACCCTCCTCCGAGCCGCGAGGAACACGAACAGGGCACCTCGAAGGAATCCCGGCCCAGGCATAAGACCCTAGGACAGACCAAAGTGCCAAGGTTACCCCAGGAGAGGAAGCAGTCGGATGAAAGTATCAACAAGGACTCTCCAACGAGGGCCAAACACGGTCACCGGCAGTTTGTTGACTCACCCCGGGAGAGGAGAAGAAGCTCCGGCAGTGGGTCGGGCCGGTTGAAGTACAAGACGCCGGAGAACTACATGCCGGAGGTGATGGAAACAATGACCCAGAAAGAGGCCCCCAGACAAAATAAGTCTCCCCGGAAGTTTGAGACACAGAGAGCAAACACCGAGCCTGAGACACCAACCAAAGGCAGAGTACAACACCGCCGGGAGCCGTCAATACTGAAGATGGATGACTTGCGTCGTAACTCGCAGGGTCGTGGAAGCAGAGATCAGCCGCAGGCCAAGGCCGGCACTAAATCCGGACACAACCGCAGCAGCTCCGAGGATTCTCAGAGCCTCCATACCATCCCTGTCATTAAGGTAGGGATTCCTTAAGGGGGTAGTTCTCGCTTTTTATGGACCCTCTTCTCCCTCATATTTAGCATATTAGTTTTGAGATTTTAAGACGTTCTTTAATAGACTCCAAAGATTCTCAAAGATTCTCGGAGCCTCCATACCATCCCTGTCATTAACCCCTCAGATCCGGTAGGGTTCTGAGGCAGGCACCCATAACAAACTAGGGCCAGGAACCCGGTAGGGCTCTGAGGCACCGGCAGCTTGAAAGCCTGTAAGCTTGTTTTGAAAGCCGTCTGTCCGACGCATGTAAACAACAGCCGGTTGGACCAACGCCGCGCATCTCCGACCACAAGAAGGAGAGGCGTCGCTTGTTTGTGTGTGGCTGTGTGTTATTGTTTAGTATTGAAAAGTGGCTGATATGGCTGACATCGCCACAAAGTTCTCTCCACATAAATCGTCATCACAACTGAACCAGTTGACTTAGAGAGCTCTACTCAATGCCATTCTACAGGTACGAAACACATCTACGCTTGGGGATGTGCGGGAATGCAGAAGCAGTCAAAATAACAAAGATACGGTAGCCTAAGCGTAGACGTTTTTCGGCCAAAACCCCCGGGTTTCGGGGAATATTTATAGAATGCGTAGCCGGTCCCGGAGGGTTAAGGTAGGGATTCCTTAAAATTCCAAGGTAGAATATTTTTTTGGGGAGGTTTTGTATTATTTTGTGTTCTTTTATTTCAAAATTTTACTTTGCTAAATCTACTGTGATTTTTATGAGTTATTTTGTCTATATTGTCGTCCCAGTTTTAGTTTGTTTATTTTGCAACATAATAGCTGTTTATTTTGCAAGTTTTGCAATATAATAGCCTTCTTACAAATTCTGTGGTAGGAAATGTTAAGGCTGGTGGAAATTTAATGTGGGAGTGAAAAAAAGGAAGTTAGAAAGTTAGGAGTCAAATGGATAAAGGAAGAGTGATGTGGTGCAGTATAGTAGAATTTGAAGTAATAAAAAGATAAAGGAAAAGTGATGTGGTGCAGTATAGTAGAATTTGAAGTAATATAAAGATAAAGGATATTGATTTTATAAATGTAATGTACACTACAAAAGATGATATAGAAGTGATATACGGACAATACGGTACTGTATCTATGGAGAAAATTACTGTACGGTTTACATACAATGATATACTGTATGTGTGAATCCAATACAAACTTATTTAGTTTGCAAGTTTTACATTTTAATTCATCATGTATGCATTAACGTTTTTATTTATGCATCAGATTTTAATACCAATTTTAAGTATATAATTGTTTATGTAAATTCTGTTTCGAGTCGGCCATCCCCAACTAAAAAAACAAAACAAAAACAAAAACAAAAAAATGGTATGTACCAGAGTACATTGATAGATAGAAATTTTTTGAGCACCAACAGATAACTTCTGATAATTCCTTAAACGTTAATTCCACATAGCGATTTTGATTAGTTCTTTTGCGTTTATCTTATGTCGTCCCAGTTTTGGTTTGATTATTTTGCAAATTTGCAATATAATAATATCTTAGCTGTACCATAATGTTTTCAGATCAGCAAGGAGGACAGTGTAGAGCGTTCCCTACAGCAAGCTAAACTACAGCGCCAGGATAAGACTCAGCAGGACCCCGACGATGACACTACCACCGCCAGCGACACCACCCCTCTCCTACCCTCGGAAGTTCTCCCGTCCTCCACTGTGGTGTCTCCGTCGCCTCCCTCTGATAAAGTACCTCCCTCGACTAACATCTCCTCCTCCTCCAACTCCGACAAAGCACCTAATGTTTCCTCTTCATCTCCTTCCGACAAATTACCTAATATTTCCGACAATGTATCTCATGTTTCCTCTTCATCTCCCTTTGACAGAGTACCTCTCTCTCCTACCTCTACTAAAGGACATGATTCCGAGCCCCTAGAGATGAAGAGCGTTGTTGGTAAGGACTCCCCAAGCCACAACAGACTCCCTCCGACAGAGACTAACCTTGACGACCCTAACATCCTCGACCATTCCTCCTCTCCCCTCGACCAAACCTCGGACACCACAGCGCTGCTTGGGGAGGCTGAGGAGGAGGAGGAGGAGGAGGAAGATCAGATTCATTTGGCCACAGAGGAGCCTTCCAGTATTAAGAGTTCCGACGAAGAATCCACTCTACATGAAAAGTGAAAATCATAAGGTATGACTTATATGTATTTACTTAACATCGAGGTCCTTTTTGAGTAGTGTCTCAAGCGCTAGTGAATTCCTGTTTTTTGGAAGAACTGGCGCATTTGAAAAAGACAAATTTAGATTATTATTAGTAGTAGTATTTTTATTCAATTTTGATATCTCCTTGAATAGCCTTATCAATTACCTGTAAGAGTATATAGTCAGGACCCCCAATTCGCGAGTTTATGGGCAACACACGACCTCGCATATTAGCAATTCACGTATTACGAATCGCGTTATCGGAAGGCACTCTGGGCCTCCCTCACTCTATTAACCCGTTCTATATCGGTGATGTATTTTGCACTATATTCTGGCAACTATTATACATTTTGTCGATTTTGTTCAGCATAGGAAGGATATTGACCCATTTAAAGGCTACAAAATACAGTATATTAATTAATCCTTTTAGCTACCATACATTCTTTCTAAGCTTCATAAAATTGTCTCATTGTAGCTGAAATCAAATACTGTAACTAAGATTTCGCCGGTACAGAAGGGGTTAAGTGCTGTGCGTCTCGCTAAAATTACACCACATTCGTTTACTAAGGGGGAAATGGCGGATTTGGCCACTTCTTCGCTCTCGATTCGGGTATTAATTGTACGGGTGTATTCAAAGTTTTTGGTTATTTTCGACTCCCCTCGCATCTTAGGGAACTCGCGTATTGAGCGACCTGACTGTATATATAAATACCCAGTAGTACTTTTACTTTCATTATAGCTTAAAAAAACTTTGTGGGAACTATCATTATTATTATTATTTACTTAAGCGTTGTTTCCACATAGCGATTTTGATTAGTTATTTTGTCTTTTTGCCGTGTTCGTATAAGTTTTGGTTTGTTTATTTTGCAAGTTTTACATTATAAATTCAACTATGCATATTGAAAGAAGCCGACTATGGCCTATGGGCAGGCCCAGAGGCATCTCAATGACCGGCTCCCCGGAGGTGCGGTAGTGAAAGGGTTAAATAAAATAATTAACTGTGTTGGTGGTGTAATGGTTTAGATGCTTATGTTCTGGGTGTGGTGTCCCGAGTTTGAATCCTGGGAGGACCATTATGCTTTCATTAGTTTATTTAAGTACACTCGACCAACAAACAATCTTTACACTAACGCTCTAAACATTCTGGAAGTGGGTCAAAATCTTATGGTAATACCTCACAGACGTATGTTTCACCCGATTCATTCCGTTCACACTAGATTATTTACAGCTCACCAGTGTAAAGATTGTTTTTTGGTTGATTGTACATCGAGGTTTGTAATGGATGATTAATGTTAAGACCGGAGTGTTCCTTAATTCTATAAATTAAGCCACTATGTAATTAATTCTATAGTACTATACTATACATCAGGCAGGGGAAGTGGTGGTGGACAGGAGTGAATGGAGAATGCTTGTGAATAGTTGAGTGAACACGTGGTCATTTGGGGGAAGGGGTCGGGCTTAAGTTGGACTAGATAATAGTCCATCAGGCGCCTGGCCCGGGGAGACGATTAATATGAAGGGTGCGCCTGGAAGTGTGGTGGGAGGGCTTGTGGCTTTGGCTCCGCTGCATGGCTGCCTGCCGAGATCTGAACCTCTCCGGGTGGTCGGGGGCCGGGGGAGTGCTGGAGCGACCTTGGTGACCCTGGTCTCTGGGTCTTCTCCTGGGTGACCTGGATGTGTGTGAGTTTGTGCTTTTTATGTGTTTATTTGTTGTTTTATGTTGTTTTTGTGTTTTCCCTGTTCTTGCTCTGTCTTGAGGCGGCTACCCCCAAAATGGGGATTGGGCCTGAGCATATAGATAGATAGATAGATAGTAATTAATTCGGCTACTGGATATTATTTTAAGGAATTGACTACTACAGGTGATTCCCAAGCTTAATATATTTCAATGGTTGTTAGGCAAAACAAGGAATAAAATAACTAAGCTGTAGTGAAAGGGTTAAACAAAAATATCGCTATGTTTAAAATGCGTAAAATCTCTAGTCTCATTTAGTATTTATTAACTGAAGTATGGATGTATAACTCAGGATTTCTCGCCTTTGAAATTAAATCTGCATTGAATTCTATTTGTCGTAATATCTGTATACTTCATCCGTTTAAGAATTTTCCCATTATGTACAATCGCGCTAATAAGTGATGTCTCAGCACCAATTATATTTTTATCAATAATTGGTATCAGCACTATCTAAGCATTAATTCATCGTTTAGAGTTAGATATGCAAACATGTTCCTATCTTTACACACCCTATTCAACATCTGACAGACATTAATACAGCACAGAGCAAGCCAAACATAATGACAACTGGGACATGACTTATTAGCGCGACCGTACTTACAGTATATCCTACATTGTTTTTAGTATGTAGATTAATACATATTAGTCTTATATCTCCTTTACATTTGTAGACAGTAGAAGAAAAATGCACTTTATAAAATCTCTTTATATTATAGAATAAGAAATGTCATCACTTAGAGTAAGGGCCAGTTTTAGTACAGGTCTCCCTCGATTTACGATTGGGTTACGTTCCCGAAAACCTGATCTTGAATAGAAAAATCATATATCAAACCCTAAAATTAATGGTTTGCTTGGGAAACAGATTAACTTGCTCATGTAGTGATGTACACCCTATGTGGTGGATTGTGTTCTTTTATTTAATAATTTTCATTTTAGTAAGCGTTGTTTCCACATAGCGATTTTGATAATTTAATTTGACTTTATATTGTCCTTGTCCCAATTTTGGTTTGTTTAGTTTGCAAGTTTTACATTTTAATTAATGGGGTATGTGGGGATGTGTTCTGATAATGATGCAGTTTTTACCACCATACACTCCCTGCTGAATAGCAAGGCTAGGGTGGGTGCCCTGATGAATCAGGGACTTAGTGAATAGTTGCCACAGATTGCTAGACCACACCGTTCACCAACAGCACTGACGTCTGCCAATAACACACTGGCTGACCCGAGGCTCGAGCCGTCAACCTCACGGTTAGCAGGCGAACGCTCTACCAATCGAGCTATGGCCTGTGGTTCTGGGACCAGCCAAAACCCAAACCCAAACCCCTAAAAACCTATAATAATATGAATTGGGGCATTGGATAGTGAGGGAGATCTGTACAGTACTGTATATTGTACATCTATGCAAAAACTTGAGTGAACTTTTATGATACACAGGTATAGGTAGCACCAGCGAACTTGACAATAATCTTGATCCCTTAACTTCTTAAAAATGAAAGCAACCGAGCTGATGTTTCTATAATTTGGGAAGAGTCCACCAGGAAATTGGTAAATATTTACAGCCAGTTTGCTCTAGACCCTGTTGAGTTAGAGAGGTCAGGGATCAAGATTATTGTCAAGTTCGTTGGTGCTACAGGTCTGCAGGTTATGTAGTTATCTCGCTTTGGCTAATATCAGGTTTTGTGTTAATTTATATCCAAAATTTATTTTGCTAAATCGTTATTTATATTTAGACAAGTTCTTTTGTCTTGATTGTGTCATCCCTGTTTTGGTTTGTTAATTTTGCAAGTTTTACATTATAATTTCCACATACAATAGTGATTTTGATAAGTTCTTTTGTCTATATCGTCCCTGTTTTGTTTTGTTTAATTTGCAAGCCCCAAAAAAACAAAAACAAAATGGGGAATGGGCCTGACCAAATAGATAGATAGAAATAGATTTTGCAAGTTTTACGTTATAATTCAAGTTGCATTAAATCGCAAATCCCAGGCATGTGTTCCTCTTTGGCTCAAGCAGTTTATCAAAATAGGTCCGTCAGTGGATCATAATTAAACCTTTATTTTATTTTATCTTTATTCATGCAGAGTTTAGTAAAATTTGCCAGAACGTCCCGGACTTCCCAAACTTGACTACTGTACTTCCTTTAACGTGACGATAGTGCGTTGTTATATGTGCGATTAGTTTGCTTGGGAAACAGATTAACTTGCTCATGTAGTAATGTACACCCTATGTGGTGGATTGTGTTCTTTTATTTAATAATTTTCATTTTAGTAAGCGTTGTTTTCACATAGCGATTTTGATAATTTAATTTGACTTTATATTGTCCTTGTCCCAATTTTGGTTTGTTTAGTTTGCAAGTTTTACATTTTAATTTTATTTTTCCAG
Organism: Paralithodes platypus; assembly: GCA_032716605.1. Classification (NCBI taxonomy): domain Eukaryota; kingdom Metazoa; phylum Arthropoda; class Malacostraca; order Decapoda; family Lithodidae; genus Paralithodes; species Paralithodes platypus. The sequence continues at coordinate 2,432,929 of CM064573.1, forward strand.
ATTTGTTTTGTATATTACTTTCTGTCGGTCTCTTTTTACTATCCTACTTTTCCTCCTTGGGTAAAATAAATATTTTTGTGAAATGACCCAGAATTACAGTTTTTAGCATCATTGGTTTGTAATAGTCTACTGAATAGTTCTCTAGGTTTTAGTGTTATTCTGTAAATGTGGGCTTAACCCTATTTGGTCCGAGGGAGGTATTTTTGAGCCTTCCCTGTCTTGCTCCATTAGTTTGGAGATTTTTGTTTAAAGTTTCACCCTATTAGTTTGGCAATAATGAGATGCTTCACCCCACTCAGGTGTTGATTTTTTCTGGGCGAGCGATAGCAAGCCTGAAACTTGGAAGAAATCGACCTCTAGCCGAGACATTCTTCTATCGGAAAATTAAATATGGTTTGTTTATTTTGCAAGTTTTACATTATAATTTATCTTGAAGAGGGTCTGGGTGAGCATCATCTTTAGCTTGAAGGAAGCCTGGGAAGTTTTTTTTCTTAGCCTAGGGGACAAACTGCAATGCATGCTCAAAAACAAGCAAAAGCATCAATAATTAAACAAAGTACTGTACAGTAGAACCCCGCTCATCCGGTGCTCTTAGATCCGGACAGGAATTTTGATCCAGACTCATGTTTCAGCCAATCAAACTTGTCTGGATGTCTTGGGGAAAATAAGTCAATCCGGAACCGAATAAAAGTCACTGCGCGTATTGTTTACATCCAGATTTGTCTGGATGGCTGAATATATATCCAGACTTTCGGCAGATCCAGACAGGGTTCTCCCCCAATTAGTCCGGATGGGCGTGGTTTTACTGTATCATAATTAAATTGTAAAACTTGCAAAATAAACAAACCCACACTCGGACCAGATAGTGTTATGCTCCATACATCAAAAGTGCCACATCTATAAACCTTTGTAATGTATTGTATTTCTATCTTTTAAGGTTACAAATAAATGGTCTAACCTAACATTACAAGTGCCACGTCTATATACATTTATAACTAGTTGTATTTCTATCTTTTAAGGTTACAAATAAATGGTCTTGAACTACTCAATGGTGTTTATTAGCAGACACATGATAGATACAAAGTGGACAGAAGGGATTCAACACTAAGATATAATAATAATATATGGCAAGGTTATAAACAAGAGGCATATAATTAAATCAATCAATCTTTGCTTCTCATTGCTTAACCCCTTCAGTACCATGAAGCCTTATTGCCTTTGATTCTGGCTAAAAATAAATAAAAAATAAATGTTACGCCGTTTAATAAGGATCTACGTTAATAAGAGTTTATTGAGATCGTATTTACCAATTTGAATCAGAGGTAGATTATAAACTAAAGAAAATAGTCTAATGGTATCCAGAATATGATGTCATGGTACTGAAGGGGTTAAGGGGGACCACCTCGCTCTTGTCCTTTATTTCTGGGTTGTATTCATTTGGCCCCATTCAGCCTACTGTTTTAAGACGTTTATACCCATCTAGGTGCCGATTACCGCTCGCCAGCATATTTTTTGTTTTTGTCAACAGGCTAAATTTGTACATTTTTCGATAGAAAAATGCAGAGACATTTTTCAATAGAAAAATGTCTCTGGCAAAGCCGGATTTCTCCATACAATGCTGGCCAGGAATAAATCGACACCTGGATGGGGATAAACATCCTAAAACAGTAGGCTGAATGGATACAAGCCAGAGAAAAGGAGATAAAAAAAGTAGGAGACCCCCCCCCTTAAACCCATTATTGATGATTATATATAATTATTAAAGGCAAGTGAAATATTCAACACAAGCTATTAACCCCTTCGGTACCGGCGACGTCTTTTTCATTACATTATGGCCACTATTAAATTATTTTATGCAGCTTAAACAGGGCCGCCAGCCATTACAAAGCTTCGAACTATCTCTCTATACTACCACAGATCCTTCTTAAGCTACACTTTGATTCAGTTTAAAAAGGGCCTCCAGCAATTAAAAAGCTTTGAACGATCTCGCTTAGCCCTTTATACTACCACAGATCCTTCTTAACCCTCCTGGCCCGGGCAGCATGTTAAAATGACACCGCGGCAGATGGGCAGGAACCCGGGTGTCCTGTTAAAATCTGTAAGCTTGAAAGCCTATTCAGCTTGGTCTGAACGCCGTGCGTCCGACGCATGTAAACAAAGCCGATCGTTGCGTCACCGCACCTCCGAAAACAATAAGGAGACGTCGGATCAATGTTATTGTTGTGACGTCAGACGAAATTAGTGTGTGAAAAGCTCCGATATTGTCAACATCGCGGCAAAATTAGCTCCACTGAAATCATCACAACTGAACCAGTTGACTTACAGAGCTCTACTCAATGCCAGTCTACAGATTGGAAACCGCACTACGTTTATAGATGTGTGGGAAATTTCTAGCAGTTAAAATAACAATGATACGGTAGCCTAGGCCTAGACGTTTTTCGGCCAGATCGCCCTGATACGACCTCCGTCCTTTGGAAAGGCAGCCCGGGTCACGAGGGTTAAGCTGCAAAAAAAATAGTCTTAAATACTATTCGTGCCGATCTCAAATCCAAGAACTTGACAAGTGAAGCAGCCCTTAACAGGGTTGCCTGGAACGCCGCCATTAGGACAAGAGACTGAAACTGCACGTATGTGTGGAACACTCAGTCTTAAAATTTTATGTATGTATGTATGTAGCTAGAATAAAACTGAAAAGACGTCGTCGGTACAGAAGGGGTTAACCCTTTGAGTACCAGCAACGTGTGTTATATTATATTCTAGCTATATTTAGACGATATTATGCAGCTTAGGAAGGATCTGTGGCAGTTATAAGGGTTGGTAGAGATAGTTTGAAGCCTTAATACTGTACTGCTTAGGTCCTTCCTAAGCTAAATATAATCGTCTAATAGTTGGCCGAGTATGATCAGAAGGACGTCCCCGGTCCAGACGGAGTTATCATATCCACATAACAATAGAAGTTAATCCTTGAACACAAAAGTAATGTAAATATAATTAAAATGTAAAAATAAAAATAATAAAGTAAATATCAGTGAAACCAAGCGATTAATTAACTCCGGTACGGGTGACGCCATTTTTATATTCTGGTGTTCATTAGGCAATTTTATGCAGCTTAGGAAGGATGTCTAGCATTCAAAGAGGTGTAATGTATCGATCATTAGGCAGCTTGAGAAAGATGTCTAGTAATCCAAGGTATCATTAATTAGGCAATTTTATGCAGCTTAAGAAGGATGTATATTAATCATAGGTGTAATGTATCGATCATTAGGCAATTTTATGCAGCTTTGGAAAGACTAGTAATCAAATGTATTATTTATCATTAGACTATTCTAAGCAGCAGCAATCAAAGATATTATGTATCGATTAGGCAATTATATGCAGCTTATGAAAGATGTCTTGGTAATCAGAGGTATAATTTATATATTGGGAAATTTTATGTAGCTTTGGAAAGATGTCTAGTAATCAAAGGTATTATTTTTTTCGTTTTTTGAGGAGTAAGGGATGGGGGAACTTGGCCCTTTTTTACCCTATTTTCCTAGACAGAGTTCTATGAGAAGAGATTAGCCACAGACCTATTATACTGTCAGGTGAAACAGAGGCAAGGGGTGCGAGAAGATTGCCCAAACATCTCCACCTGCCGAGAATTGAACTCGGTCCTCCCGGTTAGAAACCAAGCGCTTTACCAATGTTGCTACAGGCCACCCCTCAAAGGTATTTATGTATCGTGAGCTGCTTAAAATTGTCTAATGATCGATACAAAGGTATTATGTATCGATCATTTAGACAATTTGAAGCAGCTAATGAAGAATGTCTAGCAATCGAGGAGGTATAACGCATCTCCATTCACTCTTGACTTTTTTTAATCGTAGTTTAACCAGACCACTGATTTACAAAACATAACTCTTATAGGGCTGGCCTCACTCTTTGACTATTACATATACTGTACTTCTTAAACAGAATAAAATCTAATAATCTCCAGAATTACAAAAATGGTCATCCGTAACGTGTTGAAAATATATCGTCCATAATATACAGTAACCCAATAGAAAAATGCTAAAAAACCCAAATCCAGTAATTCCGAGTCTCCTTTGGATTGCATAATACACATTTGAGAGATAACAATAAAGTTCAAACAAGCTTTATCGCCCTCCTTAACCCATTCTGTAACAGCGACTTATTTTGTATTGTATTATAGTTATGTTTAGATGATTTAGGTCAGTTAACGCTTCAAACTCTCAACCAACCCTTTTAACTACCACAGAACTACAACATAATCTACACTCCTTGAGAGTCCTGTGGGAAAGCCCGATCATGGCCATGGCCTTTCTTAGGGACTCGGGGCTGTTCGGCCAGGCAGCAACAACTACCACAGATCCTTTCTATACTGCATAATATCGTCTAAATATAGCTACAATCAAATATCCCACACGTCGCTGATACTCAAAGGGTTAACGGGACCAGACTTCCAACACTAACAAGGTAACAGTATTTTCCACGCTAGGGAAAGTAGACAAATATAAAAGTAATCCCTCTACAATACCAAACTTAGAAAATGGGAACCAAAGAAGCAAGTCATACCACCACGGCAAGAAAACATATCTCCTTCATCAAGAGGGGGTCCTACCAGCTCTTTCCCCGACAAATTTATATTTTTATTGTTTTTGTGTTATGTTGTCCCTGTTCAGGCTGTCTCGAGTCGGCCACCCCCAGATAAAAAAAAAATGGGGAATGGGTGTGAGTGTATATATACTGTATATGAATCATGATCATGTGCTGTACTTATAACTGTACATACATACATACAAGTTTAAAGACCGTTTGTCCACAGAAGCTGTGGTTACAGTCTCACGTCCTAAATGGCAGCTTTCCAGGCGGTCCTGTCAAGGGCCGCCTGTGTTGTCAAGTTCTTTATTTTGAGATCGGACCGGAGTACCCGAGCCCACGTCATTCTAGGTCCACTCCTACTTATAACTGTCTTGATGGTGTAATGGCTAGTGTTTAAGATCTGTATGTGGTAACCCAGGTTTGAATGCCTGTTGTTGTTGTTGTTGTTGTTCCATAAGCTGCCTGGCCGAACAGCCCCGAGTCCCTGAGGAAGGCCATGGCCACGATCGGGCTTTCCCACAGAGCTCTCATTGAGTGTAGATTGTGTTTTTGGCGTAAGTGGTTGTGTGAAATGCAGTCTTCTATGATGTGTTTAATGGTATGGGGTGCTGTGTTACATCCCGGGCAGGCGTCGACAATGGAGTCATCCAGTCTCTTCTGATAGCTCAGGAGAGCTGGATGGTGTCCGCATCTCAGCCTGGCCAGGTGGACTCTGTCCTCGCGAGGAAGGGAGGATTCGGAAGGATGGATTTCGGGAGGTCGTGCATGCAGCTGCGTGTTGTCTGTGAGTGAGTGGATGGATCGGTGAGAGATATGAGTATGGATGTGCCTGTAGGATCATATGCTTTCATCAATTTCATTGGGAGGTGTTTGGTGTCGAGAAGTGAAATTACCCTATGGTACAGTAGGGGTTAAAGTTTCAATTCTTAGGGTTCGTGACTACTTTCGCGTGCCCTCGCCCCTTTCTCTGTCTCGTCTAGGATAAGTCTATAAGGGGAGGAGGATTCCCAGCCTGGCAATGTTTGTGGGTGATTCTGTATTAGTGTTAGCAACAAGACTAAAACCAATATTTAAAAGAAAATGTTTATGGATTTCAAATTAATATAATTTAAGAAAAAACACTATCAATAGTTATTTCCTAGCTTCTACATTGCCAAGTGTTTCTTCTTAGATGGTATTAACATCCACAGATTTATTTAAAAACTTTTTAATACAATATAATTCAGTGTGAATTATAGAAGTGAAAACATAAAACAAAATATTATAAGTGGCAAACCTATATAATAATGTAAATCAACAGTGTCCACATTGGAATTGTGGAATGGAGAAAATTAGTGCCACATAAGTCATTCATATTTTTTCACCAACCAACTTTACTGCTAAACTCAATTAATGAAATCAACGAATACATGTGGCACTCCAAGGACTCAAACCATACTCACACCGAAATTCCGCGCACTTATGCATTACGCCATCAAGACAGTTAAAGAATTATGAACAAGCCTAATATTTAAGTCTTGGTGCTAGTCCTCATTAAAATAATAATTGTAGGAGAAAGCGCTGGTAAGACTCCGCCTCATGTTACCCTCGGGGGCGACGACAATATTCTGAAGGGTTACAAGTAAGTGGGTACAGTCTAGGTTTTATGGTGGTGGTGGTGGTGGTGGTGCCAGGCGTGTGTGTCGGCAGAACATCCAAAGTGTCGTAACTTACCATTTGTAAACATCGCACTTCACAAATCTATCTACCGCAAAACGTCTTGTATGTTTCCCGTGTCTATATTTATTGAGAGGATAGGTTAGAATAGTTGGGCTATATGAAGTTTAGTGAAGAATCAGCATTGGCTGCAACAAATGTGGGGAATTAAGACAGTTGCAGAGCAGAGACCAGTTTATTCAACGTTTCGCTGTAATGGCTTCTTCAAAATAACGGTATTCCTGAAGAAGCCTTTACGGTAAAACATTGAATAAACTGGGTCCCTGCTCTGCAATTGACCACTTGTGAGTTTCAGGCTATAAGTAAGTTGGAGTTGTAGACATCGATTTTATGCGGAAATGCAGTAATATTGTAAGCGTGTGATAGATAACAAGTATGTTGAATTGAGTATGTATTTATAATGCACTAAAACTTTATTTTAGCTGGTAATTCTGCTAATATCGATGTCTAAAGCTCCAACTTCCTTATAGAACGAAACTCGCAAGTGGTCAATTGTGTCTTAGATTAAGTTTGCACAGGAAATGTTAGAGTAGAAGAGAACACATTAGGTTAGATTTGCATAAGATAAGTTAATTCAATATAGTATGGATAAGGATAGAATATAAAATAGCTTAGCCCGGGTAGAGGAGGTAAACTTTGAACTTAGACCACCTGGAGCCACAAATATGCCAATGAGACGTTCTGACTGGGTTGCTAGGACACTTGGGACATTCCGACAGATAACCTAGTGAAGAGGCCTCCTGCAGATACTTTCAACACTCTCTGGGCCAAATTGTCGATACGTTTTGGACACTGCCTGTACAAGAAACTTGTGGGTTGGGTTTGAAATAGTCCGGCCCAGAGAGACGATGGGTTGTTTTGAAATAGTCCGGCCCAGAGAGAGAGACGCTGCTGTTGCACGGTAAGATATAAAAGCGGAGGCTGTGGGTCGGGATTACTATTTCTCGGCCCTGGGTGGCTGTAGGGCCTGAGACCCTTCTCCTTCCCACGCAGATGCAACCCTGTCAACAAAGTGATTACTTTTTCTTGGCCCCGGGTGGCTGTAGGGCTTGACCCTTTTCTTTCCCACGCAGACGCATCCCTGTCAACAAACAAAGTGATTAGTATTTAATTCCTATTTATCATTACTGATGACATTTCGAGGTCTTTGTATATTTTTGTATATAGAATAGAATAGTTGTAATGTAAAACTTGCAAAATAAACAAACTAAAACTGGGACGATACACGATAAATGCAAAAGAACTAATCAAAATCGCTATGTGGAAACAATGCTTAATAAAATAAAATTTTGAAATAAAAGAACACAATCCACCACATAGGGTGTACACATCTACATGAGCAAGTCAATTGTTTCCCAAGTAAACTGATCGCACATATAACAATGCACCTCGTCATGTTCAAGGAATTAGTCAATTTGGGAAGTCCGGGACGTTCTGGTAAATTGTTACAAATTCTGTATGAATAAAGAAACTACAATTTATATCAAATTTTATATTAAGCTAAATTTGCAATTTGACAAGATATCAATAAAAGAACAAAAAACATACATCACTCACTAACGACAGTGCTATCGGGTAGGTACCTGTAAGCATAGCATGCCTCAAGTGACCCCTAACAATTACTGTACTACCCCACTAATAACCTACATTTATTGTACAAATAAACTAAGGAAATCGCAAAAGCAAGCAATTGATACTATCGACATTGAATAGATACAGTATAATAAATACAAATATTTGAAAATATGAAGGCACAATATATTTAAACAAAAGTACTCTTTTAACAAGAACAATTGATTATAAAAAATAATAACAACAATAGAAAAAAAATATTAATACATACAGACAAAAAGTAAGCAGAGGTTATAATAGAAACTTCAAGTTAATAATGCTCGATTAAAATTATGGATATCAAATTTTAAAATACAGTCACAATAATTGACCTTAAAAAGATTAAATTTATTCAACAAATTTAATTGGAACAAAACCTCTGTCTACTAAGAGTCTGTATAGTAACCTAGCTCTATCCCAAAAGTCTTCTACTCTGGTACAAATTTTACAAAATCTTATTAGCTGGGAATAAAAACAATTACAGTACCGTAAAGTGGGGTAACTTCGTACTGCGGTGATAACTTCGGACATCGGGGATAATAAGTAATTAGACAGTCATTATATAATGTAAACGCTTTTTTTTTTTGGGGGGGGGGGTCTGTTTAGAGAAATGGCAAAGGAAGAGCATGTAAAAGTCCTAGGGAACTGACATGAGTATATGTACACTAAAAAAATATTATATATATGATGAAAATATGTAAATTTTTCGCTACCCTGCCAAACTTCTATCACCCTAAAGAAATTTGTTTGTATGAATGATGTTGTGACTGATATCATTTTGTAGTAACATTACCAGAGACAACATCCACCAAAGGAAATTTGTTACACTTGTATAACGCTCTAGCTAGAACACTATCATTTAACCGAATGTGTTTACAAAATAAAACATGCAAACTTCGGACATGGAACAAAACAATCGTTTGTTATTATTTGCCCTATGAAAATCATTCATAATACTTGTCCATCATCAACATGGTGGTAAAAGACCAAATAATCATTCTCAGAGTCCAAAAACCCATAAAAATATGATAATATGCTAACCGATTTATGTATTTCGGATAATTCTGGATATATAATACAGTATATATACATATAAATTAGGAGAGGCATATATCTTGTCCAAAAAAAAAATTATCTGCCGAAAGAAACACCAACAAATACGTTATACCTATAAAAATGCTCAAATTCATAAAAGTGTATATGCAGTGATATAGTATACATACTATACTGGTGATGGGCTGGTCTATCAGAGTGAGAACTGAGCGATCTCTGCCATACCCATAGATTACTCTGACTATTCCTTCCTTTTACTTATATATTTTCTAGATCTCGAGTGACGGCGTCTCTTCCCAATCTACCAAGATTGGAAGCCAAAGCGTCACATTTTTCCCTTGCCCCTCAACTTTCTCTTTATAATTGCTGAGGGGCACAGGGCCCTGGGTGGGGCTTTGGTTTCCCGGGCGTTTCCGCACCCTCCTCAGCTCCCCGCCATGGAGTGGCTTCGGTCACCCAGGCTTTATTGTGGTCGGCAGGGAGGGTTCTGTGGGGGCGCTCGGATATGGCCTTGGCCGTGCTCGAAGCCTTGGGGCTGTTCGGCCAGGCAGCTTGGGGAACAACAACAACAACATACCTATATATTTTAACTAGGCCTAGTTAATTTTCGAGTTAATGATTTGACAGCATTGGTTATTTTTCCTGCTCAATATTTTCTAAGAGTGAGCTCAATGCCTAACGAGAACAGATCCAAACAGAATATATGTTAAACATCGTATATATCCCCCTCCTATACTGATTATACAGGCCTAAAAGTATTGACTGTGCATTTTCCACTAAAACATCGGACAGGAATAAGCAGCAATAATAAAATATTCATATAAAATAGTAGGAGCCGAAAAATTAATGAAATAAGGCCACGAACGTACGTCCGAAGTTCTCCTCCGTTTGTCCGGAGTTATCCCAGCTTTCTTGGCAATCATTTTCCATAAGAAATCGCCGTATGTCCGAAGTTATCCATACATGTCCGAAGTTTTCAACTTTTCAAGCAAACTTCGGACATCATTTAGGATAAGGATAGCTCTCTTATTATGGGGGATAATTTTAGGAGGCTTCCTGGATTACGGCGAACTACTGTATCACCATACATCACGTGACCTAGTTAAATCTCTATAATGTGTTTACACTCAGGAGAAATAGTTAAAAAACCTTGAAAATTTTCCGAAGTTACCTCATTTTACGGTATAAGTTATTTTACTATCGATATTACTATTTGGGAAAGGAAAGTTATTACGTTAAAATTAAAATCGTCAACTTTGTGGTATATTTTAAGTGTGCACTGTTCATTAACAATCTGTATAATCAAGAACATTTTCAACTTAATCATTTACGTTACCTTGTGTGAGGGGGATGGAATTTGGATAAATTTGTTTAGCGACTTGATTAAAATTTAACATATTACAAACAAGAATATCATCAATATATCTACTATTATTACTTAACAATTTAGCAAGTGCTAATTTTTCTGGGATGTTATTTTTCTTGCTACTGTCAACTAAGTTTTTCATAAATTTAAATTCTAAAGCAAGCAAGAATAAGTCTGCAATTAAAGGGCTAGCATTTCCACCCATAGGAATTCCTAATATTGGTTTGAAAATGTAGGGCCCGAATCTAACGTGACGATAGTGCGTTGTTATATGTGCGATTAGTTTGCTTGGGAACCAGATTAACTTGCTCATGTAGTAATGTACACCCTATGTGGTGGATTGTGTTCTTTCATTTCATAAATTTTAATTTAGTAAGCGTTGTTTCCACATAACGATTTTGATATGTTGTTTTGACTTTATATTGTCTTTGTCCCAGTTTTGGTTTAACTTTGTTTGCAAGTTTTACATTTTAATTAATAAGTATTGAAAGGAGGAATAGAAGAAGGATCTGTGGTAGCAAAAAGGGTTAAGTGAAATAGTTCGAAGCTTGTTAATTTCTGGAGGCCTTTTTAAAACAATAAAATTGTCTAATAGCCAGAATAAAGTTGAAAGGACGGCACAGGTACTGAAAGGGTTAGTAATGACTCACCTATGCAACGTTCTATTTTGCCGAGGACACTCTGATTTGGCACTGCCTTCCCCTGCTCGTATTCCTGGATCACCTGTGGCTTCTCACTGATGCGCTGTGGAAACAAAATAATAAAGGTTTAGTTATGATGGAGTACCACATGTATTTATTAGTTGGATTTATTTGTAAATTAATTGGTGGGTTGGTGAAAACTAATATGAATTACTGTACAGTATAGATCTCCCTCACTATCCGATGCCCCGATTTATGATAATATTACAGTATAGGTTTTTAGATGTTTGTGTTTGAGTTTTGGCTGGTCCGAGAATGCACTGTGGAAACAAAATAATAAAGGTTTACTTATGGTGCTGTTATTCGGTCGAGTACAGTCAGCCAAATAAGTGAGGTCGCGGCACTAAGTATATTTTGATCAATAATTGGTATCAGCACTATCTAAGGTTCAATTCATCGTTTGGAGTGAGATATACACCCATGTTCCTATCTTTATACAGGTCTCCCTCACTATCCAATGCCCTAATTTATGATATTATTAGAGTTTTTTAGAGGTTTGGGTTTGAATTTAGGCTGGTCCGAGAACACATCCCCATTTACCCCATAATTTTTAGGATTCGCTACACGATTTTTCTATTTAAGATCAGGTTTTCAGGAACGTAACCCAATCGTAAATCGAGGGAGACCTGTCCCTTACATTCGCCTGAGCTCTCTACCTAGGTCCGTTACTTTTGTCTTAGTAGCCGTTCCCTTTCTCCAGTGCCTTCGGGTATTTTGTGCAGATTCAATCTTTACTGTTTTTCGGCACTCTATTGGGAGGCTTCGCAGACTTTAAAGTACGGTATGTATGTAAATAGTCAGGCCCAATCCCCAAGTTTCCTTTTTATTTGGGAGGGGGGGAGGGGGGGGGGGGACTCAAGATAGAGCCCGAATAGGGACCACATAACATAACGTGTCTATTCACAAGCATTCTACATTCATTCCTGTTTATTACCACTTACCTTGCCTGATCTATAGTCATTCCTCTATCATCCAAAGCTTGTCTTACACAGCCATGGTGACATTACACAACCCTGTCGCAAACCTACATTTACCTCAAACCATTTACTCAACTCACCCTTTCCTACTCTAACACATGCTCTGCTCCCTTCATAAAAGCTCTTAACTGCTTTTAACAAATTTCCTCCAATTTCATAAATCCTTAACACCTTTCACAGTGCTTCACGATCCACACGATCATACGCTTTTTCCAAAGCCATAAAATACCCCACACCGTTATTTACTTTTTACTTTATTTTTTTTTATTTTTTTTTTTTTTATAAATTTCATAAATTTTATTTTAGTAAGCATTTTTTCCACATAGCGATTTTGATACGTTATTTTGCCTTTATATTGTCTTTGTCCAAGTTTTGGTTTGTTTAGTTTGCAAGTTTTACATTTTAATTAAAGTATAATAATAATAATAATGATGCAGTTTTTAATGCCATACATTCCCTTGATTGACAGGGCCAGCTGTCCATGAGAGGATTCAATGGTGCTTACACTAGAAAACTATATAAATATCCCATAATTAGTTTGTCTCTTCTGCTTCGTGCACATAATGTCACCTTTCACTTTTATGCAGATGACACCCAGATTTATGTGAGAATCACAAATATAGTTGATATACGGAGTAAGATGGAATTGTTGATGTCTGATATCAAGAAGTGGATGAGAGCGAGAAAACTTAAACTAAATGATGGTAAAACTGATATTCTCATCATCCGAGGAAATAGAAGAGCTGATGATATGGTAGGTGCCCTCTCCATCAATGTGGGTGGATCTCAGCTGCGACCGGCCAACTCTGTTCGAAATCTGGGTGTATATGTGAACTCCCGATTAGATTTCAAAGAGCATGTAAACCAGATAGTTAAAAGTTGTTACTTGCACATCAGAAATCTCTATTTGGTGAAGCCGTTTATAACCAGACGTTGCCTCCTGACGTTGGTTCACTCATTGGTCTTCTCTCGTGTTGATTATTGCAATGCCCTGTTGGTGGGTCTTCCAAATTATATTTTGAAGAAAGTTCAGTCTGTTCTTAACAGGGCCGCAAGACTAATTTTTGGTGTTCCACCTAGAACTCTTACTACATCTCTTCACATAGAACTGCACTGGCTGCCAGTAAGAGCAAGAATAGAATTTAAGTTGTGTTTGGTGACTTTTAAGGTTCTCAAATTTGGTGAGCCTAGGTACCTTGCGGAGCTGCTCAGGCGCCCACCGGCACACCATGGTGTAGTTGTGCGTCATGACAATGACCCTTTTCGTCTTGATGAACCAAGGGCTTTCCAGCAGTCTTCTTTCTTTGAGAGGTCATTCTCCTACATGGCTCCGAGGTTGTATAACAGGTTGCCGCTGTCCATGAGACAACTGAGTTCTGTTGAATGCTTCAAGAGACAACTTAAGACTTTTCTCTTTGAGAGAAGCTATGATCTTGAGAGAGGTGTCATGACAGATGGCTATAGAGTTTAGGCTATTTTGCCACTGCTAGTGATTGTTAAATGTGTGTTGTATATGAGCCTTCTTTTGATGCATTGATTTTTGTTCTTTTTTCTTTCTCTTTTCGAGCGCTAGTGAATTCTTCGGAAAAATTGGCGCTTATGAGAAATAAGTAACATGCTTATTATTATTATTGTCTTATTTATAGTAAATTCCACATTTAAACTTTACCAAAAGGGAAATATACCACTACCTTACCACCAATGAAACTAAATACAGATTTTCCTCTATTTATGATTGGGTTACGTTCCTGAAAACCCGATCTTAAAAGGAAAAATTGTATAGCGAACCCTAAAATGAATGGGGTAAATGGGGATGCATTCTGGGACCAGCCTAAACCCAAACACCTAAAAACCTATACTGTAATAATATCATAAATTGGGGCATCGGATAGTGAGGGAGATCTGTACCGTAATCTTTTATTTCATAAATTATATTTTAGTAAGCGTTGTTTCCACATAGGCCTAGCGATTTGATAAGTTATTTTAACTTTATATTGTCTTTGTCCCAGTTTTGGTTTGTTTAGTTTGCAAGTTTTAAATTTTAATGAGTCTTTGTGTACTGTATGTATATTAGACCTATTAAAAAACCTACGGTACCTCCATACAGGCTGTCAAACCAGCGATTATTCAAAACTTGTCCTAAAACTAAATCCTTTCTTTTTTAGTCATTATTTTTATAATATATAACTTCTATCTATCTATATTCTCAGGCACATACCCCATTGCTGGGGGTGGTCGACTTGAGACAGCTGGAAAAGAAATAACATTCAAGGGTTCCAATTCTCAGAGAATTGGAACCCTTGAATGACACTTTCGCGTTCCCTACTCGATGAGTAGGTGAATTATTACAAGGGGAGGAGGATTCATAGCCCGCTGAAGGATAAGTAGGACAGTAAAAGAGACAGACAGAAACAGCTAAGGTTGGGTAGAGGATGCCAAACCTCATTCTGGATAGGACCATACCCTCACCCAAAATATTAATGTCCAAATACTAACAGTGGCTAGGTCCTTCTGAGTCCATCCCTTGGCCTGGCGTCCCTGCTGTATGAGGCGACCAACATCCTGGGGGATCTTATCGTGCTTCAACTCCTCTGTCTCACGGTCGAGCTTGGCGGTGTTCAGGGACGTGCTGTGCTGCTTGTTGCCTCCCGCACCATCTGGATAATGGTACATTATTAATAGGGTACAGCTAAAAATAATACCACCAGCAATTATAATGTAAAACATGCAAAACGTATAAACCAAAACAGGGACGACACAATATAAAGAACAAAAGAACTTATCAAAATCACTGTGGAAATAACGCTTTAGCAAAATATAAAATGGCACCAGTTGTCCACCTCATCAAATGCAAGAGCTCACATTAATGTATTGGTATGAAACTATTTAAAGATTTTAAAGCTTAAGTCATCATTTAGGGTAATTTCAACAGTATCACAGGCTCTTGACATACCGGTACCCGGTGCTGTACAGTAATTGTAATCAGAATGGAGGGAGACTTAATATTTTTTATTTTTGTTTTTATATATTCCAACTACTCCCTCTCGGACATTGACTGAGAGCCTGTACATTCTACCGCTCAACACAGTGAAGCCCGTGAGGTCTTGTTCCAGTCTAGGGAGTGAGACATGTGAAGTGGAATAAAGAGAGGGGAATGCCCAAATACAACAAAACAGTTATTTGGGAGCCCCGACCTACAACACCTGTAGATAACTTAGGACAATGAGGGCCTGGTGTGAACTGGTTGCAGATACAGGAGGACTTTGTTGAGTCTTGTTGAGCCACAGTTAGCACTGCCAACATCAGCCACAGCTATGACATAATAGTGCAGTGTTATGACAGGACTTTCTTGTACAGTAATATACTTCAATTGCTGAAAGGCAACCCCATCTAAGATGTTACAATGTATGTATGGTAATGGAAAACAACACTAAACCATTGTACAGTGTATGTATGTAAGGATTTTACTATAAATGACAAATTTAAGGATAGATTTTTTCCACATAGCGATTTTGATCATTTAATTTGACTTTACATTGCCCTTGTCCCAATTTTGGTTTATTTAG
>CM064573.1:2448620-2550620 GCA_032716605.1 Paralithodes platypus
AGAATAGAATTTAAGTTGTGTTTGGTGACTTTTAAGGTTCTCAAATTTGGTGAGCCTAGGTACCTTGCGGAGCTGCTCAGGCGCCCACCGGCACACCATGGTGTAGTTGTGTGTCATGACAATGACCCTTTTCGTCTTGATGAACCAAGGGCTTTCCAGCAGTCTTCTTTCTTTGAGAGGTCATTCTCCTACATGGCTCCGAGGTTGTATAACAGGTTGCCGCTGTCCATGAGACAACTGAGTTCTGTTGAATGCTTCAAGAGACAACTTAAGACTTTTCTCTTTGAGAGAAGCTATGATCTTGAGAGAGGTGTCATGACAGATGGCTATAGAGTTTAGGCTATTTTGCCACTGCTGGTGATTGTTAAATGTGTGTTGTATATGAGCCTTCTTTTGATGCATTGATTTTTGTTCTTTTTTCTTTCTCCTTTCGAGCGCTAGTGAATTCTTCGGAAAAATTGGCGCTTATGAGAAATAAGTAACATGCTTATTATTATTATTATAGTAGTAATGAACACTGACAATGATGGGCAGGGTGTCAAACCGGAGGTATTTTGTTTGAAGACTTGAATGAATATGAGAAGGAATACAAGAAAATTATCACAAAATAGCATTGTTTTGGACATTCTATCACTTCTCAAGGCATAATTTGAACTATAAACCATAATTTTATTTTTACATATATACAGTACAGGTCTCCCTCACTATACGATGCTCCGATTTACGATATTATTATAGGTTTTTACGTGTTTGTATGAGAAACTGCAGCGGGTAGTCAAAGAGTTTGGTGTGGTTTGTGGAAGGAGGAAACTGAAGGTGAACGTCAATAAAAGTAAAGTAATGGTGTGTAATAGGGGAGCATAGGGTGAATCTAGATGTGAGGCTGGATGGGGAAATATTGGAACAAGTAGAGTGTTTTAAATATCTAGGAGGAACGATAAGCAGGAGTGGAGGTATGGAAGTGGAGGTAAAACAGAGAGTGTGTGAAGGAAGGAAGGTTTTCGGAGCAATGGGAAGTATGTGGAAGACGAGAAATCTCGGAGTGAAAGTAAAAAGTGCACTGTATCAAGGAATTGTTGTGCCAACAGTGATGTATGGGGCTGAGACATGGGCTCTGAAGAAAAAGGAGAAAAGAGGGCTGGATGTGATGGAGATGAGCTGCTTGAGGAGTATGTGTGGAGTTACTCGTAGAGACAGATTGAGGAATGAAGAGATACGTAGGAGAGTGGGGCAGCAGGAACATTTGTCAGCCAGAGTGGACAGAAGGGTGCTGAGCTGGTATGGTCATGTTGAACGAATGGGAGATGAAAGGCTTACAAAGAGAATATGTGAGTCAGGTACAAGGGGAGATAGAAGGGCAGGAAGACCCCCATTGAGATGGAGAGACTGTGTAAGAAAGGCTTTGGATGATAGAGGAATGACTATAGATCAGGCAGGGGAAGTGGTGGTGGACAGGAGTGAATGGAGAATGCTTGTGAATAGTTGAGTGAACACGTGGTCATTTGGAGTAAGGGGTCGGGCGCAAGTTGGACTAGATAATAGTCCATCAGGCGCCTGGCCCGGGGAGATGATTAATATGAAGGGTGTGCCTGGAAGTGTGGTGGGAGGGCTTGTGGCTTTGGCTCCGCTGCATGTCTGCCTGCCGAGATCGGAACCTCTCCGGGTGGTCAGGGGCCGGGGGAGTGCTGGAGCGACCTTGGTAACCCTGGTCTCTGGGTCTTCTCCTGGCTGACCTGGATGTGTGAGAGTTTGTGTTTTTTATCTGTGTTTATTTTTTGTTTTATGTTGTTTTTGTGTTTTCCCTGTTCTTGCTCTGTCTTGAGTCGGCTACCCCCAAAATGGGGATTGGGCCTGAGCATATAGATAGATAGATAGATAGATAGATAGATAGATAGATAGATAGATAGATAGATAGATAGATAGATAGATAGATAGATAGATAGATAGATAGATAGATAGACGTGTTTGTATTTGCGTTTTGGCTGGTCCGAGAACGCATCCCTATTTACCCCATTAATTTTGGGGGGCAAGAATGTTAAGTGCGGGCGTACCGCCAGCCTTGTTTACACTACGCGTAGTATTTACCTAATTGTATTTACCTAATTGTAGTTTACAGGAGTTGAGCTAAGCTCGTGTTGTCCCGTCTCTCAGTCTACTTTTTATCCAATTTTTTCTTGAAAATATGGATGTTCCCTGCCCCTACCACCTCCTCCTCCAGCCCATTCCATTTGTCAATACATCTATAGGGGAAGCTAAACTTCCTGATATCGTTCTTGCAGGTAGGTCTTTTTACTTTGTAGCTGTGGCCTCTAGTTATTCCTGTATCCATAATTAATATCCTCCCTATCCAGCCTCTCCAGCCCCCGGGTACATTTGTACATCATTATCATGTCTCCCCTCTCTCTCCTCTCTTTTAGACTCGGTAGATTTAATTTGTCTAGCCTCCCTTCATATGGCAGTTCTCTGAGACTTGGAACCAATCTAGTGACTGCTCTCTGGATTCTTTCTAACTTGTGAATATGCTTCTTTAGATGCGGGGACCACACCACTGCTGCATACTCCAATCTTGGTCTAATCATACTCTTCATAATTTTCGCTACCATGGTCTCATCCAAATAGTTCAGAGCAACTTTCATATTCCCGGCCATTGCATACATTCCGCTAAAGAGCTTGTTAATATGTTTCTCTGCGACAAATTATCTTGTATAATCAACCCTAAATCTTTTTCTTTTTCGGCCTTGCTAATTTTATTATCTCCCATCCTGTACTCCCAATTTGGTCTATTCACACTTCTTCCCATATTTAACACATGACATTTACTTATATTAAATTTCATTTTCCACTTGGTGCTCCATTCGTATATTTTATCTAAATCCCCTTGCAGCTCCTCACAACTACTTTTATTTGTTATTTGTCTCATAATTTTTACGTCATCTGCAAACATTGACATGTAAGAGTTTATGCCTATCGGCAGGTCATTCACGTACATAAGGAACATGAGAGGTGCCAACACAGATCCCTGCGGCACACCACTCTCAACTTTCCGCCACGATGAGTAAGTTCCTCTAATGTTGGTCCTCATTTCCCTATCTGTTAAATAGCGGCGTCGGACCTTTGCTATCATGCTCCCGTCTATTTTGACTGACTTTGGATACAATAATATACTAAAGGGGGCTTTGCCCCCCTCACCCCCCATGACATATTGTCATCATCATACTGTATATATTGCCAGCAGGGGGAAAATCACTGAAAAAATCACCGTCAAAATA
Source organism: Paralithodes platypus (assembly GCA_032716605.1). NCBI lineage: Eukaryota > Metazoa > Arthropoda > Malacostraca > Decapoda > Lithodidae > Paralithodes > Paralithodes platypus. The sequence goes on from CM064573.1 coordinate 2,451,890, forward strand.
GACGCTTCTTCTTTCCTCACTCGATACCCCATCCATTAAGTTGAACCCCACATAATCATCATCTCCGAAGCCTTGTTTCCCCGCAGGAAACCCCCTCTAAAGGATGGCCATGACAGAAACGCCTCCAGGCTACTTTGTCAAGACATGCTTCCTTTGCCTGTGTCACAGTGCCAAGCTTTTCCTCAATATATTTGTTCAACCCCACATATATATCCCTTTTAACTAATTAACCCTACATAATAGAACATTACTAATAACACCTTTCATCACCTGGAACAACACCACCAGACTTCATCAGGACAGGGTAAGCAAACATTCTTCTTCACCGCCATCAAAGACTGGAACGACCTACCCCAGTCAGTCCGTGAAAAGAGAACACTGTATTCCTTCAGACGTAGCCTGAAGGAACACCTGAACCGGACAGCTGCGAGAAGGGAGCACCAAGCTTGTGTCTACTACTAAATGCGACATAAGAGATAGACAAACCAAACTGAAATGATTACTGATTACGGATTACTGATATTTACTATAGGATGTAAGGTATCTTAAAATAACCCCCTAGAAATACTTTCTCTAAAGTATCTATTTCTTTATCCTCCCCTTTTTCCCCAGCTAACCTAATCCCACAAGGACCCCAATGGAAACACGCCTAACGGCCTTATTGGGCTATCCTTAGTTGGAATTATGCAAGGCTGGTACATGTCATATTTGTAACATACTATGTGGTACCAACTCTGTAAATTGCTAACTGAATAAATATTATTATTATTATTATTATCATGTTCAACAATGGAATCTACAGGTTATCTGGTGGGAGAGTTGAAACATAAAACAATAACGGTATTTATTGTACAAAGCATGGGGCAAAAATAAAAGAAACTGTAAAAAGATGGACTTACGTACGCCATCCTGGTACTTCTGTAGTCTATTAATACCATAGGCATTATCAGAGAATGACTTCAACAGCCGCTCAGCCGTTGCCTGAAAAAAGAAAAGAAAACAAATATATACTGTAGCCTATATATACCATAATAGTCTGGTAAGCTCCACATTGACATGGACGTTGTTGGAAAGACACAAACCAAAAGTGAGAGGGGTGGATATTAGTTACTTTAGAAGTGCGTGCAGAGTTACCCTTTACATGGCAGGATAGACAGACGAATGAGGAAGTACGAGAGCGGTGTGGTGTGGATGTAGATGTGCTGGAAAGTGTGAAACGGAACACCTTGAGATAGTTCGGCCATGTGGAACGTATGGGAAGCGAGAGAATGACTAAGAGAGTGTACTAGAGTGAAGTGGAAGGACAGAGAGAGAGGTGGAAGGATGGAGTTAAGAAGTACAGTACGGTATATTACCCCCAGTAATTGGCGGGTGCCCAACCCCGAAAGGGGTTGAAATAGGGGAGCTATCCCCCCGCCAAAGGCGGCTTTCTAGGGCCTTTCCTAGCTGATGCTGAGAGGATTGGGTTCTAGTCATATGGTGATGGGCTGGTCATCAGAGTGAGAACTGAGTGATCTCTGCCATACCCATAGCTTACTCCGACTGTTCCTTTTACTTATGTATTTCCTAGATCTCAAGTGACGGCATCTTTTCCGTGGATTGACCTCCCAATCTACCAAGATTGGAAGCCAAAGCGTCACATTTTTCCTTTGCCCCTCAACTTTCTCTTCATAATTGCTGAGGGGCACAGGGCCCTGGGTGGGGCTTTGGTTTCCCGGGCGTTTCCGCACCCTCCTCAGCTCCCCGCCATGGAGTGGCTTCGGTCACCCAGGCTTTATTGTGGTAGGCAGGGAGGGTTCTGTGGGGGCGCTTGGTTATGGCCTTGGCCTTGCTCGGGGCCTTGGGGCTGTTCGGCCAGGCAGCTTGGGGAACAACAACAACCCCCAGTGGGTAAGGGGGCCTTCATCTAATGGTGGAGGAAAAAAAGAATATGACTCACGCATCCTACTGCGTGCCGTACAAGACGACTAATAGGGGGGATGGCGATAGACTTGTGGACCAACAGCCATTACTATGCAATAAAGTGTTTAGCTTAGCACTGTCTTGGTATGGCACTGCCGAGGCTGGTGGGGTGTGGATAGGTGCCACAGGGGACTGAGTCTTACCTGGGCACTGTTTTGCACCACACCTGTGTCGGCTAGTGTTTGCATGTTGGAGCAGTGTTGGGGCAAGACTTTATTGTGCTATAGTCCAGATTGCCTAATATACAGTAGAGTCTTGTTATGGTGCTGTCTTTTTGTAACACTTGTTAAGGCTGGTGTGGTTGCAGATACTGCAGGTGCAAGTGCTGCAGGGAGACTCTGTTGAGTCTTGCTGAGGCACGGTTAGCACTGTACCAACATTAGCCACAGTGATGACTTGGTTGGGCAGTGCTGTGGTGGGTCTTTATTGTACTACAGTACACTCCCAACTACTGAAAGGCAACCCCATCTGAGCCGTTACAATGCATGTACAGTAAACCCTCGCTATCTCGGACCTCTAGAAGTCGGAAACCCGCACTACTCGGACTGGCATCGGCCTCTCGGACATTCACTTCCGTATTTCGGACATTTCCGGCATCGTTCCGACCGTCTCTGACGTTGTCGGACTTTATATAAGTATTCGGAATATGTCCGTCATAACCGTCCTCTGATATCTCGAATATTTCCGAAATGTGTCGTAGCGGTGTCCGACAAAGGATGACGTGTCGGACGACCCCTCACGTAACCGGACAATAAGGGTGAATATCCGAGAAACAGAAGGGAGGTCCGACGCCATCTTACATCCGGGGCCCAAGCGCCCGGCTCGGATGCTGGGAGCGTCAGTCCGCACCAAGCTCTGTTGTGTTACACATCGACGCGTGCCATTATTTAGTTCACCATGCCTCCCAAGGATAAGCCTAAGCGTAAGGTGACTTCTGTATCACTTGAAACAAAGCTACAGATGCTAAAGGATCTGGACAGTGGGATGAAAGCCAAGCAGCTTCAGGAGAAATATAGCTTAGGCAGATCAACAATCTACGACTTCATCCGAAACAAGGAGAAAGTCCGGCATCATGGCGTAGCTGTGCTTCATGGTCCTTCCACCGCCAAGATCTTTCGCAAGGCCAAGCTAGCCTATCAAGACATCGACGACGCAGTGCTGAAGTGGTACCAACAACTTCGTGCTGAGGGCGTACCAGTGAGAGGCATCGAGATCCAGCATAACGTTTCGGCCAGCATCTTCATCACTCAAACTTCAAGGCTAGCGAGGGGTGGTTGTGGAGGTTCCGAAACCGCCATGGCCTCTCAAACAGGAGTATTTGTGGTGAAATCTTAAGCGCCGATACTTCGGCCATAGAATCCTTCACTGATCGCTTCCACGCCCTTATAACCGAGGAACACCTTCAACATTGGCAGCTCTATAACGGTGACGAGACTGGCTTATATTGGCGTTCTCTACCCTCCAACACACAGGCCCACCGAGAAATCACGTCCACACCTGGCCACAAAACTGTGAAGGAGCGCATTTCAGTGCTTTGCTGCGCTAATGCCGACGCAAGCCACCGTGTGACCCCTACAATCGTCGGCAAATCTCAGAAGCCGAGAGTAATTAAGGACCTCATCATTACCAAGCAACTCCCAATCGACTATTATGGATCAAAGAAAGCTTGGTTTAACCAGGTCATCACCGAGGATTTCTTTCACAAGAGATTTGTACCCGACGTTCGCTCGTTCCAGAATCGAGTGTATGGTGTACCCTATGACGAAGCTGTTGCCATTTTGTTGCCCGACAACGCACCTGCCCACCCTTGTACCACGAAACTGGAGAGTGTAAACGGCAAAATTAAGACAATGTTCCTGCCTCCTAATACCACAAGTGTTATTCAGCCTATGGACCAAGGAATAATTGAAGCTTGCAAAAGGCGATACAAGAGGAAGTTCCTGGAACAATGCCTTGTCATCATAGAAAATGGGATGGACGAAGAAGGTTATGTGGATACACGCGGAAAGAAATCTCTACAAAAACTGAAGCAGTATACCCTGAAAGACTGCATCTACAATTGGGCAGAGGCGTGGCGCGAAGTTTCTTTCAACACACTGAGGAATGGTTGGACCAAGGTCTTAAATATCCCGAAGGTGCAAGATCCGGGTTTTGAAGGGTTTGGGGCAGCTGACTTCAGGAACCTCTTGAACCAGGGTAACCAGGGTGACCTCCCCGAAGAAGAAGTTGACGACTGGCTGCAAGAGGACAGAGACCTACCTGGACACGAGCATAAGACTGACGAACAAATTGCAGCCGAGGTGTTGGGGGTAGCCCATGAAGAGACCCAGGATGAGTCGGACGAAGAGACAGAGGGGGGGCCCAAGATATCAGTCTCGCATGCCCTGGACTCCTTTGACACCATTCTTCAGTATCTGACTCAAGTATCTGACTCATAGTTGCAGTCCCTATACGAACCACTGCGTAATGGTCGATTCCATATTCAGAGGGCACACCTTGATCGGAAAAAACAACAGAAAATCAGCTCCTTTTTTGTACCCTCTGCTCCTCCCAGACCTCGTACTTCGTCAGCTACCAGTGGTGTGTCGCTTGCTAGCACCACCTCCCTCCCAAGTGTTTCCTCAGTTGCTAGCACCTCGTGGAGCACTGTAGACACTGTGCCACTCTCAGACTTAGACATGGATTTGGATGAATTAATGAGTAGCATGCCTGTGCCCATGGATATACCTGAACCTGACATTGTTTGTGAGGTGGAGAAGGACAGTGTGGGTAAGGGTAAAGGTAAGGGTTCCATGACAGGCAAGGGATATGGTCCTAAGAGTGGGGGTGTGAAGAACAGCGAGGTGGAGAAGAACAGTGCGATGGACATTGAGGTGGAGAAGAACAGTGAGGTGAAGAAGGACAGTGAGAAGGGGAGTGAGGTGGTCATGGACAGTGAGGTGGAGAAGAACAGTGAGGTGGAGAAGGACAGTGAGGTGGAGAAGGACAGTGAGAAGGGGAGTGAGGTGGTCATGGACAGTGAGGTGGAGAAGAACAGTGAGATGGAGAAGAACAGTGAGGTGGAGAAGAACAGTGAGGTGGAGAAGGACAGTGAGGTGGAGAAGGACAGTGAGGTGGAGAAGGACAGTGAGGTGGAGGTAGTCGGTGAAAAGGGGATGCTGCAGTAATTAATGCAGTGTTGGGGAGGGGGGAGGGAGGACATCAAGACTACAGACAAGAGCTATGAAGGGGTAAGTGTAATATAGCCTACTGTACAATACATATTGTAAAACTAAAATACATGTACTGTGTTTTCTATTACAGATTATAGGGTTCGAATAGGGTTGTCTTCGTTTTCTAGGTTGACGCGGACGTCTCTCTTGAGGTCGGATTTTTTCCGTAGTCTCCGATTTCATTGTTGTCTCGGACGGACATTGGTTAGGTCGGATTTTATCCTCTCTTAAGTCGGACATACGTCGGACCCCGGACATCTCGGATTTTCGGTCATCTCGGACTGGGTCTCCCCCCAGTTAGTCCGAGATAGCGAGGGTTTACTGTAATGGAAAAAGACGCTAAACCATTGTATGTATGTACTTATATGCGTGACAGTGGTGTTGGATGGGAGGAGGGGCGTCGAATGACTAGGGACTGAGGTGCATGGGGGCTATTCATTCTTGGCCACCCTTTCGGGGATCATGGCGTCTGGCAATAGATAGATATAGATATAATATGCCATACATATACAGTAGGCCTACAGTATACATACATACACACATACAATTTGAAAGATAACTTCGTCCACAAAGAGAGTAGTTGCAGGCATTCCAGGCGGCCCTGTTCTGGGCTGCCTCTATCGTCAGGTTCCATGTGTTGAGATTGAATTGAAATACCTGATCCCATGTCTTTCTAGCTCTACCCCTATGCGCAGCTTCCCCAATGTTCATAGTTCATCCTTTCTTCACCCAGTTTTGATCAATCATTCTCTCCATGTGTCCAAATCAACCCAACCCAAATCAATATACCTGTACTGTATACAGTATAATCATATCATAATTAGTTACAAGATATGGCTCTTCCCACCACTCTCACATCAATATACCCATCTGCCCCACTAACCATCACCTTTGTTTATCTTATCCACAAATATTCTTTAACTCACAACCATCATCTCTTCTCTACACTTCTAAATTTGTCCCAAAACACTTTCCACATAAACAGTATACAATTTCCAAATTTATCTCTGGACAATGTTTCTACAACATTGATTAGTATTAACCCTTTCTGTAATGATGATGTCTTTCTTATTTGATTTCAGCTACATTTAGACAACTTTATAATGCTTTGGAAGGATATACGGTAGCTAACCGAATTATCTGAGATTGTCAGTAGCCTTTTAATGGGTAGATGGCTAGATGCCCTTACTAAGCTGAATAAAATAGTCATAGTTGTCAGAATATAACAAAAAGGATGTCACTGGTACTAAATGGGTTAAGCAACACAGCATTGACCTCTTGTGGATTATGCCTAGATAGCCTACTGTGAATTCTTCCATTTCATTACTCCACTACCCCATATTCTTGACCCATAATAACCATTATCCATGTCTTTATCACATTCACAAGCCTTCAACAGTGCCAACTAAGCACCCATGTATGCTTGCTAACACAACACCTTACCCAATAAAACACTAGGCCTATTTTTCTTGAAAAAAGTACACTCACAAAAAGTAGCCTAAATATGGCAGCGAAAGCATCTTCGATGATACCGTACACAGAAAGGTAATTCTTTAAATTAGGGCCTTCTGTCGAGCGTGAATGGCGCCGAGCGGGGATAGGCCAACTCGTGGACGTAAACAAACACTAACGTGACTCACCCGCCGGTAAGGATATAGTATTCGGGCGTGTATCGCCCGCTTTATTTACATTACTGTACTCGTATGATTGCCATCACGTTCCCGACTATTTTGATTTTTTTTTTTTTTTAAGGAGACAATGAACGGAGGAAGGAAAAACACAGATAAAACAAAAAGGTCCATGTGCCTAAAGGCATCCTCCATTCATAAAATGTTTGTAACAACTGGATTTAAACATTTGTAGATTGTAAGTTTGTGGAAAGCAATTCGAGGGAAGTGAATTCCAAAGAGTAGTAGCTCTGGGGATAAATTAATTCTGATAAGCAGAAGTTCTGCATTGTGGAGGAGAAAGTGTAAATTCATGGGCGCTCTCAGCTGCCCTAGTTCTACGGGGAAAGATGTGGAGAGGCGGCACAATTGAAGCAAGTTCCTCGGAACAATTGCTGTGAAAATATCTGTAGAATAATGCAAGGGATGCAACGTTTCTTCGTATGGATAATGTAGGAAGGTCCTGTGTGATTGCAGGGTTATTGATTAATCTAATAGCTTTATTTTGAATTTTGTCCAACTGCCTCAATGCAACCACTCCACTTCCACCCCACAGAGGTGAACAGTAATCCATCTGAGAACGCACATGACTTTTATATATTACGGCCAACTGCTCGTCAGTGAAGAATTCTCGAACTCTGTACAGGAGTCCCAGTTTTTTAGAGGCATTCTTAGCAATGCTTCTAACATAATGTGTCCAGCTCAAGTTAGTAGTTAATGTTACACCGAGAATGTCAATACTAGGGGAAGTGGGAATATTTACATCATTAAAAAATATATGGGAGTCAGTGAGATTCTGTCGGTTAGAAAATTGAATGTACTTGGTTTTCTGTGCATTAAAGGAAACTAGATTCTTTTGTCCCCATCCATTAATTCTAGAAAGGTCCTGGTTCAGAGAAATTGCAGTGTTTATTTTTGAATTTATAAAATCGGGTTGGGTGAAAGACTGCCATGGGATATAATAATAGGTTGCCTTCCCTCACTCCCCGCCCCCACCCCATGATTTATGGTCATTATCATCACAAATATTGCCAGCAGGGAGCAAATAACAGACAAAAAAGCAGGGGAAGGATGTAGTATCCGGGCGTACGGTCGCCACGTTTACATGGTCGTGCGCTCGCAGTTATGTTCCCGTCTATTTTGTTGGCTATTTTTTGTTATTTGCTCACTGCTGGCAATATATAATTATAATGATGACAATAAGTCATGGGGGATGAGGGGGGCAAAGCCCCCCCTCAACCTAATATTGTATCCCTCGGCAGTCAAAATAGACGGGAAAATTATCGTGAGCGTGCCGAGTAATGTAAACAAGGCGGGCGGTACGCCCAAATACTGTACATCCTTACCAAAAAGCAGTCAAAATAAAGTGGAACACAACCGCAAGTGTACAGCATACATAAACAAGACGATCGTATGCCCGGATACTACATCCTTATCCATCCCACCCGCCTCCTCCGAGGACAATATTGCCCTTGCCCTTACCCTAACCTAACCTAACCTGACATACTATGATGCTAATATTTGCAAGAGTTGTGTTATCGGGCATATCACCTACCTCTGACCGGAAATATCCTAGTGTTTAGTATACCACTTTGAAAGAACATTAGGGATGGATGTAGATTCCTACGTACGGTCGTCATGTTTACATAGGGCGATCGCCGCGGTTAACTTCGCGTCTATTTTGACAGCGATTTTTTTCGGTTATTTGCCCCCTGCTGGCAATATAAATTATGACATTATGGGCAAGAATGTAGTTACCGGGTGTACCGCCCATCTTGTTTACACTACGCGGACGCTCACCATCATGTTCCCGTCTATTTTGACTGCCTTTGGATACAAAAATACATTACCGGTACCCTAACCAAACAGCCTAACCTAACCTAACCTAACCTAGTATTATAGATTTATAAGTATTTATTTTATTATAAGTATTTATGGATGATTTATGTTGTATGTCGGTAGTGGTACACCCGGTAACTACATCCATCCCACAATATGTCATGGGGGGTGAGGGGGCGGGGGCAAAGCCTCCCCTCAACATATTATTGTATCCAAAATAGACGAGAACATGATTGCAAAGGTCCGACGCCTCCCCGCCGCTGTCATGTTTACATTTGTCGATCGCCGTGGTTAAGTTCGCGTCTATTTTTACGGCGATTTTTTTTCGGTAATTTGCCCCCCTGTTGGCAATTTATATGATGATGACAATATGTCATGGGGGGGTGATGGGGGGCAAAGCCCGGAAAATATAACCGAAACTACCACTAATTTTCCCATATGGGCGGGTGCCCAACCCCGAAAGGAGTTGAAATAGGGGAGCTATCCCCCCCGCCAAAGGCGGCTTTCTAGGGCCTTTCCTAGCTGATGCTGAGTGGATTGGGTTCTAGTCATGTGGTGATGGGCTGGTCTATCCAAGTGAGAACTGAGCGATCTCTGCCATACACATAGCTTTCTCTGACTGTTCCTTTTACTTATATATCTTCTAGATCTCAAGTGGCGGCGTCTTTTCCGTGGATTGACCTCCCTACTGCCAACCTAGAAGTTGGCAGATTGGGAGCCAAAGCGTCACATTTTTCCCTTGCCCCTCAACTTTCCCTTCATAATTGCTGAGGGGCACAGGGCCTTGGGTGGGGCTTTGGTTTCCCGGGCATTTCCGCACCCTCCTCAGCTCCCTGCCTTGGAGTGGCTTCGGTCACCCAGGCTTTGTTAGTGGTAAGCAGGGAGGATTTTGTGGGGGGCGCTCGTTTATGGCCTTGGCCTTGCTCGAGACCTTGGGGCTGTTCGGCCAGACAGCCTGGGAAACAACAACCACTAATTTTCCCATGGTTTTTCTTTTTGGTTTTAGGTAGTTTTCATCATTATACAGTAGTTGAAATTAGTTACAATCCCCGGAAAAATTTATTTCTCCCATTATCCAACGATCTTAAAACACTCATATGCAAGTCATTTTCAGAGCAAATATACCATTTTTGGTAAGATTAGGAGTAGTGGGCGTGCCACTACCGACATACAGCATAAATCATCTATAAAACATTAACCTAACCTAACCTAGTACTACATGAATACTAGGTTAGGTTAGGTTGTTTGGTTAGGTTAATGTTTTATAGATGAGTTATGCTGTATGTTGGTAGTGGTACGCGGTACGCCCACTACTCCTAATCTCACCCCATTTTTTTTGCCTTTGGATACAGGATGGGTTGAGGGGGGCTTTGCCCCCCCCCCCCCCCCCCCCCCCTCATGAATCATTGAAATCAGCATCTATTTTAACAGTAGGGGGCTTAATAGTTTCACTGCCGTCAATAGGGAGAGTTATAGGGAGTTTTTTGTTTTTACAGTACTTTATAATTATAGGCCTAGTGCACATAAAATGTATCTCTGGAGGTTGAAACACATTTTAATAGGCTATGATCTTTGCAACATCCTTATTCTATAATAGCCTTTAAATATTGAGAAATAATTAACCTAGTGGTAGTTTCGGTTATAAGTACCTAAAGCCCCCCTCAACATATTGTATCCAAAGGCAGTCAAAATAGACGGGAACATGATGGCAAAGGTCCGACGCCACTACGCGTAGTTTAAACAAGGCTGGCGGACCAGTGGCAGTACGCCCGCACTAACATTCTTGCCGAACATTAGACTAACCTAACAACCAACCTTACCTGACCTATCCTAGTATTATGGGTAGGGGCTGCCGCCCCCACACCCCTCCTGTTTGACATCAACTCACGTGTTTACACTACGTACATCCAGTAACACAAATCATTCCAACAGGGGTTCGAAGGGTAGGCTATAGCCTACTCATTCGCGAGATTGTCAATGGCCACACATAATATATCATAAATTCAGCATGTTTGTTCTGAATTAAAGTATTCAGTAGCCTATTATAGCCTATGGATCTCTAATGCTATTTATGTATGATCTGTAATAGCATATGATCTGTAATAGGCTAGCTTTTATAGCAAACAAAGCGGAAGGACTCAAGGCCCAAGCTGAAGCTAATGAATGACGTGCACAAAATAATAAGCCTAGGCCTATTGCAAAATAAAGCATGGTGTATCTAGGCCCATCCTATAGCCTAGAGAAAAAAAATCAGAATTAGCCTAGCCTAGGCCTAGCATATTGGCTAGGCTAGGCTAAGATAATAGGCAGCGCTGTCAAACGAGAGGCTTATTCCTTTTCTTTAGTCATCATTACTAAATATACACAAATAAATTTATGCTTCACACTTCTTATTATGTGCTTGGAAGTGATAAAAAGGCCAAAACAAAGCTATTTTATGGCAATTTTCTAGGTATTCTTTCATATTTTCAACCAAGTCTTAAACAAAATTGCCTCGGTTTGACACCCTGCGGCTGAGGCTCTGAATTTTATTTTTATTTATTATTATTAATAATTAAATAAATTAAAGGTAAATCTACAGTTATACTACCCCTCCCCCACTACCTCCCCCCTTCAAAACACGCCTTTTAGCGTGTTTTTGGATGGTTCAGCAGACGCGGAAACAGGAAAAAAACTTATTTTGACAAAAATGTATCACCAACCAGATACGAGTTTTTCAGGTAATTTGTTGTTGTTTTTTATTTTTTATTTGATATACAGTATTGTTTAATACCGAGGACCGTCGCATTTTAATATTTTTAACATTAGCCTAATCTAACCTAACTTAACCTAACCCAGGGTGTCAAAGCAATTAACTCTGAGTTGAGTAGCACTATTTTCCTGAATCCAGTAGTATTAACGCGCGGATGAATGGCGAGCGCCTAGGTTAAATATGCAATTTCCAATTTTATCGAAGAATAGGTCTAGATGGGATGGTGGCCATTTAGACAATGGCTGCCATGATGGCGCCATCTTGCAGGCTATGGAACCAAAATGGCAATAATACCGTACGACTTTGTAACTGTCAGTCAGGCCTAATTATATTTTGTGTAGGCTAGGCCTATTTTGTGTTAATACTATTCAGTCTTTTCAGATAGCCTAATCTTATTATCTGAGAAAATTGAGAAATTGATTAGCCTATCGATTAATCAACCGTCAATTCAATGAACCAGGGTGTCAAACGACGCTGTTTTTTTGAGTGATAACGCAGATGCACTTTTTGTATAATGATAACAGAAACTCACCCAGCCCTTTTTTTTTAAGAAACAAAAAAGGTAAATTGACATAATTTTGGTCTCCATATTTTCCATTTTGATTGCTTTTAGATTGCAAGAAATACTGTTTTAGACACCTAAATTCTCAAAAAAATCACGGGGGGGCATGCCCCCGGACCCCCCTAGACCTCGCGCCTTCGCCGCTCCGTCGCGCTATAATTATAACAAAATAATAAACCATAATGATAACACAATTCATATTTTGTGGATTGACACCCTGCAATGAACGAATATTTTTTGTTAGCATATGGGTAGCATTAATAAGATTAATTGTAAAGTGAAGTTGAGTAGCATTACAATAATCGGCCTCGTTTTACACCCTGACCTAACCTAACCTAACCGAAAACTAACCTGTCTCGCGACGACGCGACCGGTCAAAACCCAGCTCACGTTCCCTGTTTATGGGTGCACGACGGTCTAAACCCAGCTCACGTTCCCTGTTTATGGGTTCGCGAAGGTTTGTAAAATTGTAATACTTCAATGCATCTATTTCAAGTCAAATATACATTTCCGCGCATCATCAAACCATACTAAGTCTACTACTAATAATATTAACCCATTAGTACCAACAGAATAGCAACAAAATAGGGGTAGTATAACTGTAGATTTATCCTAAATTTTATAGGCTAACCTCTTCTCTTGGCCTACAAAACGTTTAGCCTAGATCTAGACTAGTGAACAGTGTAAGACATAGCCTACACATAAAAGAGAAAAAGGACAGTAAAATATTAGCTAATTGAATTAATTGAATGGGAAGCATCATTAGGTATGGCCGACAAGTCACAAGATAACTTCCACAACAATGATCTAACTGCACAATTACAGCCATGTCCCTATCCTATAGGCCCTAGCTACCCTATAGTATACGACTCTATATAATGCCCTAATGTTCTATTAGTATTGAAACAGTCAGAAATGTTATAATATACTTACGTAGTTCATCATGGGTGGATAATAACAGCAATAACTACCAACTCGCCCGTGTTTGGTTGTGACTTATGGGACCGGGACCCTTCTTCTTCTTCCTCAAGTTCCTCATCCACAGTCCACTACTCTCATGTACACATTGGCCATTGGTCTATATTTACTGTACTCTATAGGACTGACGCTGGTACTATCAGACATGATATATCTAAAGCAGAAGTGCCTATCTATCTATTGCCGGACGCCGTGATTCTCAAAGGGGTGGCCACGAACGAATCGCCCCCATGCACCTCTGTCCCCAGTCAGTTGACTCCTTCCATCCAGCACCGCTTTCATGTATATTCTTAACTCCATCCTTCCATCTCTCTCTCGGTTTACCTCTCACACGTAGCCTACACAAGCATATAGACAGTGGTTACAATACTACGCCAGCCTTACGGTTTGGTGGAGGGAGGGACTGATCCTTCAGGGCATAAACCCCTGAGTGGGGGCTGTCCCCGGGTGGGAGGGGGGGGAGTAAAACTATATTTTTGACCTAGGACCACAACTATTGAACGAATTGAAAATCTTTTTTGACTGACCGTTGCATTGACTCACCAAATGTGTGAAGTTTGGTGAAAATCTGTCGAACGGTCTAGGAGGAGTTTCCAGACAGACAGACAGACGAACGAGTGGAACGACAGACATTTCGGCCGGCAATATACAGTTGCGGACATAAGTCCCTTTCCACCCCTCGATCCCTAAACCGTAGATCTGGCAGCGCTGGGTGAGTGGCCGACTTTCTCACACAGATAATCAGACTTGAGCTGACCACCTGAGTCTGATTATCTGTGTGAGAAAGTCGGTCGCTCACCCAGCGCTGCCAGATCTATGGTTTAGGGATCGAGGGGTGGAAAGGGACTAACTTCCGCAACTGTACCACAATACGGGTTGAATGATACCACGTATCTGCTTACGAAGAGTTGATTATATTTAGCATTGAATATTGTCATGCATAGGCCTACAAAGATAAAGAAGGAAGCTATTGTGGGTTGAGTCTGTTTCACACTGTTTCACTATCAATAAAGAAAGGGGGCCAGTAATAAAGGGAAACATGAAGACCTCGACCCTCCCCATTCCCCAAACTCACTTCTGATTCTGAATCAATCCCTGAATCCTCTGCATAAAGGTTCCGCATAGAGAATATTACACTCAGGAATCTGAGTGTAAAATGGAGGGAGAGTAAGAAACTGTTCTGGAAAGAAGTCAAGAAAGTTAGGGAAGGTAGCAAGGGAAACAGTAAGGGTGTGAAAGATAAGAATGGGATAATGCTAGCCGAGAAGCAAGAGAGAGTCGAAAGATGGAGGGAGTACTTCAGTGAGTTGCTAAATGAAAGGAATGAAGAGCCAGCAAACATAGCTGGATATGGTATGGGAGGGAGAAGAAGAGAAGTAGTGGAGGAGGAGGTGGGGATCAGGAGGTCAGAAGTGTGGGAAGCCATGAAAAGAGTGAAGTTGGGGAAAGCACCAGGAACAGATGGAGTGTGTGGGGAAATGTTGAGGTATGGTGGTGAGATAGTGATAGAATGGGTATGGAAAATGTGCAAACTAGCATGGGAGAAGGGGAGTGCACCCGATGACTGGAAGACTGGCATAATAGTCCCCCTATATAAGGGCAAAGGGGAAAGAGGAGTGTGTGGTAACCACCGAGGAATATGTCTTCTAAGCGTAGTAGGGAAGGTATACAGTAGGGTAGTGAGAGTGAGAACGGAGAAATGGATAGGCGACGAGCAGGGAGGTTTTAGGAAGGGAAGAGGATGTGTAGATCAGATTTTTACCCTGAATTGTGTTGTGGAGAAGTATCTGGAGAAGAAACAAAAGGTGTATGTTGCCTTTATGGACTTGGAGAAGGCCTATGACAGAGTGGATAGAGAAGGTTTGTGGAAAGTACTTAGAATATACGGAGTAGAGGGCAAGTTGCTGAAAGCAGTGAAGAGCATGTATGAGGGTGCAAAGGCGGCAGTACGTGTGGAGAGTGAGCAGAGCGAGTTCTTTGACCTGAATGTTGGTTTGAAACAGGGGTGTGTGATGTCCCCGTGGTTGTTTACTGTATATATGGATGGAGTTATGAAAGAAATACTATCAAGAGCAGTGGATGTTGGTGTATCGCTGAAAAGGGAGGGAATTGAGTGGAAGCTACCTATACTGCTGTTTGCGGATGATACAGTTCTGATGAGTGATAATGAATGGGAGTTGCAGGGTCTGGTAAATGAGTTTGGAACAGTGTGCGAAAAACGGAATTTGAAGGTAAATACGGGGAAGAGCAAGGTTATGGTCTTCGAAAGGGGTGAAGTCACAGAGTGTGAGGTGAAGCTGAACGGTCAGGCTATGGAGATCGTCAACTCTTTTAAGTATCTGGGCAGTGTGTTGAGTAAAGATGGGACTATGGATGAAGAGGTGCGGGAGAGGGTACAACAGGGGAAGAGGGTTGTAGGAACGCTAAAAGCAGTAACAAGAAATAGGGTGGTCAGTATGGAAGTGAAGAAGTCCTTGCATGACAGTGTGGTAATCCCGACACTGACTTACGGAAGCGAAGCATGGACGTTGGTTGAGAGACTCAGACCAAGAGTGAGAGCAGTGGAAATGAATTACTTAAGGAGTGCGTGCGGAGTTACATGGAGGGATAGACAGACTAATGAGGAAGTAAGAAGGAGGTGTGGTGTGGAGGTAGATGTGCTGGAAAGTGTGAAAAGGAACAACTTGAGATGGTTCGGCCATATGGAACGTATGGAAAGCGAGAGAATGACTAAGAGGGTGTACGAGAGCGAGGTGGAGGGACAGAGGGGGAGAGGTAGACCGAATATGAGGTGGAAGGATGGAGTGAGGAAGTACATGAACGAAGGCGGTGCTGGTTGGGGGGAGGGGCGTCGACTGACTGGGGACAGAGGTGCATGGGGGCGGTTCGTTCGTGGCCACCCCTTCGGGGATCACGGCGTCAGGCAATAGATAGATAGATAGATAGAGAATATCGACGATTTTGGTATCACAGGATAGATTATTCATCATATATACTATCTTCTCCACATTGTTTCAAAGATCGGAGGATATTTTTATGATCCCATTATAGGCACAATCCCCCATAAGCGGCCCCCACATCCCTCTTCTATCTATCTATCTATTTACTCAGGCAATTCCTATTGCCTAACCCCCCTGGGGGTTAGGGAATAGAATATGCCCCACGTGCCTTCTGCGTGTCGTAAGAGGCGACTAAAGAGGTTGGGTCGGTGGGCTTGCGACCCCCACCCGGAAAAAATATCTAAGCAAAGAAAAACGAACGAACAGCCTCGGATGCGGACGGAACCTACGTTGACGAACCACAACCGACTAAGGACATTCCTTCGGACATTCTGAGAATGGCTACGTGGAATGTTAGTGGCATGAATGATGGCACAAAAGAGAGAGAGGTTCTGGAAGTGTTAGTGAATGCCAGGCTGGATGTATGTGGAATGACAGAGACCAAATGGAAAGGTTCAGATGTGAGAGAGTGGAGTGTGGAATGGGTGTGTGTGCTGGAGTGAGTGAAGGAACAGCGAGAGAAGGTGCATGTTTATTTGTAAGTAGCAAATGGAAGGAATGTGTAAGAGAGTATGGGTCTGTGGGTTCAAGGATTGTGTGGGTGAGAATGAAAGTAGGAATACAAACGTGGGTGATTGTATGCGTGTATGCCCCGACAGAGGATATACTTGAAAGAAAGAAAGAGGAGTTCTGGATGAATGTGGAGGCGTGCCTGGAGAAGTTTGACAAGAACGAAAGAATATTTCTGATTGGGGATATGAATGGTAAGGTGGGTGATACGAAAGTGGAGGGAGTGGTGGGAGGGTGGGGGGTACCATCAGAGGTGAATGGGAATGGTAGTGCACTTGTGGACGTATGTGTGGGGAGGAGGCTGTGGATAGCCAACACCTTCCGACACAGAATGATCCACAGGTACACGTGGAAACGGATGTTGACGATGAAGGATAAGACAGTGGTGGAACGAAAGTCATTGATTGATTATGTATGTGTGGATGAACGAATGAAGAAATCTGTGATGGATGCTAGGGTGTATAGGGGTATTGGAGGGGGTCTGTCTGATCATTATGTAGTGGTAGCTAAGGTTAGGATACAAAAGAAGTGGGTGAGGAGAGCTGGAGGGAGGCGAGAGGAGGGTGGAATGGTGAGGAGGGTGGAGATCTGCAGGAGGAGGAAGTCAGGGAGGAGTACAGGAGAGCAGTGGAAAGACGACTAGGTGGGTTCGCCCTGGAAGTTATGGAGGAAGTGGAGGAGATGAGCAAGGTGTTTAAGGATGAGATCTGTGCAGCATGTGAGGAGGTGTGTGGAGTGAGGAGAAGAGGGAGGGGAGTGAAAGGTACAGCATGGTGGACAGAAGAGGTAAGAATAGCTGTGGAAGAAAAGAAGAAAGCATATAGAGAGTGGTTGGGTAGTAGAGGGAATGAAGATTCCGAGAGACAGAAACGAGCAAGGTACATGGAGAGTAAGAGGGTGGTGAAGAGAGTAGTGAAGGAAAGTAAGAGAAGAGTAGATGAGGAATTTGGAAGGAATCTGAGTGTAAAATGGAGGGAGAGTAAGAAACTGTTCTGGAAAGAAGTCAAAAAAGTTAGGGAAGGTAGCAAGGGAAACAGTAAGGGTGTGAAAGATAAGAATGGGAGAATGCTAGCCGAGAAGCAAGAGAGAGTCGAAAGATGGAGGGAGTACTTCAATGAGTTGCTAAATGTAAGGAATGAAGAGCCAGCAAACATAGCTGGATATGATATGGGAGGGAGAAGAAGAGAAGTAGTGGAGGAGGAGGTGGGGATCAGGTCAGAAGTATGGGAAGCCATGAAAAGAGTGAAGTTGGGGAAAGCACCAGGAACAGATGGAGTGTGTGGGGAAATGTTGAGGTATGGTGGTGAGATAGTGATAGAATGGGTATGGAAAATGTGCAAACTAGCATGGGAGAAGGGGAGTGCACCCGATGACTGGAAGACTGGCATAATAGTCCCCCTATATAAGGGCAAAGGGGAAATAGGAGTGTGTGCTAACCACCGAGGAATATGTCTTCTAAGCGTAGTAGGGAAGGTATACAGTAGGGTAGTGATTGAGAGAGTGAGAGTGAGAACGGAGAAATGGATAGGCGACGAGCAGGGAGGTTTTAGGAAGGGAAGAGGATGTGTAGATCAGATTTTTACCCTGAATTGTGTTGTGGATAAATATCTGGAGAAGAAACAAAAGGTGTATGTTGCCTTTATGGACTTGGAGAAGGCCTATGACAGAGTGGATAGAGAAGGTTTGTGGAAAGTACTTAGAATATACGGAGTAGATGGCAAGTTGCTGAAAGCGTGAAGAGCATGTATGAGGGTGCAAAGGCGGCAGTACGTGTGGAGAGTGAGCAGAGCGAGTTCTTTGACCTGAATGTTGGTTTGAAACAGGGGTGTGTGATGTCCCCGTGGTTGTTTACTGTATATATGGATGGAGTTATGAAAGAAATACTACCAAGAGCAGTGGATGTTGGTGTATCGCTGAAAAGGGAGGGAATTGAGTGGAAGCTACCTATACTGCTGTTTGCGGATGATACAGTTCTGATGAGTGATAATGAATGGGAGTTGCAGGGTCTGGTAAATGAGTTTGGAACAGTGTGCGAAAAACGGAATTTGAAGATAAATGCGGGGAAGAGCAAGGTTATGGTCTTCGAAAGGGGTGAAGTCACAGAGTGTGAGGTGAAGCTGAACGGTCAGGCTATGGAGATCGTCAACTCTTTTAATTATCTGGGCAGTGTGTTGAGTAAAGATGGGACTATGGATGAAGCAGTTCGGGAGAGGGTACAACAGGGGAAGAGGGTTGTAGGAACGCTAAAAGCAGTAACAAGAAATAGGGTGGTCAGTATGGAAGTGAAGAAGTCCTTGCATGACAGTGTGGTAATCCCGACACTGACTTACGGAAGCGAAGCATGGACGTTGGTTGAGACTCAGACCAAGAGTGAGAGCAGTGGAAATGAATTACTTAACCTCTGAAGTGCGCATGGGGGTAATTAGACACCTCTCCCTGTGCGCATGTATTTGAGGTGTTTCCGTCACTAAAATATTCATTGTACCATTAATAGCATTAATACTTATCCATATGCGCCTATTATGGGTTGATTATAAAGGTATTAACCTGAAACAACAATAAAACGAGTGAAAACAGCGTTTGGATGGTCAAAATCGGAGATATAGCCCTCGAGTTGTATAAAGTATGGGTGAGGCAAGCTGCTTTCCCGCCAATTTCCCCCAAGGCCACTGAGACACAGTTGATCGATACTCTCTCTCTCTCTCTTGCATTCGCTTGCTATCAGTGATGACCACACCCTGCAACCGGATTTCTAATGTTAGCATGAAAATATACCTCAGAATAAGGGAATAACAGGGAAAATAAGTGATAACTGAAGGAGAGGAGGAAAGTGGGGAAGGAGGGGAGGTAGAGGACTGAGATTTTGCATGGCCCAGGGGCCAAAAAAAAAAAAAAAAAAAAAATTGATGTCAAAAGTTGATTTCTTTTTCTCTCTGACTCTTAAGAGTCTCCCCGCAGTCCGCCGGGGGAACTCTTAAGAGTCTCCCCGTAGTTCCCGGGTTAACGACTGCGTGCGGAGTTACATGGAGGGATAGACAGACTAATGAGGAAGTAAGAAGGAGGTGTGGTGTGGAGGTAGATGTGCTGGAAAGTGTGAAAAGGAACAACTTGAGATGGTTCGGCCATATGGAACGTATGGAAAGCGAGAGAATGACTAAGAGGGTGTACGAGAGCGAGGTGGAGGGACAGAGAGGGAGAGGTAGACCGAATGAGAGGTGGAAGGATAGAGTGAGGAAGTACATGAACGAAGGCGGTGCTGGTTGGGGGGAGGGGCGTCGACTGGATGGAGACAGAGGTGCATGGGGGCGGTTCGTTCGTGGCCACCTCTTCGGGGATCACGGCGTCAGGCAATAGATAGATAGATAGAATTCCTATTTTATTTTTTATTTATTTTTCCTTCTTTTTTCTTTTTTTGGGGGGTGGCCGACTCAAGACAGAGCAAGAACAGGGAAACACAAAACAACGAACACACACAGACAAAACACAAATTCACACACATCTAGGTAATCCAGGAGAAGACCCAGAGATCAGGGTCACCAAGGTCCCTCCAGCACTCCCCCGGCCACCGACCGCTCGGAGAGGATCCGATCTCGGCAGGCAGACATGCAGCGGAGCCAAATCCACAAGCCCGCCCACCACACTTCCAGGCGCACCCTTCATAATAATCGTCTCCCCGGGCCAGGCGCCTGATGGACTATTAACCCGGGAACTGCGGGAAGACTCTTAAGAGTTCCCTCGGCGGACTGTGGGAAGACTCTTAACCCGGGAGCTGCGGGGAGACTCTTAAGAGTTCCCCCGGCGCACTGCGGGAAGACTCTTAAGAGTCAGAGAAAATAAAAATCAACTTTTGACATCGAAAAAAAAATATTTTTTTATATTTTTTTTTTTTTTTTTTTTTTTTTTTTTTTGGCCCCTGGGCCATGCAAAATCTCAGTCCTCTACCTCCCCTCCTTCCCCACTTTCCTCCTCTCCTTCAGTTATCACCTATTTTCCCTGTTATTCCCTTATTCTGAGGTATATTTTCGTGCTAACATTAGAAATCCGATTGGAGGGTGTGGTCATCACTGATAGCAAGCGAGTGCAAGAGAGAGAGAGAGAGTATCGATCGACTGCGTCTCAGTGGCCTTGGGGGAAATTGGCGGGAAAGCAGATTGCCTCACCCATACATTATACAACTCGCGGGCTATATCTCCGATTTTGACCATCCAAACGCTGTTTTCACTCGTTTTATTGTTGTTTCAGGTTAATACCTTTATAATCAACCCATAATAGGCGCATATGGATAAATATTAATGCTATTAATGGCACAATGAATATTTTAGTGACGGAAACACCTCAAATACGTCAGCACAGGGGGACGTTTCCAATTACCCCCATGCGCACTTCAGAGGTTAAGAGTCAGAAAGAAAAAAAAATCAATTTTAAACATCGAAAAAAAAATATATATATTTTTATTTGTTTATTTTTTATTTTATTTTTTGCCCTTGGGCCATGCAAAATATCAGTCCTCTACCTCCCCTCCTTCCCCACTTTCCTCCCCTCCTTCAGTTATCACCTATTTTCCCTGTTATTCCCTTATTCTGAGGTATATTTTCGTGCTAACATTAGCGAGTTGCAAGCAGGGCATTGTCATCACTGTTAGCAAGCGAGTGCAAGAGAGAGAGAGAATCGATCGACAGTGTCTCGGTGGCCTTGGGGGAAATTGGCGGGAAAGCAGCTTGCCTCACCCATACATTATGCAACTCCCGCCCTGTATCGCCGATTTTGACCATCCAAACGCTGTTTTCACTCGTTTTATTGTTGTAACAGGTTAATAACTTTATAATCAACCTATAATAGGCGCATATGGATAAGTATTAATGCTATTTATAGTAAAATTAATATTTTAGTGATGGAAACAGCTCAAATACATGCGCACAGGCAGAGGTGTCTAATTACCCCCATGCGCACTTAACCCGGGAACTGCTGGGAGACTCTTAAGAGTTCCCCCGGCGGACTGCGGGGAGACTCTTAAGAGTGAGTGAGAAAAAAAAATCAACTTTTGACATCGAAAAAAACATATTTTTGTTATTTTTATTTTTTTATTTTTTTTATTTTTTTGGCCCCTGGGCCATGCAAAATCTCAGTCCTCTACCTCCCCTCCTTCCCCACTTTCCTCCTCTCCTTCAGTTATCACCTATTTTCCCTGTTATTCCCTTATTCTGAGGTATATTTTCGTGCTAACATTAGCGAGTTGCAAGCAGGGTGTTGTCATCACTGATGGCAAGCGAGTGCAAGAGAGAGAGAGAGAGTATCGATCGACTGTGTCTCAGTGGCCTTGGGGGAAATTGGTGGGAAAGCAGCTTGCCTCACCCATACATTATACAACTCGCAGGCTATATCTCCGATTTTGACCATCCAAACACTGTTTTCACTCGTTTTATTGTTGTTTCAGGTTAATACCTTTATAATCAACCCATAATAGTCGCATATGGATAATTATTAATGCTATTAATGGCACAATGAATATTTTAGTGACGGAAACACCTCAAATACGTCAGCACAGGGGGACTTTTCCAATTACCCCCATGCGCACTTGTTAGGTTAAGAGGTTAACTAGTCACCCCTCTTGACTGAGGGGAAAGAGTGGGGTCATAATTAAGGCATGCCGTAATCATTCCCTCCAATCTTAAAACAAAGGCCCTCAACTAATTACACAATTCCTTTGACATATGTAGGCCTACGCCCTTTCTTGTTTCTGTACAGGAAGCCGCGCGATCATCGTGATTTATGAGACTTGCCATGCCCTCTCTCCATATTCTGAACTTAGCCTTAGCATCCTGCACACTATCTGCGATAAGTACTATATAGGTCATCTGCATATAACAGTTCCCAGGGAGCCCACTTCTAAAATTTCCAGATAGTGCCTCCAGAACCATAACAAAGAGGAGAGGGGTTAACACAGAGTCCTGGTAGACTCTTAACACTAACAATAAACTCCTCATTCGGTACACCTTTCACCTTCACTGCTGTTTGCGAGTCCTCGTACATCCTCATTATCACACGTACCAGCCACTACTCTACGCCAAGTTTTCTCATAGCCCACTGCACAACTTCTCTGGGTACCATATCAAAGGCCTTCTAGGTAAGTTGGATGCCAGCCAACCTACCTAACCTCCAGGTCTACAAACACAAGATATACAGATCCCTATGTTTAAGTAGATATCTTTCCTGCAGCTGCCTGACTATGAAGATAGCGTCGGTTGTGCCACGTCTTGGCATGAAGCCGAACTGTGAACTACATTGTCATCGATAGACATGCTTTCCCTGATCTTACCTTCAAAGACTCTCTCACAGACTTTCATGACTTGATCAAACATTTCAAGCCCCTATCTAGCAAATCCTTCTTACCCTTATATGTTTACTATTACACTTTTATGCCATTCATCAAGGATTCTCTCCTCTCTAATAGCGAAGTGACCAATCTCACTCCTATAACACCCGAGGCTTTTATCATTTCAGCGACAATGCCAGAGCACTCTGCAGCTTTCCCGTTCTCTATTATATTTATTGCGCTGCTCACAACAGCTGGCACTATCAAAGGAGGGGTGCCAAGTATTGTCCTTTCATTACTAAGCTCTCTATTCCACTCAAACTCCACATTAGGTATTCGTTCGTAATGTACCTTCCAAGCTTCTCTTATTTCTGTCAACATAAAGAATTGCCCCATCATCGTTCCTGACACACTGTTCTCCTACAACAACTCTACTGTCTTCCGTAACTCGCCTAGCTAGGTTGAAGATCCCATTGGGATTTTCTGGGTTATACACTTATCGATGACCAAGTCCTGTAAAATTTGCTTTGCATTTGTATATATCTTTATTGGCAGTTCGCTTAGCCGCCAAATATGCCTCCTTTCTTTCATGCTGTGAAGCATCTTTTCTCCTTTATTGAATTTTCAACCTCGTGATTTCCCCACCAGGAAATCTTATGCCTGGAGGGACCCTTAATTTTGCCACAGATTTTGTCACATGAAGGTTACATTCTAGGAAGTACCATTGGCTCTTGTACATCATTTGACCTAGCACTCCTATTCCCATCCATTTCATGCAGTTCGCTGCAAAACCTATCCCTGTATTGTAATCTAATCAAAAGCCATACTTTCCTTTTTGGTGTGTATACTTTCTTGCACACAGGATCTCGCCTTAAGATCATGTCACAGACTAGGAGCTAATGGTGGGAGATAAATTCTTCACTCAGGATGATCTTTACATCCCGAACCCACTTCTAAGTCTTTCTTGTTCACCATAAAGTAATCTATCTGGCTACTGGTGCCCCAAAAACTTTATGTGAACAGTTGACTAAACCTTTATTTAACTTAGTGTTACACACAACCATATTGAGTGCAACACAGGACTCCAGTATACATTCTCCTTCTGTATCCATTTCTTCCATACACACCCTCATATCCATCAGCACATGTTCCCACATGCCCATAAGGACACCACCCTCTACTGTACTATCATTCTCAGAGAGGCTTGAAACAACACTAATCAGGTCGTTCCAAAAGTCCCTTTTCTGCGCTCTACTCAAACCAATTTGTGGAGCATACGCAGATATCATACTGTATTCTAAATTTTGTTCACCAACGTTCGACTTCTATACAATCAATTTACTCCCTTGAGCACACTCTTCTCCCACTCCTCAGCCACCACAACACCCACTCCTCCTTTCATTTGTACA
This sequence comes from Paralithodes platypus, assembly GCA_032716605.1. Lineage (NCBI taxonomy): Eukaryota > Metazoa > Arthropoda > Malacostraca > Decapoda > Lithodidae > Paralithodes > Paralithodes platypus. The sequence goes on from CM064573.1 coordinate 2,476,153, forward strand.
GACTCATCTCCCTTCCAATAGATCCTGTAGCTCTTGCTTTTTCCACAGAAGCACAAAACGATAAGAACAAATTTTTATTTTTATTTTTTTTGTGAGAAGTTTAACCAGACCACTGAGCTCACCAAAAGAGCTCCCATAGGGCTGGCCCGAAGGATTAGAACGAAAGTAGAAGAATAAAGGAATAGAGAATTAAATAAAATAAAAAAGAGAGGGATCTTTGAGGAAACGGGAAATACGGTAGAAGGAAATGGAAGGAGAATCCTCGAAAATGCGAGATAAATCAGAATTGCCAAAATAAAGTGATCGGAGACGGGAATACCGGCGACAGTCAGTGAAAATGTGGCGAATTGTTAAACGCGTACCGCACACGGTGCACTGGGGTTGAGGGTCGTGAGGGGATGACATCAAGTAACCATGAGACAATCGTGTGTGACCAATCCGGAGACGGGACAAGCTAACTTCAGAATGACGGGACAGTTGACATGAAGAAGGCCAAGAGCCGACTGTAGATTTAATACTGCGAAGTTGATTAGCATCAGGAGAATGAGATGACCAAAAGATCTGCCAACGTCGAGTAAGTATCGGACGTAACGCTGTAACCCAGTCGGTGGTGGGTAAGTGACTCTGTGAAACCGGCAGATGAGAGGCAGCTTTGGCTGATCGATCAGCAGGTTCGTTACCACGGATACCGACGTGTGCAGGTACCCAGCAAACTTGAATTTGGAACCCACGATCGTATAAAGTGTGGAAGGAATGTTGGAGACGGGAAACAAGAGAATTACGCGGGTTGTATCCCTGAAGTGCATCAAGTGCACTACGCGAGTCACTGTAGATAACATAACGAGTTGGGAGAGGTTCACGGACGATGTCATGAGCAGACTGGATAGCAGACAATTCGGCAGTAAAAATTGAGGCCTGGGCAAAATAAGACATTCTAGAAATAATTTATCACACACATTTTTTTTTAATCTTTATTGTATCTTTTTATCTAATGCAGTCTGAGTGATTTACAAACTTATGATTAGAATGTTTCTGTGAAAATATTTAGATATAAAACCAACACTTACATGACTAGTAAGGTTAACAGATTTACTACAGATCAAAAAATATCCTTATGTATCAAATATAGTAGGATTACAATTTTGTATCATGGTAGAAAAGTGTCTAAGTGGTAAAGGCTAATTATTGTGGAGTGTAGGCCAGCCCATTAAGAGTCTCATTTTGTAACTTGGTCTGGTTAAATGACTTATTACAACAAAAATATAAATTAAAATTGTAGAGTACAGTACTGTACTGTATATAATGTCAAAATATAAATCTAGATACAAAAAGTAATCATAGATATTAAATGGTATAAAAAGTCAATAATCCAGTTCTTATTAGCTAAAATTACAGAAACCTCACTAAAATAATGGTATGTTTTAAAACAAAAGCTAAAAAGTTTTCCTAGAGACTAAAGCTGGCATTAATTATAATGTAAAACTTGCAAAATAAACAAACCAAAACGGGAACGACACAATATAAAGACAAAAGAACTAATCAAAATCACGGTGTGGAAATAACGATTTTGCAAAATAAATTTTGAAATAAAAGAACACAAAACCACCACATAGAATGTACATCATAGGAAAGCTTTTTAATTTATTATTTTTCACAACTCTGATCTGCCACATTCTGAACTACACTTTTATAAGAATACTGCACTCTCCATGTGTAGCTTACATTTTTTCATATTACAGTACTCATATTATCACCAACCCACCAATTAACTTACAAATAAACCTAATTAATGAAATCACTGAAACTAATTAATACATCTGGTACTCCAAGGATTCAAACATAGGATACTCACACCAAAATTCCACGCACTAACCATTACGCTATCAAGACAGATTCTCATTCATTTTATGTTATACGAATTGTACTTTTTAACACATGGGATTCTATTTAGTTATCTCCGTTTGGCTAATATTCACGTTCCGAATGTTATTATTATTGTTTTGCTTAATGTGTTCGGCAGGCATTTCAGTTATGTTGTCAAGTTGTATGTACTGTATGTATATACTCAGGTACATACCCCATAGCTGGGGGTGGCCCGCTGAAATCAGAGCCAGAACAGGGACAACACAACACAACACAAAAAACAACAAAATACAAATTCACACACATCTAGGTCCCCCAAAGACCCAGTGACCAGGGATCACTAAGGGCACTCCAGTACTCCCCTGGCCCCTGACCTCCTGGAGAAGTTCCGGTCTCAGCAGGCAGACATGCAGCGGAGCACACCACAGTGCCCGCCCACCACGCATTCAGGCGTACCCTTCATATATACCGGCTACCCGGGCTAGGCGCCTAGTCCAATTGGCGCCCGACCCCCTAACCCAAACAACCGCATTTTCACTCATTTATTCACTAGCATTCTCCATTCATTCCTATTTGTTACCAGCTTTGCGCAGTGGCAGTATCGTAACCAATGAGGTTTAGTTTTCCGAGTGACGTATCTGCTACTGCTGAAGGCTTAAAACACGGTTAAAGTTTTCAATTTCATCTTTGCCTAGTACTTGCGACACCTCGGTTGGGTTACCTTCTTAGGAAGGTAATAAAGTCGTACCCCACCTGCTCGTGGTGACCTCGCAAACACCCATTTCTATTTATTTTTTCCATTTATTCTTTTTTCAAGATAGGGTGACACAAGCGGGGGCGGCGCTACCTGGGTTTATCCCAGGTAGTAGTTTAATTTTACTGTAATTTTATTAAGTGTTTTGTATATTTTTAATTGTAGGCTACATAAATATAAACAATGGCCGGCCAAGGCAAACGGAGGCAAAGTTTATTGGGAGATGAAGAGAGCTATGAATTTGAGGGATTTCTGGCAGAGGGTAATGAAGTGGAGGATCAATTGACTGTAGTGAAGAGACAGATGATGGTTCTGTTAAGATGGAAGGGAGTTATGGAGAATTGGAGGAGAGATATAGGTGTGAAGGTGGAGTCACTGACAGAAATATGTGGAGCCAGTTCAGTAGCAACTGCAGATGGGCCATTAATTGCTAACCTAGATGCTGTGATAAGGAAAGTAGATGAGCTGGAGGCAGAGAACATGGCACTCAAGGAGCAGCTAAAGGAGTATGAGGGCCATTTAAGTGAGCAAGTAAAGGGAGTAATAAGTGAGGAGAAAAATTAGTGGACAAGGGTGGGGAATGCTAAGGTGGATGCATTGGAAGATATCATGAAGGAGCAGGTGGAAGAGAGAGAAAAAGAGAAGAGAGAGTTTGAGAAAAATGTAGTGCAGGTTTTGAAGAGCAAGGAGAAGGTAGTGAGGGAAACAGTAGATAGAGGTAAAAGCATAATAATTTTTGGAGACATTGAAGAACATTTAGCAGATATGAGGGAAAGAAGGGGAAGGGATGAGGACCAAGTAAAGAAAATATTGGAGTGTCTAGACGAAGGCTGTGATTGGGGGAAAGAACTGGACGAAGTAAGACGGCTAGGAAGATATAAAAAGGGTGAGATGAGACCGATAAAAGCAGAGTTTAAATCTAGGTCAGTGGTTGAAGCATTAACCATTGTAAGCTGGAGGCTAAATAGTTGTACTGGAATGAAACATATTAGGGTGAAAAAGGACTTAAGCATAGAGGAAAGGGAAAAGTTGAGAGAAGTTCAAGCAAGGGCTGATGATGAAAATCAAAAATTGTCAGATGAGGAGAAATGGATTTTTTTTTGGAGAGTAAAGGAAGGGAAACTAAAGAAGTGGTATACTCAGAGTCAGAAAGAACGGAAAATACGAGGAGAAATGAACAAGGAGACAGTGAGTCAGGTAGTGGATCAAATCGGGGACAAGGAGATAGTGAGGGAGGAGCAGGAGATAGAGACAGTGAGTCAGGTAGTGGATCAAACCGAAGACAGAGAGATGGTGAGGGAGGAGCAGGGGATGGAGACAGTGAGTCAGGTAGTGGATCAAACCGAGGACGGAGAGATGGTGAGGGAGGAGCGGGAGATTGTGGAGGGGGGGGGGGGGGAGGAGAATAGAACTAGCAGGGAATGTGGAGGTAGGTCAGGGAAGGGATGGAGGAGGAGGTGAACCTAATAGGAGGCAGGGAGGGAAGAGAAACAAGGAGGAGGATTCCAATATATTGTGCTACTACACTAATATAGATGGAATAAACAGTAAAAAGGTAGAATTGGATGATATATTAAGAAAGGATCAACCACAGATAGTCTGTTTGATGGAGACAAAGCTGTACCAGGACTTTGACAGCAATATAGTGTTTAGTGAAGGATATAATATATGGAGATATGATAGAAAGGGAAAAAGGGGAGGTGGAGTGGCAGTATTAGTTAAGAACCCTATGACAGCAAAGCAAGTGGAGTTAAATAATGACAAGGCAGAAATAATGGCAGTTGAACTAAATGATATAGAAGGAAAAAAGCTAGACATAGCAGTAGTTTACATGCCACCAAAGACCAGGGCATGGAGGGAGTTAGAGTTTGAGGAGATGGTCGAGGATATGATTCAGTTGTTGCTTTTAAGAAAGAATAGATTGATCTTGGTGGGAGATTTCAACTGTGGTGAGGTTAATTGGGAATCGGGAGATGAAGGGCCAAATCAGAGATCTTGGGGAAGTCGGCTATTAGAGTTGGTTACGGATAATGTACTTGCACAACATGTGAAGGAGAATACTAGAATGAGGGGTAATAACGAACCTTCTAAACTCGATCTGATTTTTACAAAAGATCCTCACGAAATTAGTGATATAAACTATCTATGTCCTGTAGGCAAAAGTGATCACCTATTACTGAAATGGAAGTTGATCTCGAGTAATGCCAATAGATTAGACAATAGCTATATAAATAACAGACTAAATTATAGTAAAGCTGATTATGTATCCTTGAAAAGATATTTAGAGGAAGTAGATTGGGATCTTATTTTGAAGGAACAAGATGTACAAGGTAAATATAGTAGGTTCCTCAAAATTTATAGAGAAGGAACCAATCTGTTTGTCCCAAGATACAAAACTGGAAATTTTACTAAGCAGAAAGAATGGTTTAATTTGAAATGCAAAATAGCTCTGGATAGGCGTGATGCAGCTTGGGCTAGATTAAGAAGAAGGAACACTGAGAGTAATCGGAATAAATATAAACAGGAGAGGAATAGATATGTTAACATAATTAGGTAAGTTAAAATGAACTATGAGAAGAACATAGTAAATAAATGTGAAAGTGACCCTAAATTGTTTTATAAATATATAAACAGTAAGTTGAAGGTAAAGAAACCAATTACTAAATTAAGAGTAGATGCTAGGACGTATGAAAATGTATCGGACATGTGCGAGGTAATGAATAACAAATTGGGGTCGGTTTTTACTAGAGAGGAAAGTTTTGACGAACCACAGGCGGGAATACTGGAGAGTGGTCTTAGCAAGATTGAAATAACTAGAGATGAGCTGTTATCTGTGATGAGAGGACTTAGAAGTAAGGAAAGCTATGGGACCGGATGAAGTGTCTGCCTGGGTTTTAAAGGAGTGTGCAGAGCAATTAGTGGAGCCAGTGAGGGACATAATTCAAGCTTCCTTAGATAAAGGACAGGTTCCTGTTGAATGGAAAAGAGCTAATATCATTCCGATATACAAGAATGGAAACCCTGAGGACCCTTTAAACTATAGACCAGTTTCACTTACTAGTATTGTATGCAAGATTTGTGAAAAGCTAATTAGGAAGAGATGGATGAAAATGTTGGAGAGAAAGAAGATAATTCCGCCAAAGCAATTTGGATTCAGAGAAGGGACATCTTGTGTTACCAGTTTGCTATGTTATTACAGTAGGGTGATAGATGTACTCCAAGAAAGAGGCGGATGGGTGGACTGCGTCTACTTAGACCTTTCCAAAGTATTCGATAAGGTACCACATAAGAGATTGTTATCTAAGCTTGAGACGATAGGAGGTGTCAGGGGGAGTTTGCTGAAATGGATGGAGAGCTATTTAACAGATAGAGAAATGAGGACCAACATTAGAGGAACTTACTCATCGTGGCGGAAAGTTGAGAGTGGTGTGCCACAGGGATCTGTGTTGGCACCTCTTATGTTCCTTATGTACGTGAATGACCTGCCGATAGACATAAACTCCTACATGTCAATGTTTGCAGATGACGTAAAAATTATGAGACAAATAACAAATATAAGTAGTTGTGAGGAGCTGCAAGGGGATTTAGATAAAATATACGAATGGAGCACCAAGTGGAAAATGAAATTTAATATAAAGTAAATGTCATGTGTTAAATATGGGAAGAAGTGTGAACCAAATTGGGAGTACAGGATGGGAGATAATATAATTAGCAAGGCCGAAAAAGAAAAGGATTTAGGGTTGATTATACAAGATAACTTGTCGCCAGAGAAACATATTAACAAGCTCTTTAGCGGAATGTATGCAATGGCCGGGAATATGAAAGTTGCTCTGAACTACTTGGATGAGAACATGTTATCGAAGATTATAAAAAGTATGATTAGACGAAGATTGGAGTATGCAGCAGTGGTGTGGTCCCCGCATCTTAAGAAGCATATTCACAAGTTAGAAAGAATCCAGAGAGCAGTTACTAGATTGGTTCCAAGTCTTAGAGAACTGCCATATGAAAGGAGGCTAGACAAATTAAATTTACAGTCTAAAAGAGAGGAGAGAGAGGGCAGACATGATAATGATGTACAAATGCACCCGAGGGCTGGAGAGGCTGGATAGGGAGGATATATTAATTATGGATACAGGAATAACTAGAGGCCACAGCTACAAAGTAAAAAGACCTACCTGCAAGAACGATATCAGGAAGTTTAGCTTCCCCTATAGATGTATTGACAGATGGAATGGGCTGGAGGAGGAGGTGGTAGGGGCAGGGAACATCCATATTTTCAAGAAAAAATTTGATAAAAGTAGACTGAGAGACGGGACAACACGAGCTTAGCTCAACTCCTGTAAACTACAATTAGGTAAATACAATTAGGTAAATACTTAACTACCATAAGACTACTGAAACTGTTTGAATTATGTCTATATATACATACATACATACATACATACATACATACATACTGTACATGTATGTATATACTCAGGCACATACCCCATACATGCATAAATTTATAGACTGAGTGCTCCACATGAGGTGCGGTTCCAGTCTCATGTCCTAACAGTAGCAGTGCTCCAGGCAGCCCTGTTCAGAGCTGATCTCACTTGTATGTTTTTTAAATTCAATATCAGACTGAGTTAGTATTTACCCCTCTGAGTTCTAAAGGTAGATTATATAGCACTATCGTTAGTGAGTGTTATTTGTATTTTCTACTATTGTTAATGTCTTGTCAGGTTGCAAATTTGATTTTAATAGAACATTTTGACATTTAGTTTCTATATTCATGCAGTTTAGTAAAAACTTACCAGAACGTCCCGGACTTCCCAAATTAACTAATTCCTTGAACGTGACGATAGTGCGTTGTTATGTGTGCGATTAGTTTGCTTGGGAAACAGATTAACTTGCTCATGTAGTAATGTACATCCTATGTGGTGGACTGTGTTCTTTTATTTCATAAATTTAGTTTTGGTAAGCGTTGTTTTCACATAGCGATTTTGATAAGTTATTTTGCCTTTATATTGTCTTTGTCCAAGTTTTGGCTTGCTTAGTTTGCAAGTTTTACATTTTAAAGAAAGTCGTATGTGGAAAGTTGTATAGCAGTATGTTAGGAGTGCAATGACTTATGCCTTGGAGACGTGGCCAGTTAAAATGGAAGATATTAATAGAATAGAACAATGAAAATAGAACGGCGAGATGAATAAGTGGGGTTAAAATTAGGGATGGGGTGTCGAGTGAGGAACTAGAAGGCCTTTGGGCATTAAGAGAATCAGTGAAGTGATGCGCACGAGCAGTCATGGTTGGTTTGGACACGTAGAGAGAATGGATTATCAAAACTGGGTGAAGAAATGTCGGATTGTGAACGTGGGGGAGGGAGCTGCGCATAGAAGACTTAGAAAGATATGGGATAAAGTACTTCTGTCTGATCTCAAAAAAAAAATGTCCTGGTGGTGTAATGGTTAAGGTGGCAAAAATATGTGTGTGATAACCCGGGTTCGAATCCCGGTGGATCATAATATTATATACTTTAATTAATTTCATTGGGGATGTGGTGGTGAGATTAATAAAAATAATACTGTATAGAACTTGACGGCGGAGGGACCCCGTAACCCCCGTAAATGGTGGCCTGGAAGGCCACCATTTATGACGTCATTTAGGACGTGAGATTGACACCACACTCTCTGTGGACGAAACGGTCTTTAAACTTATATGTGCAGTATGTATATATGTAAATTTGTCTAATGGTTACCAGGATATGCAGAAGATGATGACATCGTACTTTAAAGGGTTAATAGTTTGCTTATGCACTGTAACAATTATGATGTGTTGTTATGATTCCATCCTAATTTTTCCACCAACACCCTGGTTACACATCCTGCTGCCCCTGAACAGCCTTCTGCGGGTCCCTCAATGAACTGAACTGACACCTTCTCTGCCTCAACACATCAGCCTTAAGCCGGTATCACACAAGTTTTTATAGTTAACATTTTATGATCAAAAAAATTCTATTCAAAAAATTTCTGGCAGCATTTCTGGAATATTTGGTACTGGTATCAGAAACTAGACTGATAATATGTGAATTTAGGCAATAGAAATATTTTAAATGTTGACCTCATAAGCTGCCAGATCAGCGTTGAGGATAAATGTTAAGGGAAAAAGCGCTCGTGTGATACCGGCTTTACTTAGATAATAAAGGGCAGCCAAACAAATTTTAATAATATGAATGATTGTCAAATTAAAATATAATGATCCTTACAATCTTCCACACCACTTTCTATCTTCTGGATACCTTGTAAAAGCTAAAAATAATGAGGTTTTAAAAGTCAAAATATATTTACATAATAAATAATCATAAAATTCCTTGTACAGTAATTTAAAAATTATAAATGTTGGTAATTAATCTCAACATGGGACAAACATGATATGAAGATGATGTTTGAACACATTTGGTTTTAGCCTAAAATATTCCAACTTAGTATATATCACTATAGTAAAATATTGTGTACAATAATAAAATAAAGAACATAAATGACAGAAGGTGTCTTGATGTACGGTCATGTATCAGCTGCCACTACGTTTGGCTCGCTCTGTGCTGTAATAATGTCTGTCAGATGTTGAATAGGGAGGTTAAGTGTAGGAATAGATTTGTATATCCCCCTCAAAATGAATAAATTATAAATTATAATGAGTTATAATGTAAATTAATAAATTAAGGTTAGATATTGCTAAAAAACAATTATGGATCAAAATATACCTGGTGCCGAGACATCACTTATTAGGCGATTGTACAGTCGCGCTAATAAGTTATGTCTCGGCACCAAGTATGTTTTGATCAATAATTGGTATCAGCAATATCTAAGCTTCATTTTTTCACATCGAGTGAAATATAAAAACATGTTCCTACACAAACCCACCCTATTCAACATCTGAAAGGCATTAATACAGCACAGAGCAAGCCAAACGTAATGACAGCTGGGACATGACTTATTAGCGCGACCGTACACACATTTGTTGGTGTCATCAGTAGTTTGCTACACAGTAGCTACTATCTACTGTATAGTCTTATAAATTGAACATTTCAATTGCAATTTAACTAGAAAAGAATAGTATAGAGGATTATGTTAACCTCAACAGTAGTTTTGTATAAAATATTGAGGTTATATATTTTAAATTCAAATTTTCCAATCGAACTCCTATTGATCAAAATAATGTTGGATTTATTCATAGTATGAAACTGGAAATACTCTAAACTTTTCTAGTATAATTTTACCTGCACCTCTGTTTACAACTTAAAGAGTAATATGTGTTTCTTATACAGTACAGTATTGGTAGCCTACACATATATGGAGATTTTGAGGTAGGCCATCTGGATTTCATGTTGATGAGTCGACTCTCCTCCTCTTGTTGAGATTGGGACTGCCTCGGCCTTCAGTATTTCCGTTATTACGACTGATGGGGACCTTAAAGTCTTCATATTTATGTGTGTTACCTTTGTTGATACGCGGTGACCTCCACAGGCTAGTGTCATCCCCGTCACTTGATCGTTCCATCTCTAACTCTTTATCGTGCTTCACCGGACACACTTTATTTCCTAATACGTTCATTTTGCTCTCACGAGTCACTTGTCTCACAAAATTACTCACGTTGTTACGGTCCATCGGTGGGGAAAGTATTGCTCTGGTGGATTTGTGGGGTTGATTGGGGCAGTTGGTCATGCTTGGGGAGTCCTTTGTTCGACCTAGGCTGGGGTTCTGCAGCTGGTTTTTACTGCTTTTGACTTCAAGGGAGTTTTTAACTGAACTAGTAGTGCTATAAGGCTGGATTTTGTAATGTTTAGTTTTGTCCGTCTCTACTTCCACTGTATTTTCACTACTAAATGCCGCCTTAGGAGTGTCCTTTTGAAGACTGCCAAGCAAGCTAACTGGAAGGGTGGCTATAGTTTCTTTGGGGTAGTTGGTGCTTTTACTAACATTTGTCTTTTCTTTACTGCCAGAATTTGTGTTAGTTTGTCCTTTCTGATTGATGGTGTTTCTATTGATCATACTTGTGTTCACAGCTTCACCGAGGTTCATAGTCTTTTTTTCTGTATTTGTGTTGGCAGTTTCTTTCTGGAAGCTAGTGTTTTTAGTGATAGTATTACCGGTGGCCTTCGGAGAGCCAGAGTTCTTATTAACGGTAATAGTGTTGGCGGCTGTGATGCTACCCTGTGCCGTAGACTTAGTGTTTCTGGCGTTGTTACTCTGAGGTTCCGAGGTGGTGTGGCTGGTGTTAGCAACGGAGGAGGTGGTGTTTACAATGGAGAATTTATTAGTAGTACTCTGGGCTTCAGAGTTGGTGGAGTTAGTGTTTGTGATAGACTTGGCTAATTTACTACTAGTACTTTGTGGTTCTGAGTTGTTAGCGGTGGTGTTGGCATTATAGGTAGCGGTAGTGTTTGCTGTAGAGCTGGTATACTTCCTAAAGGACTCTCTGGTGATAGGTCTCCTGGTGTTAAGTCTCATATACCCGGGGAAGAGAGCTTGGTGTGGGACGGTCGGTGCTGCATGACCCACGGTGCCGATGGTGGACTGTTGGGACTGAAACCTCTCTCTGGTGCGGGAAGGGGTCAGACCCAGGGACCGGGCAAAGGACTCTGTTTGTTGTTCCTCCTTACGGGCCTCCTGTAGCTCCTGGGTCATCAGGGTCGACCAGAACATCGGGTCGTCTGACAACAGAAAGGTGTGCTTGGGTCAACACTAATGTAAACAAACTATTATTAATTATATTACAGTACAGTAATTTAGAATAACAATATCTTGTACCAGGTCAATACTATTCTAAACAGAAAGAAAATAAGTATGTGACCAACAGAGTGTGTGAGGGTGCTTGAAAGATGGTTTCATTTTAATTTCTTATTTTGTTCATTTATTTTTATCTTATTTGTATAGGTGTTATTTTTTCTCCCTCCACGTTAACAGAATTGCATCTTTTCACCCAGTTTAGATCATTCATCCTCTCCACACACACATACACACATGTGCAATATATATCAAAGAGGTGGACATTAACGCAATTAAATTTTGTTGTTACTGGGTGCATCATAAGAAAAACCAATGTACAGTACAGTAAACTCCCTTTTATCCAAAATTCAAATATCCAAAAATTTCAGTTAACCAAAGTATTTGGTGTCCATATTTTTCACTAGTGTTCACCTATTTTTGCCTCTGGATGCTTAATTGCATAAATTCAACTCCTCTAAAATATACATTCCTTGAATTAGATGATTACTTGAAGTAAAAACAGCCTAGAAATGGTTTTAAATGCATTGAAAACAGTATATTTGGTAATTTGTACACATATTTATCTCTATATTGAGGGTCTCTCGTTTATCCGTAAAAATAGATTATCCAGAATTTCAAAAGACTCATGATTTTTGGATAAAAGGGAGTTTACTGTACTAGGATAAAAGGACATCTGCTGAGGAAGAAATCAGAAATTGAGAAATTTATATGTGTAGTATGCATTGGGGAACTTGCGGTCCGAGAGAGATTGTAACCACAACTTGTATTTTTTTTTTTCTATGTATATGAAGGAGACAAAAGGAAGGCAGCCTGTGATCAGTGTATGGATCTATTGGTCTTTAAAATTGAAGTTTGCATGTATAGTATGTATCTATGTATGTACAGTAGTTAAATTTTAACTAGATTACCAGCGTAGTTAGTAGGGAAGGTGTACAGTAGGGTAGTGATTGAGAGAGTGAGAACGGAGAAATGGATAGGCGACGAGCAGGGAGGTTTTAGGAAGGGAAGAGGATGTGTAGATCAGATTTTTACCCTGAATTGTGTTGTGGAGAAATATCTGGAGAAGCAACAAAAGGTGTATGTTGCCTTTATGGACTTGGAGAAGGCCTATGACAGAGTGGATAGAGAAGGTATGTGGAAAGTACTTAGAATATACGGAGTAGATGGCAAGTTGCTGAAAGCAGTGAAGTGCATGTATGAGGGTGCAAAGGCGGCAGTACGTGTGGAGAATGAGCAGAGCAATTTCTTTGACCTGAGTGTTGGGTTGAAACAGGAGTGTGTGATGTCCCCGTGGTTGTTTACTGTATATATGGATGGAGTCATGAAAGAAATACTAGGAAGAGCAGTGGATGTTGGTGTATCGCTGAAAAGGGAGGAAAATGAGTGGAAGCTGCCTATACTGCTGTTTGCGGATGATACAGTTCTGATGAGCGATAATGAATGTGAGTTGCAGGGTCTGGTAAATGAGTTTGGAAGTGTGCGAAAAACGGAATTTGAAGGTAAATGCGGGGAAGAGCAAGGTTATGGTCTTAGAAAGGGGTGAAGTCACAGAGTGTGAGGTGAAGTTGAACGGTCAGGCTATGGAGATCTTCAGCTCTTTTAAGTATCTGGGCAGTGTGTTGAGTAAAGATGGGACTATGGATGAAGAAGTGCGGGAGAGGGGGCAACAGGGGAAGAGGGTTGTAGGAACGTTGAAAGCAGTAACAAGAAATAGAGTGGTCAGTATGGAAGTGAAGAAGTCCTTGCATGACAGTGTGGTAATCCCGACACTAACTTACGGAAGCGAAGCATGGACGTTCGGGAAGAGACCCAGACCAAGAGTGAGAGCGGTGGAAATGAATTACTTGAGAAGTGCGTGCGGAGTTACATGGAGGGATAGACAGACGAATGAGGAAGTAAGAAGGAGGTGTGGTGTGGAGGTAGATGTGCTGGAAAGTGTGAAAAGGAACAACTTGAGATGGTTCGGCCATATGGAACATATGGGAAGCGAGAGAATGACTAAGAGGGTGTACGAGAGCGAGGTGGAAGGACAGAGAGGGAGAGGTAGACCGAAGGAGAGGTGGAAGGATGGAGTGAGGAAGTATATGAGTGAAGGCGGTGCTGGTTGGGAGGAAGTGCATGGGGGCGTTTCGTTCGTGGCCACCCCTCCGGGGATCACGGCGTCAGGCAATAGATAGATAGATAGATAGATAGATAGATTAATAATTTTAACCCACTCTGTACCAGTGATGTCCTTTTTATTATATTCTGACAGCTATTAGACTATTTTATTCAACTTTGGAAGCATCTGTGGTACCGGTAAAATTATGTAACTTTGGACAGGAATATAATTTCGGAGATCCAGAAAAAAACAAATAATGAACAGCAGTTATGGGATAAATATTGATGTAATGGAAAAACAAGTATGTCTGCGGTGTTCTTCTATAATGCAGAGCCATTTTTCCATAACTGTAGCTTATATAATTTTATCCAGAAATGTCCGAAGTATACCCCCTTGTCTGAAGTTAGGCCACATAACGGTAACTAAAAGGATTAATTGAGACAGTCTGTAACCTTTTAATGGTTAGAGGTACTTCCTAAATGTAATAAAATCCTCTAATAGTTGCCAGAATATAGTGAAAAGGACGTTACCGGTACAGTAGGGGTTAAGGGGAGATTTCCACGGGAGGGATTTTTTTCTTGCCCCCTATCTCTTGGTTTTTTTTTTTTTTTTTTTTCTATATTCCAACTTACTTCCTCTCGGGCATAGGCTGAGAGCCTTAACATTCACCGCTTTACAATGAACAGTGAGGTCTTGTTCCAGTCTAGGGAGTGAGACATGTGAAGCACGTAGAGTACAACGAGCACCTGCCATCTTGCCTTCACATGAGGCACGGTGCTCACTCATGGCCCGAAACGACCCCATCTCTGAAGCCACCTCGTTCCCGTGCTTCACTGTCTCACCCCCTACACTCGGACTCTCACACTTACACACACACAACGCCACCTGTTGAGCAGACAACTCACCTAAGCCTAATTGCTTTTAAGATTTTAAGACATTCGCCCCATTAGTTTGGCAATTTTAAGAACTTTCACCCCATTTCTGTCAAATTTAAGACCTTTAGTGCCACTTAGGTGTCAATTTTTTTCCTGGCGAGTGATAGCGAGCCTATAATTTAAGAGGAACCGGCCTTTGGCCGGGACATTTTTCTACCAAAATATTTACAAATTTATCTTGAATGGGGCTCAAGGGGGTGTAATTTTAAGGTTGATGGAGGTCTAGGGAACAAACTAAAAACCTCCCCTTAATGTATGACCAGGCCGAGCTTCACACCCGGGCCTGTAGCGTAGCAGTCCAACATCAAACCACCAACTAGACCACTGAGGAGCTAAAAGTCTATCTATCTATCTATATACCGGTATTTGTTCAGGCCCATTCCCCATTTTTTTTTTTTTTTTTTTTTACTGGGGGTGGCCGACTCAAGACAGAGCCCGTATAGAAACAACACAACATAAAAAAAAAAAAAAAAAAAAAAAAAAAACACAAATTCACACTCATCTAGGTCACCCAGGAGAAAACCCAGAGACCAGGGATCACCTAGGTCGCTCCAGCACTCCCCTGGCCCCCTAGTTTTATTTGGAACAAGCTCTATCCACTACCACCCGCTCCGACTTGTGGTCACGCAGCCTAATGCTGTTCACACATACAGGTCTCCCTTGATTTACGATTGGGTTACGTTCCTGAAAACCCGATCTTAAATAGAAAAATCATATAGCAAACCCTAAAATTAATAAGGTAAATCGGGATGTGTTCTAGGACCAAACCCAAATACCTAAAAACCTATAATATCGTAAATCGGGGCATCGGAAAGTGAGGGAGACCTGTATACCCACACTCAAACACTAGTAACTCAAACTAGATAAGGGTATTAAAATGTAAAACTTGCAAACTAAACAAACCAAAACTGGGAAAAAGACAATATAAAGTCAAATTAACTTATCAAAATCGCTATGTGGAAACAACGCTTACTAAAAATAAAATTATGAAATATTTGAAATATTTGTAACATGGGGCAATTTCCATGGATGGCCTCACTTAGTATACAAATAAAGCCCTAATGAATTACCATTTTTTCCGTATGACCAGGCCAGGCTTCGAACTTATGCCTGTAGCATAGCAATCGAACACCAAACCTACTATAATTCCTACGGTACTAATTCCTTGAACATGACGATAGTGCGTTCTTATGTGTGGAATTAATTTGTTTGGGAAACAGATTAACTTGCTCATGTAGTGATGTACACCCTATGTAGTGGCTTTGTGTTCTTTTATTTCTAAATTATATTTTGTTAAAGTGTTATTTCCACATACCGTAGCGATTTTGATAAGTTCTTTTGCCTTTATATTGTGTCGTTCCTGTTTTGGTTTGATTATTTTGAAAGTTTTACATACCGGTAATAATAAGTACAGTACAGTAGTGCCAACAAACTTGACAAAAATCTTGATCCTTGACCTCTTTGTAACTCAAAGGGGCCTAGAGCAAACTGACTAAATATCCACACCTATTTCCTGGTGGGCTCTTCCCAAATGATAAGATATTTCAGCTTGATTGCTTTCATTCATTTTAACCCTTAACTGGCGGCACCCGGCTATTGTCGAGTGAAATAAATGTGGCCTATGTGGCGGGTCACGGCTATTGTCGAGTGCAATTTTGAGCACGTAATGTGCTCTGAGAGAGAGCGGAGCGGTGGGAGGAGCGTAGATTACCGCTAGATAGACCGCTCGCCACGGCCGCCGTGGACCTACTGAGATTTATTGCACCCTCCTCCACCCTCTCTCACTCGCTACACACGTAATAATGTAAGAAAATTACCGTATTTTAGCGATTTTGCCCTTCGGTTGCACGATCGTTGCAAGACAACCAGTGATCATAGAAGGATGGTTCGGGTGTCATTGGAAAGCTCAATTTATGCCCTTTCAGGGATACATACTTGTATTTTGCTCTGGGTCTTGTTTATGCATGAAAAAGAGCACGGAAACAACCCCATTTATGGTAAAAAAAAAACCCGCTGGGCGGTACATAGAAATTACCGCCTAGGCCGCTCGTAACTTATGAGAAGTTAAGGGGTCAAGATTATTGTCAAGTTCATTTGAGTTTAATTTAATTTTACTTAATATTTTTCAATTACAGAACAAATATTGAACTGACCTTCTCCAATCATCTCTTCATTGTCCTCCAACACTCCCATCTCCTCCACCATTGATGGAGAATTAACTGCCGACTTGTTTTCCTGTTCTTTACTCTTCATTTTCATCTTGAAGGCCTCTTGTTTCTCTCGCTGCCTCCTCTTGCGCTCCTGCTTGTCCTCGTCTGATGCGGGCAGCTTGTGATTGGGTGGACTGTTACACATATCCTCCATAAATTCTGTTAAACTATTAGGTGACGACATTTCTTGATCCAGGGAACTAGTCTTATCCCCGTTCAGATCCATAGATTGGTCACCACTTAACGATTGATCGTTACTTACAACCAGGCCTCCACTTGATAATCTAGAACTGCCGGCCAACCGTAGAGAGGCCCTCGTAGGACTGACTGACTGTTGGTTTAGACTGGCTGTATGTGGGGAACCATATTTGACTCTATTCGTATTAACCTCACTTGTAATAGGAAGTTTGTGGATATTTTGAGGCACAGGTTCGCTATCTTTTATCACAAAACTTTGCTCTTTCTTTTCACTGGTAGGTGACTCAGTTTTGACATTACTGGCAGCGTTTTCCAATGATCTTCTGGTCGCGTACATTGTCCGTTTATCCGTCGCAGCAACTTCCGTTCCCGTAAGTTTATTATTGTTTGAGTTACCATTGACAGTAGGTTCACTATTCCCATTGTGTGGTAATTTCCCTCTGTCACTAATGCACCCTTCACTAGTCTCCTGTTTTATTATTGACTCTTCTTGTTTAGCACACCTTGAAGCTCTGTAAGGTTCTGCACCATTACCACCAGCAGCAGGGGTGTGGCCAGTATCATTACTTGTGTTAGTAGTAGTAGTAGCACTTGTGGTAGTTGATGGTACTGGGATACCGGTACTGGGAACTCTGGAAGGACCTGGGTTATTGGATGGATGTCTCTCACCTTGCATTTGAGAGTTCCCTCCATTCACATTTTGTTCATTCTGAAATCAAAAATGGATATAAATACACGCTAAAAACCCTGAAGGGAAAGGTGTATGCCTCATGTGTTAGAAGTGCAATGACGTATGCCTCAGAATCATGGGCCGTTAAAGTAGAGGATGTCAACAGAATGGAACGTAATGAGATGAGAATGGGGAGATGGATGTGTGGGGCCAGGCTGCAGGATAGAATAACAAACGATGAGCTGAGGAGACGTTTAGGTATCAAGAGTATTAGCGAGGTGATGCGTACAAGTTGTTGTTGTTGTTGTTGTTCCCTAAGCTGCCTGGCCGAACAGCCCCGAGTCCCTGAGAAAGGCCATGGCCATGATCGGGCTTTCCCACAGAGCTCTCATTGAGTGTAGATTGTGTTGTTGGCGTAAGTGGTTGTGTGAAATGCAGTCTTCTATGATGTGTTTAATGGTATGGGGTGCTGTGTTACATCCCGGGCAGGCGTCGACAACGGAGTCATCCAGTCTCTTCTGATAGCTCAGGAGAGCTGGATGGTGTCCTCATCTCAGCCTGGCCAGGTGGACTCTGTCCTCGCGAGGAAGGGAGGATTCGGAAGGATGGATTTCGGGAGGTCGTGCATGCAGCTGCATGTTGTCTGTGAGTGAGTGGATGGATCGGTGAGAGATATGAGTATGGATGTGCGTACAAGTAGACTGGGATGGTATGGACATGTGGAGAGAATGGATGAACAAAATTAGGTGAAAAATGCAGGTCTTTGATTGTGGAGGGAGCTGTAGCAAGGGGTGGACCGAGGAAGACCTGGGATCGGACTATACGTGCCGATCTCAAATCCAAAAACTTGACAAGTGAAGCAGCCCTTAACAGGGTTGCCTGGAACACCGCCATTAGGACAAGAGACTGAAACTGCATGTATGTGTGGAGCACTCAAGTCTTAAAATTGTATGTGTTTTATGTATGTAATTAACAATCTTCCATACTTTTAAATTATCTCATTTAGCTAAAATAGTTTATGGTAAAAATCAATTTACTGTACAGTAAATTACAGTAAAATAAACAAACTTACAAATATACGACACCTTGCTTCCTCAAAAAGCTTCCCAAATTGGACGGCCATGGCAGAAACCACCTTTAGTCTCCCAGACACTGCCCCACCTCCCACTCCAGTGCTATATCCACGATGTGGATAAAAACCATTTTAACACTGAAAGAACATACCCAGAGCAGTCCCTCACCCGGACGGCAGCTCTACTACAATTTTGTTATTTTCTCCACCCCCGTGAGGGCCCTGGCTGGCAGCACACTGAGCACAGGAGTGTTCTGAAGATAGGAACCAATAGTCCACCACTACAGAGGCTGGCTGCACCACCATCAGACAATAGGGTCACCACATATACATGGTAAAACCATTTTGTTATAAAAGATTGTGGTACAGACATTCACACTATACAATTGTACTGTACTGCTCTACATGTACGGCACAAAATCTCCCATTTTTTGTTTAATTTGACAACTTATGGGTGGTTGTGCTAGCGACCCTCCCCAGTGAAATGAAACAAACTAAAGAATCAAACAAATTGCTGTGTAATATGAACGCGATTCATTCATGGCGAATGCCTCGGAGATCAAGGTGTCTGGCAAGAGATAGATAAATGAATAACCTAATAATCAAATACATAGTTATTGGATATTTTTGCTCAATATAAACTGCACTACTGGAATTATATAAATAATATTCAACTGAAAGACTTTAAAAGAGCATATCCGTCTGGATTTTTTTTTTGTAATAATATATATGATTAGTTTGACTACTTATACATTAGATCCAACATCCTTAAAAGAAAATATAGTTATTACATCTTCTATAAACTTTAAATGTTCACAAAGTGACAACTCTTAGCTCTATAACCTAAAAGCTCCAGAATAAACCCTACAAATTATTTCACAACTTCGTTCAGGCTTTGAGAGGGATCTGGTGAACCAGCCACGCATAACTGTGTCATCAAATGTTGGTTGAGGCGACGGTCATGGGAGAACCTCTGTCATGCTCCTACCTAGGGGGTCAAACCGGAACAGTTTTGTTTTGATTGATGCAGTTTTTACCACCATGCACTTCCTGCTTAGGAGCAGGACTAGGGTGGGTGCCCTGATGTTTCAGGGACTTCAGTGGACAGTTGCCACAGTTTGCTAAACCGTACCGTCCACAAACAGCACTGTTGTCTGCCAATAACGCACACTGCCTGATCCGAGCCTCGAACCCTCAATCTCTCGGTTTGCAGGCGAGTGCTCAACCAACCGCGCTACAGCTAGTACAATTTTGTTTTACTTGAATTAATTTGAGCAGAGTAGGCCACCCCCAGCTATGGGCAATGTGCCTGAGTATATACAGTACTGTACATACCTCTGTAGCTTTCTTCATATTTCTGTGACAATCAGTTGAATATGTGGCTTTGTGTTATTTTGTGAGCATGCTCAACAAAGCATAGTGGATGCCTGGTTGCGGTGAAAACCACGAGAGAGAATCAGGGAATACCTAGGTAGACTTAGAAGAGACTTAAGCCGGTATCACACAAGCTCTTTTTCCCTCACCATATATCTTCAACACTGGTCTGGCAACTTATGAGGTCAGCATTCAAAAAATGTCTGTCCCCTAAATTCATCTATCAGTAGTCTAGTTTCCAATACCACTGCAAAATATTCCAGAAAGGTTGCCAGAAAATTTGTAATCATCGAGTGTTGTTGTTGTTGTTGTTCCCCAGGCTGTCTGGCCGAACAGCCCCAAGGTCTCGAGCAAGGCCAAGGCCATAAACGAGCGCCCCCACAAAATCCTCCCGGCTTACCACTAACAAAGCCCGGGTGACCGAAGCCACTCCAAGGCAGGGAGCTGAGGAGGGTGCGGAACCGCCCGGGAAACCAAAGCCCCACCCAAGGCCCTGTGCCCCTCAGCAATTATGAAGGGAAAGTTGAGGGGTGGGAAAAATGTGACGCTTTGGCTCCCAATCTGCCAACTTCTAGGTTGGCAGTAGGGAGGTCAATCCACGGAAAAGACGCCGCCACTTGAGATCTAGAAGATATATAAGTAAAAGGAACAGTCAGAGTAAGCTATGGGTATGGCAGAGATCGCCCAGTTCTCACTCGGATAGACCAGCCCATCACCACATGACTAGAACCCAATCCTCTCAGCATCAGCTAGGAAAGGCCCTAGAAAGCCGCCTTTGGCGGGGGGATAGCTCCCCTATTTCAACTCCTCATCGAGTGTTGACTAGAAGAGCTCTTGTCACTCGTATGATACCGTCTTTACACCAACGTTGTTGGAGTGAGAGTCCCCCTCCAGCTACCACTCAAGTTATAACAAATAAAAGGCCTAAACATCTCAGGATGAATATCTGTTTCGGGTTCAGGTTACCGGATACAACTGCTATACCCTGTTCCAAATAAGTAAGCCAAAACTCTTGAAAATTAACCTCGATGATTCACAAACGACTAGAGTAATCAAGCTAATATTTCTACCATTTGCGCTCTATGGCCTTGGCCTTGCTCGGGACCTTGGGGCTGTTCGGCCAGGCAGCCTGGGGAACAACAACAACAACCATTTGCGAAGAGCCAGACAGGGAATAGGTGTGGTAATTTACAGCCTATTTGCTCTAGCCCTTTTTAAGCAACAGAGGTTACGGTCAACAATTTCTGGCTCACCTACTTGGAACAGGGTATACAGTGGAGCCCCCATCCTAGCTGCTAATCGGTTCTGCAGAAATAGAGCTAGGATTGAAACAGTCAAGATCGGGGCACTGTTCTTATGGGGAAAATTCAATCGGTTCCGTGCTCATGCCAAAATTTGCGTCTTTTTCTATTTGTTGCCTATGAAAACATGTTTTATTGTACACAAATTAAATTTTATGCATTATACTGCATCATATAATACACCATAGAATAAGTTTTTAATAACTAGAAAAAAAAGGCCCAATATCTAAACAATTACCGCACTTTTTCCCAGGGTTAGGCTATGAAAACATGTTTTTTGTCTAGGCTACATCAAATAGCCTAGGCCTAAATCTTATGCATTGTAAATAATAATGTAGACATGGCTAAATGACAGTCCTAACCATAAATACTGTAGATTGGGGCATTGTTTCTATCATGCGAAATTTTTTAGGCCTAGCCTAGGCCTAGGTTCTAAATTCGTCCAGCCACCCCTCAAGTACCCATTTCGCCCCAAATACATCCAATAAATACATATTATGAGGAAAAGACGTATAAATACGTATTATGAGAAGATTACTTACCACACGGATTTTATTATAAATCATTGTCATATTTAGCCTAGCCTAGGCTAACATCGTCTAGGCTAGGCAATTCAATCGCTTTCGTCCGACATGGACTGGTCTTTGCTGTGTTTTGAGCATGAAATTCCTTCATTGCTACCACCAGGCCAACCATCCCTATCACTAGATGTACTAGAGGTTATAATAAACGCGAGAGATAAGGGGTTCAGGCACAAAAAGGCTTGCAAACGGTTGTTTTGTCAACACAGATACTAGCTAAACTGCAAGCGTCTGCTTAGTGATGACATCATACAAAGATGGCGGCATCTTGCGCATTTGACGATCGGATCTCGGATTCACTCGGATTTCGTCTCTAAACGGCAAGCTACTGGCAGATTCTTTGTTATGTTAAAACAAAATTATTGTTTTTGTTTGTTTTCTAGTTTTATGTCGAGTTTTTCGTTATTTTTGCTATTTTTTCGGGTTTCGGCTGTGATTTTGATGCGAGGAACGAGGCTTTTGGCGCGAGAATTGAAATGGGGAATATTTGGTGTGTGGTGCGAGAATTGAATCAACGAAGACCGGTGTAGCGAGGATGGGGGCTCCACTGTAGTGTGACACCGTTTTTTACCTGATATCTCGTCTGCTTCTGTCGCTTGAGCATCATCCTGGTCCGCAGTTGAGCCAGTCCAGTGCTGCTCTCACTGCTTAGAAGTTCCGAGGGTTGAATCTGTGGTGGGGGAGGTGCCGGGGCCTTGCCTATGTAGCGCAGGTAGTCTTTGTTACTTAGACAGCTGCCCAGAGCACTACCGAAGCTCTTTAAGGCTCGCTTCAGACCGTCTGTTACTGCTTCCTGAGAGAGAAAGAGAGAATATGAGTGAGTGAGTGAGTGATGTGAGTATGTGTGCGTGAATAAGGGATTTGCCAATATAACAAAGGTAATCCTTGTTACTCAGCATGTCTAACATGCTCGCACCCAGTCGGGGGACACCTCAAAGACGTATACAGACTAATAAACACACACAACAAAGCCTTTCCAACAGCTTCCTCTATATACAACATCCCTTCTCTGCTATCTACACTTTCCTAACCGTATGGTCCTAGTGTACTGTCTGATGGCGTAATGGGATTCTAAATATAAGAGACAGTTCCCCAGAGCATTGCAGAAGCTCTTTGATGACCCTATCTGGCCTTTTGCCATAACTTTTTCTACTGAAAAATGTACACTTGGCCAGATAATTTCTGTTCCTCATCATGATCTTATGTGTGAAAGTAAAATAGTATGAATGAGTGTGGTTTCTTTTAATTATCAGTTGACTAATTCGATGAGTTAAACACTGCATAAGAAACTACACTCGTAATTCAATCATGCACATTACAAGTCCATGTATAAGATCACAGAGAGGTCAGAACTTATGTGGCCAACTGTACATACAGGTATTTAGCATGAAAGGAAGCTGGGGGTGGGGGTGGTTTAGTATGAAGGGGGTCTGGGGGAGGCATAAGTTTGAGTCAAGGGGACAAACTAAAAATACATTGCTTGGAAATGGCAAAAACAAACAAAATTCTCAAAAATAATTAAGCAAAATACTGTTTCCTACTACAGTAACACCAAGACGTCACACCAGATAGTGTTAAGACTCATTCTAGGCTGTTTGTCAATGCTTCCTGAGAGAGAGTGTGTGTGAGTGAGTGAGTGAGTGAGTGAGTGACTGAGTGAGTGTGACTGTGTGAATGTGCAAGAGAGCCAATGAGTGAATGTTTGAGGTAGAATATGTGTATCATTCTCTCATTTCTAACAATCTATCATCTATTCCTGAGAGAGTGTGAGAGTGAGAGTACATGAATTAGGTATTAGACAGCCATTTCACTCTAAGTTTTGTGTTTCTTAGCTCTTTCACGCACATATGGACGCCAGGGTTGCCGATTAGAAATCAGAAATAGAGTTCTCTCAATCTTATAATTACCTCTCCAAAACAAATTTCTGCCCACAGCTAGCTCAAAGACAACTGCAGAGGTTGAAGTAAATAAACTAAAGGATCCTAAACACCCCTGATGGTCACAAAGGCTTGAAAGTATCCCAGAATAGGCTCAAATGGCATCCTGTGCATGAAAGGGTTAATATACTACTGTAACTTAAGGGGAGGTTTTTAGTTTGGTCCCTAGATATCCTTCAAGCTTAAGATTACACCCCCTTGAGCCCCTTTCAAGATAAATTTGTACATTTTCCAGTAGAAAAATGTTCCGGCTGAAAGCCAGTTCCTCTTAAATTACAGACTCGCTATCGCTCGCCAGGATAAAATCGACACCTAAATGGCACGAAAGGTCTTAAAATTGACAGAAATGGGTTGAGTTCTTAAAATCGTCAAAATAATGGGGGCAAACGTCTTAAAATTTAAAAAACAATGGGGCTAAACATGAGGGAGAAAGGAGTCCCAAAAAAAATCCCTCAAGTAGATATCTCCCCTTAAGATACAGAACATTATTCAGTAATTTAAAAGACTAACCTTCCTAGCCTTCTCGAGGGACAAGGCCTTGCTCCTCATGCCCTCACAGACACCATAACCAATGTCCTCGTGATATACCCCATCCTTCAGTAGAACCTTCACCTTAGCACTCACACCCACGTAGTAACGACTATTGTAATGGTCCACAAAATCTGCCGTAAAAAATAAATACTTCAATCATACAGTATTAACATAACTCATACAGTATACTAATTGCCACAGGCCATAATGCGGTTGGTAGAGAACTCGACTGTAAACTGTGAGGTTGATGGTTCGAGTCTCGGGCCAGCCAGTGTGTTATTGGCAGACACCAATGTTGTTGGTGAAGTTGTGAACGGTGCAGTCTAGCAATCTGTGGCAACTGTTCACTGAAATCTCTGATCATCAGGGCATCCACCCTAGCCCAGCTCTTGACCAGGGAGTGC
Organism: Paralithodes platypus; assembly: GCA_032716605.1. NCBI lineage: Eukaryota > Metazoa > Arthropoda > Malacostraca > Decapoda > Lithodidae > Paralithodes > Paralithodes platypus. The sequence continues at coordinate 2,500,855 of CM064573.1, forward strand.
ATGTTGGTAAAAAAAACGCATCATAATGAAATATTTTGGACAAGAAAGCTGAAATCAATTTAAATTTAAATGTGGTCTACATGAAATAATGATACTGTATAAGCTAATCACATTCACAGGACAATATAGCATACAATAGCAACTTAATAGGGAGAGATGTATGAAATTCTAAGAGGAGATGGGCTTCTTTTCCAGGTCCTCTTTCTTCCTCATGCTTGTTGTTGTTGTTGTTGTTCCCCAAGCTGCCTGGCCGAACAGCCCCAAGGCCCCGAGCAAGGCCAAGGCCATAACAGAACCCTCCCTGCCGTCCACAATAAAGCCTGGGTGACCGAAGCCACTCCATGGCGGGGAGCTGAGGAGGGTGCGGAAACGCCCGGGAAACCAAAGCCCCACCCAGGGCCCTGTGCCCCTCAGCAATTATGAAGAGAAAGTTGACGGGCAAAGGAAAAATGTGACGCTTTGGCTTCCAATCTTGGTAGATTGGGAGGTCAACCCACGGAAGAGACGCCGTCACTTGAGATCTAGAAAATATATAAGTAAAAGGAACAATCAGAGTAAGCTATGGGCATGGCAGAGATCGCTCAGGTCTCACCTCATTCTTATCTCCATTAGTTTTAAGACGTTTGCCCCATTAGTTTGTCGATTTTAAAACCTTTCGCCCTATTTTTTTTTTAAATATTAAGACCTTTTGTGCCCTTTAGGTGTCGATTTTTTTCCTGCCGAGCGATAGCGAGCCTGTAGTTGTGGAGAAACCGGCCCTCGGCCCTGACATTTTTCTACCGAAAAATTTACAAATTAATCTCGTAGGGGGATCTAATGGATGTGTTTTTAAATTTGATGGAGGTCTAGGGACGAAACTAAAAAATAAATGAATATATATATACCGTAAATAAATAGACCCCCCAAAATAACCACTGTCCCCTTAACCTACCTATGGTTTGGTTGGTGACGGAATGGCTCCAGCCATTAAACCCAAAGATCTCGTTAGCCAACGTGATGATGCGCCATCCTTCCACATAGGCGATCCTCTGTCCACCAGCACCAGCACGTTGACTGATAAACCCAGCACCCAACTTCTGTCTCAATACTGCCTGTACTGCTGCCTGCTCCTCACCACTGAACTCAACCTGCAAAAAAATTAGTACGGTATAATCCTGTGTAGAGGGGAGACCTGTACTGTACTTATATCTCAATAATTTGGTAATTTACAATATTTTTTACATTTTACATTCATAAATAGTCCACTAATATACTGTACGAGATTAGGTTAGGTTAGATTTTGGTTAGGTTAAAGATATTGTTCAATGTCCCCCTCAACATATTATTGTATCCAACGGCAGTCAAAATAGACAGGAACATGATGGCAGGCATCTGCCGCCGCTCCACATAATGTAAACAAGGCGGGTGGTACTCCCAAACTCTACATTCTTGCCAATGTTTCTTAGTAAATAGGCATCTGAAAAACAGTTCTCCTCGCTACACAGGATCTTACCAAAAAATGGTACCTTTATGTACAGTACCGGTACCAGTCAACAATAACCACAATGAACAACATTAAAAAATCAGTGGAAGGTCAAAACTATTGTACAGCATACAGTAATACAGTACGGATTATATAGGCCTACCGAGGGCGAGGGCTGTCGGAAGTGAGTATTTACCTATTAACCTGGGATCGGACTATACATGCCGATTTCAAATCCAAAACTTGACAAATGAAGCAGCCCTTAACAGGGTTGCCTAGAACATTAGGACAAGAGACTGAAACTTTTATGAAAAATTTATGTACGGTATGTATCATGTATGTATCCAATAATAGGTTTGGTTAGGGAAAAATATGTTTTTGCCCCTTACTGTTAAAATATATGAGAATGTCAATAAGTCTTGGGTGGATGCAAGCCAGGGGGGGGGGGGGGCCCTTAACTAATTTTGCATTCCATGGCAAACGGTTATACATACATAACATTTTAAGACTGAGTGTTCCACACATACGTGCAATTTCAGTCTCTTGTCCTAATGGCGGCGTTCCAGGCAACCTGTTAAGGGCTGCTTCACTTGTCAAGTTCTTAGATTTGAGATCGGCACGTATAGTCCGATCCCAGGTCTTCCTCGGTCCACCCCTTGGTGCAGCTCCCTCCACAATCACAGACCTGCATTTTTTCACCCAATTTTGTTCATCCATTCTCTCCACATGTCCATACCATCCCAGTCTACTTGTACGCATCACCTCGCTAATACTCTTGATACCCAAACGTCTCCTCAGCTCAACATTTGTTATGCTATCCTGTAGCCTGGCCCCACACATCCATCTCACCATTCTCATCTCATTACGTTCCATTCTGTTGACATCCTCTACTTTAACGGCCTATGTTTCTGAGGGATACGTCATTGCACTTCTAACACATGAGGCATACACCTTTCCTTTCAGGGGGAGAGGCATTCTTTTCATGGTCAGGATTGGCAGCAGTTCTCTGAACTTCCCCCAGCCACATCTAATTCTAGCAACAGTGGCAGCCTCGGCCCCACCACCGGCAGAGATGGTATCTCTTAGGTAACAAAACTTGTTCACCAGCTCCAATGACTCATTTCCAAAATTCACAGCCACAGGATCATCACTTAACACAAGCTCGCCTTTGCACACTACGCACTCAAATTTCTCTATTTCTGACTTATCCTTCGGCAGGGGTCTCTTTATTCTACTACAGCGCTTACTCCCATGGTGTACCCAACATCGACAGATGCTACATTGAATTGAGTTAACGCCCACACCCTTTCCACACACTGCACATGGGTATGCACCGCTCTTTTCCACATTGCCTCGTCTCAATCTACAATGCATAACCTTAGTTTTGTTATTAGTGCGTTGTTATGTGTGCAATTAGTTTGCTTGGGAACCAGATTAACTTGCTCATGTAGTAATGTACACCCTATGTGGTGGATTGTGTTCTTTCATTTCATAAATTTTATTTTAGTAAGCGTTGTTTCCACATAGCGATTTTGATATGTTGTTTTGACTTTATATTGTCTTTGTCCCAGTTTTGGTTTGACTTTGTTTGCAAGTTTTACATTTTAATTTAATTATTGACTCTTAAACCCTTGCTCGCCATGCCCTCTCTCCATTCTCTGAATTTGGCCTCAGCATCTTGCATACTGTCAGCTATTAGAACTAAATCGTCTGCGTAAAACAGTTCCAACGGGAGTCCGCCTCTAAAAACTCTAGACAGTGCCTCCAAGACCATAATAAAGAGGAGGGGGCTTAACACTGAACCCTGATGGACTCCAACACGGACTGCGAACTCATTACTCAGTACACCCTTCACCCTCACCGCACTTCGCGAATCCTTACATCTTTATTAGCACACGCACCAGCCACTCTTCCACACCAAGTTTCCTCATAGCCCACTGCACAACATCTCTAGGCACCCTATCAAAGGCCTTCTCCAGGTCTACAAACACAAAGTAAAGATCCCTGCCTTTTAGTAAGTATCTTTCCTGTATCTGCCTGACTATGAAGATAGCATCTGTTGTACCCCGTCCTGGCATAAAAAGGGGTACAACCCCATTATATTCTCTTTAGCCTTACATTATCCCTGATCTTCATAACCCGTGCTCTTTAGATTTTTGGATAATGGGTAAATACTTATTTCCTGTAGTCCTAGCTATAAAACAACACTGTAGGCTTCTATCTATCTATCTATTGCCGGACGCTTTACGAGGGTGGCCATACACAGAATGCCCCCAACCGGACCTATTCCCTGTGAGAGGGACAACCCGAGCCAATTTAGTGAAGGACTTACAGGATTGACCACTCAATTTAGGATCCGTCCGACTCCGAGGCCCTCTGTGTATCTTGTTAGCACTATTTTTCTACAGTGGTGTTCGGCTAATCCATCCACTAACCTGCCTTACCTTTAGGTAAGCAGTACGGATTTGTATCATGTTTACTCCCCTAGACAGCTTGCCAACCAAGGCTGACGAGTCCCATCCACCCGGATTTGTATAAGGCTGTCTCCCATAGATGAGTTGCCAACCAAGGCTAACGAGTCCCATCCACCCGTAACACTGTAGGCTTATATATAATCAAATAAAAAAAAAATAATGATCGATACCCTAAAATCCTAAATGGCCGTCACAAGGTAAAAATTTGCCCGATTTAAAGTTAATACAGTAGGCTAGGCTATAAGCAATAAAAGCAAGGACAATGTTATCATTTGGATCAAAATCAGGGACCTCAACCTTTTTGTTTTATACAGTATATATACCGGTACGGCGGTACCTGGTACATTTATTATGGTCCATACTTCATTGTTATATACCGGTACTGTATGTCCCGACCAGCGGAAATGTGTTTTCATGGACTTTATAAACACTTTAAAATCTAAACTCACCCAACTTATTTTGCAAAATTGGGGGGTCAAACCCTAATTAGGCCCCCTACTGGCAACATAGATGCTGATTTCAATAAGTCACGAAGGGGTGAGCCTGGGGGGCAAACTTGGCAAAGCCCCCCTCAACCTATCGTGTATTCCATGGCACTAGTCACGGCAAGAATGTAGAGTTCGGGTGTACCGCCCGCCTTGTTTACACTACGCGGAGCGGCGGAGGACGCTTGCCATTATGTTCCCGACTATTTTGACTGCCGTTGGATACAATAATATGTATTGCCAGCAGGGGACAAATAACCAAAAAAATCGCCGTCAAAATAGGCTAGACGCGAACTTAACCGTGGCGATTGACCATTGGACCATGTAAACATGACAGCGGTGTCGAACATTTGCCATTGGATAATACAATAATATGTTGAGGGGGGGCTTTGCACCCCCTCACCACCCCCATGACATATTAGGCCTATCATCATATATAGGCCTATTGCTAGTAGGATAGGGGGCAAATAACCGAAAAAAATCGCAGTCAAAATAGACGCGAACTTAACCGCGGCAATCGACCTATGTAAAGTTGACGACCATACGCTCGGACACTAGGCTACACTAAAAAAAAAAAATTAGGTAAATACTGCCGCTACATCCATAGGTGTAATCCTGCGTAGCGGGTAGACCTGTATTTATTTCAATAATTTAATAGGCCTGATGTTACAATAAATTTTTAGATAATCTTCAAGGACACTACATCTGCCTTATTAGAAACAATTTATTAGGGAAAATAGGCACCAACAGATTCGCCATATTTTTCTCCATATAGTCCGCATGGAGGATTTTCGTTATCGACAAATTGAAAAAATACCCTTTTCACAGAAAAATACTGTACACCAAAAATCTGTCAAAGATGTCAAATAGCGGGGGTGTGGGGGCGGCAGCCCCCACCCATAATACTAGGATAGGTTAGGTAAGGTTGTTAAGTTAGGTTAGGCTAATGTTCTTTCAAAGGGGTATGGGCTAGTAAACACTAGGATAGCTTATACCCAGTCAGAAGTAAGAAGAAGAAGATTCCTGCTGTAGTCTCCTTGAATGCTACCCATTTTTATATTTTACATTCATAAATAGTCCACTAATAGACTATACTAGGTTAGGTTAGGTTAAAGATATTGTTCAATGTTTCTTAGTAAATAGGCATCTGAAAAACAGTTCTACCCGCTACACAGGATCTTACCCATCCATCCCCTAGTCACTAGTGGGGCCCATCATCCATGTATTAAAATTGTTGGATAGGCTAATGGTTAATAGGCCTAGTCACTAAATACACACAGTAAGCTAGGCCTAGCCTATAACAAACATTTATGGTGAAATTGAGTTTGGTGACTTTGGTCCAGCTGATCACATTGACCAAAAGCAATTAGGGTAGGCCTAATTGTTTAGTAGAAGGCCTTTTTTCTAGTTATTAAAAACGTATTCTATGGTGTATTATATGATATATAGAAGCAATAGAACTGTTAAAATGACCTGGGAAGTGTATATTAAACCAAATACAAAACTAAGAGCAGTGGAAGTGACTTGGAGGGGGAGAGAATCCGAAAGAAAATGGGGTAAATGTTTATCACCAACCAGTGACGAGTTTTTCAGGTTATTTTTTGTTGTTTTTTATATTTTATTTGATATACAGTGTTGTTTAATACCAAGGACTGTCGCATTTTACTATTTTCCCATTATCCATCAATCTTAAGACACGGCCCCCGATAGTGGGGAGGGCTATGAAGATCAGAGAAATTGCGGGGTAAAAGGCGTAAATAAAGGGGTAATATTGGAAGAACTCTGAAAATACAATATTTAAAAGTAACAACACCTGAAAATGGAAAAACCCGAGCCAAGTTTTGACCAAACTTGGCTCGGGTTTTTCAATTTTTCAGAGTGGTTGATAATTGATAATTGGTTGATAATTTGATGGAAGGCTGTGATTAGTTCCAGGAGTGACTGGAAGCATTGTGATTGGTTCATGCTATGGTTCATGATTCCTAAAAAGACCGCTAGGTGTAGTGACGTTCGACTGAAAGATTGAGGGTAAGAGCTCCCGAACGACGGCCATTGTGTACTATTGCGCCGCGGCCATCGACAGGGAGGTATTTTTTACAGTTTCTCGTATTTCACTTATAGGCTAACGAATTTGCGACGGTAGCCTAAGTACATATAGCCTACACCAACAAAGTATCGTTCATGAAAGTGATAACACACTAATAATCATCGATGGGGCCCGTCACTGGGCAGTGGTTGGTCGGTAACTTAAACCGGAAATGGATTTTTGAGCACAGACTAAACCAAAAATACACTAGGCCTACTGTCGGCTATTTACATAGCTGGTCATTAACCTAACCTAACCTAACCTAACCTGGGCATCCTGGGGGGCAGTGGCGGGGGCTGCTGCCCCCAGTCTCCCCAGATCCCTGCTGGTCTTGGGTTGAAGTGATAAAAAACACATAGGCCTATCTCTTACCTCATTTGGCCTAGGCCTATTCAAAGTTTTGTATTTGGTTTAATATACAATTCCCAGGTAATTTTAACAGTTCTATTGCTTCTATATAGGCCTAGGCCTATCATATCCTATAATAGCCTACACCATAGAATACGTTTTTAATAACTAGAAAAAAGGCCTTCTACTAAACAACTACGGCAATTAGGCCTATTATCCTATACCGAATTACCGATAGCCTAGGCCTAAGTAGCCTAAGCTAGGCTACAAATACAGGATTTTGCATTTTCCCTTTGGTGTGAAAGACAACAAAGCACCTCAAGATGAAAAAAAAACCATACAGACATTATTAATCATTGTTAAAATAGTGTGTAGCCAAGGCAGCCAGGTACTAGCTTAGTAGGCCTATGGGGGTCATTGCTCCCACCCACACTTAGGGCCTACACAAACAAAATCAGCGAAATGTTACGATGTTGGGATAATAAATGGCTATACTTACCCTGCCAAAGACGGGTTGGTGGTGAGGGGGGTCCATTATAGTATTAGTAGGCTAGTAGTGGTAGGACGGGGGAGGCACTATAATAGGAACCACCACCACCACCACACTACCACAACACAGCCGCCATAAACAATGACATTTGCCACTCCTCTACCAAAGTATTTTAGCCTTCTGGGTCCTTATGCCGGCTATTTACGAGCTACTATGACCATGGGATAGTATTTCAAGAGGCACCGTCATCCTAATAGAGTAATTTGGTATTAAATAAGGACTTGGGCCAGTGTTTGGGACATTGAGAATAAATTACGGCTCTAATAAGTTTCATAACTAGTATTTTAATATACATTGACAACACACAATGATATTAGAGTTCATAATACAACCTGCAAAGATGTCATTATAATCTATGAGGGCAAATAGGCCCAAGTTTAATTGTCGAAACTAATTGTCGAACTAGTGTAAAGCTGTGAACAAAGGATTATTCACAATAATCAGCATATACGAGATCAATAACATCAAAAGAAACACTGATGCACAATTTAAATACAATATAACACCCATAAATTGCCGTTACAACCATTTTAGGTGAACTATTAACAGCTCAAAGTTTGGCGCATGTCGTTCGTCATTGATGGCGCCATTTTCAAATAACAGCTTTACGGCCGCACTGTGTTTCAGATTTTACACAGTTCATACCACATAATTTGCTTCATGTTTAATACCCACGTACCAAGTTGTACAATAACAACACTCTATGGGTTTCATAATAACTAAATTTAGCATGTGGCATATATGTATGCATGTACTGTATGTAGTGTTGTTTTCTGTGACTATAGTCCATTCATTATAAGTAGGCCAGACATTGTAAACGTTAACCTGTGTAACTCAATAAGGGCTAGAGCAAATGGGATGTAAACCTCCACACCTATTCCCTGGCTGGCTCATCTGAAATGGAAGAAATATTTACTTGACTACTATGGTTCTTTTTTAGTTATGAGGGATTGGGGTCAGGATGTCTACCCTAACTAAAATGAACAGGGTATAGTGAATGGCATCTTGAATTCATGACCATCGTCTATCTAAGACTTTATCCTTGGGTTCTTATTAATGATGCTGGAGAGGATCTCGTCATCATTAATTGAAGTAGGAATTTCTGCCAAGGTTCCTGTCAAGACTCCCTCTCCCCTTGAAGGGAAATATGTACACTTCAAGTATTAGAAGCACAATGACCTATGTTTCAGAAACGTGGCCAGTCAAAGTGGATGATATCAACAGAATGAAACATATGCAGATGGGAATGGGGAGATGGATGTGTGGGACCAAACGACAAGATAGGATATCTAGTGAAGAGCTGAGGAGAAGGTTGGGTATCAAGTGATGAATGTCTACATAAGGTAGCAGATGGTATATGATTAAAGTTATATTTTTTCTACACAGGGTGTCTACCAAGGCCGACAAGTTCCATCTATGTGAACCAGGTAGTCCCCTTTTATGATATAAAAAAGTTACAGAAGTAGAACTATACTTATTCCTCTGTGGTACGTCAGAGACCCCCATGTGTGTGTCGGAGTCATAAACTATTGAATTGTGAGCCTCCCACACCTAAGAAGGGGTTAAGGATTACCATTTCTGGCTTTCCCTTCATAATTATTGAGGGGCTTTGGTGTCCCGGGCGTTTCCGCACCCTCCTCAGCTCCTCGCCTGGGAGCAGCTTCGGTCACTTGGGCTTTCTTAGTGGTAGACAGGAAGGGTTATGTGGGGGTGCTCGGTTATGGCCTTGGGGCTGTTCGGTCAGACAGCCTGGGGAATAACAACATAAAAAAAAAATAATAATAAATAAAAAAAATAATTTGTACTGAAAAGAGTGAAAATAGTTGGTGAAATTTTACCAACAGACTACTCTACTGTACCTCCCAAGGACGCGTGCCCCCAGGGAGGGAGCAGGGGATAGTTGTGGCGGTTTGGCTCCCGGAAACTGCTCCCCACGGTCGGCAGCCCGCTGTCCTCCACTGTCGGTGATCTTGTCCTCGGACGGGAGGGTCGGCAGCCACCCATGGTCGGCAGTTCCGGGAGGTGGTCCCACGGCGTAAACGTCGCCACTCCAGCGTAGACGCCACCACTCCAAACACTAAATTGGAATAACTTCCTACAAACACTCGATCACAAAACAAACCCCAAAAAACTCTACAAAACACTAAACAGCATCACACTTTCCAACAGCAACACAACACAATCACATGCTGCAATCACAACAACAGACTCTACGCCTTCACGTAAACAACAAGCAAACACTCTCATCAATCACTTCTCTCATGTCAGTCACCTAAAACCCCACAAAGACGACCGACGTGTCATCCGACGAAAAAGACAATTCCCCACAGACCCTGACTATACACCCTTCACCAACAACCAGACAAAGCATATCATCAACAATCTCAAGCTCTCACCCGCCTGTGGCCTAGACAACATAAGCAACATTCACCTCAGACACCTGGGACCACAAGGCATACAAGCACTCACTAACATATCAAACTACAGATACTCACACAACACAATACCAGACATCTGGAAGCATGGTATCATCATCACATTCCCCAAACCTAACAAAGACCCCACACTACCCTCCTCACACCGCCCTATCACACTCCTTTGCACCCCCTCCAAAAGTCATAGAGTGCCTTGTACTACAACTGATGACACCTGATTTACCCCTTTCTCCAACACAACACGGCTTCAGGCCATTGCACTCCACAAACACTCTTCTTACAGACCTTACACAAAGAGCTTTTGACGGCATCAACTCAGCTAGACCACCACACAGATCAGTACTTGCCACACTCGACATTAGTAAAGCCTTCGATGCCATCCCCCGCCACAACCTAACAAACAAAATCTACAACACAAACATGCACAACAACACAAAAAGATGGCTGGCCAACTTCTTAGCAGGCAGATGTGCACACGTATCTTTTGCCGGTCAGTCATCTAGCATTAGAAATTTCCCAAACGGAGTCCCGCAAGGATCCGTCCTGTCGCCCGCACTCTGCAATCTGTACATGCATGATATAAATACACCAAATTCACCCCAAATAACCATAGCCTCCTACGCAGATGACATAACACTCACAAGCACGCACCAAAACCCAGACACAGCAACAAGACTCCTTCAAGGCTATCTCGACACATTACATGAATGGTGCACTACAAACAGACTCAATTTAGCCCCAGCTAAATCCACTACAACCCTCCTCACAAGCTGGACAGGAGAGCACGATTACGTCCCGGGACTCAACATAAACAACACACCCCTAACACACACACACACACCCAAAATCCTAGGAGTAACATACGACACCCAAATGACATTCAAACAGCACACCACAAACACGAAAAAGAAACTGACACCCAGACTTAACGCCCTCAGATCACTTGCCCACACGAAATTTGGACACAACAAAGAAACCACCACCACAGTCTACAAACAATACATAAGATCAGTTATGGAATACGCAAGCCCGGCCTGGGCTTCTAACTTAGCTGAAACACATCAGAAGACCTTACAGACTATTCAAAATAAAGCCCTGAAAATCATCACAGGATGCACAGCTACGACACCCACAGATCACCTACATCAAGAAATCAAAGTTCTCAAAGTCAAAGATCATCTAGAAATGAGAGGCACACAATTCCTGGCAGCAGCCTCCACGAATCAACACCACCCACTACACTACATGGCAACACACCCACAGACACCAAGAAATATCAAAACAACACCCAGCACACGCTGTCACACACAAATACTATCTTCTCTCCCTCCCTGCCCACCCCAAACCAACTTCCGGAAGCACATCCATACTCATATCACTCGCCGTTCCATCCACTCACTCATAGACAACACGCAGCTGCAAGCACGACCTCCCGAAATCCATCCTTCTGAATCCTCCCTTCCTCGCGAGGACAGAGTCCACCTGGCCAGGCTGAGATGCGGACACCATCCAGCTCTTCTGAGCTATCAGAAGAGACTGGATGACTCCGTCGTCGACACCTGCCCGGGTTGTAACACAGCACCCCATACCATTAAACACATCATAGAAGACTGCATTTCACACAACCACTTACGCCAACAACACAATTTACACTCTTTGAGAGCTCTGTGGGAAAGCCCGACCATGGCCATGGCCTTCCTTAAGGACTCGGGGCTGTTCGGCCAGGCAGCTTAGGGAACAACAACAACAACAACAACTGTACCTCCCAGCCCCTCCCCCACCTCCCAACTTTCCCTATAATACTTCTACCATAATAACACTATAGTCAGTAGGCTGCTGTCAGTGCACGAGGCAACAACATTCACTCTAGCAGTTCAGGTGAGACAGTCAACTTATAATATTATATAAACTTGTCTGTTATATATTTAACCCTTTGAAGAATAGAGATTATGCCGCATATTGACAGTATATTCTGACATTCATTGGACGTTTTTGTACAGTTTCGGAAGGATCTGTGGGAATCACAAGAATATGAAAGACTATCTCAATTAACCCTCTTCAATATATCATTCCTAATCTGAATAAAATCGTTTAATAATAGACAGAACACAGAAAAGAAATGCGTAATCGGATCTTGAAAGGGTTAAATTATCTCCAACGTCAGTGTTAGAAATTATGTGATTATTTAGGGGAAGGTGGGTCGTTTTTCTAGATCCCCTTCTCCCTCATGTTTATAACCATTAGTTTTCAGTTTGTTAGAGGTTTGCCCCGTTAGTTTGTCGATTTTAAGACCTTTCTCCCCATTCCGTTGTCAATATTAAGACATTTCGTGCTATTTAGGTGTCAATTTTTTTCCTGGCGAACAAGTGAGCCTGTAATTTTGGAAGAACCGGCCTTCGGTCGGGACATTTTTGTACCGAAAAATGTACAAATTAATCTAGAAGGGGGATCTAATGGATGATTTTTTAAAGTTTGATGGAGGTCTAGGAAAGGAAACTAAATATATATATATATATACAGTATATATATGAAAAAATAGACCATAAAGTGAACCATCCCCCCTTAATTAACGTATGTCTATTAGCCACTCGTTCTTTGGTTTGTTTGATAACAGGATGTCTAAAAACAAAATATATTGATGGTTTTAGAAGAAATGTCAGTGGCTTCATGTAGTACCCATTAATAAACTATTCGTTTATAGATGTATATGTATGTATATACTCAGGCACATATCCCTTAGCTGGTGGCCGACTCGAGACAGAGCCCGAACAGAAACAACATTTAAAGTTCCAATTCTTAGGGTCCGGGACCACTTTCGCGTTCCCTCGCCCGATCGATTGTAGCCTAGACAATGTGACAAGTGAGTAAGAACTAGTATATAATGTATAAATAAAAACACCATTTGAAGAGGAGCACTTATAAGGGGGGGGGAGGGGGAGACTATTTTTCTGGATCCCCTTCTCCCTAATATTTAGCCCTACTAGTTTTGAGATTATAAGACCTTCCCCCATTAGTTTGGTGATTTTAACACCTTTCGCCCCATTTCGTTGTCAATTTTAAGACCTTTCGTGCCATTTAGGTGTCGATTATTTCCTGGAACGGGACATTTTTCTACCGAAAAATTTACAAATTTATCTTGTCTAGGGGGGTGTTTTTCTAAGCTTGATGGAGGTCTAGGGAGGAAACTAAAAAAATATATGAATACATGAATTAATAGACCAAACAAACGGCCAGCCTCCCCTTAATAAACAACGTTTCGCTGACAGCTATTTCAGGTCAGCTATTTGTGAAACGTTGCCAATGAAGTAGTCCTCCTCAAATGGTATTTATATTAATTCTGTCACCTTTTCGGAGTTAATTTTCATACTATACCTTGTTCTTTATACGTTGGCCAAAAATCTCGACCACTAACCTCTATAACTTGAAAGGGACTTGAGCAATTGAGCTGGGCTACCACACACAGATTATAAACACTAACCATTACACCAAATATCATAACTCAACCATACAGATAGTTGTTGTTGTTGTTGTTGTTGATAGTGATAACAAGTGTATTCCGTGATATAAATCAAAGGTTCGTTGACCTATGTAATTCCCACCATAGAAGTAGTTTGATAATATACATAATTATTCTATAACTAATAATATGATACACATAATTATTCTATAACTAATAATAACACCGACGTAACATAACAATTATGAACCTTGTAACAATACCAACAATGTGAACGATAAATGGCCTCATTGTTGGCACATCATTTAAGAATAATTACACCAGTGTTGCTAATATTTGTATGTAATTATAAACATGTAGATTACAAAAAGGCCAAGACATGTTAATCATTATAATATTTAGGTCGTAGCTTTGTGTAACGAAATATGAACATGGGAATAAGTTACGGTGTGTGGCCGCAAATTGAGGTATTAACTATAGTCGGTTTCTTTTCAACTGACGATAAATTGCAAAGTTCCCATCAAAATTTCTCAGTTAATTTGTAGATTTTGTAGTGAAATATGACGCTAATTATATAAACTTGACCTTAACATGATGCAGAACCCTAGTAGTTTCATATGTTTCCATTAAGTATCGAAAAATTAGCTGCTCAGGGATTCAATTTACCGTCAGATGAAATGAAACAAAGTATAGAAACATAAATAGCAACAGCAATAACAGCCCATCAGAAAAGGATGCTTTTACCTGTACATCGGTGACACTGTGGAGCTACCTCAGTGAAGCACATAATGTATGCAATAGTAAACTAGTGATCTCTCTCTCTCTCTCTCTCTATATATATATATATATATATATATATATATATATATATATATATATATATATATATATACAAACATACATTCACAGCAGTAGACCTGTAGGGTGGGGTAGACAGGTACTCGTACTTTTCCTACGGTAATTGTAAGTTTCCGTCATAACAAAGCTTAGATGACAACACAAACAGAGTGAACAACAATGGTCCCGGTCATATCACTCTCTGGAGGGAAAGCAACAAATACTACCTGTGTAAACTCCAGACCTTTGTTGTTAGTGGTGGTGTTGTTGTTGTTGGTGGTGGTGGTGGTGGTGGTGGTGGTGGTGGTACGTGTTGTTGGTGGTGATGTTGTTGTTGTTTTTGGTGGTGGTGTTGTTGTTGTTGGTATTGTTGTTGTTGTTGTTGTTGTTGTTGGGTCTGTGTCTCATATATACCCTGTTCCAAATAGGTAGGCAGGAAATCGTGAACCCTAACCTCTGTAACTCATAAACGACAAGAGTAATCGACCTAATATTTCTACCATTTGGGAAGGGTCAGCCAAGGAATAGGTGTGGACATTTACATTCCTCTTATAATTACAGGCTCGCTATCGCTCGCCAAGAAAAAATCAACACCAAATGGCACGATATAGGTCTTAAAATTAACAACGAAATGGAGCTAAAGGTATTCAAATCGCCAAACTAATGGGCCACACGTCTTAAAATGTCAAACTAATGGGCTAAACACGAGGGAGAAAGAGGTCCAGGAAAAACGACCCATCTCCCCTTAATCCCTTTGTATTTTTCTCCCGAACCTCTTCCCTCCATCTTCCAAACTAATACACCCATAAACAGTCTACTCAGTTCAACATATCTGATTCCTCCACACTCCTATTTAGTATTAAGCTGGGCCTATAATAATTATTAGGCCTTGTAATTGGGGTTGGGTGTGAGAGGGATCTGCCTTGTGTGGGCCAATCGGCTTTCTGCAAACTACCATTTTCTTATGTTCTTATGTCCTATTTACATATGAGATCTATTTGCTAGCATGTTATTACTTATCTAAAAGTCCTCCCAATCCTTTCTTTCCAGACCTTCCCTCTCCCCATTCTTGACCCACCATCATAGTTCATCCACTCATCACCCTTGTTCCCTTCTAGGTCATTAGTATTTAATTCACATTCTTTATAACTTTAGTCCATCCTTCCAGAACCCTCACACTTTCCTTCAAGACTCCAGATACCCTTCCAGACCCAGCTTTTTATTCTTTGACCACTTGCGAGTTTCAGGTTATAAGGAAGTAAGAGCTGTAGAAATCGAAGGTAAATAGAAATGCAATTATGTAGGTTTCTAATGGCTAAAGAGTATGTTGAATTGGGTTTTATGTATTTATAAATGTACTACAACCGCATTTTAACAGGTAATTCTGCTGAATATCAATATCTACAGCTCCAACTTCCTTATGGAACAAAACTCGCAAGTGGTCAAATAAGCCTTCCCTAGCTACTCACCCCCTCTCCCTCCTCCACATACAGTAATTTGCCATCCCACCAACACCTCCTGGTCCTCCCCTTCCCACTGACTGGTTGAAGAATCACATAATCGCCCACGGCACAACAACACCTCATAAACAAAGGAGAAAGTTCCCCCCTACTGTTAATAAGCGTGCAGCCCAACCCCGCAACTACGACATTCACTTTCAATTGGAGTATATCGTACTAATCATATGTATGTATATATACTCAGGCACATAGCCCACAGCTGGGGGTGGCCGACTCCAGACAGAGCCCGAACAGAAACAACATATAGCTGCATAAGTTCAAGTAGTTAACAAGCAATTGATCTATTAAGAGAGATAGAGAGAGGAGAGCTACTGTCACATACTATTGCCTACTGGGATTGGATGTCAGACATATAGGCCCGAATTCAGAACAGTGGTTTAAACCTCCTCGCTGGTTTAAACCTGAGATTGAAACTCAATCCAGGACTATCGGTATTCAGAATGAAATCCTGAGCCGCTTATCCAGTCAATCCGCGGATTACTCGATCCGAGGTTTAAACCTGCGGGATTCGGGCCGTAGTAACTACAGTATTTGTAGCCAAGCCAATAATGCTCTCTAACATAGTCAAAACATGAACCAAACTATTATTTAATGTTAAATACAGAACAATATTCTTCAAAGTACTATCCTGTCTCGCTATACATATAGGAATATAACGATACATTCTCTCCACTGTCTCGCTACACATCAATCACTCACTGTACCGAAACACTATCTACTTTCAGTACTACAATCAGGGAGCCTCATCCATTACTTCACGATGATGATCGAGTGACTGCAGTGAAAGTCCCTCCAGTCATCACTTCCTCAACCAGCTCACTCACTCGGCCCACCACAAAAAACATTCACTTTCTTTGGTTCAGTGTATAGTCATTGATGGCTTGATATCAGGGCGATCATTCATTCCTTCAAGTAAGCAGTTTGCATTCACTCGAATTGCAAAGAAAAATGAATTGCATTAGTCCTACATTAGTCTATTGAAGAACGTCATCACACCTCACACCACTAAACCAATATTTACTATACATCATCACACCTCACACCACTAATATACCACACTAAACCAATATTTACTACACGTCATCACACCTGACACCCTCCCTGCCTTTCACTGTCATAAAAGTCACCACAACACTACCGTGGGGCCGGTGACCTGTGTGGGGAGCAAGATGCGAGGCCTAGTGATGATGATGATGATGGTGATAATGATGAAGGGAGTGGAGAAAACTGATGCTACTTGTGGACACTGTAATGAGAGGCTCAAGGTGTCTCTTATATGTTGTATATTCGAGGGACGTTGCTGTGTCTTGTAAGTATAGTGTAGTCTTGTTGTATTTTAACTATATATTACACACACACAAATAAATGCACACCCACAATTTGCATGTAGCCTATATGGGGGCCACATACAGTGTGTGATTTTTTTTTTTTTTTTTTTTTTTTCCCCTATATTCCAACTACTTCCTCTCGGGCATAGGCCGAGAGCCCTTACAATCCACCGCGCAACACAGTGAAGCCCGTGAGGTCTCGATTAATAATGTGTATGTGTTTGTGAGTGTATGAGTTAGTATGAGTAAATGGAGAGAGTAAATATATGTGAAGATTAAGTATATTGTGTATGTGGATATTGTGCAGGATTATATATAAGTAGAAATGTATGTGTTTGGGTTTGGAGTGAGTATGAGTGTATTTTAAGCTTGTGAGTGGAAGTTTGTGATGGGGAGATTATTAATTAGCGATAATTATTCGCTGACCAAGAGTTGGATATATGTTGATGGTGAGATGTAGAGGGAGAAAGAGAGATAGTTATATCATGCTGTGTGACTGATCTCTTTTATCTATCATACTTACCCATTACAATATTCCTTTAAATTCGAAGGTGCTACACTTAGCAGGCATCATATCAGAGAGGGTAGAATATATATGGAGAGTAAGAGCATCTTTGATATGTGTTCATTGGGCGTTCCTCTTACATTAGGATTATCATTTATGACAATGCCTTGGGAATAACCTTCATATGTAGTAATTGCTATAATTCTTCTTTATATATATATATATATATATATATATATATATATATATATATATATATAACATAACATTAATACATTTCTAGCACCAGGCAACAAAGGCCATATGGCACTAAAGCAGGAAACGGATAGTGTTAGAAGGAAAGGAATTTAAATATCGTGAAGGAGCCTGAGAGAGGAAAGGAAAGCCATTACGTGGTCAACGGAAAAGAAAGGGGACTCTGAGAGGATATCGGCAAGACAAGGACGACGACCAAGGGAAAATAACGTCGACGGGCCGAAGAAAAGAGAGGACAGTCAAGGAAAATGTGAGAAATAGAAAGCTGAACACCACACCGGGAGCAAAGTGGTGGAGGCGAGCAGGACATGAGGAAGGAGTGGGTAAGTCTGGTATGGCCTATCCGAAGCCGGGCCAACGCAGTCTCCCAACGGCGAACACGGTGAGAGGGGTCAGCCCAGGCAGAAACGGAAGCCTTAACAGTGCGGAGCTTATTAGAGGAAAGAGAAGACCACATGGTTTGCCAGCGAGACAGGAGGAAGGCAGAGATAGCTGGATAATAGTCAGAGGCGGGAATAGAGAGAGAAGTTGATCTGACTGCCGCAGCGTCGCGAGCGAGAACATCAACCTGCTCATTTCCACGGACACCAACATGGCTAGGCACCCAACAAAATTGGACAACCTTCTTCCGAGCAGAAAGACTGACAAGCCAATCTTGGATGGCAAGAACCAACGGATGGACAGCAGGGAAAGACTGCAAGAGAAGAAGGGCACTGTAAGAGTCAGAAAAAAGAGTAAAGGAGGAAGAAGGAAAGAAGCACATGAGACGGACGGCAAAGAAGATAGCGTAAAGTTCGGCAGTCAGAACACCAGCTGGAGAAGGGAGAGAATACTGATAAGAACGAGAAGGAAAAAGGATGGAAAACCCGACGCCAGAAGACGAACGGGAGCCATCAGTTTAAACCGGGGTAGAAGAAGAATGCTGTGTAAGGTGTACAAGGAAACGAGAACAAAGAACTGGGGGTGGGGTAGAGGACTTAGAACAAGGAAGAATAGAGGGACACAAGGAAATACGAGGAAGGAGCCAAGGAGGACACTTACTGAGCCGTAGCGGAAGAACGTGGAAGGGGGAAAACGAAGAATGAGAAAGTAAGGAATCCATACGAGAAAGGAAAGGGGGCCGAAGGCGAAAATGAGATGGAACAGGAACAGTAGGAAGAAGAGAGGTCTGCAAGGAAGGAAACTGAAGCGACCGGGCGTAGTACCGGAGAGAGAGAAGGGCCCGACGTCGGTACAAAGAAGGGACGCCGGATTCAGCATAGAGGCTTTCAACAGGGGAAAAGCGAGAAGCACCCAAGGCAAGACATGAACCGAAATGGTGAACAGAGTCAAGTTTATGGAGGACTGTGTCGGAGGCTGATGAGTAAACATGACAACCATAATCAAGTTTAGAAAGAACAAGGGCAACGTGAAGGCGAAGAAGGAGAGCACGGTTCGCACCCCAAGTGAGGTGGGACAGGGTCTGGAGGAGACGAAGACGGTGCAAAGCAGCAACCTTAACAGAGGAAACATGAGCTGCCCAGTTAAGACGGGAATCAAAGATAAGACCCAAGAAGGTAGTTGAAGAGCGATAAGGTAAAACGGAACCATACAGTTCAAGAGAAGGACGTGGGATAACGTGGCGACGAGTGAAAGACAGCACAAGATTTAGTCGTAGAAAAACGAAACCCGTGAGCAGTGGCCCATGACGAGGCAGCCACAATCGCTGATTGGATAAGGGAGCGTAATGCAACAATATCCGAATCAGCAGCATAGATCGCAAAGTCGTCGACATATAAGGAGGACCTGACCTTAGCCGGAAGGGAAGAGATAATGCCATTAATGGCTATGAGAAAGAGGATAGTACTTAAAACGGAACCCTGAGGTACACCTTCTATCTGAGGGAATAACCGAGAAAACGAGGAATTCACCCGGACACGAAAAGAACGAGAAGAA
The DNA here is from genome assembly GCA_032716605.1 of Paralithodes platypus. Taxonomy (NCBI): domain Eukaryota; kingdom Metazoa; phylum Arthropoda; class Malacostraca; order Decapoda; family Lithodidae; genus Paralithodes; species Paralithodes platypus. The sequence goes on from CM064573.1 coordinate 2,520,532, forward strand.
AGGAAATTACGAATAAAGACGCCCATATTACCACGGATATGAAAAGAACGGAGTTGGCATAAAATATGATGCTTCCACGTGGAGTCGTACGCTTTCTCGAGATCGAAGAAAACAGCAAGAACTGACTCATGGCGAGCAAAAGCAGACCGGACGTAGGTCTCCAAACTAAGGAAAGGGTCGATAGTGGACCAAGTACGCCGAAAACCAAACTGGGTCGAAGACAAAAGCTGACGTGACTCGAGAAGCCACATCAGGCGGACATTAACCATCCGTTCAAACAGCTTGCATAAGCAACTCGTCAAGACAATAGGGCGATAGTCTTGGGGCAAGAAACCCGACTTACCAGGCTTAAGGAAAGGAATAGTAAGAGCAGAACTCCATGCAGGAGGGAAAACACCAGACGACCAAACCTTATTAAAAAGAGCCAATAAAAATACCAAAGCCTCAGAGGAAAGATGCTTAAGCATTAAATTATGGACGCCATCAAGACCCTCAGAAGTAGCCTTACAGGCACGAAGAGCGGAGAGCAACTCACGTGAAGAAAACGGGGCGTTGTACGACTCTTCCATAGACAGAGTGAAAACAACTGGAGAAGTCTCTGCAACGGCTTTAAGTGAATGAAATTCTGGGGGGAGATGAGAGCCACTACTGACTGAGCTAAAGTAGAGACCCAAACGATCGGCCACTGCCTGCGAGTCAGCAACAGACTCCCCATCAACAAGAAGCACAGGAGAATGAGGAGGTAAACGCTTGCCCGAAATCTTGCGAATGCGCTTCCAGACGGACTGAACAGGAGTAAAGGATGTAATGGAGGAAACATAGGACACCCAACTTTGACGTTTAGCAGACCTGACTGTGCGACGGAGGAAGGCAGACGCCTTACGAAAAAGTATAAAAGAACGATCATGAGCGGGAGTAAAACGTTTACGACGAAAGCTCTTCCAAGAAGTTCTAGAGGGTTCTGTGGCGGCGCTCGGTTATGGCCTTGACCTTGCTCGGGGCCTTGGGGCTGTTCGGCCAGGCAGCTTGGGGAACAACAACAAAAACAACAACAACCTGGACAGGTGTCTTGGACAGAGTCATCCAGCCTCTTCTGATAACTCATCGGGGCTGGATGGTGCCCACATCGCAGTGTGGCTAGGTGGACTCTGTACTCCTGGGAGAAAAGGGTTTCTGAGGGATATATTTCAGGGGGCCGTGCATGTAGCTGAGGGCTGTCTTTGCGTGACTGGATGGATCAGTGGGTGATTATGGATATGCTTCTGGAGGCTGCTGGGTAAAGAGGGAGTGATGACAGTATTTGTGTATGCTAATTAACGAGTGCTAGGTGTTGTTTTCATGTTTCTTGGTGTGTGTGGATGTTCTGCCATGTAGTTTAGTGGGTGGTGTTGGCTTGTTGATCTGCAGAAGTGGTAGCTGTTCAGTCAGTGATTATTTTGAAGGCTTTGTTCTGTATGGTCTGTAGGATGTTGTTGTGTATTTCAGCAGGCCTAGCACATTCCATCACTGAACGTATATATTGTTTGTATACTGTGGTGGTGCACTACCAACAGTCAATTTAGCCCCAGCCAAATCCACCGCATCCCTCCTCACAAGCTGGACAGCAGAACACAAATACACCCCGCAACTCACCATAAACAACACACCCCTAACACACACATACTCACCCAAAATCCTAGGAGCAACATATGATACTCTAATGACATTCAAACAGCATACCACAACCATGAAAAATAAACTGACACCCAGACTTAACCCCCTCAGGTCAATTGCCCACACGAAATTTGGACACAACAAAGAAACCACCACCACAGTTTACAAACAATACATAAGATCAATGATGGAATATGCAAGCCCTGCCTGGGCTTCTAACCTAGCTGAAACATATCACAAGACCTTACAGACTATTCAAAATAAAGCTCTAAAAATCATCACAGGCTGCACAGCTACTACACTAAAGATCACCTTACATCAAGAAACCAAAGTTCTCAAAGTCAAAGACCATCTGGACATGAGAGGCACTTAATATCTGGGAGCAGCCTCCACAAACCAACACCACCCACTACACTACATGGCAACACACCCACAGACACAAAGAAATATCAAAACAACACCCAGCACACGGTATCACACACAAATACTGTACCGTCTTCTCTCCCTCCCTGCCCACCCCAAACCAGCTTTCAGAAGCACATCCATACTCATATCTCTCGCCGCTCCATCCAATCACTCATAGACAACACAACTGCAGTCACGACCTCCCGAAATCCATCCTTCCTCGGGAGGACAGAGTCCACCTGGCCAGGCTGAGATGCGGGCACCATCCACCTCTTCTAAGCTATCAGAAGACTGAATGACGCCATTGTCGACACCTGCCCAGGATGTAACACATCACCCCATACCATTAACCACATCATAGAAAACTGCATTTCACACAATCAATTACGCCAACAACACAATCTACACTCCTTGAGAGCTCTGTGGGAAAGCCCGACCGTGGTCATGGCCTTCCTAAGGGACTCGGGGCTGTTCGGCCAGGCAGCTTAGGGAACGACAACAACAACAACAACAACTGTGGTGGTAGTTTCTTTGTTACACCCTAATGTTGTATGAGCAAGTGACTGGAGGGTATTTAATCTTGGTGTCAGTTTGTTTTTTATGCTTGTAATATGTTGTTGAAATGACATTGAAGTAATGTATGTTACACCAAAGATTTTGTGTGTGTGTGTGTGTTATGGAAATGTTGTTTAACCCGTAAACAGCGGCAAAGCTCTTAAGAGGGAGGCCTAAAAAAAACATTTAAACAGCCCCAGTATCACTAAACAATTTTTTTTTTTTCCCCTATACCTCATATCACTCCTCCACATCTCCTCCTTCCTCCCTTTCCCCTCCCCCTTCAATTATCACCTATTTTCCGTTATTCCCTAATTCGTTGGTATATTTTTGTGCTAACATTAGCAAACTGTGTGGAGGATGTGCTTACGTGCCTAGAGGGTGTGTTACATAACCGAGTGTGTATGAGTAGGCTCAGTGTGGCTTGAGGCCTCGTGGAGGGAGGGGTTGCCTCAATTTTCTCCATAATTCATGAATGGGCTGGTCCATCTATATTCGCGATTTTGACCAGAAAAATTATATTTTCACTTGTTTTATTATTGTTACAGGTTACTATCTTCATAGTGAAGGTAAAATAGGCTCATATGAATAAGTAATAACTATATTTATCGTAAAATTACGATTATAGGCCTGAATGGAGCCTATATGCTCGCCCATGGGGACCGGGTTCAATACCCCCCCCTTGCCGTTACCGGGTTAAGGTGAGGTGAGGTGAGGGATGTAACTGTGTTCTGTTGTCCAGTTTGTAAGGAGGATCGCTGTAGATTTGGCTGGGGCTAGTTTGAGTCTATTTTTGGTGAACCAGTCGTTTGGTGTGTTGAGGTACAGTTGGAGGAGTTGTGTAGCATGTTCGTGTCTCGATGTGTACATGTGAATGTTATGTCATCTGCATAAGAGGAGGTGTGGGGTGTGGGTAGGTCGTGCATGTACAGTATAGGTTAAAGGTGTTGGTGAGCAGACGGATCCTTGAGGGACTCCGTTTTAAAATTTCTGGTGTTCGATAACTGGCTGTCAAATATTATATGAGCACATCTGCCTGCTAGATAGTTGGCCAGCCAGCTTTTGTTGTTGTTGTGCATATTTGTGTTGAGAATTTTATTTGTAAGGTTGTGGCGGGGAATGGTATCAAATGCTTTATTAATGTCAATTGTAACGAGAAGTGTTCTGTGTGGTGGCCTAGTTGAATTGATGCCATCAAAAAATGTTGGTGTGAGGTCTGTAAGAAGGGTGTTTGTGGAGTGTAGTGACCTAAAGCAGAGTTGTGATGTAGGTACGGGAATGTGAGGTGTGGTTATTTGAATAATAATGCGTTCAGTGCCTTCTGAAGGGGTGCAGAGGAGAGTGATGGGGCACTGTGAGGTCTTTATTGGGTTTAGGGATTGTGATGATACCATGCTTCCAGAAGGGTATAGTGTGAAAAGCTGTAGTTTGATAAGATCGTGCATGCTTGAATGCCTTGCGGTTCCAGGTGTCTAAGGACAGAGTAAGGTGTATGTCATATACAGTATATTGTACATGTCCCGTAGCTACCATGAGGTTGGAATGGACCAAATAGAACAGTGGCCTGCACTTTCTTCATCCCCCTTTTAGTCACCTCTCATGACATGCAGTAAACATGTGGGGCATATTATTTTATTTCCTTTACCACATGGGTAGAGGCCCTCCTAACCCCCTACATGGTTTAGAATACAATATATTGCAAGGGTGAAGGTGGTATGAATGGCTATGTTAGTATGGTGAGTTAGGATAACTGGTGACATTAATACAACGCGATTAGATGTTAATGTTCTAATATTATATTACTCTTTTACCAGGGGTCCCGTTGCAGTTGGTAAGCGGGATGTATCGTGGGTGATGCAGCATTCCAACCCACCCCAACAACAACACCAGTTACCACCTCTCCTACTCCACCACCAAGCTCAACCTCGATAACTTTACCATTAACTTTTGTTGTTGTCTGTAGTGTTAGTGTTTCAACCGATACTTTATTTTTACCTTGTGGCCCTTCAACACCACCAAGATTGTTCATGATGTAGGCCTATGTGTGTGTGTGTGTGTGGTTATGGAGCATTTTAAATCAGTTACCAATCCTCCTCTTCCACTATTAACCTTCTCGCTATCCTGTGGATGCGGGGGTTAGCAATCAGAAATAGAGCTATCTTAATCTTATAATTACCTCTCCAAAATTAGTTTTCTGCCCACAGCTAACTCGAAGACAACTGCAGAGGTTGAAGTAACTAAACTAAAAGAGGTTGAAGTAACTAAACTAAAAGGTTTCTAAACACCCCTGATGGTCATAAATTAGCTTTAAAGTATCCCAGAATAGGTTTAAATAGTGTCCTGTGAGTGAAAGGGTTAAGCCGCCACCTTTGATTTTTTTTTTTTTTAATATTAGTTTAACCAGACCACTGAGCTCTACAAAGAACTCTCATAGGGCTGGCCCGAAGGATTCGATCAAGATATATAACTAGACGAGTCAAGATAGATAGGGAAGGGCAGGAGGGGAACAAATCGAGGCAGGTGAAGACACGCAGACATTTCTCGCCATTTCATCAGTTCAGCCGGACCACATGAGCTCCACATCAGATCTCTTATAGGGCAGGGCCGAAGGATGAGGCAAGAACTGCTACACCGCAACACCAACCAAGAAGTGATCAGGGCGAAGAATGAAAGATTAGGTCGAAGGTAGAAAAAATCACATCGAGAAGCAAAAAATGCATTACCGAATGGAATCAAGTCAGTCCGGCCACATCAGCAACCGAAGAGACAAACGGGTCAGGAGTCAACCACCTAGCCAGGCCAGGGAGACACGAGATATAGGCCGCCAGAGGACAGCCAAATGGGACAGAATAAGAATAGAAGGGGAAAAACATAGAATGAGGAATGAAAAACTACTCAAAATTAGTCAAGCTGAGGACGAAAGCTCGAGGGGAGATAGGAAGGGAATTGACCACATCCATCGACCATCAAGCCCCAGTCGCCGGCCCCGAAGCCCCCCAACCGCGGCAAGGAGAGTAGTATCAAGGGGGACCTTTGATAACTTAATCATCACCATTTGTCTATGTCTTTATCCTTCTATATCACCCAGGAACATCATATTTTCACCTGTTAGGCTGTGTGTGTGTGGAGAGAGAGAGATATATATATATATATATATATATATATATATAGAACAATCCAATCCACACCAACAGTAATCACCTCACCTTTTATCATTCCACCCACCCTCAATATACTGTATCCACAATTAACTTTATCACCTTACCTGAGGCAGTCATATTTTCTATTAACCCGTTCAGTACCGGTGACGTGTTTTTTATTTGATTTCACCTACATTTAGGAGATAAAATAAATTGAGATAGTCTGTAGCCTTCTAATTGGTTGACGTCCTTACTAAGCTGAATACAATTGTCTAAAAATTTATAATTATATAGATCTCTGTCTATAATTATATAGATATCACCAGTAATGAAGGGGTTAATTGCTAGAATGCTGTATGTCTTGTTTAATTTCCACAAAAGCAAAACCCCATCACTACTCTTCATGTAAAACATCCCTATATTTCCTACATCATGTAGATTACTTTGAATATGCCAAATTAGAATTTCCCTACCTTCCTATTTCAGTACTTTTTTATAACTTTGAAATGAAAGTTATTTACAGATTAATAAGAAATTAGCATCACCTTTTATTCTAGTGCATAATTTTAAATATAAAGAAGGAACACTCCCATTCTCTAAGCTACTTTCCATGAGGGAAGAGAGAAGTGAGCCATTTTCCATGTTTAAGACCACGACCCCATTGTGTACAGGTCTCCCTCACTATCCGATTTACGATATTATTATAGGTTTTTAGGTGTTTGAGTTTGGGTTTTGGCTGGTCCAAGAATGCATCCCCATTTAACCCATTAATCTTAGGGTTTGCTATATGAATTTTCGATTTAATATCGGGTTTTCATGAAAGTAACCCAATCGTAGTATTCCCTGGGCTTCATTAAAATTTGCCTGTTGGTAGCCATAGTGAATTGCAAAAGGCCTGCAACACACAAAACTGCATTATTCAAGCAATATAAACAATTCTTCTGGCTAACTCATTTCAATTAATCCTTTCAGACTCATATGACGCAGAGGTTGCCAGATTAGCAATAAGAAATAGAGTTCTCTCACACTTATAATTACCTCTCCAAAATTAGTTTTCTGCCCACAGCTAACTCAAAGACAACTGCAGAGGTTGAAGTAACTAAACTAAAGTTTTCTAAATACCCCTGATGGTAACAAAGGCTTTAAAGTATCCCTAATAGGCTCAAAATCGCGTCATATGTCGGAGAGGGTTAAGTTGCAAGTTTCAGACTAATTTTTAACTATTCAACTGGCTTGACTCTTAGCAATACTGTAAGTTTTCAAAGTTACATAATCAGTTACTAGACAATATATATTTACTGGAGACTTGACAATATGCTAAGTAGCAATCCAAAGTCTAGTCTGTGTCCACTGTAATTTTTATGGTCAAAGTAGAATGATTGAGGTAAATTCATCAGTTTTTTTGGTGACTGTGAGAGCTAAAGATGTCTTAAATCACTGGCACCAATAATACGTCTGTAAAATCTGGTTCACATCGGTTCCAGGAAACACCGGACAATGTTCATGTGACCGTGTCCGTGTTCCTTGTTTATGTCCACAATATAACCGATTACACACTTGACAGTATTGAGGTGTGGCTCCCGTAGATTGTATCACAAAAATTGCCATCTGAGGGATGATTGCTGCATGCTTAGTCAAGAACCAAATTAGCAGCAAGCCTCCTCATAGGACAGCTAGGAAGACAACTGATTGAACACTGTCCACCAAACTCAATCATGAGCAAACATTTGAGTACAGGTATACATACATATTGTTTATTAAAATATACCAACTATTTGAGAACTTCAATGCAATATCAACCATAAAAATATAATCCTTGTATGGTTGATTTCCAAGAGAAGAGAGTACCTCTGAAGTTAACCAGTCGTGAAACACATGTTAGCAGAGGAGATAACATAAGAAAATGGGAGTCTGCAGAAAGCCGATTGGCCCACACAAGGCAGATCCCTGTCACACCCAACCCCAATTATAGGCCAAGCTCACTAATACCAGGAGGACCGACCTAACCAAAACGGTCAGAGGTCAGACAATGGGGGTCTGCAGAGCGCCGATTGGCCCACACCCGGCAGATCCCCCTCACACTTAACCAATCTCGTCCATATGCCTATCTAATTTTTTCTTAAAGCTCTCTATCGTTCTTGATCCCGCTATAGCACTTGGTAGCCTATTCCACCAATCTACAACTCTGTTATCAAACCAATATTTGCCTATATCTAGGCTCTTAAAAATACACTAAAAAAATAATGTGTTGGGTGTTGGCAATTCATTGAAGTGGCCTGGTGTGTCCGGAAACTAAACACGATACCCGCTTTCTTTTCAGCTGACAATAAATTGAATCCCTTAGCAGCTAATTTCTTGATACTTAATGGTCCAAAATGAAACTACTATGTCTCTGCATCATATTCTGACCAAGTTTATAGAATTAGCACCATATTTCACTACAAAATCTTCAAAATAACTGAAAAATCTTAGTGGGAACTTTGCACTTTACTGCCAGTTGCAAAGAAACAGAGTATTAGTGTGGACACGGGTCATTAGGCGATAAAAGAAAAGATGCCCCTGTGTGGGTTAATCAGAATCTACCTAATTTTGTCTATCTATAAGGTATTATTTGTTAGTGTGTAGAATATCTTGTAAATTAGTTCGCAACTTCATAGTTTATATTTGGCGAGCTGGCTTGCTATTTATATCATACCGTAATCATTGCATGTAAGGTAAATACCAAATATAGTACCTGTATAAATAAATATATAAAACCAACTTCAGTGTCCTTTTAATTATTCCTTGAACGTGACGATAGTGCATTGATATATGTGCGATTAGTTTGCTTGGAAAACAGATTAGCTTGCTCATGTAGTTATGTACATCCTATATGGTGGATTGTGTTCTTTTATTTCAAAACTTTATTTTACTAAAGCGTCATTTCCACATAGCAATTTTGATAAAGGCTGCTCTAACAGAAGATACTACTAAAGATTTTAAGAGCTTGTATGGAGAAATTGCATGCCTCCCACCTCTCATACTATTACTAACTTTTGTAAGACATTGAAAGGGTATTTAAAAAGACTGTTAATGATGGGCTGTATTTTAAAAGTACACATACATTACTGTTGGGAATACTCAAACTTATATATAAAAAACACTAAATGAACATAGCCAAACCACTCCCCTAGTTTTGTGCTGTGGCAAGGGAACAATATTTTCTTCTTTGTTATACATGGTTCAATTTCAAAGTTTACAGTTTAGTTGCTGCCATTTCTACTGCCACACCTTCATTTTAGATAGTGTTCAATAACGTTTTCAAGCACTAATAAATTCCCTTAGGGAAGAATCGGTGCTTTTGAAAAATAATTAACCTGATTAACATTACTTACTGAGACCATCTAAAACCTTACAGTATATTTTCTCAATGCAGTTATTCCAGTAAAAAAAAAAAAAAAAAAAAAAAAAAAGGGAAGAATTTTAAATGTCCATAGTTAGTTATGTAGAGCAGATTAACCAGACCACTGAGCCCCATACGGAACTCTCATAGGTCTGGCTTAAATGTCCATACTCTAGCTACGAATCACACGAGTCAAATACAAAATGTCGTACCTGTGGCTTATGTGAGCATACCTATTGTTGCAGCATTACTACCACACCCCTTTCGTAGACCAATAATAGTCAAGTCGTATATTAAAACTTTCAAGATACCCAGTCCAATGACACATTTCGTTTTGGTTTTCTGGCTACTACTGGATAATTTTATTCAGATTAGAGAGGGAATATGGAAGTCGGCTAATTGAAATAATGTTGAGGTCTTTACCCTTTTAATAACCACAGATCTTTCCTAAGCTGTATAAAGTCATCAAATGAAAGCCAGAACAAACTGTCATAACGCAGCATAATCCTGAAGGTTAAATGCTTATGGCTGTCAACAAAGTAACCTACCGTATAGTACAGTATGGTATATACTCAATAATGTCTATAGAAAAGTATCAATCTTTCATTTTGTCCTCCAATATTTTGTACTTGAAGCAACAAACACATGGTACACAAATACTGTATGCTATTTAACCCATCAACTGCTAGAACATGTGCAAAATAATAGACCAAGTTGAGGGAGGAGGCGGAGGGGGGGTATAAAAGGGGGGAAGGAGTGGAGGATGTGGTATGGAAAGATGCCACTACTTTCTGTGTCACCCAAAATTCAGAAATTTCCCGGCACTGGCATGGTTTTTGAAGGATTATTTTTACACATGTATAAATACCGTGGCTTCCGAGGGGACCTTTGCAGTCCATGAGTTTATAAATGATGTAAAGGTCCAAACCATACAGGTATATATTGATGCACAATTTATTTAGCTTTTTAAACTTCAATGACCATCTCTGGATTTAAACGTACTTAAAGTTTCATTCATTCAAATAACAGAATAATATCAACTGACATGGATATAAAATCAAACAATTGATCTTCAATCATAAACAGTTAATGATCTGCATTTATACCAAAATAAAAAAATATTAAACCTACTTAACTCCTTCTGTACCGACGACGTCTTTTTAACTTTATATTCTTGCTACTTTTAGACGATTTTAATCAGTATAAAAAGGACCTCCAGCAACTAAAAGGCTTAGAACTATCTCACTTAACCCTTTTACTACCACAGATCATTCTTAAACTGCACAAAGTCGTCTAAATATAGCTAGAATAAAATACCAAAGACGTCGCCGGTTTGGAAGAGATATTATAATAAAAAATTTGATATTTTCACTACCCATTATAGACCAATTGTATAGCCCACAGCAAACTAGAACTATTATGGTTTCCTAATTTCCCTCTTATTTGAAAGCCATCATAAACATTAGGCCTATAATTAGTTTAATTCAGCTGGAGCAATTTTATATAAATTACCATAGCGAAAACCGAGACATCCGACGTCTTCTAACCATGTACAGCAGAATCCAAACCTCCCGTACGTTGATCTAGAAACTGAACAGTACCCGTAATTAGATAACACATTACCTTAATGGGACCCACCTCAGGGTTTTTTCTCTCTCTCTCTGGGTTGTATTCATTCGGCACCATTCAGCCTACTGTTTTAAGACATTTATCCCCATCCAGCATTGTATGGAGAAATCCGGCTATGCCGGATATATTTTTCTATAGAAAATTGTACAAATTTAGCCTGCTGTCAAAAACATTAAAAAAAATATGCTGGCTCGCTTTCGCTCGCCAGAAAAAAATTAACCCATAGATGGGGATAAACGTCATAAAGCAGTAGGCTGAATGGGGCCGAATGGATACAACCCAGAGAGAGAGAAAAAAGAAAAAAACAAGGTGGGTCCCCTTAACTCCTGGAGTGTTGAAGGCAACGTGCTACCTACATGGAACAACAGTTCTTATCAAGGATGAGAGTGAATTTTTGACATCAACTGTACATAAACCAAGACCTTCCCCGGTAAGAGTTTCTCAGTAACGTCCCCTGCGGTCACGTCGGTCACGGTCCCTGGATCTGGAGCGGGACCTGCGACGATCCCTTTTGCCGCCGCCCCCACCACCACCACCACCACCACCGCCGCCCCCACCACCACCACCACCGCCGCTGCCGCCGCCGCCCCCACCACCACCGCCGCCGCCGCCGCCGCCCCCACCACCACCACCACCACCACCGCCGCCGCTGCCACCACCACCACCACCACCACTACTTTCATGTTTCTCAGAGAACCTTTCCCGTGACCTTGACCTAGAGCGTGACCTGTGCTTGTAGCGGGAGCGTGAAGAACGGGCTAGTAGGTTCTTCAGATGATGTGAGATGGGTTTCACGTGCCAAAAGTTGCAGAAGCCACCCTTCCCGCACTGTCCCATCTCAAACTGTCGACAGCAGGCCTCGCGGAAGTCAGCCACGGGACACAGGTCACAGTAGATGGGGCGGAACATGTACCATCGGTTGTTGAGGTCCTCGGCAGCCTTCACCGCATCTTCCTCCCGCCGGAACTTGATGTAAACATTTCCCCGTAGGTGGTCACACTGATTGTCACACACGCACATCTCCTCAATTTCCCCGTACTTTTCTTCACACTCAAAGAATACGTCCTCAAAGAAATATTCAAATTGTTCCTGGATTTCGTGGTCGCTCATATTGGCAAGATGAGAGCCATCAGCACTCTTGGCAGAGTTCTGTTGACTCACGTACATGTTCTGCATCACCACTGTCTGGCTGTTGGAATATAAGTTAACTTAGTATTGGTACAGGCTATGGTCATAATACTACACCTATGTTTACTGGTTCCCAGACAATCCAACCACTATAGTCCGTTTATTCTAGGTTGGGAAGAAAGCGTAACCTCTACCCTCTGTAACTCAAAGGGCTAGAGCAAATGAGCTCTCAATTTTTACACATATTAGTGAGGCAGTCAGGTAGAAGTATCAAAATTGGCACACACAATCAAATAGTCAATATAATCAAAATTAGATATTGGGACATCATAGGTTTACTCTACGTTGGCTTTGGCAGCCCCCTATCAATTACTTTCCATTAGAGTTCTTAACCCCTTCAGACTCATATGACGCAGAGGTTGCCAGATTAGCTTAAGCACTGATTTTTGCCTCAAACTGTATAGCCTACCCTGGTAGAGATGTCAAACTAGTATCAAATGACTTGTCTGGACATGGGTAACAACTTACATTAAGACAATGTTTGGCTAATGTTGACTATTTTACTTGTACTGGTTCTTGTAGTTCAACAAATTAGTGGCAAATGGCAACATTACTTACCAATTTGTGGCATGATGATAAACTACAACAGACTGTACCTATCAAACGGTCAACATTAATTAAACATTGTCTGAATTAAAATGTAAAACTTGCAAACTAAACAAACCAAAATTGGGACAAGGACAATATAAAGTCAAATTAAATTATCAAACTCGCTATGTGGAAACAACGCTTACTAAAATGAAATCTATGAAATAAAAGAACACAATCCACCACATAGGGTGTACACTACAACCGTACATGAGCAAGTTAATCTGTTTCCCAAGCAAACTAATCGCACACATAACAACGCACTATCAAGGAATTAGTCAAATTTGGGAAGTCCGGGACGTTCTGGTAAATTTTACTAAACTCTGCATGAATAAAGAAACTACATGTTAAATGTCAAAATATTCATTTAAAATCAAATTTGCAATATGACAAGACATTAAAAATAGTACAAAATACAAATATTGATAATATATAAAATACAGTACAGCACTCACTAACGATAATGCTATCGGGTAGGTACCTGTAAGCATAGCAATATAAGTTGTTACCCATGTCCAGACAAGTCATTTGAAACTAGTTTGACATCTCTACTATGGTATACAGTTTGGGGCAAAAATCAGTGCTTAAGAACTCTAATGGAAAGTAATTGATAGGGGACTGCCAAAGCCAATGTAGAGTAAACCTACGATGTCCCAATATCTAATTTTGATTAAATTGACTATTCGATTGTATGTGCCAATTTTGATACTTTTATCACAAAATGAACAATCTTTCTGATATTTTGAGCTATGCCACCCCACTATATTCCCAAGCCAAGTCTTCCTATTTGGTAGAAATATTAGCTTGATTACTCTAGTCCTTTTTGAGTTATGAGAGGTTAGGGGTTATGATTTCTGCCCAACCTAAAATGAACGGACTATAGATCTCAATTAATGCCAAATCAACCATGGAAAATTAAAACCAGTGTCTGTTTAATGCACTAACCTATCTTAATAATTGGGATTGATTGGTTTCAGGGTCTACTGATTAAGTTGTCTGGTCACCATGCATACTGATACAAATTAGTAATATACAGTACATACAGTATATACATAGGCATACAATGGTTTAACGTTGTTTTCCAATACATACATTGCCATGGCTCAGATGTGGTTGCCTTGCCACAGTTGGAATATAATACAATAAAGTCCCGTCACAACACTGCCCCACCATGCCATCACCTTGGCTAATGTTGGCATAGCACTAACGGTGCTACAGCAAGACTCCAGAGGATCTACTGTAAGAAACTGTAAGAAATAAGTCCAACTGCAGCACCTGCAGTATCTGCAAACCACACCAGCCTCTCAACAGCGTTACAACAAAACAGTACCATACAAAGACTCTACTATACATGAAGCCGGTATCACTAGTGCTTTTTCGTTTTTCCCTCAACATTTATCCTCAACACTGGTCTGGCAGCTTATGAGGTCAACATTTATACTATTTTGGTCACCTAAGTTCATCTATCATCAGTTTAGTTACCGATACCAGTGTAAAATAGTCCAAACATGTTGCCAGAAAAATGCTGATCATCGAATGTTGACTATAAAAGCTTTCGTGTGATACCGGCTTTAAGCAATACCTGTAGAGTACTGTGGAGAGTAATGAGGCAAGATAAATTACATTACTATACAATTATCTAAATTAATTTGCAAAACACCAAGTTAGGAAACTGTAAAAACAAATTTGAGTGGATTAAAATACCAACAACTGTGCAATTTAGGAACACCCCGTTCTTAACATTAATCCTCCCATTACAAACTGATGAAAGCATGATTCAATGTAGGTCTGCGACAGGGCTGTGTAATATCACTGTGGTTGTTTAATGTATATATGGATGGTGTAGTGACGGAGGCAAAAATTAGAACTATGAGTAGAGGAGTGGGTTTAGTAGGAAAGAATGGTAGAGATTGGGAGTTGAACCAGTTGCTATTTGCTGATGACACAGTTTTGGTGACGGATTCCGAGGAGAAACTGCAGCGAGTAGTCAAAGAGTTTGGTGTGGTATGTGGGAGGAGGAAGCTGAAGGTGAATGGGGATGGATGTAGATTCCGGGTGTACGGTCGTCATGTTTACATAGGGCGATCGCCGCGGTTAACTTCGCGTCTATTTTGACGGCAATTTTTTCGGTTATTTGCCCCCTGCTGGCAACATATATGATGATGACAAAATGTCATGGGGGCAAAGCCCCCCTCAACATATTATTGTATCCAATGGCATTCAAAATAGACGGGAACATGATTGCAAAGGTCCGACGCCTCCCTCGCCGCAGTCATGTTTACATTTGTCGATCGCCGTGGTTAAGTTTGCGTCTATTTTGACGGCAATTTTTTTTTTGGTAATTTGCCCCCTGCTGGCAATATACTGTATATGATAATGACAATATGTCATGGGAGGGGGGGAATGAGGGGGGGAAAGCCCCCCCCCCCCCCCTCAACATATTATTGTATCCAGAGGCAGTCAAAATAGACGGGAACATGATGGCAAAGGTCAGACGCCACTACGCGTAATGTAAACATGGCTGGCGGTATGCCCGCACTTAACATTCTTGCCGGTGAATGTCAATAATAGTAAACTGATGGTGTGTAATAGAGGTGCTCGTAGGGTGAATCTAGATGTGCGGCTAGATGGGGAAATACTGGAACAAGTAGTGTGTTTTAAATATCTGGGAGGAGTGATAAGCAAGGACACAGGTGTGGAAATGAAGGTAAAACAGAAGGAAAGAAAGTTTTTGGAGCAATGGGAAGTATTTGGAAGGCGAGAAATTTCGGAACAAAAGCTAAAAGTGCAATGTATCAAGGAATTGTTGTGCCAACAGTGATGTATAGGGCTGAGACATGGGCTCTGAAAGCAAAAGAAAGAAGAAAGCTGGATGTGATGAAAGGCTTACAGAGTACAGTATATGAGTCGGATACAAGGGGAGGTAGAGGAGGAAGACCTCGGTTGAGATGAAGAGATTGTGTAGTACAAGCGTTGGAAGATAGAGATGACTGTATAACAGGCAAGAGAAGTGGTTAGGAATGAATGGAGAATGCATGTGAATAGATGAGTTATAATGCGGTCGTTGGGAGAGGGGGTTGGGCGCCAGTTGGACTAGATAATAGTCCGTCAGGCGCCTGGCCCGGGGAGCCGGTATATATGAATGGTTATGCCTGGATGTGAGGTGGGCGGGCATTGAGGTGTGCTCCGCTGCGTGTCTCCCTGCTGAGACCGGAACCTCTACGGGAGGTCTGGGGCCGGGGAAATGCTGGAGGCCCCTAATAATCCTTGGTCTCTGGGTCTTCTCCTGATCAACCTAGATGTGTGTGAATATGTATTTTGTTTTTCATGTTGTGTTGTCCCTGTTCGGCCTCAGTCTCGAGTCGGCCAGCCCCAGCTATGGGGTATGTGCCTGTTTATATATACTGTACATACATATCTATAGGTAGCGCCAATGAACTTGACAATAATCTGGACACTTTAACTTATTATAACTCAAAACGAATGAAAGCAATTGGGCTGATATTTCTATCATTTGGGAAGAGTCCAACAGGAAATAGGTGTGGAAATTTACAACCAGTTTGCTCAAGGTCCTTTTGAGTTACGAAGAGGTCAGGGGTCGAGATAATTGTCAAGTTCGTTGGCGCTACCTGTATCGTTACTAGACTAATATATTATAGCACTGTATATCTACCTGTATTGAGGTTTGTTGTGTTTCCTGGAGCATCGTTCACTATGTCGACACGCTCCGGTCTTGATATAGAAGGAACAGTTCACTTTGTCCTTCTCTGTGCCATAGATGGAGGCCAGGTACTCTGCCCCGGACATAGACATCTTGAAGGATTTGGTTCTGTACAAATAAAAAACAATAATTAAAATAGGGAATCAAACTGGTACATTATTTGTATTTTTAGACTAGGTTAATTTTGAGAAGGAACACAGGAAATATTTTGTATAAAATTACTAATTTGCTTAGTTTTTTTTCAGAGGTATATGAAGCAGTAGATAATGACAAGTCATATGATATAATATATTTAGATTTCAGTAAAGCTTTCGACAGAGTCCCCCAGGAGAGATTGATGAGAAAGGTTGAGGCGCATGGAATAGGTGGGGCGTTGTTGGGATGGATTAGGTCATGGCTAATTGGTAGGAAGCAGAGTCAGCATAAATGGTACGAAGTCAGAATGGGGAGCAGTCAAAAGTGGTGTCCCCCAGGGATCTGTATTAGGTCCTCTGTTGTTTGTTATATACATAATTGACCTTGATTGGTATAACTAGTAGGATAAGTAAATTTGCAGACGATACCAAAATGGGGAGAACAATTGATTCAGATAGAGATAAGAACATAAGAACATAAGAAAATGGGAGTCTGCAGAAAGCCGATTGGCCTAAGCAAGGCAGATCCCTGTCCCACACAACCCCAATTACAAAGCCCAATTATAGGCTCAACACTCTAATACCCTGAGGATCATCTTACCAAAACGGTTAGAGATTAACGCAGGATTACGGGGTCTGCAGAGCGCTGATTGGCCCAACCCGACTGATCCCCCTTCACACCCAACCCTTCTCGTCCATATGCTTATCCAATTGTATCACTTTTATCACTTTATAACTTGTACTATATTTCGCTATATACACTCCTAAGCAGTATACGGTATATATTTGACTTTATTTGACTATTTTATATAAACATTCCTATTAAAACTGAATTGCTTAGTCTATATTTTCCTATACTGAAGACTCCTATCATATAAACTTGTAATAAAACTAAATACTTTTGACTTTAATCACTATCTCCCCATGTCATTAACCCTCTCCGACATATGACGCAATTTTGAGCCTATTAGGGATACTTTAAAGCCTTTATTACCATCAGGGTTTTTTACAAACCTTTATTTTAGTTACTTCAACCTCTGCAGTTGTCTTTGAGTTAGATGTGGGCAGAAAACTAATTTTGGAGAGGTAATTATAAGAGTGAGAGAACTCTATTTCTTATTGCTAATCTGGCAACCTCTGCGTCATATATGTCTGAAGGGGTTAAAGTACTCCTATATACAGTATATATATATATCATAACAAAATTCACTTTTGTCCCCTATATAATACAAAATACTCCTTAAAAAATATAGAGAACTTGAGCTATATTTCCCTATATACTGATCATACTCTTAATAGGAGATGAACTGTACATTTGTCATTCAAAATAATAAAAACACCCTTTACAAAAACTAATAAAACGTCACTCTTTTGATGTGTGAAAGACTTAACTATTCCTATTAAGGGGAGGTCTCCACTTGAGGGATTTTTTTCTTGACCCCTTTCTCCCTCATGTTTAGCCCCATTGCTTTTGATATTATAAAACGTTTGCCCCATTAGTTTAGCGATTTTAAGAACTTTCACCCCATATTAAGACCTTTCGTACAATTCAGGTGTCGATTTTATCCTGGCGAGCGATAGCGAGCCTGTAATTATAGATTATAGCCTGTAAGATATAGAGTGCCTCCAAAGGGATCTAGATACCTTACACGAATGGTCAGTAAATTGGCAGATGAAGTTTAACATTGACAAATGCAAGGTATTAAAGATAGGGAAGATGCATACAAATGTTAAATATAAACTAGCTAATGTGGAATTAGAAAACTCGAATTGTGAGAAAGATCTAGGTGTGTTTGTTAGCAATGATTTGAAGCCTAGGCAACAGTGTATAAGCGTTCGAAACAAGGCAAACAGGATTCTCGGGTTCATCTCTAGGAGTGTGAGTAACAGAACTGCTGATGTTATCTTAAAACTTTACTTGTCATTAGTGAGACCCCATATGGATTATGCTGTTCAATTTTGGTGTCCTTATTACAGAATGGACATAGATTCATTGGAGAGAGTACAACGTAGAATGACAAAAATTATCCATAATATTAGAAATCTTCCGTATAAAGAAAGGTTGAAAAAATTAGGCTTACATTCGTTAGAGAGACGCAGAGTTAGAGGAGATATGATAGAGGTGTTCAAGTGGGTTAGTGGGATTAACAAAGGGGACATGACAAATGTACTAAAGCTCAGTGATAGCGAAAGAACTCGTACCAATGGTTTCAAATTAGATAAATTTCGTTTCAGAAAAGATATAGGCAAATATTGGTTTGGTAACAGAGTTGTAGATGGGTGGAATGGACTACCAAGTGCTATAGTGGGATTAAAAACGATAGGGAGCTTTAAGATAAAATTGGATAAGCATATGGACGAGAAGGGTTGGGTGTGAAGGGGGATCAGCAGGGTTGGGCCAATCAGCGCTCTGCAGACCCCCGTAATTCTGCGTTAATCTCTAAACTTTTGGTAAGATGATCCTCAGGGTATTAGAGTGTTGAGCCTATAATTGGGCTTTGTAATTGGGGTTGTGTGGGACAGGGATCTGCCTTGCTTAGGCCAATCGGCTTTCTGCAGACTCCCATTTTCTTATGTTCTTATGTAATGAGTCATGGGGGGGGGGAAGCCCTCCCCTCAACTTATTGTATCCCACGGCAGTCAAAACAGGCGGGTACATGATCGCGAGTATAAGACTAATGTAAACAAAGCCGGCCTGAATACATCCTTACCACCTTTTCTGAATAGGACTAATGATCAATTATCTAAATAAGCTCAACTTAATCTAGTATTATTATTGGTGGCTGATGTCTCCACACCTATAATGAATAGCCCATTACCAGAGGTGTAGGGAAGGATAAAGTATCCAGACCAGACGTAGGGTCATCATGATTACATCGGTCGTGCGCTCGCAGTTATGTTCCCGTCAATTTTGACGGCTATTTTTTGTTACTTGCCCCCTGCTGGCAATATATATGATAATGACAATAACTCAATAAGTCTTGGGAAGGTGGGGGGATGCAAAGCCCCACCCCCAACCTATTATTGCAACCCACGGCAGTAAAAATAGCCTAGACGGGAACGTGATCACAACCGTGCACATTTTTTGGCAAGAATGTAGTTACCGGGTGTACCCCATCATGTTCCCGTCTATTTTGACTGCCTTTGGATACAAAAATACATTACCCTAACCAAACAACGGTAAATTTCTATAATTGCACCTAGGCCTATACGAGCTAAAAAAAATATTATTGTATTTAACAGGAAGGTACACCGAGATAAGTGATGTGGTATAGGCTAGGTGGCAATATGCGGAAATGGATTATAAGGGCAATCCGCCCCCCTCTGACAAAAGTCTATCAATTTATATTATTTTGTAATAGTATAGATATCTTATCGATATTTGTATTTTGTACTATTGTTAATGTCTTGTCATGTTGCAAATTTGATTTTAAATAATATTTTGACATTTAACATGTAGCCTAGTTTCTTTATTCATGCAGAGTTTAGTAAAAATTTACCAGAACGTCCCGGACATCCCAAACTTGACTAATTCCTTTAATGTGACGATAGTGCGTTGTTATATGTGCGATTAGTTTGCTTGGGAAACAGATTAACTTGCTCATGTCGTAATGTGGTGGATTGTGTTGTTTTATTTAATAATTTTCATTTTAGTAAGCGTTGTTTCCACATAGCGATTTTGATAATTTAATTTGACTTTATATTGTCCTTGTCCCAATTTTGGTTTATTTAGTTTGCAAGTTTTACATTTTAACCTAGATGTGACACGGATTTACAATGTTTCAGAGAGACATTAGCCTAACCTAACAACCTTACCTTACCTAACCTAACCTAGTATTATGGGTGGGGGCTGCCGCCCCCACACCCCCGCTGGTTGGGTAAAACGGTAGAAATCCAGTTAGGGTGGAGTGGATAACCGTTGATTTTCGTAAGGGGGTAAGAGGGGCCAGAATGCCCTTATAATCCATTTCCACATATTGCCACCTATACCACATCACTTACCTCGTCGTACCTTCCTGTTAAATACAATAATAATTTGTTTAGCTCGTATAGGTGCAATTATAGAATAATACCCAAACAGCCTAACCTAACATAGCGTAGTATTATAGATTTATAAGTATTTATTTTATTATAAGTATTTATAGATGATTTATGTTGTATGTCGGTAGTGGTACACCCGGTAACTACATCCTTCCCCATTTTTGTTTTTGTTTTTTGTCCTAAGATCGATGGATTTTTTTTTTTTTTTTTCCAACGGGGTTCATAAAAAACCACCTAAAAAGTATATAAAATAGCCTAGGCCTACTTGTAAATAGTTGTCTCCAACGTAAAACTGTATTTTTACCAAATTAGCCTAGACTCAAGTGAGTGGACATAGGCTAGGCCTAGCCTTTTTTTTTTTTTAGGCCTAGGCCTAATCACAGACACAGGCCTAGGCTAGCCTAGCCTGTCTTTTCTCCCAAATGTTATTTAATTTTGTTTAAAAAAAAAAAAAAATCGAATATCATAATGGGACTTGCAAAATAGCGGATTGGCCCATAGGCCTACACGGAAGATCCCTCTCACACACAACATAGCCTAGACCTAAACCTATTCCAGAAATAGCTAGCCTACTAGGAATTTACATTATGAAAATATATAAAAATAAGCCTAGGCCTAACATAGGGCTACCGGTAAGGGAAAACATGGTAAAAAGGCCCTAGCCTACATGCTGATGGATTTATCAGGTGTAGGCTATTGTATATTGTAGAGATTATATAAAACTTGTGGCCGCAATATCAATAAATATACACCCCTAATATTAGCGGCTTCCCAACAATATAAACAAATAGGCGCCCCCAAGCATTTAGGCTACCTGACCCAAGCTTCACCTCCAGTAGGATTAGGCTATAGACTAATAAATGGATGTTGAAGACCATCAATCGTAATTATTATATTCCCTGCAACACAACAAACCAACGGTGACATTATATACCTCTCCTATATGGTGGGAGAAGATAATATAAACAAAAAGTCGTTCAAAATATGCAAGGCAGCGGCGTCCCAGCCAGTCCGCCGCACGTCCGTGTGATGTCACAGTAAACGTCATATATGTAAAGTTTAAATAATACTTAGCATTAAAGAGATATTTTAAGTTGGATTATTTACAAGTACTTTAATTAATTGTAATTTAGTAAACAACATCAAGAAAATGGAATGAGAGGGAGGGGTAGTTAATATAAATATATCTTGTAAAGCATATATATTGTAAAAAATACCTTTAATTCCGTTCAAATTCCTTCATTACATATAGATATAGGTAACGATTACTCAATGTATTATATATGTATGGATTATTGCCATCAAAGGCAGAGCATGGGAAGGTTCGACATTCGCAATACAGATATATAAATTCATGAAGTTCATAACGTGAGTGAAAAATTACCTAATAAAGAACCTAATAAGGACAAATAAATAACAGGTTTCACTATTGTTTGTTTTATTTCTATTTTATTTACTTTATAGACACAAATGCAAGTTTATAGCCGATAAATACAATAAACTAAACTTCCAATCTGGTCTGGTGCATTTTCAATGTTTATAATTTAAGTAATGCGGGGCCAAAACCTAACTACAAAAAATAATGCCTCAGAGTACATTTCAATTATTCTCTAGATATTATCCGTAAACAACCAATGTTTACCCTCATGATTCATTAATGTAACATATAACCAAATTTTGAAATAAAATACTTATTAAATATTGCCAAAAAATACCATATTAACATGTGCCAGGAATACCTCATTCCGAGTTGCCCGCTGGTACATCCTTCCAAAGCAAAACCTGAAGATTTTGGTTGATCCTGAAGAAATATCAGGAAATAAAGACAATGAAGAAAGATACTAAGTACAATAATAGTAAAAAGAAAGGATTTCAGCAGAAGAAAGGTTGGAAAGCAGGACAAAATGGGAAAAAGAAGCAACAAAGACCCACCAACAAAAAAAACAAATTGCACATTAAATTTGATCTTGAAGACAGGAAGTATGTGGCTTGTTTTTTGGCTTAGGCTAGTCTAACTGTCTAACTTTATTATATCTTGGAAAATATAAGGGAAGGATGTAGTATCCGGACGTACTGTTGTCTTCTTTACATAAGTCGATCGCTCGCGGTTAAGTTTCCGTTTAGGCGAAATTAGGCCTAGTGTAACTAAGTGTAAGTGTAGGCCTATTTTGACAGAATTATGGAACTCGTCGACCGGAACTCTCGGCGATCCGGGCTAGGGCCAGGCTAGGCTAGGCTATACGGTACCATACCACGGCAGTCAAAATAGGCCTAGACGCAGTAGACGAGAACATGATTGTGAGCATCCGCATAGTGTAAACAAGGCGGGCGATAGCCTACGCCCGAATATTAAAACCTTGTCAAATATAGGCCTAGGCCTAGTACACACAATTTTTATCTAGACTTGACAACTAACTTTGGTTCAATGTTATTTTCTATCTATCTATCTATTGCCGGACGCCTTACTCCCCTTACGAGGGTGGCCACACACAGAATGCCCCCAAGCGGACCTATTCCCTGTGAGAGGGACAACCCGAGCCAGCTTAGTGAAGGACTTACAGGATTGACCACTCAATTTAGGATCCGTCCGACTCAGAGGCCCTCTGTGTATCTTGTTAGCACTATTTTTCTACAGTGGTGTTCGGCTAATCCATCCACTAACCTGCCTTACCCTTAGGTAAGCAGTACAGATTTGTATCAGGTTTACTCCCCTAGACAGGTTGCCAACCAAGGCTGACGAGTCCCATCCACCCGAATTTGTATAAGGTTGTCTCCCCTAGATGAGTTGCCGACCAAGGCTAACGAGTCCCACCCACCCATGTTATGTTATTTTAATACCACAAATTTTTGTGATATATTTGAATATAAATATTGAATCTATATGCTCTAAAGATCATAAGAAATTTGTTTTAACCCTCGGCAAAACCTAATAAAAAAGTATGGTACTAAAAAAAAAAAATCGTAACAAGGTTGTCAATACGGTACTTCCAGTTATCGATAGCTCTAAAGATTATATGAAAATGTGTTAAACCCTCGGAAAAACCTAGTATAAAAGTATGGTACTAAAATTTAATTTTCGTAACAAGGTTGTCAATCGATACTTTCCCGTTATCAATGTACAATCAAAGCTGAAGATTGCACAGTAAACACCGTAGACTTCATCGACTTTCACCTTCGTATAATAGACAGCCAATTTTTGTTTTTTTTATTTACTAAGGGATTAGTACTCAACCAGCGGGGGTGTGGGTGCGGCAGCCCCCACCCATAATACTAGGTTAGGTTAGGTAAGGTTGTTAGGTTAGGCTAATATCTTTTCAAATCACTATCGGGGAACAACATCGATTGATAGGCCTTATGGGGAAAATAGGTTTTCCCGAGATTTCTAATTAATTACAAACACTATATATTGATGCAAATGAACAATTTTGTTTATAAAAAACACTGAAAATTTGTGGTATTAAAATAAAATTTGTCCCTAACTTTCCATTGACAGATTTTATTGGTAGGCTAATAGACTGTAAGCTGGCTGTCAAAATCGCATTCCGAAGGAGAGATTTTAAAACCCGGAACCGAGTCCAATCTAATTAGGCCTAGTCATTATTAGGCTAAGTATGCAAAGTTAAAATTTAGCATTTCAGTTCCTAATTAAAACTCACAGTAGAATCCCTGGAAGAGGCCCTAGTGGGCCTGTGGCTCCAGTGTGGCAGCCTGTACACTAACTATTGGTTGGCTGCGTGACCAGATGATCAGCAGATACTTTTTTGACTGAGTGTACATGGGTAAATTTTTGGAAAAATGTTATTTTAATACCACAAATTTTCCGAGTGTTTTTTATAAACAAAATTGGTCATTTGCATCAATATATAGTGTTTGTAATTAATTAGAAATCTCGGGAAAACCTATTTTCCCCATTAGGCCTATCGATCGATGTTGAGACAGCCCCTCGATAGTGATTTGAAAAGACATTAGCCTAACCTAACAACCTTACCTAACCTAACCTAGTTACTAACCGCTGGTTGAGTACTAATCCCTTAATAAAAAAATTGGCTGTCGATTATACGAAGGTGAAAGAGAAGTCGATGAAGTCTATGGCGTTTACTCTGCAATCTTCAGCTTGATTGTATATTGATAACGGGAAGGTACCGTATTGACAACCTTGTTACGAAAATTAAATTTTAGTACCATACTTTTATATTAGGTTTTTCCGAGGGTTTAACACATTTTCATATGATCTTTAGAGCTATCGATGACTGAAAGTACCGTATTGACAACCTTGTTACGAAAAAGAAATTTTAGTACCATACTTTTTTATTAGGTTTTGCCGAGGGTTAAAACAAAATTTCTTATGATCTTTAGAGCATATAGATTCATTATTTATCTTCAAATATATCAACAAAATTCGTGGTATTAAAATAACATTAAACCCAATTTTTTCGTGGCCATCCCTTCGGGGATCATGGCGTCTGGCAATAGATAGATAGATAAAATGTCAATCACGATTGATCATCAATCTTTAAAACATTGAATCGAATATGAAAATACTTTCTACTGGCTATTTTATCACTTTATAAGACTTAATTAGGAACTGAAATGCTAAATTTTAACTTTGCATACTTATCCATGTGTCAGAGACGATCGTCTCTGACACATGGATATAGTTGCAGGCAGAGGTGCCAACCCTACTGAGCTGTACACACCAGATGATCAGCCGCACAGCGTAGGGGTGCAGATACATTTTTGGCCGAGTGTACCTCTGTCTGTCCCCTGTCAGCATACGCCCCTCTGCCCAACCAATACCGCTTTCACTCATTTACATCTCACGGTCTTGCCTCCATCCTTCCACCTCACTCTGTCTGTCTCTCCCTCTCTGTCCTTCTACCTCACTCTCTTAGTCATTCTCTCGCTTTCTATACATTCCACATGACTGAACCAGCTCAACTCACACATACTCACAGAAGACACCCGGGATAGAGGCTGTTCAGCCTATGAGCCCCGGCTCACGACAATTGGTCATACTCATTAGAGCAGGGCTAGGGCGGACTTGGTGAGTAGTTTTATTAATTTTGGCTCTAAAGTCTAATTTTTGTTCTTGGCCACTCCTTTTCACACTTTCCAGACATCCACACCACACACCACACAGTTCTCGTACTTCCTAATTCGTCTGTTTATCCCCCCATGTAACTCCACATGCACTTCTCAAGTGTCATAACTCATTTCCACCCCTCTCACTCTTGGTTTGTGTCTCTCCAACATCATCCATGCTTTACTCCCGTACGTCAATTTCAGGATTACCACCTTTCACCCCATTTTGCTGTCAATTTTAAGACCTTTCGTGCCATTTAGGTGTCGATTTTATCCTGGTGAGCGATAGCGACCCTGTATGGCCGAGACATTTTTCTACCGAAAAATTTACAAATTCATCTTGAAGGAAGGTCCAGGGGGTGTTTTTTTAAGCTTGATGAAGGTCTAGCAAGGAAACTAAAAATTATGTCTATCTATTGCCTAACGCCGTGATCCCCGAAGGGGTGGCCACGAACGAACCGCCCCCATGCACCTCTGTCCCCAGTCAGTCGATGCCCCTCCCCCCAACCAGCACCGCCTTCGTTCATGTACTTCCTCACTCCATCCTTCCACCTCTCATTCGGTCTACCTCTCCCTCTCTGTCCCTCCACCTCGCTCTCGTACATCCTCTTAGTAATTCTCTCGCTTTCCATACGTTCCATATGGCTGAACCATCTCAAATTGTTCCTTTTCACACTTTCCAGCACATCTACCTCCACACCACACCTCCTTCTTACTTCCTCATTAGTCTGTCTATCCCTCCATGTAACTCCGCACGCACTCCTTAAGTAATTCATTTCCACTGCTCTCACTCTTGGTCTTAGTCTCTCAACCAACGTCCATGCTTCGCTTCCGTAAGTCAGTGTCGGGATTACCACACTGTCATGCAAGGACTTCTTCACTTCCATACTGACCACCCTATTTCTTGTTACTGCTTTTAGCGTTCCTACAACCCTCTTCCCCTGTTGTACCCTCTCCCGCACTTCTTCATCCATAGTCCCATCTTTACTCAACACACTGCCCAGATACTTAAAAGAGTTGACGATCTCCATAGCCTGACCGTTCAGCTTCACCTCACACTCTGTGACTTCACCCCTTTCGAAGACCATAACCTTGCTCTTCCCCGCATTTACCTTCAAATTCTGTTTTTCGCACACTGTTCCAAACTCATTTACCAGACCCTGCAACTCCCATTCATTATCACTCATCAGAACTGTATCATCCGCAAACAGCAGTATAGGTAGCTTCCACTCAATTCCCTCCCTTTTCAGCAATACACCAACATCCACTGCTCTTGATAGTATTTATTTCATGATTCCATCCATATATACAGTAAACAACCACGGGGACATCACACACCCCTGTTTCAAACCAACATTCAGGTCAAAGAACTCTCTCTGCTCACTCTCCACACGTACTGCCGCCTTTGCACCCTCATACATGCTCTTCACTGCTTTCAGCAACTTGCCCTCTACTCCGTATATTCTAAATATTTTCCACAAACCTTCTCTATCCACTCTGTCATAGGCCTTCTCCAAGTCCATAAAGGCAACATACACCTTTTGTTTCTTCTCCAGATACTTCTCCACAACACAATTCAGGGTAAAAATCTGATCTACACATCCTCTTCCCTTCCTAAAACCTCCCTGCTCGTCGCCTATCCATTTCTCCGTTCTCACTCTCACTCTCTCAATCACTACCCTACTGTATACCTTCCCTACTACGCTTAGAAGACATATTCCTCGGTGGTTACCACACACTCCCCTTTGCCCTTATATAGGGGGACTATTATGCCAGTCTTCCAGTCATCGGGTGCACTCCTCTTCTCCCATGCTAGTTTGCACATTTTCCATACCCATTCTATCACTATCTCACCACCATACCTCAACATTTCCCCACACACTCCATCTGTTCCTGGTGCTTTCCCCAACTTCACTCTTTTCATGGCTTCCCACACTTCTGACCTCCTGATCCCCTCCTCCTCCTCCACTACTTCTCTTCTTCTCCTTCCCATACCATATCCAGCAATGTTTGCTGGCTCTTCATTCCTTACATTTAGCAACTCACTGAAGTACTCCCTCCATCTTTCGACTCTCTCTTGCTTCTCGGCTAGCATTCTCCCATTCTTATCTTTCACACCCATACTGTTTCCCTTGCTACCTTCCCTAACTTTCTTGACTTCTTTCCAGAACAGTTTCTTACTCTCCCTCCATTTTACACTCAGATTCCTTCCAAATACCTCATCTACTCTTCTCTTACTTTCCTTCACTACTCTCTTCACCACCCTCTTACTCTCCACGTACCTTGCTCGTTTCTGTCTCTCGAAATCTTCATTCCCTCTACTACCCAACCACTCTCTATATGCTTTCTTCTTTTCTTCCACAGCTATTCTTACCTCTTCTGTCCACCATGCTGTACCTTTCACTCCCCTCCCTCTTCTCCTCACTCCACACACCTCCTCACATGCTGCACAGATCTCATCCTTAAACACCTTGCTCATCTCCTCCACTTCCTCCATAACTTCCAGGTCGAACCCACCTAGTCGTCTTTCCACTGCTCTCCTGTACTCCTCCCTGACTTCCTCCTCCTGCAACCTCTCCACCCTCCTCACCATTCCACCCTCCTCTCGCCTCCCTCCAGGTCTCCTCACACACTTCTTTTGTATCCTAACCTTAGCTACCACTACATAATGATCAGACAGACCCCCTCCAATACCCCTATACACCCTAGCATACATCACAGATTTCTTCATTCGTTCATCCACACATACATAATCAATCAATGACTTTCGTTCCACCACTGTCTTATCCTTCATCGTCAACATCCGTTTCCATGTGTACCTGTGGATCATTCTGTGTCGGAAGAAGGTGTTGGCTATCTACAGCCTCCTCCCCACACATACGTCCACAAGTGCACTACCATTCCCATTCACCTCTGATGGTACCCCCCACCCTCCCACCACTCCCTCAACTTTCCTATCACCCACCTTACCATTCATATCCCCAATCAGAAATAGTCTTTCGTTCTTGTCAAACTTCTCCAGGCACGCCTCCACATTCATCCAGAACTCCTCTTTCTTTCTTTCAAGTATATCCTCTGTCGGGGCATACACGCATACAATCACCCACGTTTGTATTCCTACTTTCATTCTCACCCACACAATCCTTGAACCCACAGACCCATACTCTCTTACACATTCCTTCCATTTGCTACTTACAAACAAACATGCACCTTCTCTCGCTGTTCCTTCACTCACTCCAGCACACACACCCATTCCACACTCCCACTCTCTCACATCTGAACCTTTCCATTTGGTCTCTGTCATTCCACATACATCCAGCCTGGCATTCACTAACACTTCCAGAACCTCTCTCTTTTGTGCCATCATTCATGCCACTAACATTAATAGACCAAATATATAGCCGTTATCCCCTTAACCCTCTCGTGACCTTATGACGCAGAGGTTGCCAGATTAGCAATAAGAAATAGAGTTCTCTCACTCTTATACTAACCTCTCCAAAATTAGTTTTCTGCCCACAGCTAACCCAAAGACAACTGCAGAGGTTAAAGTAACTAAACTTAAGGTTTCTAAATACCCCTGATGGTAACAAAGGATTTAAAGTATCCCTAATAGGCTTAAAATTGCGTCAAGAGCATGAGAGGGTTAATAATATATATATAATTTATATATATGCAAGACTATTTATCCAAGAGGTTTAGTGGAACAATGTGTGTACCTCGCTTGTTTTCTCTTTCTCTCCCTCTCTCTTTGGCTTGTATCCATTCGGCCCCATTCAGCCTACTGTTTTAGGACTTTTACCCCCATCCAGGTATCAATATTTTCCTGGCGAACGGTAGCGAGCCATCATATAATTATATATTTTGTTGTTTTACAGCAAGCTAAATTTGTACATTTTTCGATAGAAAAATGTCTCCAGCAAAGCCGCATTTCTTCATACAATGCTGGCTCGCTTTCGCTCGCCAGGAAGAAATCGACACCTGGATGGGGATAAACGTCTTAAAACAGTTGGCTGAATGGGGCCGAATGGATACAAGCCAGAGAAAGAGAGAAAGGGAGAGAAAGATAAAAAAAAAAGCAAGTGACCCCCCTTAATGATATGCATGACTATTTATCCAAGGGGTTAGTGGAACAATGTGTACCTGTGATTGTGTGTGTGTGTGGGTGTGGGTGTGGGTCTGTGTGGGTGTGTCTGTGTGTTTCTGTGGGTGTGTGTGTCTGTGTGGGTGTGTATGTATGTGTGACTAACTCACACGCACACTAAGTTATCTCTCTCACTCTCTCACTCTCTCTCTCTCTCTCTTACATTTGGAATCCCATTACACCATCAGACAGTACACTAGGACCATACGGCTGGGAAAGTGTAGATAGCAGAGAAGGGGTGTTGTAGATAGAGGAAGCTGTTGGAGTGGCTTTGGTATGTGTTAATAGTCTGTATATGTAAAGGGTTGTTGGAGAGAGAGGAAGCTGTTGGAGTGGCTTTGTTGTGTGTGTTATTATAGTCTGTATATGTGAAGGGGTGTTGGAGAGAGAGGAAGCTGTTGGAGTGGCTTTGTTGTGTGAGTTATTATAG
>CM064573.1:2550720-2672538 GCA_032716605.1 Paralithodes platypus
AAAATGTAAGGAATGAAGAGCCAGCAACATAGCTGGATATGGTATGGGAGGGAGAAGAAGGAGAAAAGTAGTGGAGGCGGGGAGGTGGGGATCAGGAGGGTCAAGGGGGAAGTTTGTGGGAAAGGAAGCCATGAAAAGAGTGTGAAGTTGGGGGGAAAGCACCAAGGAAAAAAAACAGATGGAGTGCGTGGGGAAATGTTGAGGTATGGTGGTGGAGATAGTGATAGAATGGGTATGGAAAATGTGCAAACTAGCATGGGAGAAGGGGAGTGCACCCGATGACTGGAAGACTGGCATAATAGTCCCCCTATATAAGGGCAAAGGGGAAAGAGGAGTGTGTGGTAACCACTGAGGAATATGTCTTCTAAGCGTAGTAGGGAAGGTATACAGTAGGGTAGTGATTGAGAGAGTGAGAGTGAGAAAGGAGAAATGGATAGGCGACGAGCAGGGAGGTTTTAGGAAGGGAAGAGGATGTGTAGATCAGATTTTTACCCTGAATTGTGTTGTGGAGAAATATCTGGAGAAGAAACAAAAGGTGTATGTTGCCTTTATGGACTTGGAGAAGGCCTTTGACAGAGTGGATAGAGAAGGTTTGTGGAAAGTACTTAGATATACGGAGTAGTAGAGGGCAAGTTGCTGAAAGCAGTGAAGAGCATGTATGAGGGTGCAAAGGCGGGCAGTACGTGTGGAGAGTGAGCAGAGCGAGTTCTTTGACCTGAATGTTGGTTTGAAACAGGGGTGTGTGATGTCCCCGTGGTTGTTTACTGTATATAGGATGGAGTCATGAAAGAAATACTATCAAGAGCAGTGGATGTTGGTGTATCGCTGACTGAAAAGGGAGGGAATTGAGTGGAAGCTACCTATACTGCTGTTTGCGGATGATACAGTTCTGATGAGTGATAATGAATGGGAGTTGCAGGGTCTGGTAAATGAGTTTGGAACAGTGTGCGAAAAAAAAAAAAAAAAAAAACGGAATTTTGAAGGTA
This sequence comes from Paralithodes platypus, assembly GCA_032716605.1. Taxonomy (NCBI): domain Eukaryota; kingdom Metazoa; phylum Arthropoda; class Malacostraca; order Decapoda; family Lithodidae; genus Paralithodes; species Paralithodes platypus. The sequence continues at coordinate 2,551,707 of CM064573.1, forward strand.
AATGCGGGGAAAGAGCAAGGTTATGGTCTTCGAAAGGGGTGAAGTCACAGAGTGTGAGGTGAAGCTGAACGGTCAGGCTATGGAGATCGTCAACTCTTTTAAGTATCTGGGCAGTGTGTTGAGTAAAGATGGGACTATGGATGAAGAAGTGGGGGAGAGGGTACAACAGGGGAAGAGGGTTGTAGGAACGCTAAAAGCAGTAACAAGAAATAGGGTGGTCAGTATGGAAGTGAAGAAGTCCTTGCATGACAGTGTGGTAATCCCGACACTGACTTACGGAAGCGAAGCATGGACGTTGGTTGAGAGACTCAGACCAAGAGTGAGAGCAGTGGAAATTAATTACTTAAGGAGTGTGTGCGGAGTTACATGGAGGGATAGACAGACTAAGAGACAGACTAGACAGGAAGTAAGAAGGAGGTGTGGTGTGGAGGTAGATGTGCTGGAAAGTGTGAAAAGGAACAACTTGAGATGGTTCGGCCATATGGAACGTATGGAAAGCGAGAAAAGAATGACTAAGAGGGTGTTACGAGAGCGAGGTGGAGGGACCAGAGAGGGGGGGGAGAGGGAGGGGACCGAATATGGAGAGTGGAAGGATTGGAGTGAGGAAGTACATGAACGAAGGCGTGCTGGTTTGGGGGGGGGGAGGGGCGTCGACTGACTGGACAGAGGTGCATGGGGCGGTTCGTAGGTGGGCCACCCTTTCGGGGATGTCACGGGGCGCAGGCAATAGAACAGATAGATAAAAGATTAATTTACTTTTGGGTTTAGTTTGATTGGTTTTTGTTTTGGAGGTTTTGGGGCGTTAAACTGAAAAAACATTATTTATTCAATGCATTCCACTGTGATACTATCTCATATGCTTTAGGGGAAACCCCCCCCCTTTTAACATGAAGCTCTCCAAACTACCACAAGCAGGCCATAAATATATTGGAAATTCCCTTAGTTATTCAGGATTTTTGGATGCTGATAGGACCGAATATTCCACCTGGTCCCCCACGTCTAAATCTAGGTCTATCCGGAGCTGTGCATAGAGGTATACCTAGCTATCGAGCGTAGGATCAGGTACCCCCATCGGGTTTCTGATCTTTCGAAAAACAAAGAACCTTGCTTCTCAATAACAGAGGCAGGCCCATAACAGGGTCGTCTGGAAAACAATACGCCATTAAGGATCTGTGAGACTGTAACTACACTCTTATTTGGACAACAATGTTCTTTAAATTTGTATGTGAACTGTATGTATGTGTCAATCTACCAAGCCTAATTAAAGGAGATTCACATGTAAAGAGTAATCGATAGATCTGATTATTTATGTCTCATCCTGTACAGCTTCTTATGTTTTTTACGTGCTCGTGATTTGTCCCTAACATTGGTCAAATCCTTAGCTTTGACTGAGGCCAGCCCTATAAGACTTTAATTTCTTAATGAGTGGCAGGGTTAAACTGCGATTTAAAAGAAGAAAAAAGATGATGACTGAAATTAAGGGACTTGGCTTTATGACTGGTTTGAATACTCTCATCATTTGACACCTAAGATGAAGCAGACACACATGGTAGGGAGAAGCTGGCTTTTTATTTCTCCACCAAGGTGTTTTCTATAATATAATCATTAATGGAAGGCTGTACCCACTTCTTACAAACTTTAACCATTCTGTACGGCGATGATTTTTTTTATTTTATTCTAGCTGTATTTAAACAATTTTGTACAGCTTGAGAAGGATCTATGGTAGTAAAAAGGTTTGTTGTATAGGAGTTGTTGGCGTATGTGGAATGCAGTTTTTCTATGATGCGTATAATAGTAAAAAGGGTTAATTAAGATAGTCTGAAGCTGTTAATTGCTTAACCCTTCCCGCCCGGGCAGCATTTTAAAATGAAGCACCTTGCGAAGGCCCGGAGCCCGGGTGTCCTTTTAAAATCCGTAAGCTTGAAAGCCTATTAAGCGTGTTTTGAAAGCCGCGCGGCGAAACCTTTGTTTACAAAGCCGATAGGAGCGACGCCAAGCCTCAGCAAGAAGAAGTGGAAGAAGACGACCTTATCCGCCATTCCTAGTTAGAGCAAAAATTAGTGTTTCTAAGTGTCCGATATTGCTAAATCCGCGGAAAAATTCTCCACGGAAATCGTCATCACAACTGAACCAGTTGACCTAGAGAGCTCTACTCAACGCCAGTCTACAGATACAAGTATATTCTATCTATATTTTCAGGCCCAATCCCCACTTTTCCTATTTTTTATTATATTTTCCTCCATTTTATTTTATTTTATTTTTTTATTTTATTTTCTTGGGGGTGGCTGACTCAAGACAGTAAGGGCTACATTTTGAGATTTGTGTGAATTCTCTAGCAGTTAAAGTAACAAAATAGGCCTATGTTTACATACAACATGTTTTCGCCAGATCGCCCGGATAGGCCTATCGACCTCTATAAATGCTGCCAGTGTAAAGTCAGTGAAAATAGGCTAGCCTAAACAGACCTCGGATGCGGAAATACCCTGAGCCGAACAGGCCAAGTGGGATATCTCTATTGGTCTAACTGGTAAGGTGTCTGCCTCACACCCAAGGGTCGAGAGTTCGTGCCCCCACCATGGCATGATATTTTCTTGAGGCTATTTCCGCATTTAATGAAGTTTAGGTGTACTGGTTAAATTGTTCAGATGGTTGAGAGTAAGATCGGAGCTCCATAAATCCTCTTTCGGGTATGATGTAAAACCCGATCCCCACATTAATGACGTCATGAGGGGAGGGATGTTTAATGACGTCATGAGGGGAGGGATGTTTAATTTTCAGGTTAAGGAGTTCGCAATTAATTATCTGGGGATTCGGAGTAGTGTGTCCTCAGTGAGTACAACAACCTTATAATAACTACTGGATACCATTATAGGACTGGAAGTGAGTGAAAAGTAACAAGTCTTGGTGAATTGATTGCCAAAATCAAGCACAGCCTTTTTGCTACCTTACACAAGTGTAAAGGAAGAACCCGGTTAAACTGAATAAATTTATCTATTTTTAGCCAGTGAAAAATTAAAATTGCAGAACTAGTACTGAATGGGTTAATATAACTGGGTAAGCTCTTCCTTTCATCTTAAAGCTATAAATAATCTCAGAAACCATTATACTGTATTGAGCCACACGTGTACCTGCTTTATCTGTCTACAACATTCCGTCCATAAAAGTACCGTCCGTTTGTTGTTATAATATAAAGCTGTCCATGGGTTGGTGTTTGTGTTTACTTTGGAATATTTTAGTATGTTCATACTGTATACAGTACAGTATATGTAGAGTAGACATTACTTTGTTATGGTATCTTATTTATCTTTTCTTAATTTATCCATTGATTTGGAAATAAGGGATATATGTTTTGCTCTCTACCGTATAGCAGAGCAAAGGTTAGCTCTCCATTGCGGGGAGGGGGGATAATAATACTGTAGTTGAAAAGCGAACTACAGTACATTGATTAACTAGAGGGCGCTCGGTAAAGAGCATACCTCCGCCTACGCTGGCTGATTCTTGACCATTGATATCATATGCCTAAAGTTTCTTTTGGATCTGGGTTCCAAGATATAATCCAGATCGTCTCCTAAATTGAATAATTTCTTAATTGGCGCATATCCTATCTGCCCACCAACTTCCGTGAAAATCGATTGATAACTTTGTGGGATATCTTGTTTACAGACAAACAGACACACGAACGGAAGAAAAAACATAACTGGCCAACTTTGTTGACGGAGGTAATCATGATGATAAGGTTAGAGAAAAGATATACAGTACCATACTGTAATTGTGTATGATTTATGATTTTGATGTTTAGTGTCTGATGATATCAATATACTGTAGGTACAATATACTGTATGTACCATTAGAAATTTGTAATTGACCACATGCGAGTTTCATTTTATAAGGAAGTTGGAGCTGTAGACATTGATACTAAGTAGAAATACCAGCTAAAATACAGTTGTAGTACATTTATAGAAATATAAAATCAAATTTACCCGATAGCACTATCGTTAGTGAGTGCTGTACTGTATTTTATATATTATTTTGTAATAGTATAGATATCTTATCAATATTTGTATTTTTTACTATTGTTGATGTCTTGTCATGTTGCAAATTTGATTTTAAATAATATTTTGACATTTAACATGTAGTTTCTTTATTCATGCAGAGTTTAGTCAAATTTGCCAGAACGTCCCGGACTTCCCAAACTTGACTACTTCCTTTAACGTGACGATAGTGCGTTGTTATATGTGCGATTGGTTTGCTTGGGAAACAGATTAACTTGCTCATGTAGTGATGTACACCCTATGTGGTGGATTGTGTTCTTTTATTTAATAATTTTCATTTTAGTAAGCGTTGTTTCCCACAAGCGATTTTGGTAATTTAATTTGACTTTATATTGTCCTTGTCCCAATTTTGGTTTGTTTAGTTTGCAAGTTTTACATTTTAATTAACATACTTCCCATCCATCAGAAACCTATATTATTATTATTATTGCATTTCTGTTTAATATGGATGTTTACGGCTGCAACTTCCTTATAGCGTGGTTATAGTGTAATGCCATCATGTATATTGGTCAAGCTTCCTAGTCCCTTCCAACGAACAGTCTATGCTCAACCGTCATAGATATTACATGGTGCCATCGCTTTGCCTGCCAATCGAGCACAAACTATACTTTTCTACCCAGGACTGTCATTCTATTCTATCTATCTTATTTATGTAACACCCGTTCAGTGCCGGTGAACTTCCAGAAGCTCCGGGGCCCAAATGACAGCCACTTCGATAAGGGTGTGGCGTACCGTTGATCTGTCTTCGCCCGTTTCTTCGCCCTATCGTGTTGGTCGTCCCCCGGTGGGCCCTCCCGCCCTTTCCCTCGCCCTTTATTATTATCTTACTGGCAACCCAGTATACAATTTTATGATAAAGACCTTCACCGGTAGTAGAAGGGTTTAATTTATGTTGAAAATATTAATATTTTTGTCTATAGATTTACTTACTATGTGATCATTATTACTTTTCCCCCCCATCTACGTACATTGGTTATTCCATATCTTTCCCCGATTCTGATTTCTCTCTATGTTGCTCCTCTCTCTCTCTCTCTCATATTTTTCTTCACAATCAGTCGTATCCTTCTCATTTTGATCAAGCTTCTTCTTGTCCTGGTTATCATTGCCAAGGCGTTATCAATACGTCCACAAAGAACAGTGCGTCTAAGTGCATTACCACCGAACAGTTTTCATAATGTATTGAGCCACTTAGTAGATCAAATAGTTTAACTCGTTAATATTTGATGCCTTAAAAGACGATCCGACTATCATTTCTCTATTGCTGCTTTGTAGAATTTAAGTCTAAACCATATAACTATTAGCTATTTGTCCTTTGAAGTTTTTGTTAGTGGTGGTGGTCACTTGGGTTTATGAATCCCGGGAGGATCAACATGTTTTCATTATTTTCATTTGTGGTTTATTGGTGTTTAAGGGGAATGAGATGGGAATTTAAATTAATAATTAATGAAAAAAACCCAAGGGAAAATACACTTCATGTTTAATTCCATATTTTATTTATACCTTGATAGCGTAAATGCATTAAAATGCGGCAGGATTTTTGGTGTTGGGGAGTATTCCTAGGTTCGGAGTCCCTTGGAGTGGTCCACAATTTGTTATTTGTTTGGATTTGTCAATTGAGTTTAAAAGTAAAGTTGGTTGGCTACAAAAAAAATTATGGAACTTGGGGTTTGCGCTGTATACAATTCCAGTAGTGTAAGGGAAAAAAAATTCCAAATTGTAATATAATGTTTATGGGTCATCTGGAAAATATTTTGACCAGAAAAGGGGCTTAACTGGGCCACTCCCTAATCGAAATGTTGTTAAAAAAAAAATAATTATGTCCAACGTGATTTGTTTTTTTTTTGTTTTCTATATTTTCCAAAAAAACTACTCCCTCTCGGGCATTAGGCTTGAAGGGAAAAAGGGGGGGGCCTGTGTTACATTCCACCCGCTTCAACAAAAAAACCCACGGGGTGTAAAGCCCGTGAGGGTCTTTGTTTCCAGTCTTGGGTGGGGAGGTCCCAGGGACATGTTGAACAAGCCATCCATCATGGCTCGAAGCAGGCTCCATCTACTGGGAAAAGCGGCTGGGGTTTTTGCTTTCGCTCAAGTTGCTTCATCACCGCTCTCCACCCTTCCAGACCTCAGGACCCTGCCACTCAAGTCAGACATTACAAAAAAAATTTCCCCTACGGGAATACTACTTTTAATTTTTTGTCTTGGAATATGTATGGGGGGGAGTAGGTTAGGAGAAAAACCAAACTATTGGTTCACTATGGAATTAAAAAAATTGGACCAATGATTTGTTTTAAAAAAAAAACTTCTGTACTGGTCCCAATATTATTGTCACTACGAAGATAATTGGTTTTTTAACCCTTTCAGTTACGGTGTGAAAAAGGTTATTTTTGTATTGTTTAATTTTCTCTGGGCTAGTTTTTTTCATTTAGACAATTTGTTAACTTCTTAACCGGTTTAGGAATAAATGGAAATTTATTGATAGTCGAACTTAGTTATTGGGAGAAATATTTACTACTACATCCGGTTCCTTATTAAACTAGGGGGAAACACTAAATTTCTAAAAAAAAAGCTGGCCATAAAAATATGTCTAATAACTAAAAAATGTCTTCATAGCGTAATTGCATTTTAAATGCGGGGGGGATTTTCGGTGTGGAGTATCCTAAGGGTTTTTGGAGATCCTTGGTGAGTGGCCTACAGTGTTATTTGTGTGATTTAACATTAATTTAGCGTTTAAGAAAGTAAAAAGTGGGGTTGGTAAAAAAACATTACGAATAAGCCAGGAAAATTGAGGGATTAAATGGTGATCACCCATAATGGAGTGGGGTGCTAAAACAAAAAGATTGTCCTGTAATTCTCATATATTTTTACCCCCGAGATTGCTTGCAATTTGAAGTAGAGTTGGTATGGGAGGGGAATTTGCAGTGAATCTGAGTTTTGTAATGGATCCAAACAACAGGAGGGGTTTGTCAACATCACTTTGTAACTATGATTCCAACATGTTTTACACAAACTGTTTTTATATTTCATTAAACCTTTTTTTTCTGTGTCAACTTTGGAAATTGCAGCGTAGCTTCGCAAGCTTAATTTTTTGTATAGGAAAAAATTTCCTGGTTTACGATATAAATATTTTTAATGTAAATAATTCAGTTTACAAGTGACGTTGTTAAAAAGGCGGATTTACCACCAACAACTTTCCCATTAAAAAAATTTTCTCACTTGGCAGGATTATGTTATGACATACTTTTAATTGGTAGTAAAAAAATGTTAAAACAACTTGGCCAAAACAAACACAAACCCAAAAAAAAAACAGGGGAAACTGTCCCACAGAATGCTTATGGGAACACGGCCGAAACTTTATGAAAAAAAAAAAAAACAACAACCCAACTTTAGTGCACAATTACTGCATTGAAGATTTAGGAAAAAAAAAAACAATATCATACGAACCAAACAAAAAAACAACCACAAAAAACTTAAAAAAAATGTTATCACTCTTCAACCCCTCTCAACGGTCCTGGACTTGCAATTTTTTGAGGCCTATTTAGGACTACTTTACAAGGCCTTTTGTTTACGCATCCGAGGTATTCTATTTGTAAAAAAAACCTTTAGTACTTATTTACTTTTCAAACATCTGCAGTTGTGTACTTTGAGCTTTAGCTTTGGTGGGCAAGAAAAAAAAAAAAAAACAAAACCTAAGTTTTTGGAGAGGTAATTATAAAGGAGGGTGAGGGTAATCTATTTCTTATTGCTAAATCTGGCAAACTCGCCTCTTGCGTCATTAAGCTGGATTTTTGTGAGGGGGAGGGTTTAAAATAACGCTGCCTTCAGTAATAGGTTGGTTTGATTTACCGTCTGTAAAAAAATAGTCTAAAAAAAAACATTTTACCTAGATGGAAAAGGGGGTATGGTGGGGAAAAAAAAAGTCAGCTGGTGTAAATATACCTTCAACCCTTTCCACGGAAAGCCGTGGCCATGGTTTTCAGTAGCTCGCGGTCTTGGGACTGCTCTTACAAAAAGGGTCTGAAGGTTCGAGTTTCCACCCCAATGCCATTGGGTAGACGTTTAAAGGAAGCACCTCGGGGGTCTGACGCAATTTGTGGCCAAAAAAAAATCAGGCAAATGTCCAGCTGGAACCAAAAGGGGGTCCATGTAAGAAGGGGGGGGGGTCCCCCCCCAACTACCATAAGGTCCGTGTTCCCAAATTTCATCTGTAGTTGTACAGGGCATTAAAAACTGGTTATCCCAAAATTTTTAGTCCTCAAAAAAAAATGTTGCCAGGATAAAAAAATTGTGGATTTAAAAAAATGGTGGGGAAAAAACTCCCTTGTGTAATAGGGCGGATCTACAAGAGTTTCTTTTTCCCGACAACTTTTATGTTGCAAAAAAAAAAAAAAAAACTCTCGTTGCCTGGGCTTGGCTTTCTTACCAGTATACTTTGTATTAAATATTTTTGCTAGGTAATACCTCATTTCATCTTGATAAAATTGCATTTAATTTTGCTACTTATTTATGATCTACATTCCAGTGCACAAAAAGCATTGGCAAAATAATTTCAAAAATGTTTCCAGAAAATAAAAATTTGTGGAAGGATAAGTTGTAGGGAAGTAAAAGCCATTGGTTATTAACCCTCTCCAAGACGGACGGGTTTTTCTTGACGGCCAACTTTTGAGGCCTAATTTAGGGATATTTTTAAAAAGCCTTTGGTTACCAGTCAGGTAATATTTAAGAAAAACCTTTTTTAGTTTTAGTACTATTACCTTTTAACCCTCTTGCAGTTGTCTTTGTGAGTTCGGGCTTGCCCATGTGGGCAGAAAACTTAATTTTTGGAAGGAGGTAATTAATTAAGAAGTGAGAGAAAAAAAAACACAAAAAAAAAAACCTCTATTTCTTATTGGCTAATCTGGCAAACCTCTGGCGGTTCATATGGGTTCGTGCAGAGGGTTAATCCACCTTAAATTTGTGGTTTTTAGGTGTTTATGTTGTTATTGTGTAATTTGTGTGGAAGGGGGGGGGAAAAAATATTATGCATAATAACAAGCCGTTACTTTCTTTTAAAAAACTTGTCCCTCCGTGGAAAAAAAAAAAAAAAACCCCTCTCCTCCGAAAAATAAAAATGAATGGAATTAATTTAATAAATAATAATAATTACAAAGCCATGTTACTTATTTTTTTTCTCCCACCAACAAGCGCCAAATTTTCCCACAGTATTTCAAACTGGCGCATCGAAAAAAAAAAAAAAAAAAACCAAAAAAAAAAAAACACAAATAAAACTTAAATCAATGTAACAACCAAAAAACCTACGCGGGGGGCATCACCCCAGGCCACTCAGCAGCGGGCAAATAGCTTTACCAACCCTAATTAGCCCTCCATTGATGGGGGGACCCACCCCTCTCGAAGATCGTACGCCTTCTTACAAAGAGAAAAGTCTTAAAGTTAAGTCTTTGAAAAATTTAGGGGGAACAAGGGGATAACTTGTTTTAGCTTTTTAAAACTTGGGGGGAGGGAAATTTACAAAAAAAAAAGTTCTCCCTTTCATTTTATTAATTACTTACTTGGTTCCAAATTTTATCTTTTTGTTTCATTAATCCCATTCAGTTTTACCAGGGTGGGGGGGGGACATCCTTTTCATGATATTGCGGGGGGACAAAACTTTTAGACCCCAAAAATTTTTAATTCCAAGTTAGGGGAAAAAGGGGGACATCTACCCATTTTAAAAAAAAGGTTAACAGGGGGGGAATTCCTCAATATTAAATCCGTTCAGGCTACAAATATAAATCTTTCCCTAAGGCTTTACAAAAATTCTCTATATGCAGCTGAAAAATTACTATTAAAAAAAAAAAAAAAAAATACATTTCCCCGGTATTGGGAACGGGGGAGTTATGGGCATGGAGTGGACAATTGCTAAGAAATAACGGGCTGTTAAAAAGTGACTTCCTTGAAACCCCCTTTAAAAAGGGCCTCAGGGATTGGTCGCTTTCATCTAGGTTCCCCCCAACCAATTTTTACGGCTGTACCTGGGGGGACTTTTTTCGCTTACACACTGAACTTAGTCTGACTTCTTGTGGGGTTTATTAAATTAAAAAAAATGTAAAAGCTTGAAAAAACACAAGACAAAACTAACAAAATAACAGGAAAAAACCACTTCAAAATTAAAGACTAAAAAGGAAATAAGTATTTCAAAAATCCACTATGTGGAAATAATGCATTGGAAAGATTAAAAGGCAAAAACAATATTATGAAATAAAAAAACCACAAATTTATTGATATTTTTTTGTAAAAATTAATTATTGAAGATTTGGACTTGCCCTTTTGCGCCTCTGTTCGAGCAATGGTACCTTTTTGTTCGTCACCCTAGGCTGATTTTAAAAAAAATTGGCCCATTCCCAGGGGGACGTCCTTTGGAAGCTAAAAAAAAAAAATTGCCCACACCCCAGGGAGCAACCCTTTCAAGCTTTTAAAACTTTGTTTTACATTTGCTCGAAAACATGGGGGGACAAAAAAAAACGCAACCAAAACAAAAAAAAAACCTCCCAAATAACTAAATTCGAAACAAAAAAAACAAGGGAAAATATTCTTAATAAAAAAACCCACAAGGGGGGACGGTCCGGACAAAGATTTGATGTTTTTAAGTTATAGACTGGGTTTGGATTGGGTTTTGGGTACCGTTACAGGATATGATACAAATTGAGGGGGAATTTTTTTCTGGCACCATGGTCTATGGGTTTACAGGTTTGCCTTCAATAGTTTCCTGAAAAAACAAAAAAAACACCTCGGGGGGAAAAGTTTTCCCCAAAGTACTGTAATCAAGGACCAAAAAAAACCAAAAAATTGAAAAGGCCTCTTGGCGAGTGTTTTTTAATATATGGGTGCGCTAGGGAAAAAAGCAAAAGCCTTGTTTGGTTTGGGCCCATGTGTGATGAGGGGGGATTGGAGGATCCCTCAATTAAAATTCGGGTGAGAAAAGGGATGTGTAAGTCTGATTAAAAAAACTTTGTGAGGGGGGAGCTTAACACCAAGGGGTAGAACCTCAAAAAAGGGACATTGGGATCAGGTTCATAAACGGGAATCTCCTCTCACAAACTAAAAAAAAAAACCTGACTAGTGGGGTCAGGCTCTGAATAGGTCTGGCCTGGGGAACCCATTAATTCATTTTTGGAACGGTGAAGAACTGAAAAAAGTCTGCGCACCTTGTGTAAGAATCCAAATCCGTTCCTTAAAAAACTTATGTATGGTTATAAGGTGTGTCTCTCCTTTTAGCAATGTTTGAACAGCTTTTCCCAAAAAAAAAAAAAAACTATACGCCTGTTTCCAAAAATAAGGGGTAGGCCAGAAATAGTGACTCCTTAACCTATGTAAAAATAAACTAATAAAGGGCTATGGAGCCAACACCAAAATAGGCTGTTACATTTTCCCACCAAACCCTATACTCCCACTACTCGGCTTTGAAACCCTTTCCGAAAAATGGTAGACAATATTAGTCTTGAATTTACTATAGTTAGTTTTGCGGAAGTTAATAGGGGGGGGTTAGTTGGTCCAGGAGCTTTATTTGGTTTACTTGTTACAATGGAAACAACAGGGTAGAAGGTTTTGAATAACACATTATATACAAGAGTCATGCATGAACAAGGGGTATATACCATAGGGATTTAAGCCGTTTTGTTTTCCCAATGTCCGACATTAGGGGAAAAAACACAAAAAAAGGATTTAAAAAAACCGGTGGTTCCAGGGAAGAAGTAAAACGAACAAAAAGGGGCAAAACTGTAAACAAAGCATTGAATATCCTATTGAATGTGATTGATTGTTTCATTGTTAATATGTTTAGGGAAAATTTTTTATTGTTTTAAGAGGGTGTGTAAATGTTTTTATTGGGTCGACAGACATCTAATTATTTATAAAAAAGTTAATAATTAAAAAGAAGGCGGGGGAAAGGGGTTTAAAATTGGACTGGGCAACCAAAAAAAAAAAAATATTCCATGTTGTAAGCGCTTTATTATAACGGTTTAAACTTAAGGTCCCCTTTTTTATCCAGATGGGACTTTATTAGGGGGGGGAATGTTGGGTGAAAAAGGGCATTCTCTTGCCTTCCCCTAAAAATTAGAAGGGTCTCTATTAACTCACTAAACTAATTATTGCCAAAACCTCGCATTCAAATCCTGACTAAAAAAAAGGGGGCTTAGTAATTTATAGCCAATATGTTTTTCAAAAAAAAACCCGTATTCCGGAAAATTCGTGGTTTTGTTGGTCATTATGTAGAAAAGTAGAGTTGCAACTGGTCCCAAAAAATTGTTTAGGGGAACCAAGTTAGGGTTTTGGGAAAATTTTTCTGGTTTATTAATATTAGGCTAGACAGGGGGCCCACGTGTCACTACCCGTTTATGCTCCAAAAGTTGGTCAATAAAACTTATTATATGGAAGCAACCAAAGCCAAAGCCCAAAACATAATAAAAACTACGATTATGTTCAACTTATACTTGGGCCCAGCACAAATCTTTACTCCACAATTTTGGAGGGGGGGGACCACTCAGTTATCTTAAACTGGATCTTGGTGTGCCAAAAAAAATGTCCTGGATAACAATGTCCCTGTAAAACAAAAAGAGTTTACGCGTCTCAGGTTCCTTTCTGTCAAGTGGAAGTGCACGGTGTTTAAAAAACTTTGCCCATCAAATTCAATCAAAGTATGTAGTTATGTATATAACTCAGGGGCCACATTGTTTTTTTTACCCCATTTAGCTGGGGGGTTGGGGGGGGAAAAACAAAAAACTTGGGGAAAAAACAAACAAACATAGGCCCCGAACAAAAAAAGGAAAACCAATATTGTTAAAGTTCCAATTCTTAGGGTTCGGGACTACATGTAAGGGAAATTTAGTGAAAATAAAAGCTGGCCAAGTTAAAAAAACTGGGAAACGGGGGAGGGTTCCAGTTGGGGTTTTATGACAGGGGGACAACAGCCTGCCATATTGTCCTGTAGTTCTGGGGAAAAACCACAGTATTTACTGATTTGCAAGGGTCCAATTGGTTGTTTTTTTTTTAAACCCAGGTTGAGGGGCCCAACAAGTAAGTTTGTTATCCAAGTCATAAACTTTTTAGTTGGTAGGGCTATAGAAGGAAATAATTATGTGTGACGGGGGGGGACTTACAAGGATAAATTTTTGCTCTAAAAAACACCGTAAATGTGGTCGTTTATATTTAAAAAAAAAAAAACTATTAACAGTTTTACCAAAAACCCTATCGTTTTCACTAGGGGACTCTTTGACATTATTATATTGTTGTATCACCAAAACAAAGGGAAACAAACTGGAATAAAACCGGTCCACTGGGGGGCCCAATGTTTTCCATACATTTTATTAAGGGACAAAAAAATTACTGTTTATGTATATATTCAATAACTCTTTACAGATCTAAGAATACTGCACCTTTAATATTTCAATAAACTTCTTTCGAGAGTATAAAATTAACTGTACTGTATATATTCAATAAAAACTCTTTATCAAGGATTTATAAAATACATATGTACGTTGTATTAATCATCAATTACTCTTGGTCTTATAGATTATTAAAAATACTGTACTGTATATATACAATAACTCTTACAGAAATCAATAACCTTGTACTGTATATATCAATAACTTTGTGTTATAAAATACTGTACTGTATAACTCAATATACAGTACATAAAAAAAATACTATAGACTTGTATATCTCAATAACTCTTACAGATATAACAAATACTATACTGTATATGATCAAAAAATAACTCTTACAGATTATTAAAATAACTGTTACCTGTTATATAATCCCAATAAAAATCTTACCAGGATATAACAAAAAAAATTTTAAAACTGTCCTGTAACTATATCAAATTACACTCCTTACAGATATTTAAAAATACTGTACTGGGTATATTAAAATCCAATATTACAGTTTTAACAGATTATAAAATACTAAATATCTGTATATAAATCACAAATAAAACTCTTACAGGAATTTACATTAAAATATCTATACTGTATTATAATCAATTAAACTCTTACATAGATTATAAAAAAATCGAAACTGTATGGTTGTATATCTCAATAAACTCTTTAAAACAGATATTTTTTTTTAATAAAAAAATTTTTTACTGTTACTGGTACAATCAATTTTAACTCTTACAGTATATAAAATACTGTAACTGTTTTATATATAATATTTCATAACACGTTACCAGATATTAAAAAAATTGATCTCGTTTACTGTACTATAATCAAAATTAATTTACAGTTCCCAAAGGATATTAAAAAAATTTAACTATTACTGTATTATTATTCCAATAAACTCTTTTTACAGAATTTTTTTTAACTACTATACTGTATATTATCCAATAACTCTTGACCAGATTTATTAAAAAAATACTGTACTGTATATATATTCAATAACTCTTTACCAGGATATTTAAAAAAATTTACTTGGTACTGTATATATCAAGTAAACTTCTTACAGATATAAAAAACAAAATACTGGTTTACTGTATTATAATCAATTATTTTTAACAAGTTACAGACATTATAAAAATTTACTGATAACTGGTAGAATTCAAATAAAAAAACTTTTAGGATATCAAATAATTTACTATACCTGTATATATCAATAAAAAAAAAACTCTTAACAAGGGATTATTAAAAAACAAAAAATTCCTGTGTTTTTTTTTTACTGTATATATTCCAATTACAAAAAAAACTCTTTAACGCTATGTAAAAAAAATGTTACTTGTTTAACTGTGAATCAATTATTCAATTAAAACAAAACTTCTTAGATTTATTAACAAAAAATTTTAACCTGTTTTTTATCTGTATATATAAACTAAACTCTCTTACCACTAAAAAAAAATACTGTTTACTGTATATAATCACATATACAGTAGATATAAAAAATTACTGTAACTGTATATTATCAATAACTTCCTTACCCGGATGATAAAAAAATTACTATACCAGGTAACTGTATAACTATATCAATCCTCTCTAGGATATAAAATACTGTAGGCTGTATTATTTTCAATAAAAACTTCTCTTACGTGGATGAATAAAATTAACTGTACTTGTATTATATCAAATTAACTCTTGCTTTACAGATATAAAAAAATTACTATATACTGGTTTATAATTCACATAACTCTTAAACAGATATAAAAATTACTTTTAAACTGTAATATATCAATTGTCAAACTTACAGATATTAAAAAATTTACCTTGTTTACTGTATTTTATATCAATCAACTCTTTTAACAGCTTATTAAAAAAAAATTTAACGTTGGTACTGTATATACTCAATTAACAAAAAACTTTACAGGATATAAAAATTACTGTTACTGTATATGCTAATCATAATAATAATAATAGTTCTTTAAAAGCTAAGCGCAATTTGTTAAAAAGCTAGCTAAAGGAATAGCTCAATACTGGGCCGATATAGGCTTATATTTTCCCATTTGGGGTCCTGTTTAATTACTACCCCAGTCCCTTTTTGCTTCCATGAGGGAGGGGATGTGGTAACGACCTCAGTGCCTTGTTGAAACAAAATCTTTACTTTGCGACGGAAGCGTGGGCCGCGAAACCAGGGCCTTCTGGGTGGAAAGGGGTCCGCAGACAGGCTTAGGTCAACTTTACCAACCGAAAGCGAGCCCGCAATAAAAACTCTTACCGACTAATAAAATGCCCATCTCATAATTGTAATTGCTAACAAAAAAAGGTCCCATCAACAAATGTAATAAACTAAAACCTCCTTAAGTTTTTTAACCCAGGCACAAAGGGAAACAAAACCATTGATACCACAAAGGGGAATCTGCTTTCAAAAAAATTCCCAATAAAGAAGGGGAAAAAATAAATAATCTAATTTTGAATAGGCTTTAGAATACATGGCATGGGCACTTGTTTTTGGAACAACCACCTGGTCCACGACCCAACAAGGTGGTTTGGAAAATTAAGCAAGAAAAGGGAGTGTAAACAAAATTTAATCCTTCAAAAGTGGGCACAATTAATGGTTCATTATCACCAGTTTTTAAATCGAGTGTACCGCGTTTAGCCGTGAGCACTCAACGGAAATAAAAAAAACCCAGTGGTCCGTCGATTTAATAAAACTTCACAATTTAAATTGTCCTCTTGGTTTAAAAATAATAAATAAAAAAAAAAAAATCCTGAAACCCACCCATTGGGGAATTCTTTTGGTGGCTGACTCATACCCTTGTTCCAAGGAAAAAGTAGGGCCAAAAAAAAAAACTCTTGAACACCCTTAACAGCTGTTAAAAACTCAAAAAAAAAAAGGGGGCTACCAGCGAATGGGCTTGGTTAACATTTTCGTAACACCCATTTCCCTTTTTGACTGGAAACTCCTCCCAAAATTAACCAGGCGATTAATTCTTGGTAAAAGTTTCTCTTTGGAGGTTTATAGAGGTTTTTTAATGTTCAAAAGAGTTTTGGCCCAACTACTTATTTTGGCAAAAAAACCAGGAGGGGAGTATAGGCATCATGTTTGCAAAATCCCAAAAAAAAAAAACCCCATCCGAGCCTTTCTTGACACATATCTCTGCCGGAAAGATCATTTACAGGTCATCTTCAAAAGATACAGTATGGAAAAAATTTTCTATTTGTTACAGTAAAAATTTGAAATTAACCTGCAAAAAATCCTATTCAAAATATTCCAAAAACCAGTGACCCCAGGTATGTGTGGTGGGGAAATTTGTCATTTTTACATTATTTGGTTATTCTATGAATAATTATTACTTTAAATTCTTAGAATTACCAAACCCAACTTAATTATGATTATGGAATGTGCATTTTTCAATTTTCTTATACTTTACCCTTGAAAAAAACAAAAAAAAAACCACCCAATCTCAGGCCCAATTAAAATTAAGCATATTTTAGTATTTATTAGGCTTGTGGCATGGTCCAGTAAAAAAAAACGGGGGGCAAAATTTTCTTGGATCGAAGGGTCTGCAATTCGATGCCCACCCCGTGGGCCACTGGTAGTACGTTATGAGTGTTGGGGATTTAAAAAACTCAGGTTTCTAGGCCCACTTTCAATGGCCCAAAAAAAATGGTCCACAAGTAACAAGTCCGCTGTCCAGCAAAAGGGCAAACCCGCCCTAAAAGCTGTCCTTCTCATCAAGGGAGTGGAACAGCGTTTAAAAAAAACAACTACCAATCATATAGTATGTCAACAAAAAAAAAACAAATTTTAATCCTTTATTTCCTTCCTCCTCAGGAAAATCGGGGGAAAGGGTCAATGGGGGAAAAAAATCCTGGGGTATTGTTTTAACATTTCATGGTTTTCCTAACTTTCCCGGAGTGTTTTTATCCCGGCAAATTTCCCATCGAAAAACCTTCGTCTTTTTCGCAGCTTTCAAGTTTCACGATTTCCGGGGGACAATCTCAAAAAAAAAAAAAACAAACCAAACCACGCCTCCCGGGAAACATTTTTAAAAAAAACCCCTTGCGGAAAAAACCCATTGCCATGGGGGAAAAGTGGCGGTCGATTTCTCCTTTTACTTTAAACCCCTAGGGAAAAAAAAAAAAAAAACCCTGCGGGAATCCCAGCGAGGTTAATCTTCCAGGAGGGCTTTTATAAAAAACAGGGGGGAATAGACGTTGGCGTTTTGATTGTTTACTGGTCTGGGGGTCGCGATGCAAACAAAAATTCCGTTGGGTTTGAGGGGGAGGGCAAGTAACGCTTTCTGGGCAGAACTGGAAAGTTCGGTGTTTGGGTGACGGGGGAGGGTATTTTTCCCAACAAGTAGTCAGAAGAATCCAACCACGTCGGAAAGGGAAAAAAAACTTTGGCCGGGGGAAGAGTGGGGGACTTCACATGTATTTGGTCGGTCTGTGGTTTGTGTTCATGTTCTTTTGTTTCTGGGGTTGTAGGGTTTTGGAGATACTTCGCTAAGCTTTGTTTTCTTTTTTGGTTTTCCTGTTGGCTTGTTCTAAATTGAGTGATTAGTTTTTCCAATTTTGTGCACTGGCTTTTGAAATAAAATTCTATTGGTTTTTGACTTTTGTTCTTGGTTTCTGTTGTGGTTGTAAAATGGAATCACTGAAAATTTCAAGTTGAGCCAACTCTTTGGGGCACATTTTCCAATGGTTTTTTTTCTCTTGGTTTTATTTTTTGGGGGTTTTCTGTGGTTGGTAGTTTTATGGGAGTAAACTGTTTCCATTTTGGAAACAACATTGTCTGACATTATATTTACTTTGGTATGCGTCTTGGCATTGGTCCATTGGTTTGTGAAGGGGGGGGGGGGGGACTTTGGGGGTAAGGGTCCCGTGGACAGAGGCTGGAATTCAGTTTATCTGAGGTAAGGCTGGGGCGGGGGAACTGATACTTGGCCAACCGCCAGGGGGAAGGTTCTTTACCATTTCTGTTAACCCAAAAAAAACTGAAAAAGGTAAGTAGGTGTTGTTGGTAAAAGGTATTTTAATATCTGTTGGGTAAGTAATAGTAAATAAGGGTGTCCAGTGTTTAATCCGTGTCACAAAATGTGTGCAACCCCACCTATTGGTTGGTGATCCAGGTTATAAAAACACCAGACAAACTTGAAGCCAAAAAGAGAGGCTATGGAAAAAAAAGTGGGTAAAAAATCAAGCCATCTTTACAAAAAAGTTTGAGGCGGCCATTAAATTTCTTAAGCAAAGGTTATTGGAAGTAGGACAAAGGGGAATCTTTAGTGGTTTCAATTTAATTATATAAGATTAAAAACTTTCCCACAGTCATGTTATAAAATTATTTTAGGAGTTGGTCGAAGCCCAAAAAATGTGGTTCGAGTTGTTTTAAAAAAAAACAATCCATACCAAAAAATTTAAAGAGTGTTTCTCAAATAAAAAAAAAAAAACACCCAAACAGATTCCAACAACCCAATTTCCCATTTGTTCGATAGTCGTTCCCGCCAAATGTTGGCTATAAAGTTACGTCATGGTAAACAACGCCCAGTTCTCCGCCACATAACAATGTAACTTGGGGATTAAAGCTATAATTTTTCTATATTTTTTTGGGAAACAAATTGATGAAAAAGTTCTTCAATATCCCCATGTTTTACCTTTTAAAAAAAAACACAAAGCAGATGTTTCCCAATGGGGGGAAACATTGTTAGTTTTGAAAACAAAAAAAATTAGGGTTTTCAATCCCTGGGGAAATTTACCTTTAAGGCCCAATAACTTCTTTACTTTTCAAGAAAAACAGTTGTAAAAAAAAATTTTTCACCTACTTAGACCGAGGGAACAGGAGGTAAAGGGGGCGAGGGAAACTACAAAAAAATTTGGGTTTTTCGCCGAACCCTAATGTGACAAAAAAAAAAAGATGGGTAAGGCAAGGTTTATGTCTGTTATGGATAAGATTACAACTTAAAGTATGGGTAAAGTTAAACCAGTAACTTATTGATTTTACTGTTTATTTTAGACTCAGTGTAATCTAATACAACAAAAATAAAAAAAAAATTGGGCCTTATCTGGTAATAAAATTAAAGGCTGGAAAATTTGGTATATGACTGTAACCTCAGAGGGCAGGGGGGGCCACGGAGGTCGATTGGGCTGGTCCCGTCCAAGACTCTTTCCTTTACACACTCGGAAAAAAAAAAAAGGGGGTTTGTTAGGGGCAAAAAACCTTGCCCAACGGTCTAAAGGACTTTTACTCTTGAAAGTTGCTCTCTGTAAAAAGTAATGTGAAAAAAAAGGAAGAAGACGGGGGGGGAAAAAGTGCTATTAGGGACTTTCAAATAAAAAAACAGTTACTGTAACCTATAATTCCAGTCTGGGTGAGGGGGCTATAGTCTTATCCAAGAAGTGGAGGGTTTGGGCATCCTCTTGACCCCAAACCATTTAAAAACCATTTTTGTCTGCCTCTTTTTATATAGTTCATACTTTTCCTTCTGGTGGCAGGGGGCTAGGGGGGAATCCCTTCTCCCCCTTGTAAAATTTTCAACATAACTAGGAGTGAAAGGGGCGAGGGGGGGACCAAACTCAAAAATTGGGTCTTCGGGGGACCCCCTAAAAGGGAATTGGAAACTTTAAAATGGTTTGTTTTTCGGTTCGGGGGGGGCTCTTGTCTCCGGAGTCGGCTTTTACCCCCCCAGTTATGGGGGTTATTTGTGGCCGTAAGTGATACTGTAATAATACATACCCCCCCCAAAAAACTGCCAATACATATTCAGGAAAACCCAAATATGGGGCTTGGAGTAAACGGATGGTGATCAGGTAATCCCAGGTTTGGGTGTCCTTTGAAGGGGTGATTTTGCGTCCGGGTTTTGGTTGGGGGGCAAAAAGAGTCTAAAAAAAGGGACTTTTGGGGCAAAAATGGCCCAGGAATGGGAGTTAGGCTTTTTACCCTTGCACCATGTAAAACACAGTATTATTTTTCTTGTAGCGCGGAACCACGCAGTCAGTCTGCATTGATTCGCGGTAAAACAATTTTGATGGGGGGGGGACCATCTGGTACTTGTACTTGAGGGGGGGGCAACAATTAAAATTTAAAAGGATGGGCCAGGTGTATTGCTAATAGATATCCTCACCATTTACCCCCACTTAGTAAAAAATGTTGTCTGTGAAGCTAAGGAAACAAAGAAGACGGCCCGTTTTAAAAAACCCTTAATCAAAAACCAAATGAGGGACACACATCCAAGGAGTGGGAACAGGCTAGGGGCAAACAAAAAACAACAAAGGAAATTTGGTGGTTTGGGTATTTCAACCATGATGGGTTTAGGAAAAAAAAACGGCAATTCTATTTGTTAAAAAAGGCCACACCAAAAAACAAAAAAAAACCATTCGGCCAAAAAGTATAAAAGGCCTCTTCTCTTTTAATTTACTTGTAACCAAATTTAGGTTGTTTGAGCGAATTGCAAAGGTGGGAAAGGCTTACAAAGAGGGAATATGTGAGTCAGATTACAAAGGGGAACGGTAGAGGGGTAGGGAAAAAGGGAACCTAAATTGGGATGGAGGGAGATTTTTTATGTAAAGTACAAAAGCGGTGTGGTTTGTTGAGGAATTAGGGGGGACGAGTGGAAAAAAAAACCGGTCGTTTGGGAGAGGGAGTTGGGCGCCAGTTGGACTAGATAATAGCCCGTCAGGTGCCTGGCCCGGGGAGCCATTATATATGAAGGGTCATGCCTGGATGTGTGTAGGGAGGGCACTGGTGTGCTCTGTTGCGGGTCTGCCTGCTGAGACCAGAACTTCTCCGGGAGGTCAGGGGCTGGGGGAGTGCTGGAGTGCCCTTAGTGATCCCTGGTGTCGACCAGGGATCACCAAGGGCACTCCAGCAGAAATCCCAGAGACACTCTGCGTCCTCTCCTGGGCGACCTAGATGTGTGTGATTTTTTTTTTTTCCTCTTCAGGCTCTGTTTCGAGTCGACCACCCCCAGCAATGGGGTATGTGCCTGAGTACTGTATATAGCCTACATATATACAAATACCATATTTATTATCGTTATTTTTCATATATGATATCTTAGCTGTGTTCTGCCTACCAGGACTTTGTTTTGCCAGCTCTACATAATAATTTTATATTACAGTACAGTAGTACTGTATAAAAATGTACTATTATTCATATTTGCACATAGCTCATTGCTATGGTATACAAATGTAATTGTCTATTAAATTTATATAATGAATATACCAAGGATGACACCGAGCTTCTGAATCTGACTGTACATTCACCCTCTCAGTACAGGTGATATATTTATCCATTTTAGTCTGGCTGAAATTAGATTATCTTACTTTAATTAGCAGGAAAGACATCTCATACAAAATAGGCTTCAAACTACTATACAGTAAACCCTCGCTAACTCGGACTAATTGGGGGGAGACCACTTCCGAGAAGCCCGATTTTCCGAGATGTCCGAAGTCCGACTTAGGACCGACTTAACCCTCCAGCCTCGGCTATGTATTCTATAAATATTCCCCGAAGCCCGGGGGATTTGGCCGAAAAAACGTCTCGCCTAGGCTACCGTATCTTTGTTATTTTGACTGCTTCTGCATTCCCGCGCGTAGATGTGTTTCGTACCTATAGAATGGCGTTTAGAAGAGCTCTCTAAGTCAACTGGTTCAGTTGTGATGACAATTTCCGTGGAGAGAACTTTGTGGCGATGTCAGCCATATTAGCCACTTTTCACTACTGAAATGACAACATACAGCCATACAAGAACAAACTACGCCTCTCCTTCTTGTGTTCGGAGGTGCGCGGCGTCGGGCCAACGGCTGTGTTTATATGCGTCGGACGGACGCCTTTCAAAACAAGCTTACAGGCTTTCAAGCTGCCGGAGCCTCGAGGCTCGGGGGTCGGCAGCGGCGGCGTGGTTCCCTTGTTCGTAGCCTACCGCCATAATGTCATAGGCCTAATTGGTCCACATAATAATAACCTACTCCGTTTCAACATTGTATTTACGATTCCCTTGTTCTAATCTAACCAAAGTAATCTAGTTACGTAATCTAGTCTGAATATAAATAGGAGATATAGCGTAGAGGCCCTGATGGGTTATGGGTTGCAGGGCCACCACATGCAGCCGTCAGGTGAATCAGTGACTCGGGTCGATCATCTAGGCTAATTAATCTTACCATGTCGGGCCCCCAAATACACCACAATTGCATTTATGGTTGGTAAGAGTCCTGGGTCAGGATAGGAGATAAGGGCCTACAATTTGGGCCTTATTATATTATTAGGGTTAGGTGTGAGAGGGATCTGCCTTGTGTGGGCCGCCAATCGGCTTTCTGCAGGCCAATCGGCTTTCTGCAGACTCGATTTTCTTGTTTGATAGGCCAGCCAGTTCTTGAGCAATTTTTAACATCAGCCTAATTTGGTTGAATGTCTGAATTTCGTGTCCTCCCAACCCCTCCCTGTGTTGACGGATATCGAGCAGACTGAAAATGGTAAATTTCTATAATTTCACCATTAGGCCTAGGCCTATGAGTTTTAGGCTAATTAGAAAACATTATTTTAATTCTAGTTTTGGATTCACAGCATAGCCTACTCATTTTCTGTAAATTTGTCCTATAGCCTAGGCCTAGGCCTACCAGGATTAGGGTGACTTCGGCCCAGTGATCTGGCTTTCTGCAGACTCCCATTTTCTTATGTTCTTATGAACCACTATCCTCGGCCCATAGGCTATTTGTGACTTCGGGCCGGCGGCGGCAAGTTGAAGTTCGGCCCAATGTATTTTTGGGGTGCCTGGAACTCTTGTCGACGTCAACGAGTGTTCCCATTTTAGTTGGCGTCGACGAGTGTTCCAATTTTCGCCGTAGAAGAGTGTTCTGTCATCAACGAGTGTTCCAATTAACTTTAGGCTAATCGTATTTATTATCAGTTCAATTGTATTTGTTTTATTTCAAGACATAACCTAGCCTATAATTCTTAAATGATAAAAATTATACAAGATATGTAGGCCTAGGCGATTTGTATTATACATTTAGTCGTAGTTTTCATACATACAATAAATACCGGTACGTCATAAATTTGTCAATATACAGAAAGACAAGATGTGGGCTATTTACATAAGAACATAAGAAAAAGGGAGTCTGCAGAAAGCCGATTGGCCTACGCAAGGCAGATCCCTGTCCCACACAACCCCAATTCATTTACAAAGCCCAATTATAGGCTCAACACTCTAATACCCTGAGGATCATCTTACCAAAACGGTTGGAGATTAACGCAGGATTATGGGGGTCTGCAGAGCGCTGATTGGCCCAACCCGGCTGATCCCCCTTCACACCCAACCTTTTTCGTCCATATGCTTATCCAATTTTATCTTAAAGCTCCCTACCGTTTTAGACCCCACTATAGCACTTGGTAGTCCATTCCACCCATCTACAACTGTTACCAAACCAATATTTGCCTATATCTTTTCTGAAACTAAATTTATCTAATTTGAAACCATTGGTACGAGTTCTTTCGCTATCACTGAGCTTTAGTACATTTGTCATAAGAACATAAGAACATAAGAAAATGGGAGTCTGCAGAAAGCCGATTGGCCTAAGCAAGGCAGATCCCTGTCCCACACAACCCCAAATCAATTACAAAGCCCAATTATAGGCTCAACACTCTAATACCCTGAGGATCATCCTACCAAAACGGTTAGAGATTAACGCAGGATTATGGGGGTCTGCAGAGCGCTGATTGGCCCAACCCGGCTGATCCCCCTTCACACCCAACCCTTCTCGTCCATATGCTTATCCAATTTTATCTTAAAGCTCCCTACAGTTTTAGATCCCACTATAGCACATGGTAGTCCATTCCACCCATCTACAACTCTGTTACCAAACCAATATTTGCCTATATCTTTTCTGAAACGAAATTTATCTAATTTGAAACCATTGGTACGAGTTCTTTCGCTATCACTGAGCTTTAGTACATTTGTCATGTCCCCTTTGTTAATCCCACAACCCACTTGAACACCTCTATCATATCCCCTCTAACTCTGCGTCTCTCTAACGAATGTAAACCTAATTTCTTCAACCTTTCTTCATACGGAAGATTTCTAATATTATGGATCATTTTTGTCATTCTACGCTGTACTCTCTCCAATGAATCTATGTCCATTCTGTAATAAGGACACCAAAATTGGACAGCATAATCCATATGGGGTCTCACTAATGACAAGTAAAGTTTTAAGATAACATCCGCAGTTCTGTTACTCACACTCCTAGAGATGAACCCGAGAATCCTGTTTGCCTTATTACGAACGCCTATACACTGTTTTCTAGGCTTCAAATCATTGCTAACAAACACACCTAGATCTTTCTCGCAGTCTGAATTTTCTAATTCTAAATTAGCTAGTTTATATTTAACATTTGTTTGCATCTTCCCTATCTTTAATACCTTGCATTTGTCAATGTTAAACTTCATCTGCCAATTTACTGACCATTCATGTAAGGTATCTAGATCCCTTTGGAGGCACTCTATATCGCTATCTGAATCAATTGATCTCCCCATTTTAGTATCGTCTGCGAATTTACTTATCCTACTAGTTATACCTAAATCTAGGTCATTTATGTATATAAGAAACAACAGGGGACCTAATACCGATCCCTGGGGGACACCACTTTTGACTGCTCCCCACTCTGACTTGGTACCATTTATGCTGACTCTCTGTTTCCTACCAATTAGCCATGACCTGTCCCCTTTGTTAATCCCACTTGAACACCTATCATATCCCCTCTAACTCTGCGTCTCTAACGAATGTAAACCTAATTTGGAAAAATATTATTTTAATACAAATTTTCTGAGTGTTTTTTATAAACAAAATTGGTCATTTGCATCAATATGTAGTGTTTGTAATTAATTAGAAATCTCGGGAAAACCTATTTTCCCCATTAGGCCTATCGATCGATGTTGAGACACGCTCGCTCCCCGATAGTGATTTGATAGTGAAATTGGTATCAATTGTCGGCTGGAAAAATACTGTAATGCAAATGCAATACCATTCCTTGATAACTGGACCAGTTTCTATGGTAAAAATCAGTTGTACGCACAGGACGGGGTTCATCTTTCTCGGCTAGGGGTGGCAAATTTAGCTAGGTCAATAGATAGGATTGTCGTGGGGTTTCGCTGAAAATAAAGCCTGAGAATATGAGTAAGAATAATTGTCTAGATAGGGTAAATTGCCGTACTGGTACATCAGATAGGAATAGAAAATATCAGTCACAGGATTTGGTAAAATAATAGTTTCACGTACACCGCGACAAAAGGGAGGCGCCGTTGTAAAGGCATAGCTTCCCGACCAACTATGAAGATCAGGGAAATTGCTGAATTTGCTGGGTAAAAGACGTAATATAATGATAATAGACTACATTAACGACATTAGCCTAACCTAACCTAACCTAGTATTATGTAATAGCTATGGTGCCGCATATGGGGAGAAAATAGTATTTTTTTTTACAATAGGTATAATTCCTTATAATGCATTTCCGCCGCTTTGGACATATATAGGAATTAAGTATGGTATATGACAACTCTAAAGTAGCCATAGAAATTTATGAGTATGCTGTGAAAGCGAAACTAGAATTAAACTCAGGATTTTAATTGTACTGCTAGTAGAAATATTGAAGGTGTAACAGAAGATGGGAATGCAGTTAGAAATAAAGGTAAATCCGATACCATCATCATCATCATCATCATCATCATCATCATCTCCGACGCCTTGCTTCCCCCTGGGAAACCCCCACTAGAGGATGGCCATGACAGAAACGTCTCCAAGCTACTTTGTCAAGACATGCCTCCTTTGCCCGTGCCACAATGCCCCTTCCACTACGTGGAAGTTTTTCTTCAATATATTTTTCCACTTTCTTTTCCCATACCATAGGTGGTCTTCCACTACTAGCGGTTCCACTCACCTGACTCCCATATATCTTTCTTGGCATTCTGTCTTCATCCATTCTCTGAACATGACCATACCACCTCAAAGTACTTCTCTTTATCCACTCAACCACACCACAATCAATGCCCAAAGCCTGCTCTTCCATTCCAAAGGACTCGTACACTTCCCTATTACTTGGCCCATCTAGCCTATTCATGCCAGCTGCCATTCTGAAAAAGCTCATCTCCACAGCTCTTAGTTTGAAGAGGTCCTCGTCACTTGCCGTCCATGTCTCGCTTCCATACGAGTGTGTTGGGAGCAGCACACTGTTTCTCAGTGACTTTTTGACTTCCTGGCTAACCAGTCTTCCTTTGAGAATACTATCAAGTTCTCCAATCACTTTTCTCCCTTGCATTTTTCTCTCTTTTATCTCACTCTCCATTTTACCATATTTGCATAGTACAGCTCCCAAATACTTGAAATTTTCAACCTCTTCTAGTACTTCATTTTTCAATTTTATTTTACAACTTTTCTTGTGTTCTTTCTTGATTCTATATTTTTCCTTAAAATCTATAGTTTAGAACATAAGAACATAAGAAAATGGGAGTCTGCAGAAAGCCGATTGGCCTAGTTTCATGCATTCTTCTCTCAAACACCATTACCTTACATTTCCCTACATTGACCTTTAACTTTCTCTTTTCACATACCCTGTCAAAGTCAGTGACCACTCTCTGAAGTTCTTCAGCATTTTCCGCCAACAGGACTGCATCATCCACATATAGGCATGTTAAAATTTTCCATGTTCTTCCCTCTGATTCCAGTCTAGCTCCCACACCCATTGATACAGCCCTACATTCCCTAATCACTCCATCCATGTATATATTGAACAACCAAGCTGACATGACACATCCCTGTCTTACACCTACATTGACCACAAAACTTTCACTTAACTTATCCCCTACCTTCACATTTGCCATTGCATTCCTATAAAAAGATTTTACTGCCATTAGCAACTTTCCTCCCACACCATATACTGTTAACACATCCCACAGGCCCTCCCAGTCTACTTTGTCGTAGGCTTTTTCCAAATCCATGAATGCTGCATAGAGTTTTCTGTTTTTGGCCAGATACTTCTCTACCAACAATCGCATTGAGGCTATCTGGTCAACGCAGCCCCTGCCCTTTCTGAAACCTCCCTGTTCCTCGCCTATTTTGTCATCCGTTATCTTCTGTAGCCTCTGTTACTACTCTTGCGTGTACCTTTCCAGGTATGCTAAGCAAGCTAATTCCCCTATAATTCTTACACTCTTCTTTACTACCCTTCCCTTTGTACAAGGGTACTATCATACCCATAGCTTACTCTGACTGTTCCTTTTACTTATATATTTTCTAAATCTCAAGTGACGGCGTCTCTTCCGTGGATTGACCTCCCAATCTACCAAGATTGGAAGCTAAAGCGTCACATTATTCCTTTGCCCCTCAACTTTCTCTTCATAATTGCTGAGGGGCACAGGGCCCTGGGTGGGGCTTTGGTTTCCCGGGCGTTTACGCACCCTCTCAGCTCCCCGCCATGGAGTGGCTTCGGTCACCCAGGCTTTATTGTGGTCGGCAGGGAGGGTTCTGTGGGGGCGCTCGTTTATGGCCTTGGCCTTACTCGGGGCCTTGGGGCTGTTCGGCCAGGCAGCTTGGGGAACAACAACAACAACTACCCTTCCCTTTGTACAAGGGTACTATCACTGCTTTCCTCCAGTCCTCTGGTACACTTTCCTTTTCCCATGCTAATTTACATAACCTATGCATTATGTCAACAGCTTCTTCTCCTCCATATCTCCGCATTTCACCTGGGATGTTATCTACTCCAGCAGCTTTGCCCATTTTAAGTCTATTGATTGCTTCTTTTACTTCTCTGCTTATCTGGCTTTCAACTACCCTGTTTATTCTACCTCTCCATTCCTATGGATGAGATCTTTGCCTTCCCCCTACTCTTTACAGCTAAGCTACTAAAATGATCTTTCCATACTTTCACCACACCATAATAATAATAATAAGCATGTTACTTATTTCTCATAAGCGCCAATTTTTCCGAAGAATTCACTAGCGCTCGAAAAGAGAAAGAAAAAAGAACAAAAATCAATGCATCAAAAGAAGGCTCATATACAACACACATTTAACAATCACTAGCAGTGGCAAAATAGCCTAAACTCTATAGCCATCTGTCATGACACCTCTCTCAAGATCATAGCTTCTCTCAAAGAGAAAAGTCTTAAGTTGTCTCTTGAAGCATTCAACAGAACTCAGTTGTCTCATGGACAGCGGCAACCTGTTATACAACCTCGGAGCCATGTAGGAGAATGACCTCTCAAAGAAAGAAGACTGCTGGAAAGCCCTTGGTTCATCAAGACGAAAAGGGTCATTGTCATGACGCACAACTACACCATGGTGTGCCGGTGGGCGCCTGAGCAGCTCCGCAAGGTACCTAGGCTCACCAAATTTGAGAACCTTAAAAGTCACCAAACACAACTTAAATTCTATTCTTGCTCTTACTGGCAGCCAGTGCAGTTCTATGTGAAGAGATGTAGTAGGAGTTCTAGGTGGAACACCAAAAATTAGTCTTGCGGCCCTGTTAAGAACAGACTGAACTTTCTTCAAAATATAATTTGGAAGACCCACCAACAGGGCATTGCAATAATCAACACGAGAGAAGACCAATGAGTGAACCAACGTCAGGAGGCAACGTCTGGTTATAAACGGCTTCACCAAATAGAGATTTCTGATGTGCAAGTAACAACTTTTAACTATCTGGTTTACATGCTCTTTGAAATCTAATCGGGAGTTCACATATACACCCAGATTTCGAACAGAGTTGGCCGGTCGCAGCTGAGATCCACCCACATTGATGGAGAGGGCACCTACCATATCATCAGCTCTTCTATTTCCTCGGATGATGAGAATATCAGTTTTACCATCATTTAGTTTAAGTTTCTCGCTCTCATCCACTTCTTGATATCAGACATCAACAATTCCATCTTACTCCGTATATCAACTATATTTGTGATTCTCACATAAATCTGGGTGTCATCTGCATAAAAGTGAAAGTTGACATTATGTGCACGAAGCAGAAGAGACAAACTGCTAATATAAATTATAAATAGGATAGGACCCAAAACCGATCCCTGCGGAACACCATACTGCAGGGGTGTCGAGTCCGAGACCACTTGATTTACCATCACACTCTGGGATCTACCTGACAAGTACGACCCAAGAAGCAAGAGAGCGGAGTCACGCACACCACAATCATAAAGATCACTCAATAACAACTCATGATCCACTGTGTCAAAAGCCGCAGAGAGATCAAGCAAGACCAATAGTGAGGCCACACCATTGCAAATGTTCTCAACTAGATCATTATGTACTCTAATCAATGCTGTTTCAGTTGAATGATGCTGTCAGTAAGCAGACTGAAAAATTGGGATAGTTTCATTCTGCTGAAGTAGTGGTTGTAATTGGTCAAGTATTGCACGCTCTAATATCTTTGATATGAAGGACAGGTTGGAGACAGGACGATAGTTCAACATGTTCTCAACATCAAGTCCAGGTTTCTTTAGAGTAGGTCGGAGTAGTGCATGCTTTTCAGAATGTGGGAAGCTACCTTCAGAGAAGCACTTATTAATTATTTTGGAAATAAACTCAACTGTGTGATCATAGACTCTTGGTAGCTTGGAAACATTTATGGGATCCAACGGGCAAAATGTTTTATTGAGGTTTCTTATGTAGGACGAGATCATGTCCACCTCTACTGAGTGAAAGGATGAGAGGACATTATTAGGAATGTGTCGGGGTTGGAGTACAACTGAAAGTTCTTCACCAACAGAAGCATCATCCAATTCCTGTCTTATGCGAGTTATCTTGCCAGCAAAAAATGCCACAAAGTTGGCAGCCAACTCGGCATCAGGTACAGAAGGTCTTAAGCTGACTCTTGTTTTTCCAAGTAAACTGTTTACAATTGAAGCCAACCTCCTCTGGTCGTTACCACACGAGTCAACCATCACCCTCTACCACTTCCCCATGGGCGGGTGCCCGACCCCGAAAGGGGTTGAAATAAGGGAGCTATCCCCCCGCCAAAGGTGGCTTTCTAGGGCCTTTCCTAGCTGATGCTGAGAGGATTGGGTTCTAGTCATGTGGTGATGGGCTGGTCTATCAGAGTGAGAACTGAGCGATCTCTGCCATACCCATAGCTTACTCTGACTGTTCCTTTAACTTATATATTTTCTAGATCTCGAGTGACGGCGTCTTTTCCGTGGATTGACCTCCCAATCTACCAAGATTGGAAGCCAAAGCGTCACATTTTTCCCTTGCCCCTCAACTTTCTCTTCATAATTGCTGAGGGGCACAGGGCCCTGGGTGGGGCTTTGGTTTCCCGGGCGTTTCCGCACCCTCCTCAGCTCCCCGCCATGGAGTGGCTTCGGTCACCCAGGCTTTATTGTGGTCGGCAGGGAGGGTTCTGTGGGGGCGCTCGGTTATGGCCTTGGAATTGCTCGGGGCCTTGGGGCTGTTCGGCCAGGCAGCTTGGGGAACAACAACAACAACAACAACCACTTCCCCATTCATGTCCCTCATCCTACCACCTGAGACACACTGTCTTCTTCCCTCTGGCTTCTTTCACAGCTCTGTAGTATGCTTTCCTGTCATTCAGAAACTGTTCACTAATCTTTCTCCCATATGCCTCATCTGTCTTCCTTTTAGCGTCTTGTATCGCCCTCTTCACTCTTTGTTTCAAATTTTTATATTCTTCTTTCCTCGCATCTCTAGTTTCTCTAGGTATATTCTTTTGCAGCATACTCTTTCTGAACTCTTTCTTCTTTTTCACTATTTCTTCTATCTCTTTACTAAACCATGCGTTCCCTTTCTTCCACATTTTAAAGGTTTTCTTCCCACATACTTTCTCAGCTGCTTTAATCATGGAGTCTCTTGTACCTTTCCATACTTCGTCTACAGTATTTCCCAGATCTATCATAACATCCATGTCCTTTATAGTCTCTTTCAGGATGTCCTTGTATTTTGTTGCATTACAACATGAAGTTGATGAAGTTGAACGTAAACTCATCCAGTCACACCAAGAGCAAAGAACACGCGAAGAACTCCAAGCATTTGCAAACATACGAGTAAATAGCAAATTCTTCTATGCATACGCAAAAAGGAGACTCAGGAACACCTCAACAATAGGACCACTTGCAAAACCTACGGGCGAACTTGAGTGACCCAACCGAAATGGCCAAGATACTCAAACAGCAGTACGAAAGTGTCTTCAGCCCGCCAAATGAAGACAAGAAAATCGAGAATGCAACGACTTTCTTTGGCAACGCTCCAGGGACACCACATCAACTCTCCTCGGTAACAGTATCAACAGAGGACATAATAGCAGCCATTGACAAGATTGGACCAAACTCTGCGGCAGGACCAGACGGCTTTCATGCCCAACTGCTAAAAAACTGCAAGCATCAGCTAGCCCTGCCTCTAAAACTGCTGTGGAGCAAGTCCCTCCAAACTGGATATGTGCCACAATCCCTAAAAGAAGGTAATGTCACACCAATACACAAAGGGGGTAGTAAAGGCATAGCCAAAAATTACAGACCAGTGGTGCTGACGTCACATCTTATTAAAATCATAGAAAGAACAATACGAGCTAAGATGGTCCGCTTCCTGGAAGATAACGAGGCGTTCAACGAGGGGCAACATGGCTTTAGAAAAGCCGCTCCTGCCTCTCACAACTACTATCACACTACGACAAAATCCTACAGGATATTCAAGACGGAGAAAATGTAGACGTCATATATCTAGATTTCGCCAAAGCTTTTGACAAGGTGGACCATGGGATCCTTCTACATAAACTCAAATCACTGGGAATAGGGGGAGACCTTGGAAGATGGCTCCACAGCTTCATCACCAACAGAAAACAAAGAGTCACGGTTCAAGGAAGCCTATCAGAAGCAGGTGGGGTCACCAGCGGAGTACCACAAGGATCAGTACTGGGACCTCTCCTATTCCTCATCATGATGGGAGACATCGATAGGGACCTGGAACACTCAACAGCCACATCGTTTGCAGACGACACCAGACTCATGAAGAAAATCACCTCACAACATGATGCTCAGCTACTACAACAAGACTTGGACAAAATCCTGAAGTGGGCAGAAGAAAACAACATGGCCCTAAACGGAGACAAGTTCGAGCTTCTAAGGTACGGGAACAAGAGAGCACTACAAAACGACACCAACTACAAAAGTGGACAGCAAGAAATTACCGCCAAGGACACAGTGAAGGACTTGGGAGTAAATATGAGCAGTGACGCCACTTTTTCCCAGCATATTACCAAAGCCACAACAACAGCAAAACAAATAGCAGGCTGGATCCTGAGAACCTTCCACACAAGAAATGAGAGGTGTATGCTAACACTGTGGAAGTCACTGGTCCTACCACGACTGGAGTACTGCTCCCAGCTCTGGTCTCCCCAAAAAGTAGGAGAAATAACAGAAATTGAAGCCCCCCAGAGGACATTCACCAGTAAAATCCATGGGTTTCAACACTTTAACTACTGGGAGAGACTTAAGGAGCTGCAGCTGTACTCACTTCAAAGACATAGGGAGAGATACATCATCATCTACGTCTGGAAGATTTTGGAAAAAAAGGTACCAAATCCAAACATCCAAGAGACTCGGCACCAAAGGCGAGGGAGGCTGTGCTATGTGAGGACTACGCCGGATCAACACAAAAAATCAAATCCCTGATCCATCACAGCTTTACATACAATGGAACCAGACTGTTCAACTGTATACCAGCCCCTCTCAGGAACATGACCGAGGTGTCTCCAGACACCTTCAAGAAACACTTGGACATGTGGCTGGCCAAAATACCGGACCGGCCACCAACACCAGGATACCCCAGCACCAACTCCAACTGACTTCTGGAATGGAGAGTGGAAGAAAGGGAGCTGCCTGGTCGCAGTGGAGCCCCAGCTCAACTGTGTCACTAACGGACGGAATACAACGAGTGTAACTAAGTGTACATTCTTCATATAATTTTCTCACATTTATTCTCTCTACTGTCGGTTTTCTCTCTTTCCTCTCATATTTCCACTCTTTCCTTATCCTCACTTTTGTCAGCACTGTATAGTGGTCTGATCCCGTCAGCATACCTCTTACAGCTTTTGAATCTAAAATTCTTCCTTTTAGTCCGGAGTCCATCATGGCGTAGTCAATTAGAGATTTCTGTTCCTGCTCACCTTCACCTCTGTGCCATGTATATCTATGAATGTGACTATGTTCAAAAAATGTGTTAACCAGAAACATCTCTCTCTCCGCACACACTTCTAAAAGGAAGTCACCATTCATATTCCTACCCTCCACACCCCATTTACCCACTATACCAGTTGTTGTTGTTGTTCCCTAAGCTGCCTGGCCGAACAGCCCCGAGTCCCTGAGAAAGGCCATGGCCACGATCGGGCTTTCCCACAGAGCTCTCATTGAGTGTAGATTGTGTTGTTGGCGTAAGTGGTTGTGTGAAATGCAGTCTTCTATGATGTGTTTAATGGTATGGGGTGCTGTGTTACATCCCGGGCAGGCGTCGACAACGGAGTCATCCAGTCTCTTCTGATAGCTCAAGAGAGCTGGATGGTGTCCGCATCTCAGCCTGGCCAGGTGGACTCTGTCCTCGCGAGGAAGGGAGGATTCGGAAGGATGGATTTCGGGAGGTCGTGCATGCAGCTGTGTGTTGTCTGTGAGTGAGTGGATGGATCGGTGAGAGATATGAGTATGGATGTGCTTCTGGATGTTGGTTCGGGGTGGGCAGGGAGGGAGAGAGGACAATAATTGTGTGTGGTACCGTGTGCTGGGTGTTGTTTTGATATTTCTTGGTGTCTGTGGGTGTGTTGCCATGTAGTTTAGTGGGTGGTCTTGGTTCGTGGAGGCTGCTGCCAGAATTGAGTGCCTCTCATGTCCAGATGGTCTTTGACTTTGAGGATTTTGGTTTCTTGATGTAGGTGATCTGTGGGTGCAGTAGCTGTGCAGCCTGTAATGATCTTCAGGGCTTTGTTTTGAATAGTCTGTAAGGTCTTATGATGTGTTTCAGCTAGGTTAGAAGCCCAGGCTGGGCTTGCGTATTCCATCACTGATCTTATGTATTGTTTATATACTATACCAGTAAAATAGATTCATTGCGATTATATTATACAAACTGTAGGAGTTTATGTAACAAAATGGATGAACTTAGAGCACTTGTTAGCAACGAAAATATAGACATTATAGCACTGACTGAAACATAGATTAACCCTCCAGCCCCGGCTACGCATTACATAAATATTCCCCGAAACCCGGGTGATTTGGCCGAAAAACGTCTAGGCTAGGCTACCGTATCATTGTTATGCTGACTGCTTCCCGCCCATCCCCAAGCGTAGCTGTGTTATTTACCTGTAGAATGGCATTAAGTAGAGCTCTCTAAGTCAACTGGTTGAGTTGTGATGATGATTTCATTGGAGATAACTTTATGGCCAAAACAGCCACTTTACACCACTTTTCGATACTTAACAACAACATACAGGCACACACGAACAAGCGACGCTCTCCTTCTTGTGGCCGGAGATGCGGGGTGTCGGTCCAGCCGGCTGTTGTTTACATGCGTCGGACCGACGCCTCGCACACGAAGCTCACAGGCTTTCAACCACTGGGCGTTCAAGAGGCCTTCCGGGTACCTATTATATGCTTTTTTATGGGCGTTCAAGAGCCCTTCCGTGGTGAGAGGGTTAAAGCTTGCTTTTGATTGGCCATTATGTCCGTTCTAGCGATGCAGTGTAAGAAGTTTAAGATTTGTTAGTTTCACCAACTTAATTAACTTTGCACTGTTTCCTGTTTGATTCACTCACACTCGATCACTGCTTAATCATCTTCAAAACATTTAATTTTAGGCCTATGTATAATAAAAGTAGTATTATTACTTATATTTGAAAATTAATCTTTCAAATCAGTGCATCATTGTATTTGTTGGACTTACTTATGTTAATTCAAACCACAAAAGTTTGAATCCATTGTTCAAAACACTGATTAAAGATTTTCAAATAAATGGGCTGAGTTGGTAATGAGAGACGGGCCGAGTTGGTAATCTTAGATGGGCTGAGTTGGAAAAGGGTAGAGTTCAACGAGTTGGCCCTACACCGTTTAAAAGCCGTGCGTCGAACCGTATGTAAACAAACCCCTCGGAGCGATGCGCACCTTCGAAAACAAGAAGTCCGACTTTTGTTGTTATTGTTTTGGAGAACAAGAGTAAGTATTTATTGTCTGATATTGCTAACATCGCATCGAAACTCTCTCCCCGGAAATAGTCATCACAACTGAACCAGTTTACCTAGAGAGCTCTACTCAATGCCAGTCTACAGATACAGAACAGGGCTACGTTTTGAGATGTGTGAATTCTTTAGCAGTTAAAATAACAAAGATAGGGCTAGCCTATTACAACTTTTTTTGGCCATATCCCCCGGGCTCTCAGTGCTGTTCTTTGGAAGGCGAGCCCTGGGAGGAAGGGTTAAGGACGGTCGCCTGCTTTTTTTCTAATTTTCTTTCTTTCTGTGGCTTCTATCCATTCGGTAACATTTAGCCAACTTTATTAAGAAGTTTATCCCCATCCAAGTGTCGAGTTTTACCTGGCGTGCGAAAGAGAGCCAGCATTGTAGCCTATGGAGAAATCTGGCTTTGCCGGAGCCTCAAATTTGTTTGTTTAGCTAAAATGGAAGAGAAATGAATAACAAAAAAAAAAAAAAAAAAATACTCACGTCGGTCATTTGGGGAGAGGGGGGGGGGGGTCGAAAGTTCACCTCCCCCGCATGACCACCCGCCCGGCAGCACTAGGGTGAATACTGAGTATGGCATTGTAATGTGTACATCCTAAGGAGTGTCTCACACAAATCTCAACCCTCTAGCTCTCATACGACAGGAGTAATGAAGGTCCAAAGTCGCGGTGAAGTAAGTGGGTAAAGTAGCCCCACTAAGCCCACCACCACCGGCCGTGCGGCTGTCTTGGCCCGCTCACAGCTACCGGCCCGCCCACACACTACGGTACCTCCTCCTCCTATTCTCCCGCCATTTCCTACCTTATGAGCCACGTAACTGATTTT
This sequence comes from Paralithodes platypus, assembly GCA_032716605.1. Lineage (NCBI taxonomy): Eukaryota > Metazoa > Arthropoda > Malacostraca > Decapoda > Lithodidae > Paralithodes > Paralithodes platypus. The sequence goes on from CM064573.1 coordinate 2,588,209, forward strand.
AATATGCCGGACGCACGTGATGCGTCGCTGGGAGCTGGTGATCAAACACTGCCGACGCATCACGTGCGACGCTGGGTCTCAGTGGGTTAAAAGAGCTGACGATCTCCATAGCCTGACCGTTCAACTTCGCCTCACACTCTGTGACTTCACCCCTTTCGAAGACAATAACCTTGCTCTTCCCCGCATATACCTTCAAATTCCGTTTTTCGCACAGTTCCAAACTCATTTACCAGACCCTGCAACTCCCATTCATTATCACTCAACAACTGTATCATCCCCAAACAGCAGTATAGGCAGCTTCCACTCATTTCCCTCCCTTTTACATAACCCGCTCAAATGGTTTAAAGTTAGATAAGTTTAGATTTAGGAAAGCACTGATTTGGGAATATAGTTGTTAACATGTGGAATGAACTGCCCAGAGCAGTGATTAGCTCCAAAACAGTTGAAAGCTTTAAGCGTAAGTTGGATTCCCATATGGATGATATGGGCTGGGTGTGAATGGGAGCTGCCTCGTGTGGGCTGCATGGCCTTATGCAGTTTTCCGCGATCTTATGTTCATATGGATGATATGGGAGTTGCCTCGTGTGGGCCGCATGGCCTTTGTAGTTTCCCGTGATTTTATGTTTTTAACCCTTCCTCCCCGGGCTGGCCTTCTAAATGACAGCACTACGATCCGGGCGATCTGACCAAAAAACATCGTAATTTAGGCCTAGGCCTATTTGTTTTTTTTCTTTTTTTCTAGAGAATTCACACGCATCTCGAAATGTATCTGTAGACTGGCGTTGAGTAGAGCTCTCTAGGTCAACTGGTTCAGTTGTGATGACGAGAGAGTTTTGATGCGGTTTTAGCAATATCGGACATTTACAGACATTAATTTTTATTCTAGCAGACAACAACAAAGATCAGACTTCTTGTTTTCGAGCCGCGTTTCGCTCCGACCCGACCGGCTTTTTTTTTACAAACTTTTCGCCGCGCGGCTTTCAAGCTTACGGATTTTAAAAGGACACCCGCGCTCCTGCCCTTCGCAAGGTGTATCATTTTAAAATGACACCCGGGCAGGAAGGGTTAAAGTAAATGTTGTATATACTGTATGCTGTTTTACTTATTACAGGCATAATAATGACAAACCCTAAACATATTTAATAAGGAACTGGGCAGGTTATTCATACACAGTAAATTTTATTTCCCATCTGGCTTGATATAGCTCAAATAACACAAACACGTCTATATTAAACAAAGATAGACAAGTGAAGTCAAAGCTATGGAGGTGAATCATTGTTTTTATCCACGACTATGGGTCTACATCAATATAGAAAGGAAATTGCTACACGTCTGTGAAAGAAGAAATTGTAGGGATTAGCCGAGAATGTTCTCATATTTTGCATATTCTTGATTAACTTTTTTTTTTTTTACAGCGTATGACTGTAAAGGTTATCTCGGGCCTCGTATATCAAGAACATAAAATGTTCACAAAAAAATCCATCGCAAATAAAATTGTTTATCGACTGTCACGGCTACCGTACGCTATATCGTGATAGATGTATTTATTTTCACCTGTATATCCAAAGTAATAATAATGTAACAAGAATGATAAAATTAAGAACTATTCTAATTAGTCATAGCACATACCAGTACACTTCCCTTCAGTAACAATGCTTCCCAAATTGGTGGGGCCAGGGGCTTACTTAAGTATTAATATAGAATGAAAAAGGGGTACTGAAATAATAATTATGGTGGTATATCTTGTGACATGATGATTCGCGCAGGGGTATTGAACCAGCTAATATGTAAGCTGGCCCCAGCACTGAAGCATGTGGCTTTCATGTGCTGGGGAACACTGCGCTATCTGACCACATACCAATATACCACATGAAGGGGGGCACAGTGTAATGATTGACAATTTGTGATTAACCCAGTTTGACGCCATTTTTCAGTTTATTATGGCTAACATTAGACAATTTAATAAACTAATTTAGAACATAAGATTTTTTTTTTTAGTTCATAATTTACTCAACTTTGGAAGTACGGTACCATTCAGTCATATTAGTTAGGATAGTAGCCTATGTAGTCCGTTGATTTTTTGGGAGAGTCGGCAGGTAAGAAGCAGAGAGTCGGCATAAATGGTATATACCAAGTCAGAATGTGGAGCATTCAAAAGTGGTGTCCCCCAGGGATCTGTATTGGGTCCTCTGTTTGTTATATAAATTTATGACCTTGATTTATGTATAACTGGTAGGATACGTAAATTCGCAGATGATGCCATAATAATAAATTCAGATAGTGACAGTGCCTCCAAAGGGATCTAGATACTTTACACAAATGGTCAGTAAATTGGCAGATGAATTTTAACATTGACAAATGAAAGGTATTAACACCTAACGAGCGGCCTAGGCGGTAATTTATATGTACCGCCCAGCTGGGTGTTTTGACCCTAAATAGGGTTGTTTACGTGATAATTTTCATGCCTAAATAAGACCCAGAGCGTAAAACAAGTATCTATCCCTGAAAGGGCATAAACAGAGCTTTCCAATGACACCCCAAAGATCCTTGTACGACCGCTAGTTTTCTTGCAACACGAGTGCAAAAACCATGTAATTCGGTACTTTCCCTACACAATTCACTGTGTAGCGAGTGTGAGAGGGTGGAGGAGGGTGGGATTCATGTCAGTTGGTCCACCGCGGTGGTCTGGAGCAGTCATACGCTCGCTACTCGCCTGCCACCACTTGTCTCTCTCTCAGCAACATTACGTGCTGAAAATGGCACACGACTTATGTTGTGAGCCGCCACATAGTCCAAATTTCTTTCACTCGACTTATGTTGCGCGCCGCCAGTTAACACCTTACGAGCGGCCTATGCGGTTTATTTATGTGTACCGCACGCGGAGCGGGGTGGTGTTTTTTTTTTAGCCAAAATAGGGCTGTTTACGTGATCATTTTCATGCCTAAATAAGACCCAGAACGTAAAACAAGTACCTATCCCTGAAAGGGCATAAAACAGGCTTCGAATGACACCATATAACGATCCTTGTATGATGGCTAGTTTGTCTTGCATAAAAACCGTTTGCAACGCGAGTGCAAAAAGCAGGTAATTCGGTACTTTCAGTAAATAATTGAGTATGTAGCGAGTGAGAGAGGGAGGAGGGAGCTGAGATTTGTGTCAGTAGGTTCGCCGCGGTGGTCTGGAGCAGTCATACGCTCGCTAGTCTCCTGCCACCACTTGTCTCTCTCTCTCAGCCACATTACGTGCTGAAATTGCCACTCGAGTTATGTCGAGCGCCGCCACATAGTCCAGCTTTTTTTAACTCGACTTATGTTGCTCGCCGCTAATTAAGGGTTAAGGGTTAATAACTGTAAATTGTGTTGTAAATACAGTATGTTAATGTAATTTTATTGAAATTGTGTTTTGTGTTCGAGCGCTTGCGAGTTCATTTTTGAAGATTGAGCGCTCTTTTAACCCTTCCTACCCGGGCTGTCTCAGCCAATGACGGTCGCCCCTACCCGGGCGATATGGCCGAAAAACGTCTAGGCCTAGGCTACCGTATTTATGTTTATTTTCACTGCTAGAACTTTCCCACTCCTCTATAATCGTAGTGCGGTTTTCAATCTGTATTTTTGCATTGAGTAGAGCTCTGTCAGTCAACTGGTTCAGTTGTGATGACGATTTCAGTGGAGCCAATATTGCAGAGATGTTGCCAATATGGGGGCTTTTTAGACACTAATTTCGTCATGACGTCAGAACAATAACATTGAAGTCTTCTCCTTGTTTTCGGAGGTGCGGTGACGAACGCTTGGGTTTGTTGACATACGTCGTACGCACGGCATTCGGACCAAGCTTAATTAGGCTATTAAGCTCATGCCTTAGATAAGGCATACCGGGTATTGGCCCTTCTTTCGTGCTGTCATTACCTAAGGCAGCCCGGGTAGGAAGGGTTAAATAAGTAAAATTATTATTATTATTAAAATGTCTGGACACAGTTTGAAGCAATTTAAGCCATAGGATGAGGGATAGATGGATTCAGGGAGAGTTTCAGAGCTCAGTTGAATAGTGGCACCACTGCAAGAGAACCACGAGTGCTACGTAGCTCGTTCTGGTCTCATTTTGAAGCTTTTAGTGCCTAGTTTTTTGCTAAATATTGTTTTTTTCATGCAGATGCTTGATTTATCATGCAGGAGGGCCTGAATATGCCCAAATGAGCCCAAAACACCCCGCTAGACAAGGGTTAAGTATCTGGGCAGTGTGTTGAGTTAATATGAGTATGCATGAAGAAGTATGGGAGAGGGTGCAACAGGGGAAGAGGGTTGTAGGAACGTTGAAAGCGGTAACAAGAAATAGGGTTGTCAGCATGGAAGTAAAGAAGTCCTTGTATGATGTTCAGGGTGTCAAATGAAATGAGTCCTTTCTGTTTAGTCTTTATTATTGTACAGTATATGTAAAGATACAACTATAGTTTATATTTCAAATTGTCTTTGGAAGTGGTAAGATGTAAAAAAATATGCTATTTATTTTAATTTTCTTGTATTCCTTCTCATATTCATTAAAGTCTTCAAACAAAATTGCTCCGGTTTGACACCTTGTGTGTTAATTCTGACATCGGCGTCGTACAGGAGTGAATTATGGACATTGTTGGAGAGACACTAATCAGGAGTGAGAGGGGTGGAAATAAGTTACTTGAGAAGTGTGTGCCGAGTTCAACGGAGGGATAGGACAGACAAATGAAGTATGAGAGTGATGTGGTGTGGATGTACAGGCAAGTATGAAAATGAACACCTTAAGATAGTTAGGCCATGTGGAACGTATGGGAAGAGTGAGTATACGAGAGTGAAGTGGAAGGACAAAGAGGAAGTGGTAAACCTAGAGAGAGAAGTGGAAGGATGGAGTTAAGTACCGTATATGCGTGAAAGCGGTGTTGGATGGGAGGGGTGTCAACCGGCTGGGGACAGAGAATTCGGTCGTGGCCACCCCTTTGGGGATCAAGGCATCCGACAATAGATAGATACTGTAGGTGTAGCATACTTATTCAAATTCTTACTTTAATAAGTAGCAGGAGTTTGAATATGAACATACAAAATAGGTCTGCCGAAAGAAGATTGACCCATACAAGACAGCTCCCTCTCACACCCTACCTATCTCAATCGTTTTTGATCCGGTAGTTGTTGTCGTTCCGTAAGCTGCCTGGCCGAACAGCCCCGAGTCCTTAACCCGTGGAGCCCCGGCTAGTTTTTTATTGTTTGTTCACCAGAACCCGGCCGGTTTTCAAAAAATTGTTTTATTCCAGAAACAATAGCGAATGGGTTAGGAATGAAGGAAAAACCGCTCAAAAAGCTTAAAGAATGGTCCTACAGAGCCCCCGAAAACGTATTTTACAAGAGTAAAAAATTGAAGGCAATTACCCCAAAAAACAAGGTTATAAGAACATAAGAACATAAGAAAATGGGAGTCTGCAGAAAGCCGATTGGCCTAAGCAAGGCAGATCCCTGTCCCACACAACCCCAATTACAAAGCCCAATTATAGGCTCAACACTCTAATACCCTGAGGATCATCTTACCAAACCGGTTAGAGATTAACGCAGGATTACGGGGGTCTGCAGAGCGCTGATTGGCCCAACCCGGCTGATCCCCCTTCACACCCAACCCTTCTCGTCCATATGCTTATCCAATTTTTTCTTAAAGCTCCCTATCGTTCTTGATCCCACTATATCACTTGGTAGCCTATTCCACCCATCTACAACTCTGTTACCAAACCAATATTTGCCTATATCTTTTCTGAAACGAAATTTATTGCGCGCTCACGCGCACGCACGTGGACTTTGAGAGTTTTCAACCATCGGCACGGTTGCGTGGGATACGTACACAGTTCCCATACAAATCTGAGCCCTCCCGAGTGGCTACACCTGAGGTTACGGTCTGAGCAATTAGGGTGACTCGTCAGACGCGTCGCTGTAGCTGTGCGTTGTTGTTGTTGTTCCCCAAGCTGCCTGGCCGAACAGCCCCAAGGCCCCGAGCAAGGCCAAGGCCATAACCGAGCGCCCCCACAGAACCCTCCCCGCCGACCACAATAAAGCCTGGGTGACCGAAGCCACTCCATGGCGGGGAGCTGAGGAGGGTGCGGAAATGCCCGGGAAACCAAAGCCCCACCCAGGGCCCTGTGTCGCTCAGCAATTATGAAGAGAAAGTTGAGGGGCAAGGGAAAAATTTGACGCTTTGGCTTCCAATCTTGGTAGATTGGGAGGTCAATCCACGTTAGAGACGCCGTCACTTGAGATCTAGAAAATATATAAGTAAAAGGAACAGTCAGAGTAAGCTATGGGTATGGCAGAGATTGCTCAGTTCTCACTCTGATAGACCAGCCCATCACCACTGTGATTACATACTGTGCGTTACATACATCGCCGACGCGCCAGACGCGTCGCTGGTGCTGGACGGGTTAAGGAAGGCCATGGCCACGGTCGGGCTTTCCCACAGAGCTCTCAAGGAGTGTAGATTGTGTTGGCGTAAGTATCTATCTATATCTATCTATCTATCTATTGCCTGACGCCGTGATCCCCGAAGGGGTGGCCACGAACGAACGATTGTGTGAAATGCAGTCTTCTATGAAATGTTTAATGGTATGGGGTGCTGTGTTACATCCTGGGCAGTCATCCTGATGACAGTCATCCATTCTCTTCTGATAGCTCAGAAGAGCTGGGTGGTGCCCGCATCTCAGCCTGGCCAGGTGGACTCTATTCTCGCAAGGAAGGATGGACTTCGGGAGGTCGTGCCTGCAGCTGCGTGCTGTCTGAGTGATTGGATGGAACGGCGAGAGATATGAGTATGGATGTGCTTCTGGAAGCTGGTTTGTGGTGGGCAGGGATGGAGAGAAGACCTTTTTTGTGTGTGATACCGTGTGTTGGGTGTTTTGCTATTTCTTGGTGTCTGTGTTGCCATGTGGTGTTGGTTCGTGGAGGCTGCTGCCAGGAATTGAGTGCCTCTCATGTCCAGATGGTCTTTGACTTTGAGGACTTTGGTTTCTTAATGTAGGTTTAGTAGCTGTGCAGCCTGTGATGAATTTTTGATCTTTATTTTGAATAGTCTGTAAGGTCTTATGATGTGTTTCAGCTAGGTTAGTAGCCCAGACAGGGCTTGTGTATTCCATCACTGATCTTATGTATTGTTTGTAAACTGGTGGTGGTTTCTTATGTCCAAATTTTGTGTGGGCAAGTGACCTGAGGGCGTTAAGTCTGGGTGTCTGTTTGTGGTATGCTGTTTGAATGTCATTAGAGTATCATATGTTACTCCTAGGATTTTGGGTGAATGTGTGTGTGTTAGGGGTGTATACATACATGCATAAAATTCCAAGACTGAGTGTTCCACACATCAGTGCAGTTTCAGTCTCTTGTCCTAATGGCGGCGTTCTAGGCAACCCTGTTAAGGGCTGCTTCACTTGTCAAGTTGTTGGATTTGAGATCGGCGCGTATAGTCCGATCCCAGATCTTCCTCGGTCCACCCCTTGGTGCAGCTCCCTCTACAATCACAGACCTGCATTTTTTCACCTAATTTTCTTCATCCATTCTCTCCACATGTCCATACCATCCCAGTCTACTTGTACGCATCACCTCGTTGTGTTGTTTATGGTGAGTTGCGGGGTGTATTTGTGTTCTGCTGTCCAGCTTGTGAGTAGGGTTGCGGTGGATTTGGCTGGGGCTAAATTGAGCCTTGTTTGTAGTGCACCAGTCATGTAATGCATTGAGATAGGGTTGAAGGAGACTTGTTGCTGTGTCTAGGTCTTAATGTGTGCATGCGAGTGTTATGTCGTCTGCGTAGGAGGCTATGTTTATTTTGGGTGTATTTATATCATGCATGTACTGATTGAAGAGTGCGGGCAACAGGACGGATCCTTGTGGGACTCGGTTTGAGAAATTTCTGATGCTAGATGACTGACCGGCAAAAGATACATGTGGACATCTGCCTGTTAGGAAGTTGGCCAGCCACCTTTTTGTGTTCTGCACGTTTGTGTCGTAGATTTTATTTGTTAGGTTGTTGCTGGGGATGGCATCGAAGGCTTTACTAATGTAGGGTGTGGCAAGTAGTGATCTGTGTGGTGGTCTGGCCGAGTTGATACCGTCAAAAGCTCTTTGTGCAAGGTCTGTAAGAAGAGTCTTTGTGGAGTGCAGTGGCCTGAAGCCATGTTGTGTTGGAGCTAGGGGTAGAGCGTGTGTAGTCAGTTGTAGTACAAGGCATTCTACGGCTTTAGAGGGGGTGCAAAGGAGTGTGATAGGGCGGTCTGAGGAGGGTAGCGTGGGGTCTTTGTTGGGTTTGGGGAATGTAAAGATACCATGGCTTCCAGATGTCTGGTATTATGTGAATAACTTTTGATATGTTAGGGAGTGCTTGTATGCCCTGTGGTCCCAGGTGTCTGAAGTGTATGTTGCTTATGTTGTCTAGGCCACAGGCGGGTGAGTGCTTGAGATTGTTGATGTGCTTTGTCTAGTTGTTGAAGGGTGCATAGTTAGGGTCTGTGTGGAATAGTCTCTTACGTCGGATGACACGTCGGTCGTCTTTATGGGGTTTTAGGTGGCTGACATGAGAGAAGTGATTAACGAGTGTTTGCTTGTTGTTCATATGAAGGAGTAGAGTCTGTTGTGATTGCAGCATGTGCTTGTGTTGGGTTGATCCGGTAATTTTCAGCGGTGTGACAGAGTTTCGGCATTTATTTATATTAATTTAGTTTTAGTTTATATATATATATATATATATATATGTATATGTATATGTATATGTATATGTATATATATATATATATATATATATATATATATATATATATATATATATATATATATATATATATATATGTATATATATACATTCGGACAAGTCCGAATGGCTGAAGTGTGAGTTCGGACTCGGCCCTTTCGGACTTTTGACTTTCGGACAGGGGTCTCCCCCAATTAGTCCGAAAGAGCGAGGGTTTACTGTATATGTATGTATATATATATATATATATATATATATATATATGTATATATATATATATATATATATATATATATATATATATATATATATATATATATATATATATATATAATATATATATATATATATATATATATATATATATATATATATATATATGTATGTATATATATATATATTATATATATATATATATATATATATATATATATATATATATAATCTATGAATCAATTCTAATACGATGGAATTGAAAACAATATTACCCTTCTAATACACAAATAATAAAATGAAGAAGAGAGTAAATAAAAATGTCTGTCTTTCAGAAACATAAGTCCGTCTCGTATATGTTAGTAATTTATCGCTTGCTCGCCCCTAGCCACTCTCTCTCTCTATCTATTATCTCTAATGCATCTAACTAACTCCCTTATACATTAACATAACTATGTCTTATTTGGACTTTTTGTAATCTATAAATAATTTCTAATGCGATGGAATTGAAAACAATATCCTTCTAGCACACAAATAATAACATGAAAAAGAGTCAATATAAAAGTCTCCTTTGTCTTTTCAGAACCAATTAACCCTTGCTTAGCGGGCCCTCTGTGGCCGTTTTGGGCCTTTTCAGGCCGTTCTGACTGCTATATCAACCATCAGTATGAAAGGAACTGTATTGCGCCGAAAACTAGGTGGAAATCGCTACACAATGATGCCACATACAGCTACGTAGCACTCGTGGAGCACTGACAGTGTTACCTCGAAGATGAAGTTTAGCTGATTTTGCTACCTTGCTCACTTTTAGCGAACTATTGGTTACACTGTCATCCTCCCGCGCGGTGGGGGAACTGGAGTTAGTGTGGGCCAGGAGGCCACAGGTGTCGGACGTATGGATCATTACTATCCCACCCATTTTCACTCTATTTCCACCCTTTTTTCACCCGTTTTTTGCCAGTTTTTTCAACTCGACTTATGTGGTGAGCCGCTCTTTAACCCTCCAGCCCCGGCTATGTATTATATATATATTCCTCGAAACCCGGGTGTTTTGGCCGAAAAACGTCTAGGCTAGGCTACCGTATATTCGTTAATCAGACTGCTTCCCGCATCCCCAAGCGTAGCTGTGTTATTTACCTGTAGAATGGCATTAAGTAGAGCTCTCTAAGTCAACTGGTTGAGCTGTGATGATGATTTCATTGGAGATAACTTTATGGCCAAAACAGCCACTTTACACCACTTTTCGATACTTAACAACAACATACAGGCACACACGAACAAGCGACGCTCTCCTTCTTTTGGCCGGAGATGCGGGGCGACGGTCCAGCCGGCTGTTGTTTACATGCGTCGGACCGACGCCTCGCACACGAAGCTCACAGGCTTTCAACCACTGGGCGTTCAAGATACCATCCGGGTACCTGTTATATGCTTTTTTATGGGCGTTCAAGAGCCCTTCCGTGGTGAGAGGGTTAAGGGTTAAGTCAGTCTCATAATAGTTCGTGTTTATCGCTCACTTCCCCTTCTGCAACTCTTTCTATCTTGTCTTTTCAAAACCAATTAAGTCAGTCATAATAGTTAGTGTTTATCGCTCACTTCCCCTTCTGCAACGCTTTCTATATATCTTGTCTTTTCAGAACCAATATGTCCGTCTCATAATAGTTCGTGTTTATCGCTCACGCCCCCTCTGTAACTCTCTTTCTATCTATCTATCTCTCTAATGCCTCTACGTAACTCCCTTATACATTAACATAACTGTCTTATTTGGACTTTTTGTAATCTTTGAATCATTTCTAATGCAATGGAATTGAAAAATATAATTTATAATAAATATAAGGCCGAAACTTGGTTCTTCGGTCCGAATGCGAAATAATTTTTCTCAGCCTTTCAGACAAATCCGAAAGGCTGAAATAATGTCCGAAGTTTATAAGTCCGAATACACATTCACCTAGCCAGACAAGTCCGAAATTCGGCTCTTTGGTCCGAATGCGATTTAATTTTTCTCAGCCTTTCGGACAAATCCGAAAGGCTGAAGCATGAGTCCGAAGTTAAATGTAGTCCGAAAAGGACGGAGGTATTTTCTCAATCTTTCGGACAAATCCGAAAGGCTGAACCATGAGTTCGAATTGAAATGCTTGTCCGAAAGCCTTGGAATTCCGAAAGAGCGAGGGTTTACTGTATGTATATATATATATATATATATATATATATATATATATATATATATATATATATATATAGTATATATATATATATATATATATATATATATATATATATATATATATATATATATATATATATATATATATATATATATATATATATATATACTGTACATTGTTTTATAACAAGGACTGACGGAAATTAGTATTTACCTACTATCCAACAAAATCTAAAAACACAGGCTCCACTAGTGGGGAGGGCTATGAAGATCAGGGAAAATGAGGGGTTAAAGAGGATAGAAAGGGAAAAATAAGCTCTATTTGGCCATAACCGTTTGCCGTGGGATACAGAATAAGTTAACACTTCGTTAATAGATCTATGGTCCCATTCGATAAACTTAAAATTTCCTCTGTACTTGTTGCTTCTTCATCCCTGATATCTGCTACCCCCTCCGTGGCTTTTGTTAACCTGTCGGCTCTAAATATGTTTTTTCTATATTTTCAGAATACAGTTATAGTGGAGGGTATGCCAGTGGTGGTGCCGGTAGTGGTGGTAGCAGTAGTGGTGGTGCTAGTGGTTATGGTGGTTATAGTAACACCGGTGCTGCACCACCACCAGCATCATCATATTCACAACCACAATATGGTAGTTACTCTGCACCACCACCACAGAGTTACTCACAGAGCCAGGCCCCCTACAGTGCTCCTCCAGCATATGGTGCACCACCTCCAGGTAAGCTATCATGTGCTCCGCAAGGGGTCACAATTCTTTATTTCAGAAATAATACATTACCATAACTTAATTTTTTAGGTTTTTAAGGGTTTTCTATATAAGGATATTATAATTGTTAGGTGCATCTAACCATAATTATTCAGGAAATGATTTAGTGTAGAGTGTGAGAGTATGGTAGGGTGTTGTGGTGTAGTGTGGTGGTGAAGGAATGGTGACTGAGGTTGAGGTACTACCAGCAGGTGGGCCAGGCAGCTCATACAGTGGGTATGGGATGCAGCCAGGACAGACGACACAGCCACCAGCGCAGCAACCCCAGCAGCCGCCAGCAGCAGCAGCAGCAGCAGCAGCAGGATACAACAGCTACAGTGGAGGCTCTCAAGGCTATGATCAGAGCAGTAGCTATCAAGCTGGTAGTTATGGTCAGCCTCCAGCTACTACCTATGGAGGTGCACCTGCCAGTACCTATGGTAGCCAGCCCAGTGCCAACTACGCTGGTGGGATGCAGCCCGGCCAGGGGACCTACGGTGGTCCTCCTCCCCAAGGAAGCTATGGTGGACCCCCAGCTGGGGCTAGTTATGGAGGAGGCCCTCAGGGACCCAACTATGGTGCTCCTCCACCAGCCAATGGAAGTTATGGGGGACAAGGTGGTGGATACAACAGTAAGTTTATTACCTTAGGTTTATTATTTTAATTTATTTTTCAGGAAATTTGGCACTGACTAGACTGATTATCGACTGACTTGTGTAGGGACCATTTTTAATGGTTGATCATCCTGTCACTTGACTTTTAAATCATCATTTTATAGGCAACAAAGCACATGGAACATATGAACTGGTGAAGTATTAAAACATTGGAAGTCATATTATCGAACTATTCAATCTCTACCAATCACATGTTGCATGTAGGCATTGTATGGCATTTCATTAGTAATAACATTGTTCATTATTAAGTTGATCCTTAATGTTGTGAACAATGTTGTGGTGTATGGCTGTGATGTGAGAACACTTGAGGTTGTGGTGGTAATATTTATGTGTACTAATGCAGCGTGCTGAACTTTTCAAGGTCTAGGCATGGCTCCTCCCCCCCCAGTGTGCCCCCCCAGGCTCTGGTGGTCCCGCCTGCCCTCTGCCCGTCACACATCTGCCGTACACTAGGTAAGTCACATCAAATATTACCCAACAATTGTTTTATCATCCATGGTACATTAACAGTCAAGTAGTGTCTTTATCATGGGTACCCGGTTTAAATAGGGGGTCACACGAGGTTGAAGGCAACATGTGGGTTACAGTTCCTTCATTATTGCATGTAGATGCAGTGGTATTGTGTGTGTGTGGAAAAACTGGTCCAAGGGTGTTTTAGTGTACTGATCAAAGGGTGTTTAGTGTACGGTACTGATCAAAGGGTGTCTAGTGTACGGTACTGGTCAAAGGGTGTTTAGTGTACTGATCAAGGGTGTTTAGTGATAGATCATACTTTAAAGTTGTTCTTAACAATGGTTTCACTACATAGCATATAATGGTTTGAAGTGTTACTATCGCACTGGGTTTTGTGAGGTATTCCTAAATAAAGGTTGCGAGTTTTTGACCTTTTGTGTGCCAAGAGTTCATGATTTTTTAAGTTTGGAGGGATATTTTGATTTGTACAATATAAGAGTGTTTATTCTACAGTATTTAACATATTTTTAAGTTTTCCTGACAGGTAATTGGAAACACAGGAAATGAAGAATGGGTATTCTGTAATATGAAGTTGCAGTGTCATAAACCGGAACAAATGGCTTAGCATAGTGCAGCACATAGAGTACCGTAATTGGGAGAGTTCTTACCGTATTACATTAACTGAACCTTGATGGTAATCTAAATATCTTAATTATCACAAGGTTATAATGTGGGGGGATATTAGGCAGGGTGTTATTCATTGGCAACATCCTTTTTTCTCTTAAATTGGAGAAATGCATAATAGGCATTCATAACCTGTACATGAAGTAAATTTTTGAAAAGAACTTCTCAAATGTTGGTGGTATGGCCTGTATGCAAAGGTAGAGTGACTGTTTGTCCAGGACTTTCAGTAAATATTTGGCCATCTTTTAGTCTTTCAAGCAATTCAGTGGAGTTAAGTTAGTGGAACAGCCCACCAAGAAGGTGTTCTCCAACATCCCAGGTTCCCAATACAGTATGCTCTTACTGCACAATTTTTCTCTTTAACTCGAGAAATGCAGTGGGAAATGACACTGGTTTAGAAGAAAAAAATGGAGTTTGAGGTTTTAACAATTCTGGGCATACTCAAAACTGGGTTATGGCTATAGCTCTCATCTTGGTGTATTTGCATTTACGAGCCGGTGGTGGGTAAGTTATCTTGCCCAGCCTGGTACACAGGGAGCTAAGTATGTATGTACTGTATAATACTCAGGCACATGCCCCATTGCTGGGGGTGGCCGACTCGAGACAGAGCCCGAACAGAAACTACATTTAAAATTCCAATTCTTAAAGCCTGGGACCACTTTCACATTCCTCGCCCCTTGCTCTGTCTCGTCTAGTAGGTGAATTTTACAAAGGGAGGATGATTCCTAGCCTCCCGACCCCAAAGTAGGAAAAAACAAACTGCTAAGGTTGGGTAGAGGATGCCAAACCTTACTCTGGACAGAACCCGCCCTCATCCAAAGTACTGTACTGTATAATATTCAGGTTACCACATTTTACCTCCCTCAGATGGAAGGTCACAAATATATTAACTTCATGGGTTTATTTACTGGTAGGTGAAGTGTAGGGAGTCTCATGACCTGCCTGGAAAATTAACCTGGGTCCTCTTGGTTGTGAGCCAAGCATGCTAACCAATGCACTGGTGGAAGGTTTGTGAAGGGGTGCAGTGCTTAATTCCATCTGTGAGCCTGCAAATTTGTGAAACATAGACAAATAAGTAAAGTATATTTCACAAGGATTAGTGCCAAGAATCAACCTGGTGTAGAATGAAGCTTCACCTGTTGCCTATTATAAGAAACTTAGCGTTGCTATGTTTTTCTCTAGGAGAGCTTATGGTCATTTATCCAGAGGTTCTTCTGTTAACTACCATCTTGAAAGAGTAAAGAACTAAGTTGGTATGGGTATAAAGTACTGGTAATCCCCACAGACCGGATGAAACCCGACTGTTACATACGATATGCGTGGGAAGCGATAATGGTGGTGTGCTGAACAATGTTCTTAAAAGTGTTAATGGCGTGAGGAGAGTTGAGCCAAGTTACTTAAGTTTGGGGTTGACGCTAGGAGAGAGTTAAAAGTGGTGTTATGCTGAGCCAGGCTGAGGTATCCACAAGTTAATGGCGTGAAGAGTTGAGCCAAGTTATTAAAGTTTGGAGTTGACGTAAGGAGAGTTAAAAGTGGTGTTATGCTGAGCCAGGCTGAGTTATCCAGAAGTCTCGAGGTTGGTGATACAACATCAACAAGAACAACAACCTTCCCTTGATGTCCCTTGCTGCCTGTAACTCCCAGCTGACTCTTTACTCTGACTTTCAGCTCTACAGATAACTTGCTGCCAGTTGTGGTGGGCTCTTCATGTGGTTGACTTTGGGTCACATGAAGTTTTATATTATCACCTCATTCCAACAACAGCCAGTGTAACATCATTTCAAGTTGCATGAGTGTGTTAACCATGGATGCATTGGAATGATTGTTACTCTGGTTACCCTGCTATTATAATCCATAATATGACCCGACTATGACTGTACGACTGTCTGACTCTCTGACTATATGGAGACCAACACCGTGCCAACAGAGCAGCTGATGTCAAAAGTGTCTTCTTACAGACGGGATCAAGGGAGAGGTTATGTCAAAGGTAACGGCACCTCTGGTGCTTGTTGGTTTTTTGTCAGTTTTTTATAATACAATCTACGTCAGGTTAACGCCTTCACTGTCTTGAACCTTTTGTCATTTTGGTCTGGCTGGCATTTGGCAATTTTATTAGATAAGATATTGTCCCTAGAAATTAAAAAGGGTTTAAGATCTATTAGTTAATACTTTGAATCAAGCTTTCTAACTTGTAAAATTGTCTAATGATAGCCAGAATAAAATGAGAAAAATCATGATATGCTGAAAGGGTTATGACCTTCAGCCTGTATTAGTCCTTGGGCCACATTGAACATTGCTACCATCCAAGAGCTAATAATAATAGATCTAAACAAGACATGTGATTCTGCAAGTCCAATTGATGTTAATGGGTATAGAACCTTTGGTAACTGTATGATTGAAAAATTTGCCCTAGAGATGGTACAATCAAAATCAATAGTTTGGGGATGGTCTTACTCAGAGCTACTTTCAGTAATATATTACTATAAATTATCCTTGAACAATCCTAGTTACTTTTAGCCTGCGATTACTTTGGTTTCACATCATAGAAATTTAATTTTCCTCGTCTAGATCTCTTGCAGATTATCATGGTTTTCATTGAACTATTGATTTTGATTACCCATTAGTGAAATGATTGGATGTGGCCCATAGACTAAACTGCCTGTAGGTGGTCTGTCTTGATAAAACACCATTGTCTCAACATGAACCTGGTATTGTTGTTATATATGATGATGATGATGATGCATGGATAACGTAAAGTGTAAGTGGGTTGAGATGGTGGTGTGGTTTGTGTATACACAATTTGCTTATCCTCAATTAATTTGGTTAGTGAATTGTAGAAATACCTGTACAGTACTTTGAGAATTGTTAATTGAGGATATGCATTAATGTTTTTAGGCCTGATATGTATTAGAAGAGTCACACGACGCTAAACCATGATCAGTTTATACACATCTGAAGAAAAGTTTCAGATCAGTAGGGAGTGAAGAGTACCCAGTAATAGGCATGTGTTAATGGTATATGAAGCGTACAATATATGCGAACTAAAGTAAAGTCTCGATAAGTGTGTAAACAATATAAAGGTGCCACTGAAGCAATGAAGATAACCGTGAGTTTTGGTTGTGTTGTAAGGTGGGATTTGTCTGTAATGCGTTGGTTTATTATTGGGATTTGAATTTCTTTATTTTGATTAAAACAAAAGGTAATTTAGAGTGAAACTATAATTCGTTAAGAAAAAAGGTAATTTAGTCTTCAAGTGAAACTAATTCGTGAAGTATTATCTATCTAAATTTAGTAGTTTCTGCAATGTCCATTTGGGTTGAAGGTTGTGAGCTGCACCATACAGGGAAGTACATTAGGAATAAAGTACTAGTCATAAAAGTCTCATGGTAACCCTGGTGTTAGGGTTGTAACGAGTACATTTTGTTAAATATTTGGTACTAGGGTAGTCGCGAGCCATTGCATAGTCAGTAGAGCGTCGGCTGCTGATCAAAGGGTCGGCTGGTCGATCCTGCAATGACAAAATGTTATTGATTGATGTCAAGCCCGGGCAACTTGACCTAGCGATTCGTGACTATGCCTAATGTTCATGCCACCTCTTCTCGGGAATTACTGCGTCTGACAAAAAAAGGAAAAAAAAAAAAAAAGTGGTTTAAATTGGTTATATATATCCTTGGTAAGCCGTTTGGCAGGGTTGTACCGTACCACAGTACTTTAAAGGTAGGGCCACGTTTGTTGTAATGTGAAAGGAACAGTGTTTTTCCTAAATGCCAATACGTGGCAACAAATACAGTACGACAAGAATATATTGGGAAGGTTTTGAGTGTACTAAACGTGGTTTGTTGTCATAGCAACCACCACCACCATGCAGTTGAAAGGTGTGGAAATATATGGTTAAATGTAATTGGTACGAGGTAGGAGGGATCCATGCCCCAAGGTTAGAGATTATAGATGTGTTATGGTATTGCCCCCAAGGTTGAAATATCCCGGTACGACGAGGGTAGACATGGTACTACTCAAAGGTTAAGATATTTTTTATACTGCTCCGAGGTTAAAGATATTGGTGCTATTTCGAGAGTTTAAGGATATTTTTGGGGTTTTATCTGAGGTTAACGATATTTTTGGTAACTATTTCGAGGTTTAAAGATATGATTGTTCCTATGAGTTTAAAAATATTGGTGCTATTTTGAGTATATTCCGAGGTTAAAGATATGATTGTTCCTACGAGTTTTAAAATATTGGTACTAGTTTGAGGTATCTCGAGGTTAATATATTTTTGGTACTACTCCGAGGTTTAACTCTATTGATAACTGCTCAGAGGTGAAGATAATCCGATATAGTGACTAGTGTGTGATGCTTGTTGATAATATAGCCTGTAGGATTCCTGTCTAGATGGTCCTGGTGTTGTCAGATGGCAGTGATTTAAATTATAATTTGGATTTGCTGCATAGTTTTGACCCTTCATCCAGTCCTGCGTTACTTATTAACTCGTATTAGCCAACATAATGTGGATCGTTAAGAATTCAATTATGCACAAGTAATTTTTACTTTAATGTTCTAAGTATCCTTCAGAATTGCATTTGGGTACGATTTAGTCTTAAAATTGTTTTTAAATGGCTACTATTGGGATTGGATAACAAGGTACTGTATAGGTAAATAGGCTGTAGATGAATAAAACCAAAATAAAGTGGAAAAGGTGATTAATGATGCTCAAGAGCTGGGCTAGGGTGGGTGTTCACTAGGGTCAGTGAACAGTTGCCACAGATTGCTAGACTGCAATGTCTTAAATAGCACCCTGGCTTGCCTGAGACTTCGAACAGTTGCCACAGATTGCTAGACTGCAATGTCTTAAATAGCACCCTGGCTTGCCTGAGACTTCGAACAGTTGCCACAGATTGCTAGACTGCAATGTCTTAAATAGCACCCTGGCTTGCCTGAGACTTTAACTGTCGCCCTCCCGGTTTGCAACCGAGTGCTATACCAACCGCGCTGTGGCCATAGTATTTAACCCCTTCTGTTCCGGCGACGTCCTTTTAATTTTATTCTAGCTATATTTTGATGCTTTTATGCAGTTTAAGAAGGATCTGTGGAAGTAAAACGGGTTAAGAGAGATATTTCAAAGCCTGTTAAATGTTGGATGCCCTTTTATAATTGAGTAAAAGTCTAATACTAGCTAGAAAAAAGTTAAAGGACGGCGCAGTACAGAAGTGGTTAATATTCCAACTTATATTTTCGGTGGTTGTCGATATTTTGTTGGTATAGCTATTATAATTACGTTAGGCTGTACTGTACAATCAGGATTTATTAGTACCTTAGTATCGAACGATCGCTCTGTCTCAAAGTTAATGTAATTTACCAGATTAACTTGCTTGTGTAGTAATGTACACCCTATGTGGTGGATTGTGTTCTTTCATTTCATAAATTTTATTTTAGTAAGCGTTGTTTCCACATAGCGATTTTGATATGTTTTTACTTTATATTGTCTTTGTCCCAGTTTTGGTTTGACTTTGTTTGCAAGTTTTCCATTTTAATGGATCACTATCTGTGTATCTGATGTAATATAATTCATGCTGGATGAAGGGTTGATACAAAATAAGACCAGTTAATGAAATATCTGAGTAGTTATAATGTTGTACAAGCTGGTTACTTTGTCAACTTAAATATTTAGCTGTTGATGGTCAACCAGTTTGTATGTTAACATAAAGTAAGCTAAGGTTTGTGTATGAGGTTGTCCATGCTGGAGGATATGCTTAAAAGCCAATTTTAAATTTACAATCTATTTAATTCACTTAATGATTAATCTTTTGCATTTATATTTCCTGTTATTTAATTTAAAAATTTATAAAAAAAAAAATCTATAACGATATAAGATCCTTTACAATACAGATAGCAAGTTAATCTTAATATTAGCACAATGAAGATGGGAACTCAGATTTGAACATTTTAATTTTGTATTAACATTTGAAAGTGTTCTCATCCGGATAGACCAAAATAATTTTGTAATTTGTAATTAAATCAGGCATTTTTTTTTAACTAAGTGAAACCCGTAATATTTGCAGTTCAAGTTTGCTAGAACCATAAGTATTTGAAGTTACTCGTAATGGCAAAGTAGTAGTTAATTTTCCTGTCTATATACTAAAGGATGTTTGTTTATAGCCAGCATGGAGGACACCTAGGTGGCATTGATATAGTTTGAGTGTGTGGTGCGTCTAATTGTGTTTTGCTATGTTCCTGGTGGTGCAGAGGACGGAGGTGGCTACGGTAGTGGTGGTGGAGGAAGTGGTGGTAGTAGTGGTGGAGGAGGAGGGAGGTACGATGGAGAGAGCAGGGGAGGGGGTGGTGGAAGTGGGGGGGATCGCTTCAGGGGTGAGGCCTCTGATCTGGTCATGCAGGAAGACACTATCTTTGTCTCCGGGATGCCAACCAACGCCTCCGAGGACGACATCAAGGATCATTTTGGCTCCATTGGGGTCATCAAGGTTGGTGGATTTTTGTGCGAATTTCTTAAGTCTTCAAATTTCCTGTATGTATGTATGTATATACTCAGGCACATACCCTATAGCTGGGGGTGGCCGACTCTAGACAGAGCCCGAGCAGGGACAACACTTAAAGAAAAGTAAAAAACACACACACATCTAGGTTGCCCAGGAGAAGACCCTGACATGTATAAATTATGTAATTAACCCCTTCGGTACCTTAATGTTTTACTAATTATTACCATCATGATTTTCTGCAGTTTAGGAATGATCGGGAAATCTAGGTATATTGCGGATAGTATCTACCTCTTTGAATTGTAGAGGTCCTTGTTGAGAAAAGTCTCTTATTAGCTAGAATGTAACAAAACGGATTGTACAGAAAAGGTTGATAATCAGAAATAATCAGAAAACATAAGTGCATTGTTATATGTGCGATAAATTTGCTTGGGAAACGGATTCTATTGCGCATGTAGTGATGTACACCATATGTGGTTTGTTCCATTTCAAAAATTTATTTTACTAAGTGTTATTTCCACAACAATTTTGATAAGTTCTTTTGTCTTAATATTGCGATTTCCCTGTTTTGTTTGTATATTTTGCAAGTTTTACATTATAATTAGGTAGATACCCATCATGACAGCCAGAAAATAATTTCTCGGTGTAGAAAAAAGTGTAGATGTGTGTGTGTTTTTTGAGAGTGTGGTACTTGCTCGGGCGACCGAAGCCATTCCCAGGCTCTCGTGCCCCCAAGAGGGGGCAGGGGTTGATTGTGGCGGTTTGGCTCCCAGGACTGCTCCCCATTGGTCGGCAGCCCCGGGAGGAGGACCCAAGATGAAGACGCTGCCACTCCAGGCCCTTCCAAAACCAAACACACCCCAGCTGGCGGCCACAAAACATACACAGATGTTGTTAACAACAACATCAACAACAAATACACAGACTATAAAGGAGCCAACTGGGAAGCTTTCACAAAGGAGACGGAACAATACTTTGAAATCCTAAACTGCATACCCATGACTAACGTCAACATAGCTGTTGACACGTTCAACACAATTATCCAACACTCAGACAAGAAACATATTCCAAAACGTAACAAACAAAGAAACAACCGTAACATCAAACCAATAATTCAAAACCTCATCCAACAACGCGACACACTAAAACCCTCCCCAGGTCCCTCCACACAGAACACTGCACAACAAATCCAAGCACTTAATACAGACCCTGACAAAGCACCTTTCACCTACAACCAGACAAAGCACATCCTCCACAATATGAAGCACTCAGGCGCCTGTGGTCCAGACAATGTAAGTATCATTCACCTCATACACTTAGGACCACAAGGTATACAAGCTCTCACAAACATATCAAACTACAGTTATACACACAACATAATGCCAGACATCTGGGAGCATGGGGTCTTCGCCAAAATCCCCAGACCAAAGAAAGACCCCACGCTACCTACCTCACTCCGTTCCATCACACTCCTTTGCGCCCCCTCCAAAGTCTTTGAACGCCTCAAACTAAATCTGATAAAAAACACTCCAACACAATATGGCTCCACAAACACACTTCTTACAGACCTTACACAATCAACTTCTGACGGCATCGACTCCGCTAGCGGGAGAGCCGGCAGCCATCCTCAGTCGGCAGCCCCTGGAGGTGGACCCACGACCAAGACGCCGCCACCCCAGGTCCGTCTTGTCGCCCTCACTCCTCAATCTATACATTAAATTTAGAATAATGGTAATAATACTGTATATAGTATCAACACATTCTTTACTGCTGTCGGATAAATCTATTTATATCTTTTCAGACTGACAAGAGAACGCAGCGTCCCAAGATCTGGATGTACAAGGATAAGGCCACTGGTCGTATGAAGGGAGAATGCACAGTAACCTTTGATGATCCTTACACTGCCAAGTCTGCCATACAGTGGTTTGATGGCAAGGCCTTTATGGGACGCAATATTAAGGTCAGTTGGTGTATCCATTATCTTATTAAATGTTTCAACCTTTTTTTATTTTGTATACAATTCTGCACATTGATAAGGGAGGGATTTATTCTGGATGTTTGGTTTATAAATGTGAACAAAAAATACATACATTTGAAAAGTGAAATTTTAGATAGGAATAAATTAGAACTAATTATAAGAAATCCATAGATAACCCTATTAAAGATAGTTGTATCCTCTTTAAATTATTCCTCTAAAATTATAGAAAAACAAAAATTACAGTTTAATTAATTCAAGGAAAGTCCAAATTACCAGATGGATGTAAAGATTTCAAACTATTAATAGTTAGATAAATTATTTAGAATTATAATAGTTTTAGAGAATCTTTCAGAGAATGATATTTTCAATAAATAAATACTAATAATATAAGCTAGCCCTTTAATAGCAGTCAAACTGTAGACAAACTTACCAGATGTCACTAGATTCACCAATTATCGTAATAAAATGTGAACAAGACTAAAAAGGGGTCGGTTTCTAAATTATTTGTAGATTTTCCTGAAGTTAGTAGTATTATGAGAAGCGGTTTTAATCTTGTATATTCTCATTGACTAATTCCTTGAACATGACGATAGTGCATTGTTATATGTGCGATTAGTTTGCTTAGGAACCAGATTAACTTGCTCATGTAGTGATGTACACCCTATGTGGTGAATTGTTCATTTATTTCTACATTTTATTCTATTAAGCGTTATTTCCACTTAACAATTTTAATTACCGGTAGTTATTTTGCGTTGATCTTGTCCCAGTTTTGGTTTGTTTATTTTGCAAGTTTTACATTATATTCTTCCTATATATTATAATAATCTCATATCTTTCAACTCACTACTTTATTGTATATTAAAAATACGAAAGCTGGAAAAATATTGCGTTATGAAATAAATCGATTACGAAACGGTAAATACAGGTTGCAAGAAATATATAGTATATAATTTACCTGCTTTTGTATGCTAATGACTTATAAATAATAGTGGTGTCTAAATTAAATAACGCTTTTATGTTTAAATTGACATTTTATTCAGTTACATATTTTTCTCTGAACAGGACTGCCGGACTTGAGAAGCAGCTCATTTTTTTTATAGAGGCCTTTGATTGGCTAATGGATAGGAGTATGATTAGTAAATTAAGATATCTTCATTATTTCATATCTATTAAACTGTAAAACTTGCACAATAAACAAACCAAAACGAGGACAAAGCCAAAAGAACTAATATAAATTGCTACGTGGAAAAAAAATGCTTAAGCAAGATAAAATTATGAAATAAAATAACAATCTTATTTTTATTAATCTCACCACCACACCCCCAATGAAATTAATTAAATATGAGCAATTTCAACAATGTATTTGTGGTGTAATAGTTTAGATACTTATGTTCAGGGTGTGGTGTCCCGAGTTCAAATCCCGGGAGGACCATATGCTTTCATAGTTTATTGAAGTGCATTGGGGTTTGTAATTGATGATTAATGTTAAGTAAGGACTTAATGTGTTCTGCGATATGTTTTAGCTGTTGGGGTTCGTATATCACTTTAGATTATCACAAAATTTCAAATTGTTTACAATTTTAGTTTCAATAATATGGAATAATAAAGATATCTCAACTTTATCAACACACATCAATCAACAACCAATCAGCATCTTCTGTATACAATACTCTACTCTCCAATGAAAAAATAGATATGTGCTTAATAAAATATATATCCATTAGATGTATTTGTTACACACCATAATGTATGAAAAATGAATCTAAAATTATACTGTTTTGAAATCACTACAAAAGAGATACAGTATAGTATTAGCAATGTTCACATTTTATTTTATTAGTGATAAATTTAGCATTTGGTGACATCTGGCAAGTGTATCCACAGATTGACAGCTCTAATTGCAGATTTATTCTTACTTGCTTTAGAATTTAAATTTATAAAAAAACTTAGTTGACAGTATCAAGAAAAATAACATCTCAAAACAACTAGCACTTGCTAAATTGTTAAGTAATACTAGTAGATATATCGACGATATTCTCGTTTGTAATCGTCGCTAAAATAAATTATCCAAATTCCATCCCCCTCACACAAGGTAACAAATGATGTTGAAAATGTTCTTGATATAAATATACAACCTACCTGTAATATTGATAATAAAATCACTTATAATTGGTTTTATTCCCAACTAGTAAGATTGTATAAAATTTGCACTAAACTAGATTATTTTTGGGCTAGAGCTAGGTTGCTATACAGACTCTTAGTAAACCGAGGTATTGAGGCAAATAAATGTTATGTATGTATATACTCTTGAACATGCCCTATATATATATACAGTAGGGTCTCGTAAGATGCGAGTTTATGGTCGATGGATGCGACCGCATCTTACGATTTCGCATCTTAAGATACACGGAAAAACGTCCCGCCTAAGGCTCGCATTTAAAAAAATGTTCGCATCTTCAGGTTTGTCCTCGGATTTAGCCCACTTTGAGCCTCCGATTCGCAAATTATGGTCAATCTCGCATCTTAAAATAATTCATTTATTATTTGGGGGCCCTCGCATCTTCTGATCTCGCATCTTACGAGACCCTACTGTATACAACAAAATTTCCTCTTTTTTTGTAATGTCTCTCTCTCTCTCTCTCTCTCTCTCTCTCTCTCTCTCTCTCTCTCTCTCTCTCTCTCTCTCTCTCTCTCTCTCTCTCTCTCTCTCTCTCTCTCTCTCTCTCTCTCTCTCTCTCTCTCTCTCTCGCTCTCTCTCTCTCTCTCTCTCTCTCTCTCTCTCTCTCTCTCTCTCTCTCTCTCTCT
This sequence comes from Paralithodes platypus, assembly GCA_032716605.1. Classification (NCBI taxonomy): domain Eukaryota; kingdom Metazoa; phylum Arthropoda; class Malacostraca; order Decapoda; family Lithodidae; genus Paralithodes; species Paralithodes platypus. The sequence goes on from CM064573.1 coordinate 2,613,159, forward strand.
CTCTCTCTCTCGTGTTCTATATAGACATATCTGAACACTCGGTCAGCGGTAGTGTTTCCACAACATGGGCCTATTTAGATAGTGCTAGGTGTGCATTTGTTTTTATTCAATGGCATTTAAATAATTATTCTAAAAAGCTGAGTGTGATACAAAAGCTCCACAATTTTTCATGGGATTAACACAGTAAGATATTTAAAGTATGTACTTTCAGTATAAATATTAAAATACATGCATTTAATTGAATAGCTGGCAATAAATGTACTGTAATGTAAACAAAATAATTAGAATAATCCGCAGTTGTCTGTATCCGCAAAAAAATATCTTTACCTCCATAGTTTTATGTGCAACCGTATTTTATGAGAAATTTATATTTGGGTCCGCCTCCGCGGAGCTGTAAAATTTGGTATCCGATAAATTGATGACTAAACGTAATGTAATGATATATCTATGAAAGTAGAGGAATAGACCTTTCCAATGTATCATGTCTGTACGACCACTGTTTGTCTTGCAATGGTGGCGCTAATTCGGTAAAAATTGGCGGTTTTCGCGATTCCCAAGTCTGCAGGGCAGTTGGAGGTGTCTCGGTTAAGTTGGTGTTCGCCCAGACATGGTGGGCGATGGATGGATGGGTCCTGCACTGCTTAGCTTTGCTTGCCTGCCTGTCAGGCCATGTACTACGCAGATTTTCAGCGATTTGTCATATAACAATTGCTGTAGATATATCCTAAGTTTTTATATAGTATGCCCACAGTCATTGAGTTAATAGAACATTTGAATATTAATTGTAGTTTCGTTATTCATACAGAAATTAGTAAAATTTACCAAAACTTCCTGAACTTCCCCAATTGTCTAATTCCTTGAACGTGACGATAGTCGTTATGAGTGATTAGTTTGCTTGGGAAATGGGATTAACCCTCGGAATCTGGGAGGCCTCATATAAGGCAAAAACAAATATTGGCAGGAATCCGGAAGGCCTCCTATGAGGCAAAATTCGCGGGTAAAAAAATAGCCGTTAAAATAGTCATAACATTGCAACCACGTGTCGTATCGAGGTCATCTCAACGGCATTCTACAGACAACAAAAAGTTCTACAATTTGCAAAACAATTGACTGCTCTAGGTGGTCTCGATCAGTAGTTACTGAATTATGAAGTTTGCCTGTACATAAAGGGCCCCGGACACCGCAATCGGGATCATATGAGGCCCCCCGGATTTTGTGGGTTAACTTGTTCATGTAGTGATGTACACCCATGTGGTTGTTTTGTTGTTTTAATTCATAATTTCATTTGAGTAAAGCGTTTCCACATAACTATTTTGATTATTTCTTTTGCCTTTATATTATCGTCCCTGTTTTGGTTTGTTTATTTTGCAAGTTTTAAATACGTTGTTGGAGAGACACAAACCAAGAGTGAGAGGGGTGGAAATGAGTTACTTGAGAAGTGCGTGCAGAGTTACATGGAGGGATAGACGGACATGAGGAAGTACTAGAGGTGTGGTGTGGATGTAGATGTGCTGGAAAGTGTGAAAAAGAACACCTTAATGTTTTGGCCATGTGGAACGTAAGGGAAGCGAGAGAATGACTAAGAGAGTATACGAGAGTGAGGTGGAAGGATAGAGAGTGAAAGGGGGAAGTATGGAGTTAAGTATAAGCGTGAAAGCTGTACTGGATAGGAGGGGCGTCGACTGACGGGACAGAGGTACATGGGGGCATTTCGTTCGTGGCCATCCTTTCGGTGATCACAGCGTCCGGCAATAGATATAGATTTTGAGAAGTTTTGTATACATTGTCATTTCTGTTTTGGTTGTTTTGCAAGTTTTAGATTTTATTATAATCAATGGTTCTATGCTATCTAGTTGCCAACATCAGTGCAAAACAGTCACACATTGCCAAAATATATTTTATGATAAATGGTTTAGCCTAATGCTTAACAGTATGAAAATTTGATTTTTTTTAACCCCTTCTGTACCGGCGATGTTAGATTTTATTCTAGTTATATTCAGATTTTGTGAAGATTAAGGACAATTTGTGGTAGTTAAAAGGTTAGTGAGATAGTTTGAAGCATTTTAAATGCATAACATTGTCTGATTGTAACCAGATTTTTTTTAAAGATGGCGCCTGTACAGAATGTGTTAACCATGTTTTTTGCAGCTTTTAAAATTCCCTATTGATATGTATTAATCTGATTAATTTACACAGATTTAATTAATTAGGTTACTATTTTGATAAAGCGTAGTTTCCATTTAGTGATTTTTATTAGTTCTTTTGTCTTTTTACTGTTTGTAAGTTTTGTTTGGTTTATTTTGCAAATTTACATTATACTTGATTTGTAAGTTAATTGGTGGGTTGGTGAAAATTATGAATTTCCTTTTATCCTCCAGGTTCAAATGGCCGAGCGACCCAAGAGCAGTTATGAACGTGGTCGTGGTGGGTTCGGTGGTGCTGATGACCGTGGTGGTGGTGGTGGTAGTGACCGTGGTGGTAGTGACCGTGGTGGTGACCGTGGTGGTGGCAGAGGTCGTGGTGACCGTGGTGATCGTGGGGGTGGTGGTGATCGTGGGTTTGAACGTCGTGGTGGTCCACCAGGCAGGGGGGGTGATCGTGACCGGGATGGACCTCCCAGCGGTGGCAGGGGTAAGTACAATATGCTCGGCGTTTTAAGGAGGTTTTTGTTGAATCTTGTACAGTATTTTATATTGTAGAAACTTTATAGTACACCATAAGTATATTGTAAAAACAGTTTGTAGCTAAATATCTCTTCTTGATTGTTAATTTTTGAAACTTGACAACTTCCCTGAAATACCTGCCAGGAATTTCACCCCTTACTAGGGGGCTAGGAACCCTACTCCCCTTGTAAAATTCACCTACTAGACGAGATAGAGTAAGGGGCAAGGGAACGCGAAAGTGATCCCGGACTAGCCAAAATTCCGGGATGACTTTGGCCATACTAGCCAAATTCCTGATGTACATATTTGTCAAATAAGAGAATACTGTACATCTCTACTAAATGTAGATTTTCGTAATTAAAAAGTCACAGCTCTTATAGATGTTTCTTTTAGCTAAGATTAATTTTAGTCTGTATATATTGTATAAAGTTATAATTATACCGGTAGTAATTATTGGCCAATGTTTTACATGTGCATTGAGTACATTATTTACCCCATATATAGCTTGTTGTTTCTAGTTATAATAGTGTGTTGTATTGTATATTGTTCTATATTACCTGTACAGTAATTGGCCTCTTAGCTTTACAGAACTATTGTATCAACATTATATTATTTACCCCCAGGTCGTGCAGGAGACTGGCGATGCCCGGTGCCCAACTGTGGCAACAACAACTTTGCCTGGCGTAGCAGCTGCAACCGCTGCAATGAACCTAAACCTGCTGGGTTAGGTGATGATGGTAAGATCTTTATACTGGATGTTCATACCTTATTCACACTTCTAGTACAGGTCTCCCTCTATTTACGATTGGGTTACGTTCCTCAAAAAACTATCTTAACCCTATCACTACCATATGGCGCAGACGTTGCCAGATTAGCAATAATAAATAGAGTTCTCTCACTCTTATAATTACCTCTCTAAAATTAGTTTTCTGCCCACAGCTAACTCAAAGACAACTGCAGAGGTTGAAGTAACTAAACTAAAGGTTTCTAAATACCCCTGACGGTAACAAAGGCTTTAAAGTATCCCTAATAGGCTCAAAATTGTGTCAAGGATGTGAGAGGGCTAAATAGAACAATCTTATAGCAAACCTAAAATTAATGGGGTAAATGGGGGATGCATTCTCGGACCAGGTATAACCCAAACACCTAAAAATCTATAATAATAACGTGAATTGGGGCATCGGATAGTGAGGGAGATCTATCTGTATTGGAAAAATATATACTGTATAGGTTTTTCTAATATCTATCTGCCAAATTTTAATATATAGAGTATATTTAGATATCCAGAATACATGAAACAAAATTGGAAAGCTACTCAGTTTCTACTCTTACAGTATAATTTCAATCACTAAATTTCTTTAACCCTCTCACATCATTATGACGCAGAGGTTGCCAGATTAGCAATAAGAAATAGATTACTCTCACTCTTATAATTACCTCTCCAAAATTAGTTTTCTGCCCACAACTAACTCAAAGACAACTGCAGAGGTTGAAGTAAATAAACTAAAGGTTTATAAATACCCCGGATGGTAACAAAGGCTTTAAAGTATCCCTAATAGGCTCAAAAATTGCGTCAGGACGTGAGAGGGTTAATGTATTAGGACTATAGATTGAGATCATACTTCATATGGATCACTAAGGGTTTAAATTGTGATATGAATGCTGTTTAATTCCTCTGGTGTTTATGGTAGATCAGATTATAATTAGTTTTTAAATTTGCAAATATATCGGTATATGAACCTTTAATTGACACTGAATAATGGTGATAATCTAACTTATACATATTTGCTTGTTTCAGATGGTGGTAGTGGTGGCGGCGACCGCGGTGGAGGTGGATTCCGTGGAGGGTTCCGTGGACGTGGTGATCGTGGAGGGTTCAGAGGTCGGGGTGGAGACCGTGGTGGCCGAGGAGGCTTCAGGGGTCGTGGAGGATATGGTGGTGACCGTGATGGGGACAGGGATGGTGGTGGACCAATGAAAGGGTAAATAATAATCTCATTATAGTTCTTGATATAGTTTTTAACGTCGTGCACTCCCTTGGCTGTCAGGGCTAGGACGTGTCCTTAACCCTTCCTACCCGGGCAGTCTTAGCTAAGGACGGTCGCCCGTACCCGGGTGAAATGGCTGAAAAACGTCTAGGTCTAGGCTACCGTATTTATGTTTATTTTCACTGCTAGAACTTTCCCACTCATCTATAATCGTAGTGCGGTTTTCAATCTGTATTTTGGCGTTGAGTAGAGCTCTGTAAGTCAACTGGTTCAGTTGTGATGACTATTTCAGTGGAGCAAATATTGCAGAGATGTTGCCAATATGGGGGCTTTTCAGACACTAATTTAGTCTTACGTCAGAACAATAACATTGAAGAGTCTTCTTCTTCTTGTTTTCGGAGGTGCGGTGACGCAACGCTTGGGTTTGTTGACATACGTCGTACGCACGGCATTCACACCAAGCTTAATTAGGCTATTAAGCTGCCGTCTTAGGTAAGGCAGCCCGGGTAGCGACCCTTCTGCCGAGCTGTCCTTACCTAAGGCAGACCGGGTAGGAAGGATTAAAGTTGCCAGAAAAATTCTCCTTGTAAATCTGCCTTAACCCTTGATAATATTAGTTATGCCCCAGGCTGTAGCACGGTTGGTAGAGCACTCGCCTGTAAACAGTGAGGTTGATGATTTGAGTCTCTGGGCCAGCCAATGCTGTGGTGGACGGTGTAGTCTAGTAATCTGTGACAACTGTTCACTGAAGTCATCAGGGCACCCCACCCTAGTCCAGCAGGGAGTACATGGTGGTAAAAAAAATGCATCATCATGACCCTTTCAGTAGACCATAAGGCTATTATGCTGGCTATCGGTAGACAGTTTTACTTCATTTAGGAAGAAACTAAGTCTGGGTTAATAGATATTTGGTCCCTAGAGAGCTTTCCAAATCTTGAGAAAAAGCTGTTACCATCAGGGGTGTGGAGTTGGAGTCTGCTACTTTTGGCTGGAGTCCGAGTCGGTAAAAATATCTCGGACTCACTCCTTTACGTGATCAATTCTTGTGTGAAGTACTTAGGTGCGCTGCTAGGCCAGTGTTGTCACTTAGTGGGAAATTCCCACAAATTTGTGAGAGGACATTTCAAGCAAGCAATTTGTGGGAAATTGGGAATATTGATTTGATATTGGGGAGAGTCTGAGTCGCATCCTTAAAATTTCCTTGAGTTTGAGTCGGAATTTTTTCAATCAGACTCCACACCCCTGGTTACCGTGCAATAAGTGAGGTCTGGGTTAGATGTTTATATTCTGGTTGTGGTGTCCCGAGTTCAAATCCCGAGAGGACCACATGCTTTCATTAGTTTATTAAAGTGCATTGGGGTTTGTAATTGATGATTGTTAAGAACGGGGTGTTACTTGATATAATTAGAGTTTTTTTAATATGACTAGGCCTATTGGTAAAAAGTGTAGAAGAAAATTAATTCCTAGATTTATATGTACTGATATACATTGTGATATTACTACTCATGGACACCAGAAACTACAGTATATAGTTTTGGAAGTTTCATTATCTGTTTCGCTACAAAATTAAAGTATTGATCTATCCATAAATATACAAGTTGAGATGGTTGATAAAAAACATGTAGGCTATCTAGTATTCAAGTCTAATGCCCTTCTTTTCTCCATTGACAACACAGAACACTTAATACAGTACTCCACTGCCTATACACACTTAAACATCACCTCACTTGGAAAACTCTATACCTACCCGAGAGAGGTGGAGGTCTACCTGGATGCCGCGGGATTCGTTTATTATTTATCTATCTATATTCTCACCCAACTCGAGACAGAGCCATTATATTGTCTGTGTTTAATACATTTTTACTTTATTTCAGTGACCGTGGACCAGGCAGATCCCGACCATACTAGAGGGAGCAGGACATCTTCGTCAGAGCAGTTTGGGTATTCTTAAAATTTAGCACCATCAAGAATTGCCTTAGGATATTAAATCAGAAAATGGTGGGAACTATTATATTTGATGCAGTGAGGACTTAAAGTTTCATTCATTAAATGTGTAGTTTTCAACTACTTTCTTATCGATTGAATGTGCCCTAGGTTTTTTAACCCTTTCAATACGATGACTGTTTTTGTTTACTCTGGCTAGCATTAGATAATTTAACTTGGGAAGGACCTCTTGGAATTTCAACCCTGACTCCCACAGATCCTTTCTTAGTGTAACAAAATTATCTTATAGTAATTATAATGTAAAACTTGGAAAACAAACAAACCAAAACAGGGACGACACAATATAGACCAAAGGACTTATCAAAATCACAATGGAAATAACGCTTTAGTAAAATAAAAGAACATAAACGACAAAAGTTTAAATAAAACGTGGTCATTGTATTGAAAGGGTTGAGAGAACAATCTTCATACACACGAAAGTAGGCGTGTTGTGAGGAATGAATGGATCTCGCCTAATTATTTCACCCATTTTCTTTAGTGTTTCAAGCCTAGTTATTGTACACCATGGCATGTGTGCTGTGGAGAATACCCAGGAAATAAGTGATGTTAGGAGTGTGACTATTCTATACCTGAAATTCAAACGCAAGATTTTAGGATGTTGGGGTGGGTGAGAGCTGTAATCTTGGACTTTATTTTTAACTTACCCTTAATTTAATGTATTTTTTTTGTATTTGACCTCGAGTCTGGTTGTTATCTACATTACAAGGTACAAAACCCAAGGAATATATTTTGTAGATATTGTAATCCAGAGGCATTGTTCAACTAGCTTTGTTGGCTCCCAAGTTTACATTTAGATAAGTCATTTTAATCTTAGATAATAGATTAATTATGCCAAGAATAATGTTCTTGGGTCAATAAAATTTGTGTAATATTGGTCAAACTTTTCTTTCCCTAATTGATGTTCCATGAAGGATTATAACTTCTTCAATATGATTGTTTATTTTGTAAGCTTGGAAAAGATTTATCAATTGGTGATTCAAAGACTTACTTTTTTTTTATATACTTGTTTTTACTTTTAAGATGTCCCAAGAGGAACTTAAACTTAGAAAACAGTGTATAAGCGTTTGTAATAAGGCAAACCGGATTCTCGGGCTCATCTCTAGGAGTTTGAGTAACAGAACTGCTGATATCTTAACCCTTTCACGCACATATGACACAGGTTGCCAGATTAGCACTAAGAAATAGTTCTCTCACTCTTATAATTACCTCTCCAAAATTAGTTTTCTGCCCACAGCTAACTCAGACATCTGCAGAGGTTGAAGTTAATAAACTAAAGCTTTCTAAATACCCCTGATGGTAACAAAGACTTTAAAGTATCCCTAATAGGCTCAAAATTGCATCATATGTCGGAGAGGGTTAAAACTTTACTTGTCATTAGTGAGACCCCATATGGATTATGCTGTTCAATTTTGGTGTCCTTATTACAGAATGGACATAAATTCCTTGGAGAGAGTACAATGACAAAAATGATCCATAATATTAGAAATGTTCCATATGAAGAAATTGAGCTTACATTCAGTAGAGAGACTGAGTTGTTGTTGTTCCCCAAGCTGCCTGGCCGAACAGCCCCAAGGCCCCGAGCAAGGCCAAGGCCATTACCGAGCGCCCCCCCCTGCCGACCACAATAAAGCCTGGGTGACCGAAGCCACTCCATGGCGGGGAGCTGAGGAGGGTGCGGAAACGCCCGGGAAACCAAAGACCCACCCAGGGCCCTGTACCCCTCAGCAATTATGAAGAGAAAGTTGAGGGGAAAAGGAAAAATGTGACGCTTTAGCTTCCAATCTTGGTAGATTGGGAGGTCAATCCACGGAAGAGACACCGTCACTGGAGATCTAGAAAATATATAAGTAAAAGGTAGACTAAGCTATGGGTATGGCAGAGATCGCTCAGTTCTCACTCTGATAGACCAGCCCATCACCACATGACTAGAACCCAATCCTCTCCGCATCAGCTAGGAAAGGCCCTAGAAAGACGCCTTTGGCGGGGGGGATAGCTCCCCTATTTCAACCCTTTTCGGGGTTGGGCACCCGCCCAATACCGAGTTAGAGGGGATATGGTAGAGGTGTTCAAGTGGGATTAATAAATGGGACATGAAAGATGTACAAAAGCTCGGTGATCGCGAAAGAACTCGCAAATGGTTTAAAATTAGATCAATTTAGTTTCAGGAAAGATATAGGCAAATATTGGTTTGGTAACAGTTTTAGGTAGGTGGAATAGGCTACCAAGTTCTACAGTGGGATCAAGAACGATAGAGCTTTAAGAAAAAATTAGATCGGCATATGGACTAGATGGGTTGGGTGTGAGGGGAATCTGCAGGGTGTGGGCTAGGATAGTGTTAAGGGGCTTGATCTTGATGGACCATAAATACTTTGCAAAAGGTTTAAAAAAGTTATTTTTTATTAAGTTTGACATTGGGTCAGAGTGCGTCAATATTATTGTGGCCTATAAAAATCTAATCACCAGAACTTCCTGAATTGATTAATTTCTTGAATATGACATGTTAATTTTGAGAGTAATTTGTTTGGTAACCAAATTTGCTTGCTCTTATAGTGATGTACATTCTGTGGTGGTCTACTTTTATTTCAAGAGGAAGAGGGTGTGTGGCTCAGATTTTTGCAGTTAAACTGATATGCGATAAGTATTTAATAATAATAATAAGCATGTTACTTATTTCTCATAAGCGCCAATTTTTCTGAAGAATTCACTAGCGCTCGAAAAGAGAAAGAAAAAAGAACAATCGATGCATCAAAAGAAAGCTATACAACACACATTTAACAATCACTAGCAGTGGCAAAATAGCCTAAACTCTATAGCCATCTGTCATGACCCCTCTCTCAAGATCATAGCTTCTCAAAGAGAAATGTCTTAAGAGACGCAAGAAATATTTCGGGCTTTTAAGGATTTGGAAAAAGTGTATGATTGCGTGGATCGAGAAGCAATGTGGAAGGTGCTAAGGATTTTTGAAATTGAGGAAATTTGTTATAGCAGTCTAGGCTTTTTTTTACTAGAAGTGTGTTTTTAGAGTAAGAAATAATGAGTTGAGTACATGCATAACATTTTAAGACTGCTCCAGTCTCTTGTCCTAATGGCGGCGTTCCAGGCAACCCTGTTAAGGGCTGCTTCACTCAGGTTTTTGGGTTTGAGGTAGGCACTTATAGTCCGATCCCAGGTCTTTCTCGGTCGACCAAGGTTTGAGGAAAATCTAGGTCTGACACGGTTGTGATGTCGCAGTGGGTGGTGGTGTTCCCTAAGCTGCCTTGCCGAATAGCGCTCCCCCCCCCCTCCGAGTCCCAAAGGCAGGCCATGGCCACAGTCCGGTTTTCCCACAGATCTCTCAACGAGTGTAGATTATGTTGTTGGCATAAGTGAGTGTGTGAAATGTAATCTAGGATGTGTCCAATGGTATGGGGTGCAGTTACAATCTGGGCAGGTGTCGTCGATGGAGACATATTATAGTCTCTTCTGATAGCTCAGATGAGCTGGATGGTGACCACATCTCAGCCTGGTCAGGCGGACTATCCTCGGGAGGATTCAGAAGGATGGATTTCGGGAGGTCGTGCCTGCAGCTGCGTGTTGTCTTGAGTGATTGGATGGAACGGCGAGAGATATGAGTGGATGTGCTTTTGGAAGTTGGTTTGGGGTGGGCAGGGAGGGAGAGAAGACGGTATTTGTGTGTGATATTGTGTGCTGGGTGTTTTTATATGTTGTGATGTAGTGTAGTGGGTGGTGTTGGTCTGTGGAGGCTGCAGCCAGGAATTGAGTGCTTCTTATGTCCAAATGGTCTTTGAGGACTTGGGTTTCTTGATGTAGGTTTGTTTAATGTATATATGGGTGGTGTGGTGAGGGAGGTGAAAATGAGAACTTTTGGAAGAGGAACTATGGTTAAGTAGGAAAGAATGGTAGAGATAGGGAGTTAACCAGTTGCTGTTTATTGATAGCGGTCGAGTGGTGAGCACGCTAATGGGTGAAGTCAAGTGATGTGCAAATCTGCAAGGCGGGACATTTAGTGCGGTTGTGGGTGTGGTAGTACGTCCTAGCATGTTTCACATGCAAGCACCCAGTCGGGACATCCTGACGATGTATACAGACCACACATAACAAAGCCATTCCAACAGCTTCTCACTCCAACACCCCTTCTCCCCTCTCAACACATTTCTCTGAGCTAGTGCTGGTACATATGGATAGTCCTGTATAGAATTGTAAGATTCAGTCTTAAAGATTCCGGGACGAGCTCAATAGACGAAGAAGAAGAAGAGAGGTGGCTGATTAAAACTGCGTGGAGTTGGTGCGGAGTTTGGTGTAGTATGTGGGAGGAAGCTGAGGGTGAACGCCAATAAAAGTAAAGTGATGGTTTGTAATAAGAGGTGTTTGTAGGGTGAATCTAGATGTGCGGCTGGACTGGGAAATACTAGAACGAATGAAGAAGAGAGCTGTACTCCGGTGTGTGGCGGGGCTGGGGGTTGGTCGACTCGAGAGACCAAACAGAAACCACATTCAAAGTTTCAATTCCCAGGGTTCCGGACCACTTTCGGGCTTCCTCGCTTCTTTCTCTGTCTCGTCTAGTACAGTAGAACCCCTCCCATCCGGTGCTCTCAGATCCGGAAACCCAAGAGATCCAGACGGGCATTTCGATCCAGACTCATCTTTCGGCCAACCAGACTTGTATGGATAGCTTGGGAAAAATATAAGTCAATCCAGAAACCAACGAGACTAATAAAAGTTTCCACACATATTACTTACATCCAGTGTTAGATATCCAGACTTGTATGTCAGCCATCCGGATTTATCTGGATAGCTGAAACCTAAGTGTGGTTGTTTAAGTTAGATATCCGGACTAATGTTTTAGCCATCCAGATGTCTGGATGGCTGAATATATGTCCAGACTTTTGGCAGATCCAGGCAGGGTTCTCCCCCAATTAGTCTGGATGGGCGAGGTTTTACTGGTGAATATTACAAGGGGAGGAGGATTCCTAGTCCTGCCCCCGAAGTAGGGAAAGAGACAAACGGCTAAAGTTGGGTGGAGGATGCCAAACCTCACTCACAGGACCAGCCCTCACCCAAATAGTACATGTAGAGTGTTTTAAATATCTGGGAGGAGTAACAAGAAAGGACGCAGGTGTGGAAATGGAGGTAAAATAGTATGTGAAGGAAAACATTTTTGGAACAATGGGAAGTATGTGGAAAGTGATAAATCTCTTGAAAGCTTAAAGTGCAATGTATTAAGGGATAGCTGTACCAACAGTGAAACTTGGGCTCTAAAGACGAGAGAGAAAAAAGATGGATATGATGGGGATGAGCTGCTTGAAGAGTATATGCGGAGTGACTCGTAGAGACGGATTGAGGAATGAAGAGGTACGTAGGAGAGTGGGACAACGGGAACCTTGGTCGGCCAGAGTGGACAGAAGGGTGCCGTGCTGGTATGGACATGTTGAGCAAATGGGAGATGAAAGGCTTACAAAGAGTAATTAGATACAATGGGAGATAAAGGGATAGGAAGACCTCCGTTGAGATGGAGAGATGTGTAGTAAAAGTGTTGGAAGATAAAGATGACTTTAGAACAGGCAAGAGAAGTGGTAATAAATAGGAATGAATGGAGAATGCATGTGAATAGATGAGTGATAACGCATTCGTTGGGAGAGGAGGTCGGGCACCAGTTGAACCAGACAATAGTACGACTACGGCAGGAGCCCGGGTAGTCTGTGTATATGAAAGATCATGCCTGGATGCGAGGTGGGCGGGCATTTTGGTGATAAAGCTTCGCTGCGTGTCTAACTGCCGAGACTGGAACTTCCTCAGGAGGTCTGGGACCTGGGAATCTTTTGCTGGAGACCCCAAACGGGCCTGGGTCTCTAGAGTCTTCGCCTGAGCGACCTAAATGTGATTTTTTTTTTTTTTTCCCTGTTTGGGCTCTGTCTCGAGTCGGCTACCCACAGCTATGGGGTATGTGCCTGAGTATATAGATAGATGGTTGGATGCGAAATTGAATTTCCAATACATTGTGGTTTTCGTTACGTTTTGGAAGTCGCCAAATCGGCCTAGGTCTAGCACAGGGTATTGGCGAGTCCTAGAGGGGTCTAGGAGCCCTCGGGATTTTTTGTTTATATTTCCAAAACAGGAACTGCAGGATATAAAGAGGATTATATAAGGAATTTATCAATATCACTGTCAAAATAACACATTTAATGATTTAAGATTTAGCAAAACAATACAAGGAAATTAAAATTTAACCCTTAACCCTTGTCTAGCGGGGTGTTTTTGGCTCATTTGGGCATATTCAGGCCCTCCTGCATGATAAATCAAGCATCTGCATGAAAAAAAAATTATTTAGCAAAACACTAGGCACTAAAAGCTTCAAAATGAGACCAGAGGGAGCTATGTAGCACTCGTGGTTCTCTTGCAGTGGTGCCACGAACATGGAAGTTTAGCATATATCGGTATATTTTTCCCAGCTATGCTCACTACTGGCTACACTGCCGGCCTCTCGAGAACACAGGGAACATGAGGTAATGGGCGGCGGTAAGCCCTAGGAGTCGGCTGTCTGGCCCGCTGCTCTCCCGGCCATTTGCACTCGATTTTAACCTTTTGTGAGCATAGCATGCCTCAAGTGACCCCTATCAATAGCTACCCTACAAATAACCTACATTTATTGTACAAATAAACTAAGGAAATCGCAAAAGCAAGCAATTGATACTATCGACAATGAATAGATATAATATAAAGACAAATAATTGCAAAATATGAAAAAGCAACAACAGATTTAAACAAAGGGTACTCTTTTAACAAGAACAATTAATTTTTAAAAATCATCAATAATAATAGAAAAAGAAAAACAATAAATACAAACAGACAAAAAGTAAGCAGAGGTTATACAAGAAACTTAAAGTTAAGAATGCTTGATTAAAATTATTGATGTCAAATTTTTAGAATAGTCACAATAATTGACCCTAAAAAGATTAAATTTATGTAACAATTTACTTGCCTCAAAACCTGTCTACTAAGAGTCTGTATAGTAACCTAGCTCTAGCCCAAAAGTCATCTACTTTAGTGCAAATTTTACAAAATCTTATTAACTGGGAATAAAAACTATTATAAGTTATTTTACTATCGATATTACTACTAGGGAAAGGAAAGTTTATTACGTTAAAATTAAAATCATCAACTTTGTGATGTACTTTAATTAAGTATGCACTGTTCACAATCTATATTTATATCGAGAAAATTTTCAACTTAATCATTTACGTTACAATGTGTGAGGGGAATAGAATTAGGATATGTAAGTTTCGCAACTTCATTAAAATTCAACAAATTGCAAACGAGAATATCATTAATATACTGTATCTACTATTATTACTGTGGTGATGGGCTGGTCTATCAGAGTGAGAACTGAGCGATCTCTGCCATACCCATAGCTTACTCTGACTGTTCCTTTTACTTATATATTTTCTAGATCTCAAGTGACGGCGTCTCTTGCGTGGATTGACCTCCTAATCTACCAAGATTGGAAGCCAAAGCGTCACATCTTTCCTTTGCCCCTCAACTTTCTCTTCATAATTGCTGAGGGGCACAGGGCCCTGGGTGGGGCTTTGGTTTCCCGGGCGTTTCTGCACCCTCCTCAGCTCCCCGCCGTGGAGTGGCTTCGGTCACCCAGGCTTTATTGTGGTCGGCGGGGAGGGTTCTGTGGGGGCGCTCGGTTGTGGCCTTGGCCTTGCTCGGGGCCTTGGGGCTGTTCGGCCAGGCAGCTTGGGGAAAAACAACAACAACAACAACTATTATTACTTAATAATTTAGTAAGTGCTAATTTTTCTGGGATTTTATTTTTCATGCTACTGTCACCTACCTACCTATGTTCACCTATGTGGAGTTAGTTAGTTAGTTTTTATATATATTTATATAAGTTTTTTATATATTTAAATTCTAAAGCAAGCAAGAATAAATCTGCAATTAAAGGGCTAGCATTTCCACCCATAGGAATTCCTAATATTTGTTTGAAAATGTAAGGCCCAAATCTAACATAAGTATTGAAAAGGAGGAATTTAAGGGCATCTTTAAGTTTAGTTCTATCAAAATATACAGAACTAGTGGGAGTAGAGCTAAATGATGCATTATTAAAATATGTACGATGAGGTAGAACATGCTGTGAAAGAGAAAAGGAGATGCTTCAAAGCATGGAAGAAAGGAGGCAGCAGGGAGGAATACCAGGCAGCTAAACGAACTGCCAAAAGAGTTATTTACAATGCTAAAAATCGCATTAAGGACCTGGTCCTCGAACAAGTGTGTAACACTGACAATCCCAATGGGATCTTCAACCTAGCTAGGCGAGTTAAAAATTACAGTAGGGATATTATAGGTGAACAGTGTGTTAGAGATGATAATGGGAAGATTGTGTATGCAGAAAATGAAATCAGAGAAGCATGGAAGGTACACTATGAACGATTGCTAAATGTAGAGTTTGAATGTGATAAGGAACAGCTTAGTATCGGAAAAACCAATATCTGGGCCCCCTTCTTTGATAGCACCAGCTGTAGTGAGCGACGCAATCAATAAAATGAAGGACGGTAAAGCTCCAGGTTGCTCCGACATTGTCGCTGAGATGATAAAAGCCTCAGGGGAGATTGGTGTAAACTTAGTCACTGAGTTGATAAACACCATTATTAAAGATGAGAAAATCCCAGAGGATTGGCTCAAAAGTGTAATAGTAAATATATACAAAGGAAAAGGGGATGCGCTAGATAGAGGAAATTATAGGGGCCTGAAAATGCTTGACCAAATCATGAAGGTCTGTGAGAGAGTCCTTGAGGGTTTGATCAGGCAAAGCATCTCTATTGATGATATGCAGTTTGGTTTTATGCCAGGACGTGGTACAACCGATGCTATCTTCATAGTCAGGCAGATACAGGAAAGATACTTACTAAAAGGCAGGGATCTTTACTTTGTGTTTGTGGACCTGGAGAAGGCCTTTGATAGGGTACCTAGAGATGTTGTACAGTGGGCTATGAGGAAACTTGGTGTGGAAGAGTGGCTGGTGCGTGTGATAATGAAGATGTATGAGGATTCGCGAAGTTCGGTGAGGGTGAAGGGTGTACTGAGTGATGAGTTCGCAGTCCGTGTTGGAGTCCATCAGGGTTCAGTGTTAAGCCCCCTCCTCTTTATTATGGTCTTGGAGGCGCTGTCTAGATTTTTAGAGGCGGACTCCCGTTGGAACTGTTTTATGCAGACGATTTAGTCCTAATAGCTGACAGTATGCAGGATGCTGAGGCCAAATTCAGAGAGTGGAGAGAGGGCATGGCGAGCAAGGGTTTAAGAGTCAATATTAACAAAACCAAGGTTATGCATTGTAGTTTGAGACGAGGCAATGTGGAAAAGAGCGGTGCATACCCATGTGCAGTGTGTGGAAAGGGAGTGGGCGTTAACTCAATTCAATGTAGCATCTGTCGATGTTGGGTACACCATGGGAGTAAGCGCTGTAGTAGAATAAAGGGGCCCCTGCCGAAGGATAAGTCAGTAAATAGAGAAATTTGAGTGCGTAGTGTGCAAAGGCGAGCTTGTGTTAAGTGATGATCCTGTGGCTGTGAATTTTGGAAATGAGTCTTTGGAGCTGGTGAACAAGTTTTGTTACCTAGGAGATACCATCTCTGCCGGTGGTGGGGCTGAGGCTGCCACTGTTGCTAGAATTAGGTGTGGCTGGGGGAAGTTCAGAGAATTGATGCCAATCCTGACCATGAAAAGAATGCCTCTCTCCCTGAAGGGAAAGGTGTATGCCTCATGTGTTAGAAGTGCAATGATGTATGCCTCAGAAACATGGGCCGTTAAAGTAGAGGATGTCAACAGAATGGAGCGTAATGAGATGAGAATGGTGAGATGGATGTGTGGGGCCAGGCTACAGGATAGAATAACAAATGTTGAGCTGAGGAGACGTTTAGGTATAAAGAGTATTAGCGAGGTGATGCGTACAAGTAGACTGGGATGGTATGGACATGTGGAGAGAATGGATGAACAAAATTGGGTGAAAAAATGCAGGTCTGTGATTGTGGAGGGAGCTGCACCAAGGGGTGGACCGAGGAAGACCTGGGATCGGACTATACGCGCCGATCTCAAATCCAAGAACTTGACAAGTGAAGCAGCCCTTAACAGGGTTGCCTGGAATGCCGCCATTAGGACAAGAGACTGAAACTGTACTTATGTGTGGAACACTCAGTCTTAAAATTTTATGTATGTATGTATGTATAAACATTTATGAAATAATTACCATCCCTAACGAACCTGTCAAAGTGCAAATCTATAATAAAGCAAAGCTCTGAATATACTAAATCTAAAGGCAAATTGGTATACAAAGTTGAAAAGTCGAAGCTATGTACCGAGGTAACTTTCAGCATGGTATTTATTTTATCAATAACTTTTAACATATTGTCAACACTCCAATAATAGTTAATGCCAGTTCTTTTCTTGATGGTATCACAAAATCTTTCACGAGTACTTTTAATGTATTTTAAGCAATTTACGACTTGTTCTGACAAGAGTCTTAGTGGTAGCAAATTTTGCTCTAAAAGCACAAAACTATACGAGCAGTGGTGATGGGCTGGTCAATCAGAGTGAGCCGAGCGATCTTTGCCATACTCATAGCTTACTCTGCCTGTTCCTTTTACGGTATTTATATATTTTCTAGATCTCGAGTGACTGCGTCTCTTTCGTGGATTGACCTCCCTACTGCCAACATAGAGTTTGGCAGATTGGGAGCCAAAGTGTCAAATTTGAAGATATTAACAATAGTACAAAATACATACATCATTCAATAACGACAGGGCTATCGGGTAGGTACCTGTTAGCATAGTATGTACAGATGACCCCTACCAAAGAAGAAATTAAAGTAATTGTATTTTTCTGAACATTATATTTTTCCTACAGTATAATAAATAATGGCACACAAATATATTAATATTGTATTTTTGCTAGTTTATAAATAATGGCACACAAAATATATTAATATTGTAATAATGGTAAATATCGTAAGAGATCAAATTCCAATCCATTTGTAATCTAATGAATACTTGCTCACGTTATAACTGACTAGCCATTTTATATCAAGCTTTGATATGCATAATTATATTAGCTCGTATTGGACATGAGAAAGGCACTCCCTTTGTGGATTTTTATTACTGATACTGTGCAGGTTTTCATTCAATATAGTACAGTAACCGTGACCAAAACTATGGTTAGATACTGTAGGCATACTTTAATGTCAGCATTGCTGCATTATCAAAGATTTTTTTATCTATTCACCATTTAATTAATTAACACCATAAAGTATTGAAATCAGTGTTACTGGTGTAGTCTATAATGAATACTATTAATGTATTAAATTACTGGCACACTGCATCAATGTAGTAAGAATTTGATAAATACACAAAGTATAGTACTGTACTGTACATCATAGAAGACTGCATTTCACACAACCACTTACGCCAACAACACAATCTACACTCGATGAGAGCTCTGTGGGAAAGCCCGATCGTGGCCATGGCTTCCTCAGGGACTCGGGGCTGTTCGGCCAGGCAGCTTAGGGAACAACAACAACAACTAAAATGCTGATTTAAAAAAACAAAAAATAGTTTTAGGATTACCGTACATTTGATACCCGGTACATACCTTCGATCAAACAAATGTTATATCCCTGATATTGTCACATCTTTCTAACAGGGATCTCTTAGAAATTAAGTTGGAAGACAGATTTGTTTTCACTAAAGAGATATATAGAACAGGAAGTTCTTACTAAGGCATTATTAAAGTACAATTTTCAAATGTACAAATATTTCTCCAATGTACGAAGATTTATTTGACATCATCAAGGCATAAGTTGGGAAGCTGACTGGTTCTGAGTGTGGACGGTACACTTGTTTATAGGAATTTTTCAATCAAATTCATATAAGCTGCTAGAAAAATCTGATACTAAGATCTTCTCTTCTGTAATATGATTTCCAAACTCAAACCTTAAAAATAACTTGGCAATGAAACCTCACTCCATAAATATGAATTAATATTATCACCTACTCACCAATTAACTTGCAAATAAACCTAATTAGTGAAATCACTGAACTAATGAATACATGCGGTACTCCAAGGATTCGAACCTAGGATACTTACACCGAAGTACCGTGCAAGAACCATTACACTATCAAGACAGTTGTGAATAAAAATTGGTTGATAGTGGTGTGTAGAGTGACACTTGGAAGATGAACAATAAAGATCTATATGAAAATACTATACAGTATATTGTACACTCGGATACCATAGTCTCTGACTGACTGGGGACAGAGGTGCATGGGGGCGTTTCGTTCGTGGCCACCCCTTCGGGGATCATGGTGTCCGGCAATATCTATCTATCTATCTATTGCCTGACGCCGTGATCCCCGAAGGGGTGGCCACGAACGAACCGCCCCCATGCACCTCTGTCCCCAGTCAGTCGACGCCCCTCCCCCCAACCAGCACCACCTTCGTTCATGTACTTCCTCACTCCATCCTTCCACCTCATATTCGGTCTACCTCTCCCCCTCTGTCCCTCCACCTCGCTCTCATACACCCTCTTAGTCATTCTCTCGCTTTCCATACGTTCCATATATAGATCTAAATTATTTTTTGGATAGAACTTGCTTTACAATACAGTAGTTAGTATACAGGCATATAGTTTTGTAGATGATTAATGGAAATTTATATTCATAAATTATTTTCCATATTATACACGTCCATGAATGTGTGTGGGTAGGCAAGAGTATATACTGCAGATAGATAGATAGGTAGGGCTAGAAACTATGGTATCCGAGTGTACCTATCTAAAAATGGAAGGATAAAAGTGCAATAAGCTTTAAAGTTGATTTGAACAGATGATACTTGGAAGTTAAGCAGAATATACAGTAGGTCAGTTCATACGTGTAACATGAGTGGTACAGTCGTGGACAAATTTGAAAGGGACAATTATGATACAATGGCGACATAATTGGGATTTACTATAGTCAGTTTAAGTCAGTTATAGTCGGATTAACTTGCTCATGTAGTAATGTACACCCTATGTGGTGGATTGTGTTCTTTTATTTCATAAATTTTATTTTAGTAAGCGTTGTTTCCACAGCGATTTTGATAAGTTAATTTGACTTTATATTGTCTTTGTCCCAGTTTTGGTTTGTTTAGTTTGCAAGTTTTACATTTTAATTTACCAGCTAACGGTAAATTGCCATGTCTCCATCTTGATTATTCAGCTGGTATGAAGATTTTGTAGCTGGGGATGGCCGACTCGAGACAGATCCCGAACAGGGATAACACAATACAAAAAACTCACACACCTAGTACAGTACTATACTTTCATATTTTTCCATTAAGTACTTAGAAAACAGCTGCTAAGGGATTCAATTTACCGTCAACTGAAAAGAACAGACTATTAAAATGTAAAACTTGCAAACTAAACAAACCAAACCTGGGACAAAGACAATATAAAGTCAAATTAACTTCTCAAAATCGCTATGTAGAAACGTTTACTAAAGTAAAATTTATGAAATAAAAAGGTAAAGGTATAGTTCACCGTCTTGTTTTTATCATTAGTAGCTACTGGTAGGCATTCAAGTATTTTTTAATGACCACAACTGTACAACTATGTACAGTTCCCTGCTGCAGAAGTTCCGTTCCTCTCTCAGATTTTATTCATGAAAGTCAAAATAGTATTATTGGATTAGGAGAGTTCCTTGCTATGCACTAGTTAATTTACCTTCTTATGCTACTGTTTAATAAGATACTATATGCAAATGCCAGCCCTATGAGAGTCTCGTAATGTGACTCAGTGGTCTGAATAAACTACTGTATTGTATGTATATACTCTGGCACCTTCCCCCATTTTTTTTTTTTTTTTTTTTAAATGGGGTTGGCCGACTCGAGACAGGGACATCACAACACATCAGAAAAACAAAACACAAAATCTTACATAAAAATAATACATCTAGGCGCCGATTTCCCGCAGCGAAGCTTTACCACTATAAGCCCACCCACCACGTTTCCAGGCGCACCCTTCATTACCACCGGCTCCCCGGGCCAGGCGTCTGATGGACTACTATCTAGTCTAACTAGCGCATGACCCTCTCTCCCGAACGACCGCGTTTACATTCTACTACTGTATTAAAAAAAAATATATATATATATATATATATATATAGTGTAAAACTTGCAAACTAATCAAACCAAAACAGGGACGACCCAGTATAAAGACAAAACTCATCAAAATCGCTATGTGAAAATAACGCTTTAGCAAAATACAAATTTGAAATAAAAACACAAAACCACCACATAGGATGTACATCACCACATGAGCAAATTCAATTAAACTAATTTTACTTCCATCAATAAAATCTCAGAGAGGAACAGAACTTGTGCAGGGAACTGTACGTCACAACCTTGTCATGAGTGTATTATATATGCTACATCTGCGCACATGTGACATCTTAGCCCTGGTGATGTGTATAACATGGTTACATCTGCGCACATGTGACATCTTGGCCCTGGTGATGTGTATACCATGGCTACATCTGCGCACATGAGACATCTTTGGCTAGCTGATGAGCGTACTGTTCCTGTAGGTGTGAACGTACTGCCTCCAGCCTCAGTACCAAAGTCTTAACCTCCTTCAACTGTTCCGTCAGAGTTTCCATACACAAGTTGCCACCATCACCACTCTCAGGACCATCTGTGGGTATCATAAAGTTAGTACACATTAACCTCTCCGCTGCATAGGTGGGGTATTGGCCACCCCTCCCTGTGCGGAGGTATTTAGACTGTTTCCTAAACTCAAATCGTCATTGTACCATAAATATCATTAATACTTATCCATATGCACCTATTTTACGTTGATTATAAAGGTATTAACCTGTTACAGCAATAAAACAAGTGGAAACAGCGTTTGGATGGTCAAAATCGGCGATAGAGGCCGGGAGTTACATAACTTATGGCTGAGCCAGCCTGCCAGCCTGCCAGCCAGCCGTCACGACGGCTGGAGAGACACTGTTGCGTGGTAGTCTCTCTCTCGCTCTTTCCCATGCTTGGTAACACAGATGACCACGCCCTGCTAGCAACTCGCTAATGTTAGCACGAATATATACCTAAGAATAAGGGAATAACAGGGAGAATAGGTGATAATTGAAGGGGGGGGGGGGAAAGGAGGGAATGTGGAGGAGTGATATTTGACATGGCCAAGGGGCAACACAAAAAACAAACAAACAAACAAAAAATTGATACTGGGCGGATTTAAAAAAAAATTTTTTTAGGCCTTGGATTATATAAGGCTTCCCGCAGCCCACCGGTAGGCCTTATATAAGTCTTGCCGCACTTGCTGGGTTAAGGGGACAGTGCTTATTTTGGGGGGATCTATATATTAATTTATTTTTCTAGTTTCCTCCCTAGACCTCCATCAAACTTAAATAAACATCCATTACATGCTCCTTTGAGATTAATTTGTACATTTTTTGGTAGAAAAATGTCACGGCCGAAGGCTGCCTCCTCCACAATTACAGGCTCGCTATCGCTCGCCAGGAAAAAAATTGACACCTAAAGGGCACAAAATGTCTTAATACAGTATTGTCAAGAAATGCGGAGAAAGGTCTTAAAATCGACAAACTTCTTGAAATCTCAAAACTAATGGGGATAAGCACGAGGAAGAAAGGTGACCAGAAAAACGCCCCATCTCCCCTTAACAAATCACCACACCCAGAACATAAGCATCTAATGTTCTAAACCATTACACCACCAACACAGTTATATAACAGGACATTTGGAGTGTTTATATACCCTTCACAGAATGGTCAGTATGTATGTGAATGTGTATGCATGTGTGTGCTCATTTGTAATTATTAATTGGACAAGATCCTGAAAGTGCACTTGTAATATTATAATCAATTGCTAATTTGCTAGATATCGAATTGACTTGCTCATGTAGTTGTGTACACCCTATGTGGTGGATTGTGTTCTTTTATTTCAAAATTTTATTTTATCAAGCGTTATTTCCACATAGCAATTTTGATCAGTTCTTTGGCATTTATCTTGTATCGTCCCAGTTTTAGTTTGTTTATTTTGAAAGTTTTACATTATAAATACATGTCTGGGAGCCTGGAGGCAGTTTCTGCCATGGCCATCCCCTTTGGGGAGCTTCCTACAGAACTAAGGCATCATACTTATGTAATTACTGTATAATAAATGAACTATGGGTAAATATAAAGTCACTTAATAACTAACCTGGTAAGTTAAGAAGTACTGTTATGTCCGGTGTTTGGCCTTCACTGATCTGCCGGGAGATGGTCACCAGATCTTTCAGCTTGGGTAGGAAAGAAAAAGATCATGAGAGAAACTCTTCCACCTAATTGATCAATATATATCTTACAGGTCGTAGTGCGGTTGATAGAGCACTCGCCTGCAAACTGAGGTCGAGGATTCGAGTCTCGGGCCAGCCAGTGTGCTATTTGGCAGACACCAGTGCTGTGGTGGACGGTATGTATGTACGGTATGCACTCAGGCCCATTCCCCATTTTTTGTTGGGGGGGTGGGGGGGCCTCGAGACAGAGCCCAAATAGGGACAACACAACAGAAAACAATGAACACAAATTCACACACATCTAGGTCACCCAGAAGACCCAAAAACCAGGGATCACCAAGGTCACTCCAACACTCCCCCTAACCCCCCGGTGGACGGTACATACTTACATAATGGTCTAGCGGTCTACGGTGCGGTCTAGCAATTTGTGGCAAATGTTCACAAAAGTTCCTGATCATCAGGGCACCTACCCTAGCCCGGTGGTAAAAAACATGCATCAACAGCTCCATTTACTGTACATCACAAATTATAGTATTCAAATTCATAATAAATTACAAAAGAAAGAAAATACATTTAAATTTACTTCTCTATGAAAAGTATATATTTATATATTGCCAGACGCCCTAATCCTTCATGGGGTGGCCACGAACAAACCTCTTCCAGGCTGCCCTGTTCCCGGAAAACACTCGTCCATCCCACTCTCCCCCATACATATCTCCACTCCAGCACTCCCCCTCATTCTCCATCTAGTATCTCTGTCTACTATTCTCTTCCATCAGTTGATTTTATTCAGTAGAAAACAAAAAATAAACCAACTAGATTTGTGTTCTTTTATTTCAAAATTATTTTTACTAACGTTATTTCCATGTAGTGATTTTGATAAGTTCTTTTATCTTTATATTGTGTCATCCCTGTTTTGGTTTGTTTTGCAAGTTTTATGTAGACCGAATGAGAGGTGGAAGGATGGAGTGAGGAAGTACATGAACGAAGGCAGTGCTGGTTGGGGGGAGGGGCGTCGACTGACTGGGGACAGAGGTGACTGGGGGCGGTTCGTTCGTGGCCACCCCTTCGGGGATCGCGGCGTAGGCAATAGATAGATAGATAGACATTATAATATCTATCAATTCTCTTCCATCATTTGATTTTATTAAGTAAAAAAATAATGTATACACCGATTATTATACTTATTTCTTTTTCTACAAGGGAAAAGGGACTTATTTTGAAGTACAATATCCATGACCTACCTGACTAACAGCGGTGCGTATGTTAGCCAATAGTGCCGACACAACTGATGCAGCCTTCCTCTGTGATGCTACCTCTCCCACAGCTAACTCCAGCCTCTCCTCCGCTCTCTTCTGCTTCTCCTCGGTGCTGGTCAGTTTTGCTATTACCTGATCATAAAACAAACATAATATAACTTTAATACAAGGAACACAGAGGAACGTTAAGATTATCCTCTGAGCGGTCTTTTTACCACCCTTTCTTAAATGGTTTAAATACCCTTTCATAAAAATACAAGAGAACCTGTTGATGATGGTTATGGTGTGAATATACTGTACATACAGTACATACATACACAAATTTAAAGGCAGAGTGCTCCACACGAAGCGCGGTTCTGGTCTCACGTCCTAATGGCGGCGCTCCCGGCTGCCCTGTTAAGAGCTGCCTCACTTGTCAGGTTCTTTGATTTAAAATTAGACTGCAAAGTTCGATCCCACATCTTTTTTGGTCCGCCCCTTTAGTGCAGCTCCCTCCATATTCATGGACTTGCATCTTTTCACCCAGCTTTGTTCATCCATCCTATCCACATGTCCAAACCATCCAAGCCTGCTAGTACGCATCTCATCACTGATACTCTTGATACCTAACCTTCTCCTTAGCTCTTCACTTGATATCCTATCTTGCAGTTTGGCACCACACATCCATCTCACCATTCTCATCTCATTGCGTTTCATTCTGTTGGTATCATCCGCTTTGACAATGTATCTGAAGCATGTCATTGCGCTTCTAACGCACGAAGCGTACACCTTTCCTTTCAAGGGGAGAGGGAGTCTTCTCGTGGCAAGTAGTGGCAAAAGTTCTCTAAACTTTCCCCAGCCGCATCTTATTCTGGCGATAGTGGCGGCCTCGGCCCCACCACCGGCAGAGATGGTATCACACAAATAGCAAAACTTGTCCATCATCTCCAGTGCCTCATTGCCAAAGTTAACACTCTCGAGTCGGTCATTGAATACAAGCTCACCTTTGCATACTATGCATACAAATTTCTCAATTTCGGACTTCTTCCTTGGTAGAGGTACCTTTATTCTAGTGCAGTGCTTCTTCCTGTGATATACCCAGCTGCGGCAGACGCTACACTGTATTGAGTTCACGCCCACCCCTTTTCTGCATACTGCGCATGGGTATGCCCCACTGTTTCTACCTTTCCTAGCCCTAATCCACTGTGTAAAACTTTTATTTTATTATTCATGAAGGTGAAAGTACTCAATGTTATGTTACCTGTTGATGTTGTTGTTGTAATTGTTGTAGAGATCGTTGTAGTTCCCTGTACTTCTCCTCCAGTGCCTCTCTCTCCTCACTCTCCACTTGTAGTAAGCCACAGTGACGCTTATCTTGCACCAACAGTTCCTCGTGTAGAGACTCTAGCTTCTCCTTCCGGTATTGCAGAAGCTGAAATTATTCAATAAGGTTTATGACCCCATTAGTTTGGCAATTTTAAGAACTTTCGCCCCATTTCTGTCAATTATAATGTAAAACTTGCAAAATAAACAAACCAAAACTTGGACGAACACAGTAAAAAGACGAAATAACTTAGGACATTTCGTGCCATTTAGGTGTCGATTTTTTCCTGGCGAGCAAAAGCGAGCCTGAAATATAAGAGGAACCGACCTTCGGCCACGACATTTTTCTACCGAAAATTTACAAATTTATCTTGAAAGGGGGTCTAGGTGTTATTTTAAGCTTGATGGAGGTCTAGGGAACAAACTAAAACCTCCCCTTAAGATACAATATATACACTCTTACCTGTTTGGCACTGTTTAACTCTTTCTTAGTTTGTTGCAGGGTCCACAATAGGTCCTCCATGGTGTGTTCTCCAACCTCTCGGGCTGTTTCTCTCTGGCTCTCAACTTCCTGACCACAAACACATATTTTAATACACACATTATTTGATTGCATAATATTGTATATAAAGTACAAACTCTTTTATTAGTCATCATTACCTTTTCCAAAGTTTTCAACTAGTGATTATAGTGGAAAAAAGTTAATCAACATTAATTATAATGTAAAACTTGCAAAATAAACAAACCAAAATGTATACGAACACAGTAAAAAGACAAAATAAATAATCAAAATCGCTATGTGGAAACAACACTTATAAGTAAAATAATAATTTATAAATAAAAGAACACAATCTAACATTAAAATTAATAAATAAATTAATAAAAAATAGATTTATAGGATACAGGTTGTGGCATGGTCAGTTGCACGTCTGACTGCTGATTGAATATTTTGGAATACCGCCCTTAGGTGAACAAAGAGACTGACCTACTCACATGTAGATCATAGTCTTAACCCTTTCACCCATTTATGACGCAGAGGTTGCCAGATTAGCAATAAGAAATAGAGTTCTCTCACTCTTATAATTACCTCTCCAAAATTAGTTTTCTGCCCACAGCTAACTCAAAGACAATTGTAGAGGTTGAAGTAACTAAACTAAAGGTTTCTAAATACCCCTGATGGTAACAAAGGCTTTAACCCTCCAGCCCCGGCTATGTATTATATATATATTCCTCGAAACCCGGGTGTTTTGGCCGAAAAACGTCTAGGCTAGGCTACCGTATATGTGTTAATCTGACTGCTTCCCGCACATCCCCAAGCGTAGCTGTGTTATTTACCTGTAGATTGGCATTAAGTAGAGCTCTCTAAGTCAACTGGTTGAGTTGTGATGATGATTTCATTGGAGATAACTTTATGGCCAAAACAGCCACTTTACACTACTTTTCGATACTTAACAACAACATACAGGCACACACGAACAAGCGACGCTCTCCTTCTTGTGGCCGGAGATGCGGGGCGTCGGTCCAGCCGGCTGTTGTTTACATGCGTCGGACCGACGCCTCGCACACGAAGCTCACAGGCTTTCAACCACTGGGCGTTCAAGAGCCCTTCCGGGCAGCTGTTATATGCTTTTTTATGGGCGTTCAAGAGCCCTTCCGTGGTGAGAGGGTTAAAGTATCCCTAATAGGCTCAAAATTGCGTCATATGTTGGAGAGGGTTAATATATGTATGTATATCTATCTACTGCCAGACAACTTGATTCATGAGGGTTGGCCATCAACACCATCAAAACAACTTATCAAAATCACATGTGGAAATAACGTATAGAAGATTTAGGAAAACAATACTATGAAATAATACAACACAATATACTTTTCACTTACTTTTAATATATTTTCAGTGAGAGAGAGTTTAACAGCCATGTCATCTCTTTCTTGTGTAAGAGCTTTGATCTCGCCCGTCCGCTCATTC
This sequence comes from Paralithodes platypus, assembly GCA_032716605.1. Classification (NCBI taxonomy): domain Eukaryota; kingdom Metazoa; phylum Arthropoda; class Malacostraca; order Decapoda; family Lithodidae; genus Paralithodes; species Paralithodes platypus. The sequence goes on from CM064573.1 coordinate 2,640,680, forward strand.
TCCTGTTCTTGCGACATTTGTAGTGTCTCTGTTCAGGGAAGGATTATTAACCTCTTTAGTAAGAGTAATTTTATAATTTTATTTACTTATTTTTTTAGTTTGCTCCCTAGACTTCCATCAAGCTTAAAAAATACCCCCCCCCCCCCAAGACCCCCCTTTCGAGATAAATTTGTGCCTTTTTATGGTAGAAAAATGTCATAGTTCCTCCTAAATTGAAGGCTCTATCTATCTACCTATCTAACCATCCACATCCCTCCCTCCACCTAATACATACATACATAAATACAACAGTATAATAAAGACTTGTCACAACACAGTCATATCATGTCATCACAGTGGCTGATGTTGGTATACATACATCATACATACATAAAATTTTAAGACTGAGTGTTCCACACATAAGTACAGTTTCAGTTTCTTGACCTAATGGCGGCATTCCCGGCAACCCTGTTAAGGGCTGCTTCACTTGTCAAGTTCTTGGATTTGAGATCGGCGCGTATAGTCCGATCCCAGGTCTTCCTCGGTCCACCCCTTGGTGCAGCTCCCTCCACAATCTCACACCTGCATTTTTTCACCCAATTTTGTTCATCCATTCTCTCCACATGTCCATACCATCCCAGTCTACTTGTACGCATCACCTCGCTAATACTCTTTATACCTAAACGTCTCCTCAGCTCAACATTTGTTATTCTATCCTGTAGCCTGGCCCCACACATCCATCTCACCATTCTCATCTCATTACGCTCCATTCTGTTGACATCCTCTACTTTAACGGCCCATGTTTCTGAGGCATACGTCATTGCACTTCTAACACATGAGGCATACACCTTTCCCTTCAGGGGGAGAGGCATTCTTTTCATGGTCAGGATTGGCATCAATTCTCTGAACTTCCCCCAGCCACCTAATTCTAGCAACAGTGGCAGCCTCGGCCCCACCCCCGGCAGAGATGGTATCTCCTAGGTAACAAAACTTGTTCACCAGCTCCAAAGACTCATTTCCAAAATTCACAGCCACAGGATCATCACTTAACACAAGCTCGCCTTTGCACACTACGCACTCAAATTTCTCTATTTCTGACTTATTCTTCGGCAGGGGCCCCTTTATTCTACTACAGCGCTTACTCCCATGGTGTACCCAACATCGACAGATGCTACATTGAATTGAGTTAACGCCCACTCCCTTTCCACACACTGCACATGGGTATGCACCGCTCTTTTCCACATTGCCTCGTCTCAATCTACAATGCATAACCTTGGTTTTGTTAATATTGACTCTTAAACCCTTTCTCGCCCTCTCTCCACTCTCTGAATTTGGCCTCAGCATCCTGCATACTGTCAGCTATTAGGACTAAATCGTCTGCATAAAACAGTTCCAACGGAAGTCCGCCTCTAAAAACTCTAGACAGCGCCTCCAAGACCATAATAAAGAGGAGGGGGCTTAACACTGAACCCTGATGGACTCCAACACGGACTGCGAACTCATCACTCAGTACACCCTTCACCCTCACCAAACTTCGCGAATCCTCATACATCTTCATTATCACACGCACCAGCCACTCTTCCACACCAAGTTTCCTCATAGCCCACTGCACAACATCTCTAGGCACCCTATCAAAGGCCTTCTCCAGGTCTACAAACACAAAGTAAAGATCCCTGCATTTTAGTAAGTATCTTTCCTGTATCTGCCTGACTATGAAGATAGCATCGGTTGTACCACGTCCTGGCATAAAACCAAACTGCATATCATCAATAGAGATGCTTTGCCTGATCAAACCCTCAAGGACTCTCTCACAGACCTTCATGATTTGGTCAAGCATTTTCAGGCCCCTATAATTTCCTCTATCTAGCGCATCCCCTTTTCCTTTGTATATATTTACTATTACACTTTTGAGCCAATCCTCTGGGATTTTCTCATCTTTAATAATGGTATTTATCAACTCAGTGACTAAGTTTACACCAATCTCCCCTGAGGCTTTTATCATCTCAGCGACAATGTCGGAGCAACCTGGAGCTTTACCGTCCTTCATTTTATTGATTGCGTCGCTCACTACAGCTGGTGCTATCAAAGGAGGGGGCCCAGATATTGGTTTTTCGATACTAAGCTGTTCCTTATCACATTCAAACTCTACATTTAGCAATCGTTCATAGTGTACCTTCCATGCTTCTCTGATTTCATTTTCTGCATACACAATCTTCCCATTATCATTTCTAACACACTGTTCACCTATAATATCCCTATTGTAATTTTTAACTCGCCTAGCTAGGTTGAAGATCCCATTGGGATTGTCAGTGTTACACACTTGTTCGAAGACCAGGTCCTTAATGCGATTTTTAGCATTGTAAATAACTCTTTTTGGCAGTTCGTTTAGCTGCCTGGTATTCCTCCCTGCTGCCTTCTTAGTGCTATAGTGCTAGTTTATAGTGCTAACAATGTCTCAGCAAGACTCAATTAAGTTCCTAGGGATCACCAAGGTCACTCCACCCCTGGCCCCCGACCTCCCGGAGAAGTTCTGGTCTCAGCAGGCAGACATGCGAAGCCCAGCTTAAAAACACAGACACACACACACAACAGACACCAGTGGGTACATAAGACAGACGTACGTGTAAGATGGTGGACTTTATTATTGAGTCGTGTGATATCCTCGGAGCGTCTCTCCAGCTGGTCTTGCACCTTCTCATGTTCGGCAGGTGTTGGAAGGTCACGCAGATATTCACGCAGCTGCTTGACATTGAACAAAGCTTCCTCACGTTCCTCATGCAGCTGCTTCATATGACTCTCCGCTTTGCTAACCTGGGGAAATACAAAGCCAATTGACCACTTGCGAGTTTCAGGCTATAAGGAAGTTGGAGCCGAGAACATCGGACCCCCTTCTCCTTCATGTTTAACCCCATTAGTTTTGAGATCATAATGTATAACTTGCAAAATAAATCGGTCACCCAGGCTTTATTGTGGTCGGCAGGGAGGGTTCTGTGGGGGCGCTCAGTTATGGCCTTGGCCTTGCTTGGGGCCGTTCAGTCAGGCAGCTTGGGGAACAACAACAACAATACAACACAAGGATGACACAATATAAAGACAAAACTAATCAAAATACTGTACAGGAATTTCTCACTTAACCCGGGAACTGCAGGGAGACTCTTAAGAGTTCCCCCGGCGGACTGCGGGAAGACTCTTAACCCGGGAACTGCGGGAAGACTCTTAAGAGTCAGAAAAAAAAAATCAACTTTAAACATCGGGAAAAAAAAAACAAAAAAAAATGCCCCTGGGACATGCAAAATATCACTCCTCTACCTCCCCTCCTTCAGTTATCACCTATTTTCCCTGTTATTCCCTTATTCTGAGGTATATTTTCGTGCTAACATTAGCGAGTTGCAAGCAGGGCTTGTCATCACTGTTAGCAAGCGAGTGCAAGAGAGAGAGAGAGAGAGAGAGAGAGTATCGATCGCCTGTGTCTCAGTGGCCTTGGGGGAAATTGGCGGGAAAGCAGGTTGCCTCACCCATACATTATGTAACTCGCGGCCTGTATCTCCGATTTTGACCATCCAAACGCTGTTTTCACTCGTTTTATTGTTGTAACAGGTTAATACCTTTATAATCAACCCATAATAGGCACATATGGAAAAGTATTAATGCTATTTATGGTAAAATGAATATTTTAGTGATGGAAACAGCTCAAATACGTCAGCACAGGCAGAGGTGTCTAATTACCGCCATGCGCAGTTCAGAGGTTAAGAGTCGGGGGGGAAAAAAAATACATTTAAACACCCCCATTTTTTTTTTTTTTTTTGCCCCTGGGCCATGCCAAATATTGCTCCTCCACCTCCCCTCCTTCCCCACTTTCCTCCCCTCCTTCAGTTATCACCTATTTTCCCTGTTATTCCCTTATTCTGTGGTCTATTTTCGTGCTAACATTAGCGAGTTGGTAGCAGGGCGTTGTCATCACTGTTACCAAGCGTGGGAAAGAGCGAGAGAGAGACTATTGCATAACAGTGTCTCTCCAGACAAGGGGAGGGGAGGAGGGCAGGGAGGTTGCCTCAGCCATACATTATGTAACTCCCGGCCTGTATCGCCGATTTTGACCATCCAAACACGGTTTCCACTTGTTTTATTGTTGTAACAGGTTAATACCTTTATAATCAACCTATAATAGGCGCATATGGATAAGTATTAATGCTATTTATGGTAAAATAACGATGTTAGTGATGGGAACAGCTCAAATACGTGCGCACAGGAGTGTGGTGTCTCATACCCCCCATGCGCACGTCTTAGGTTAAGGGGAGATATCAAAATCACTACTGGTGTATTAGGAAATAGGCTAACACTTGCAGATTTAGCAAAACAATATAAAACAAAACTAAAATAAATCTATAAAACTGGACAACTTTACTGAAATATATGATAAACACAATTTACAATACATTAACTATAGTCTCAACACAATAAATAGCTTAACCCTTTGAGTACCAGCGACGTGTGTTATACTTTATTCTAGCCATATTTAGACGATATTGTGCAGCTTGAGAAGGATCTGTGGCAGTTAAAAGGGGTGGTTGAGATAGTTTGAAGCATTATTATTGCTAAAGGTTCTTTCTAAGCTGAATATGATTGTCTAATAGTCGCCAGAATATGATGATAAGGACGCCCCTGGTACTGTACGGGTTAACAGAACCGCAATATCTTATATGCTAATTCCTACCTAAGGTTACCTAAGGTTGTGTTCGCCACTCTCCTAGCAGCACCGAGGAGCGCATCGCCCCTCGTGGGTTGTGTTTGATCACTCAAAGTTGCAGGTATGTGCATGAATAACGAGACTTTAATGCAACAAATTTAAGTTAAGCAATTTTTGTTTTCTCGCAATTTTGCACCATTTTCTCTGCTTTACAAATTAGTAATGAAGCATAACAAAATTAATTGAATTTTGTTCCATTATTAATAAAAAGTGTAATAACGAAACCACCTAGATATAAAGGCAGCCTGGCCAACAAGATAACCATGATAATTACTTAGCACTATACTGTACCTTTAATGAATGTTCTTGCTCCATCGCTGAGGAACTTTCCTTTAAATCCTTGTAAGCTATTTTAAGCTGCTCTAGAGAATATTCTGTGGATCTGCAATAATAGTAATGGAGTTTTTAAAATATATTATAATGTAAAACTTGCAAATAAACAAACCAAAAAAGGGAAGACACAATATAAAGACAAAAGAACGTATCAAAATCACTATATATATATATATATATATATATATATATATATATTTATATCATCACCAACCCACCAATTAACTTACAAATAAACCTAATTAATGAAATCAATGAAACTAATGAATACATGTGGTACTCCCATGGATTCGAACCTAGGATACTCACACCGAAAAATCCGCACACTAACCATTACGCTATCAAGACAGAAGAAGTTAAATAAATAATAAAGTATTGCACAAGAGAAATAAATCAATTTGCATGCATCTGTTCACCCAATATTGACAATCCAATCAGGGGCGTCATTTCATTTATCCTTGGGAGGGGCAAAGGCTGTTTCTGAGGGCCCCCCTGTTCCCACCTTCCCGCAGGGGTGGGTGGAGAGCGCAGCGAGCCTAATTAGCTGGGGGGTTCGGGGGGGGCGCTGTAAGCCCCCCCGAGATTTTGTTTGAAATATGAGCAATTCTAGGAGCATTCTGAAGCCATATAAAAAGCTATATTGAGGTCATTAAAGCAATAAGCAATTATATATATACAGGTATAATATATACCGTATATATATATATCTATATATATATAAAGGTCCAATTACTTCCTGACACACACACACACACATTAATGGATATTCCAATTGGCATAGCTTTAATTTAAAGGATAAGTTTTGGAAGGCATAAATAATAATCGTTTTACACAATTACTTTACAAGTATTTATAGTAGCAGTAATAGTTGTTACATTTGCTGTATTTATAGTAGCAGTAATAGTTGTTACATTTGCTGTATTTATAGTAGCAGTAATAGTTGTTACATTTGCTGTATTTATAGTAGCAGTAATAGTTGTTACATTTGCTGTATTTATAGTAGCAGTAATAGTTGTTACATTTGCTGTATTTATAGTAGCAGTAATAGTTGTTACATTTGCTGTATTTATAGTAGCAGTAATAGTTGTTACATTTGCTGTATTTATAGTAGCAGTAATAGTTGTTACATTTGCTGTATTTATAGTAGCAGTAATAGTTGTTACATTTGCTGTATTTATAGTAGCAGTAATAGTTGTTACATTTGCTGTATTTATAGTAGCAGTAATAGTTGTTACATTTGCTGTATTTATAGTAGCAGTAATAGTTGTTACATTTGCTGTATTTATAGTAGCAGTAATAGTTGTTACATTTGCTGTATTTATAGTAGCAGTAATAGTTGTTACATTTGCTGTATTTATAGTAGCAGTAAAAGTTGTTACATTTGCTGTATTTATAGTAGCAGTAATAGTTGTTACATTTGCTGTATTTATAGTAGCAGTAATAGTTGTTACATTTGCTGTATTTATAGTAGCAGTAATAGTTGTTACATTTGCTGTATTTATAGTAGCAGTAATAGTTGTTACATTTGCTGTATTTATAGTAGCAGTAATAGTTGTTACATTTGCTGTATTTATAGTAGCAGTAATAGTTGTTACATTTGCTGTATTTATAGTAGCAGTAATAGTTGTTACATTTGCTGTATTTATAGTAGCAGTAATAGTTGTTACATTTGCTGTATTTATAGTAGCAGTAATAGTTGTTACATTTGCTGTATTTATAGTAGCAGTAATAGTTGTTACATTTGCTGTATTTATAGTAGCAGTAAGTTACATTTGCTGTATTTATAGTAGCAGTAATAGTTGTTACATTTGCTGTATTTATAGTAGCAGTAATAGTTGTTACATTTGCTGTATTTATAGTAGCAGTAATAGTTGTTACATTTGCTGTATTTATAGTAGCAGTAATAGTTGTTACATTTGCTGTATTTATAGTAGCAGTAATAGTTGTTACATTTGCTGTATTTCTGTGCTTGACATTTGTCTTGAGAATTATTTTCATATATCTAAGCACATCATGACCAGGGGTCCAGGACCACTTTCGCATTCCCTCGCCCTTTTCTCTGTCTCGGCTAGTAGGTGAATTTTACAAGAGGAGGAGGATTCCTAGCCTCCCACCCCCAGGAGGAAAAGTAGGACTAGTGTCTGGACAGTGAAGCAGACAGACCGAAACGGAAAAGGTTGGGTAGAGGATGCCAAACCTCGCTCAAACTTCATAATTATATATCATAATGAAAATATAATGATTATATAAAGGAGATTAAAAAGTTATCCTGTTATCTAATAATTTTTTTTTAAAGCTTATTAGCCCCATTGCTACCATGAACTGGGTAATGTAATGTGATAAAGGAAGCACTGAGCTAAGAAAAAGAGGAAGTAGGAATATAAGGGTGGTTATTGAAATTAGGTAGGAAGATCCTTAACCCGGGAACTGCGGGAAGACTCTTAAGAGAACAAAAAAATCAACTTTAACCCTCTCACCACGGAAGACCTCTTGAACGCCCATAAAAAAGCATATAACAGGTACCCGGAAGGCCTCTTGAACGCCCAGTGGTTGAAAGCCTGTGAGCTTCGTGTGCGAGGCGTCGGTCCGACGCATGTAAACAACAGCCGGCTGGACCGACGCCCCGCATCTCCGGCCACAAGAAGGAGAGCGTCGCTTGTTCGTGTGTGCCTGTATGTTGTTGTTAAGTATCGAAAAGTGGTGTAAAGTGGCTGTTTTGGCCATAAAGTTATCTCCAATGAAATCATCATCACAGCTCAACCAGTTGACTTAGAGCTCTACTTAATGCCATTCTACAGGTAAATAACACAGCTACGCTTGGGGATGCGCGGGAATGCGGGAAGCAGTCTGATTAACGAATATACGGTAGCCTAGCCTAGACGTTTTTCGGCCAAAACACCCGGGTTTCGCGGAATATATATATAATACATAGCCGGGGCTGGAAGGTTAAACATCGATGATTTTTTTTTTTTTTTTTTTTTTTTTGCCCCTGGGCCATGCAAAATATCACTCCTCTACCTTCCCTCCTTCAGTTATCACCTATTTTCCCTGTTATTCCCTTATTCTGAGGTATATTTTCGTGCTAACATTAGCGAGTTGCAAGCAGGGCATTGTCATCTCTGTTAGCAAGCGAGTGCAAGAGAGAGAGAGAGAGTATCGATCGACTGTGTCTCAGTGGCCTTGGGGGAAATTGGCAGGAAAGCAGGTTGCCTCACCCATACATTATATAACTTGCGGCCTGTATCTCCGATTTTGACCATCCAAACGCTGTTTTCACTCGTTTTATTGTTGTTTCAGGTTAATACCTTTATAATCAACCCATAATAGGCGCGTATGGATAAGTATTAATGCTACTTATGGTAAAATGAATATTTTAGTGATGGAAACAGCTCAAATACGTCAGCACAGGCGGACGTTTCTAATTACCCCCATGCGCACTTCTTAGGTTAAATAAGAATCATAAAGAATGGTAGAATATTTTTGCTCTGTTTTAACCCACAGGCCACGGCCCACAAGTGACGAGTCGCGTCTACTATAATGTATTAAGTATTATACATGAACAGAGAGAGGATAGCTCATTACTTAACCGAAGCAAAAATCACAAAGCGAAGATATCCTATTGGTTAGAGTGTTTGAAATCTGTATGAGGTGACCCTGGATCGAATCCCAGTGATCGCATGCATACTTTCGTTAATTTCTTTGGTGAGTGTTTGGTGTTGGAGTGAAATTAACAAAAATAGAGAATATACGGTAGTTGAAATTGATCCCGAATAACGTTTTCATTTTTGTTCGGACTTCATCACGTCATAACCATGTTAATTACTTAATGATCTTTATAATATGATCAACGACTATAGTTTTATATATGAAATATAGTTTTGTTCACGGTTGTTCCAATGGTGCAATCAGAATTTTTCTATCACCAATAGTTATTGTGTAATGTGAAAAAAATGCAAACATTACCCAGTTTAGCCTAGCCTATATTATATGTGTGAACATCTGAGGTTTATTTATAGCTATGAATTTGAGATCTACGTAGCCTATAGCTCATTATATGAGAACGAGAATGCAATAACGAAGTTAATACGCCTAATATTGGTTTTCTACGAATATTTATAATTAGAGGGAAATAATAATAATTATATGGTTCACAATGAACCCCGCAACTGCTCATGTTTCTACTTTTAAACTCAAACGTTTTTCCAAAATATCTAGTCATATGACCTATTGCATTCCACAAAACACACATGCGATGATACGAAAAAGAAGCACTTATTAACTGCTATCATTAACAGCACTATCAAAATGTATTTTCATCGATAAAACACTTACTGGAATACTGGGGTCAGTCTGTCTGCGGTTGGGCCTGGAGGGACGAGAGATGTTGCAGCCCTACTGCTCAACTCCACCGCCCTGAGTATACTAAACACTCAAATTTGAAATTACTCAACAGTCAACACGTGCGGTGGTGTGGGCCGCGGTCAGCTGTGATATAGGCCTACAATATGTCGTTATCATGATGATATCCTTGCTAAACTCAAGATCACACACACACACACACACACACACACACACACACACACAGCCCGTAGCCTAGTAGGTAGAGCTCTCGTCTCACACACGAGGGGTCGGGGGTTTAATCCCCGGCCGGGCGGAGACAAATTGGGCTTGTCTCCTTTCATGTGTTAGCCTCAGTTCACCTAGCTGTAAATAGGTACCTGGAATAAGTGGACGACGTTGTGACGTCCCATCTGGGGTTGGCAAAAATGGTACAAGGCGAGATGGGTATCATATGGTTCACCTAAGCTGATGGCTACCTAAGCCTTCGGGCGAGACGGTACCGTCTATAGTGAGAATGGTACCATACAGATCCACCCTAAGCCTTCGTTTCCGATGTCGCCAATTGGCTAAATACAGACTACACACACATCCACAGCCATTCCAACAGTACATAAAACACTTAACATGCATTTCACACAATACATTCCCAGTTAAGGAGGCGCGATAATAATGAGCTTAGCTCGCATTGCGTGGATTCCCCTTGACGAACAAGTAACTGAGTAACACACACACACACGATATATTTAACTCTGAACATATTGAGGCTAAATATATATATATTTATTTGTAATTTCGCAATTTTTCCCATATTTGTTTTTAGTATTACTAACTGTAGTTGATTTTGAGGCCCCCTTAGAAAGCTTGGGGGGGGGGGCGAGCGCCCCTCGCTGCCCCCCCCAAATGACGCCCCTGAATCCAATCCCTCCCAACAATAACAAAACTATAGTCTATTTTTTTCCCAGCTGATGGTAAATTGCTACCTCGCTATCCTGATTACTCGGCTCTTACCAAGATTTAATAGCTAAATATGTTGCTAATTATGAAAACTTGGCCTACTATGATGTAGACATAGCAGTATCATATTTTTCCATTAAGAATCAAGAAATCAGATGCTAAAGGATTCAATTTAAAATCAGCTGGAAAAAAAACAGACTATAGTATAATAGTTACCAACCCTAAAGTATCGTATAGATAACACTTCTCTGATAGCAGCTGTTGGTACTCGGGTGTTTTGGTCACGTTAAAATCCAGGCGGTTTTGAATTTCCTGCACCTGTAAGCAAAGAGAAACAAAATTAAAACAATAACTACCCAGTACTATACAATTTTTTTATGGCAGCAAGTTATAAATTTAATCAAGTTAGTGCCCTAAAGTCTCCATGTTTGTACACACTTAATCTACCGTACACAGTATAGCCGGAACTAATCAATTATCATTGCTACATTGACATACAATAGTTTAGCATCGTTTACCATTACAAACATTGTAATGGTTGCCTTTTAGCAGTGTAATACAATTAATATTTGATGCAGTTCCTACCACCATGCACTCCCTGCTCAAGAGCGGGGCTAGGGTGGGTGCCCTGATGTTTCAGGGACTTCAGTGGACAGTTGCCACAGATTGCTAGATCGTGCCGTCCACCAACAACACTGTCATCTGACAATAACACACTAGCTGGCCTGAGCTTGAACTCTCATCCTCTCGGTTTGAAGGCGAGTGCTCTACCAACCGTGCTACGGCCTGTGGCAATACAATAATTACTTGTTAATGATTATCGAAAGACAAAATAACAATGGCTAATGTAAGGGTTCCAAATTATGATATATAGTAGTAATTCCTCATTTAACTCCAGGGCTGTGACACTCCTTCGGGAAGGCTTTACTGGGCAAATGTGATGCTCAATAATGTAAATTTTACAATACAGTATTATATTCCTATTCATTCCAGTCTTACAGCCAAATAAATTATGTGGGTTTGACACCTTAGCAAGACCTATCAAAATTGTAGATAAATTAACCTGTGATCGTAAACTCAGGAGCTCCATGTTGGTGACTGGTTCAGTGGTGGGGTAGTGTAGGGTGTGGCTGACTGTGATGGAGGGGGGGCTCCTCATATGACCACCAGTGGGGGGTGTAGTGGGGGGACCCAGCTGGTGTGGTGTTGGAGAAAGGGGCTGTACAGGGAGAACATATAAAAACATAAGATGGGGATACAGAGAAAGTTTACATAAAACATATATAATACGGTACATTAAACAGTGATTAATAAAAGGCCCATATCCATGTTAACATGCATAGGTAAATACAGTGTAATATCTAACAAGTGGTTAAGGTGTTGGACGCTGCACTACTGGCCTGGGTTCGAGCCTGGCTGGGTCATATCACAACAAATATTAAATCCTTGCATGCCAGTGTGGTAATCCCAACACTGACTTATGGAAGCGAAGCATGGACGTTGGTCGAGAGACTCAGACCAAGAGTGAGAGCAGTGGAAATTAATTACTTAAGAAGTGCGTGCGGAGTTACATGGAGGCATAGACAGACTAATGAGGAAGTAAGGAGGTGTGGTGTGGACGTAGATGTGCTGGAAAGTGTGAAAAGGAAAAACTTGAGATGGTTCGGCCATATGGAACGTATGGAAAGCGAGAGAATGACTAAGAGGGTGTACGAGAGCGAGGCGGAGGGACAGAGAGGGAGAGGTAGACCGAAAGAGAGGTGGAAAGATGGAGTGAGGAAGTATATGAACGAAGGCGGTGCTGGTTGGGGGGAGGGGCGTCGACTGACTGGGGACAGAGGTGCATGGGGGCGGTTCGTTCGTGGCCACCCCTTAGGGGATCACGGCGTCGGGCAATAGATAGATAGAATACTGTACCGGTACTGTACTTACACATACAGTTAGTTTATCATAATAAAAATTTTCACATATATAATTTCCTTAGCAGGGAAATTGCAATAGAAAAAAAAAATTACTAATGATATTACATACTTTCTTCATTGAAATCAGTACATACATACATACATACATAAAATTTTAAGACCGAGTGTTCCACATATCAGTGCAGTTTCAGTCTCTTGTCCTAATGGCGGCGTTCCAGGCAACCCTGTTAAGGGTTGCTTCACTTGTCAAGTTCTTGGATTTGAGATCGGCGCGTATAGTCCGATCCCAGGTCTTCCTCGGTCCACCCCTTGGTGCAGCTCCCTCCACAATCACAGACCTGCATTTTTTCACCCAATTTTGTTCATCCATTCTCTCCACATGTCCATACCATCCCAGTCTACTTGTACGAATCACCTCGCTAATACTCTTTATACCTAAACGTCTCCTCAGCTCAACATTTGTTATTTTATCCTGTAGCCTGGCCCCACACATCCATCTCACCATTCTCATCTCATTACGCTCCATTCTGTTGACATCCTCTACTTTAACGGCCCATGTTTCTGAGGCATACGTCATTGCACTTCTAACACATGAGGCATACACCTTTCCCTTCAGGGGGAGAGGCATTCTTTTCATGGTCAGGATTGGCATCAATTCTCTGAACTTCCCCCAGCCACACCTAATTCTAGCAACAGTGGCAGCCTCGGCCCCACCACCGGCAGAGATGGTATCTCCTAGGTAACAAAACTTGTTCACCAGCTCCAAAGACTCATTTCCAAAATTCACAGACACAGGATCATCACTTAACACAAGCTCGCCTTTGCACACTACGCACTCAAATTTCTCTATTTCTGACTTATCCTTCGGCACGGGCCCCTTTATTCTACTACAGCGCTTACTCCCATGGTGTACCCAACATCGACAGATGCTACATTGAATTGAGTTAACGCCCACTCCCTTTCCACACACTGCACATGGGTATGCACCGCTCTTTTCCACATTGCCTCGTCTCAATCTACAATGCATAACCTTGGTTTTGTTAATATTGACTCTTAAACCCTTGCTCACCATGCCCTCTCTCCACTATCTGAATTTGGCCTCAGCATCCTGCATACTGTCAGCTATTAGGACTAAATCGTCTGCATAAAACAGTTCCAACGGGAGTCCGCCTCTAAAAACTCTAGACAGCGCCTCCAAGACCATAATAAAGAGGAGGGGGCTTAACACTGAACCCTGATGGACTCCAACACGGACTGCGAACTCATCACTCAGTACACCCTTCACCCTCACCGAACTTCGCGAATCCTCATACATCTTCATTATCACACGCACTAGCCACTCTTCCACACCAAGTTTCCTCATAGCCCACTGCACAACATCTCTAGGTACCCTATCAAAGGCCTTCTCCAGGTCCACAAACACAAAGTAAAGATCCCTGCCTTTTAGTAAGTATCTTTCCTGTATCTGCCTGACTATGAAGATAGCATCGGTTGTACCACGTCCTGGCATAACACCAAACTGCATATCATCAATAGAGATGCTTTGCCTGATCAAACCCTCAAGGACTCTCTCACAGACCATGATTTGGTCAAGCATTTTCAGGCCCCTATAATTTCCTCTATCTAGCGCATCCCCTTTTCCTTTGTATATATTTACTATTACACTTTTGAGCCAATCCTCTGGGATTTTCTCATATTTAACCCCTTATTGGCAGCGCTCGACTTAAGTCGCGCACTAATTTGCAGCAAGTTAGGAGCATTATTAAGGCTTTTAAAGGGTTAAAATCGAAGGCAAATGGCCGGGAGCACAGCGGGCCAGACAGCCGACTCCCAGGGCTTACCGCCGCCCATTAACTCATGTTCCCTGTGTTCTCGAGAGGCCGGCAGTGTAGCCAGTAGAGAGCATAGCTGGGAAAAATATACCGATATATGCTAAACTCCCATGTTCGTGGCATCACTGCAAGAGAACCACGAGTGCTACTTAGCTCGTTCAGGTCTCATTTTGAAGCTTTTAGTGCCTAGTTTTTTGCTAAATATATTTTGTTCATGCAGATGCTTGATTTATCATGCAGGAGGGCCTGAATATGCCCAAATGAGCCCAAAACACCCCGCTAGACAAGGGTTAATAATGGTGTTTATCAACTCAGTGACTAAGTTTACACCAATCTCCCCTGAGGCTTTTATCATCTCAGCGACAATGTCGACAATGTCAAGCGAGAAGCATACACATACACTGGAGGATTCCTTACCCGAGCACTAAGTAAATATGGAGATGGTAGATTTGACGCAGAGAACTGTTGTTGTCTATGATGTAAACTTGACACGGGCAAAACGCTCTCAGTTTCTCTTTGGGTTGGATCACCTTCCCTGCAAAATATTCAGAGTTAAAATTCACCACTTGTACCTGCAAAGGTTTAAAAAGAATCCTGTCTGCCTGCCTCATTTGACAATAAATGTTTTAGATTTATAGTACAGTGCTGTACTATATTAAAAGATTAAAACATAAGCTACCGTATTTATTAATGTATATTAACACAATATCTTACCCAGCTTTGAAGGGATGTACATAGGCTGATGGAACTTGTCCGGGTTTCATGTCATTTCCCTCCATAGCTGCCTCAGATTTCTGTGTTGCTGTTTTGTGGAAACTACGCCGAAGAGTTGTCCATCCTTCTGTGTGGTGACAATATTAATTTTATTAATTTTATTGAGACAGCCACTCAGTCAGACATAAGAACATAAGAAAATGGGAGTCTACAAAAAGCCGATCGGCCCCACAAGGCAGATCCCTGTCACACCCAACCCCAATTACATAACAACATAAGGTCATAAGATCGCAGGAAACTGCATATGGCCATGCGACCCACATGAAGCAGCTCCCATTTACACCCAGCCCATATCACCCATATGGGAATCCAACTTATGCTTAAAGCTTTCAACTGTTTCTGAGCTAATTACTGTTCTGGGCAGTGCATTCCACATGTTAACAACTCTATTTCCAAACCAGTGCTTTCCTATATCTTTCCTAAATCTAAACTTATCTAACTTGAAACCATTTGAGCGGGTTATGTCACCCTTCTTTAGCTTTAATACCTCTTCTATATTGCCCTTATTTAAACCCTTTATCCATTTAAATACCTCTATCATGTCTCCCCTACATCTTCGTCTCTCTAGTGAGTGCAGGCCTAAGACTTTCAACCTCTCCTCATACGATAAATTTATAATATTATGTATCTTTTTGGTCATTCTTCTTTGGACTGCCTCTAAAGGGTCGATATCCATTCTATAATAAGGGCACCAAAATTGAACAGCATAGTCTAAATGGGGTCTTAGAGCTATTAAGAAAACTTCAGCAGTCCTGTTGCTAACACTCCTAGATATGAATCCTAGAATTCTATTTGCCCTATTCCTAACACTTATACTGTACACTGTTTTCTGGGTTTCAGATCATTACTAACGAGCACCCCCAGATCCTTCTCACACTCTGAGTTATCCAATTCTACATTGTCTAGTTTGTATTTTGCACCTAAATTACGATTTCCAATCCTTAATACCTTACATTTGTCTACATTGAAACTCATCTGCCAATTTATGGACCACTCGTGCAAGTGATCGAGATCATTTTGAAGACATTCCCTGTCGCTAGCTGACTCTATTATCCTACCTATTTTAGTATCATCAGCAAATTTACTGATCCTACTCTTTATGCCTGAGTCAAGATAATTTATGTAGATAATGAACAGAAGGGGCCTCAAAACCGACCCTTGGGAGACCCCACTTTTAACTAATCCCCAGTCCGATTTTACACCATTTATACTAACTCTCTGTTTCCTACCAGTCAGCCATGACTTAATCCACTTGAGTAGCATCCCCCCAATACCGTAAAATGGGGTAACTTCGGGCATTTTTCGATGTTTTTTAACAATTGCTCCTGAGTGTAGACACATTATAGAGATTTAACTAGGTCAAGTGATGTATGGTGATAGTGCGCCGTAATCCAGGAAGCCTCCTAAAATTATCCCCCATAATAAGAGAGCTATCCTTATCCTAAATGATGTCCGAAGTTTGCTTGAAAAGTTGATAACTTCGGACATGTATGGATAACTTCGGACATAGGTGATTTCTTATGGAAAATGATTGCCAAGAAAGCTGGGATAACTCCGGACAAACGGAGGAGAACTTCGGACGTACGTTCGTGGCCTTATTTCATTCATTTTTCGGCTCCTACTATTTTATATGAATATTTTATTATTGCTGCTTATTCCTGTCCGATGTTTAAGTGGAAAATGCACAGTCAATACTTTTAGGCCTGTATAATCAGTATAGGAGGGGGATATATACGATGTTTAACATATATTCTGTTTGGATCTGTTCTCGTTAGGCATTGAGCTCGCTTAAGAAAATATTGAGCAGGAAAAATAACCAATGCTGTCTAATCAATAACTCGAAAATTAACTAGGCCTAGTGAAAATATATAGGTATGTATACTATATCACTGCATATACAGTTTTATGAATTTGAGAATTTTTATAGGTATAACGTATTTGTTGGTGTTTCTTTCGGCAGATAAAACAAAATTTGGACAAGATATATGCCTCTCCTAATTTATATATATATTATATATCCAGAATTATCCAAAATATATAAATCGGTTAGCATATTAGCATATTTTTATGGGTTTTTGGACTCAGAGAATGATTAATTGATCTTTTACCACCATGTTAATGATGGACAAGTATTATGAATGATTTTCATAGGGCAAATAATAACAAACGATTGTTTTGTTCCATGTCCGAAGTTAGCAAGTTTTTTTTTTTAAACACAATCGGCTAAATGATAGTGTTCTAGCTAGAGCGTTATACAAGTGTAACAAATTTCCTTTGGTGGATGTTGTCTCTGGTAATGTTACTACAAAATTATATCAGTCACAACATCATTCATACAAACAAATTTCTTCAGGGCGATAGAAGTTTGGCAGGGTAGCGAAAAATGTACATATTTTCGTCATATATATAATATTATTTTAGTGTACATATACTCATGTCACTTTCCTAGGACTTTTACATGCTCTTCCTTTGCCATTTCTCTAAACGGACCCCACAAAAAAAACAATAAAAAGCGTTTCCATTATATAATGACAATGTCGAATTACTTATTATCGCAGATGTCCGAAGTTATCACCGCAGTACGAAGTTACCCCACTTTACGGTACCATGTCCTTCTATCTTCCTTAACAGCCTTTCATGTGGAACTTTATCAAAGGCCTTACTGAAGTCTAAGTAAACTATATCATATGACTTGTCGTTATCTACCGTACCGCTTCATAAACCTTGGAGAAAAAACTGAGTAAATTTGTTAGGCAGGATCGTCCTGGAGTGAAACCATGTTGAGAGGGTTTTATTAACTTGAACATATCTAAGTGATTTCTAATTTTCCTGGCAATAATTGATTCTAACAATTTCCCTATAATTGATGTGAGACTAATAGGACGGTAATTTGATGCTATGGACTTATCACCTTTTTTAAATATCGGAATTATATTTGCGAGCTTCCATGAATCAGGAACTAAGCCTAAAGCTAGTGAATTATTAAATAGGTGAGTTAATGGGTAACTTAATTCGTCCTTGCATTCTTTTAATACCCTAGCATACACCTCATCTGGACCTGGAGATTTCTGGGGTTTTAGTCTATCTATTTCCTTAATTACTTCGTCACTGGTGACCTGAACTGTGCTTAATATTTCGTCTATACTACCGTTAAAAACTTGGTTGACTACTGGAACTTGATCTAAATTTTCGTTTGTAAAAACAGAAAGGAAATGACTATTTAGAGTATTGCACATTTCTAACTCATCATCTGTAATCTCACCTATCACATTCTTAAGAGGCCCTACTGTATCCTTTACCTTAGATTTATACAATTGATAAAATGCTTTAGGGTTGTTTTTGGATTCATTTGCTACCTTGATTTCGTAGTTTCCTTTTTCCTTCCTTATTTCCTTCTTACCTGCCTCGACAAGTTATGGTGATATCCTATAAGGTGGATTTCGCCTTTCTGTATTTTTCTGTATACACCTCTCTTTCTACCTATAAGACCTACTAATTTATTTGTCATCCATTTTGGTTGGTTTGTATGTGATCTAAATTTTCTTTTTGGTATATATTTATCTTGTTCGCTCTGTAAGGCAGAGATGAACTGATTATACACACTATTTAAATTTTCAGTTGGTTGTCTAACTATCTCAGCTGTGTGACCCACCTGGCCCTGACCTCTCGGTTCTGCTGGAACTAATCGGCATACTTGACCTAAATCTCCTGCCTCCCCTTTAATTCTGAGTGATCGTTTTAATCCCCTAAAATTGGCTTTTCTAAAGTCAGGGATAAGACCTTATTTTCCTTTGGTTTATGATTTAATTCTATAGATAAATACATATATTGATTTATGGTCACTGTTCCCTAGCTGGTCACCCACTTCTAAATTTGTTATCCAATTTTCTCTGTTGCTAAGAACTAGGTCAAGAATATTATATCCTCTAGTTGGCGAATTTACAAATTGAAAGAGAAAGTTGTCTAGTACTACTTCAAGAAAATCTTCGGATTCGTTATTGTTAGTTTGATTAACCCAGTCTATACCTGGAAGATTAAGTCACCTAAAATGCAAACATTATTATTCTGATATATTACTGATTTCTATATATTACTGATTTCTTCCCATAATAATTTGCCTAAATTTCGACAAAGACAGGGTGCCCTATATATGGTTCCCAAAATAATTGTCTCACCTTCCCCACTAATCTCTACCCACACACTTTCATTTTTGCTATTTGTTTTAATATCTGATCTAAGGCAACATTTTAAAGTATCCCTGACATAAATTGCAACTCCACCTCCCCTTCTGTCTGTTCTGTCATATTTAAATAAATTGTATCCTGGCATCTGCTCTGCTTTCAGGTAGCATGATGTAGCCTATGTATTTTTTTTTTTCAATCGTTCATAGCCTATCCAGTAGATTCATATACCAAGGACTATCAAAAGTAAGTATTAGGCCTAATCCATTAGCCAAGGATCATCGGAAATGAGCATTTACCCATTATCCAACAATAGTTTCAGTTAGGGAAAATTAGGTTTTTGCGGTAAATTTCGCCGGTAGGCTAAGGATGTAGTATTCGGGCATACCGCCCGCCTTGTTTACACTACTCCCACGCTCGGGATCATGTTCCAACGTCAATTTTGACTGCAGTGGGATAGGCCTACAATAATAGGTTGAGGGGAGAAAATAACAGGAAAAATAGGCCTAGCCATAAAAATTAGATGGGAACATAGGCTAACCGTGAGCGCACGACCTATGTAAATATGACGACCCGATTATCGACCGTACGCCCGGTTTAGCGGCCCGGATACTACACCCTAGGGTACTGTTAAAATAACCTATAGGCTAGGGTAAATCTACAGTTATACTACCCCTCCCCCACTACCTCCCCCCTTCAAAACACGCCTTTCAGCGTGTTTTTGGATGGTTCAGCAGACGTGAATACTGGAAAAAAACGTATTTTGATACAAATTTATAACCAACCAGATACAAGTTTTTCAGGTAGGCCTAATTTGTTGTTGTTTTTTATTTTATATTTTATAAACAGTGTTGTTTAATACCGAGGACCGTCGCATTTTAGTATTTTTAACATTAGCCTAACCTAACCTAACCGAAAATTAACCTGTCTCGCGACCGGTCTAAACCCAGCTCACGTTCCCTGTTTATGGGTGCGCGACGGTCTAAACCCAGCTCACGTTCCCTGTTTATGGGTTCGTGAATCGTGAAGGTTTTGTAATACTTCAATGTATCTATTTCAAGTCAAATATACATTTCCGCGCATCATCAAACCATCATGGGTATGGTGGTGAGATAGTGATAGAATGGGTATGGAAAATGTGCAAACTAGCATGGGAGAAGGGGAGTGCACCCGATGACTGGAAGACTGGCATAATAGTCCCCCTATATAAGGGCAAAGGGGAAAGAGGAGTGTGTGGTAACCACCGAGGAATATGTCTTCTAAGCGTAGTAGGGAAGGTATACAGTAGGGTAGTGATAGTGAGAGTGAGAACGGAGAAATGGATAGGCGACGAGCAGGGAGGTTTTAGGAAGGGAAGAGGATGTGTAGATCAGATTTTTACCCTGAATTGTGTTGTGGAGAAGTATCTGGAGAAGAAACAAAAGGTGTATGTTGCCTTTATGGACTTGGAGAAGGCCTATGACAGAGTGGATAGAGAAGGTTTGTGGAAAGTACTTAGAATATACGGAGTAGAGGGCAAGTTGCTGAAAGCAGTGAAGAGCATGTATGAGGGTGCAAAGGCGGCAGTACGTGTGGAGAGTGAGCAGAGCGAGTTCTTTGACCTGAATGTTGGTTTGAAACAGGGGTGTGTGATGTCCCCGTGGTTGTTTACTGTATATATGGATGGAGTTATGAAAGAAATACTATCAAGAGCAGTGGATGTTGGTGTATCGCTGAAAAGGGAGGGAATTGAGTGGAAGCTACCTATACTGCTGTTTGCGGATGATACAGTTCTGATGAGTGATAATGAATGGGAGTTGCAGGGTCTGGTAAATGAGTTTGGAACAGTGTGCGAAAAACGGAATTTGAAGGTAAATACGGGGAAGAGCAAGGTTATGGTCTTCGAAAGGGGTGAAGTCACAGAGTGTGAGGTGAAGCTGAACGGTCAGGCTATGGAGATCGTCAACTCTTTTAAGTATCTGGGCAGTGTGTTGAGTAAAGATGGGACTATGGATGAAGAGGTGCGGGAGAGGGTACAACAGGGGAAGAGGGTTGTAGGAACTCTAAAAGCAGTAACAAGAAATAGGGTGGTCAGTATGGAAGTGAAGAAGTCCTTGCATGACAGTGTGGTAATCCCGACACTGACTTACGGAAGCGAAGCATGGACGTTGGTTGAGAGACTCAGACCAAGAGTGAGAGCAGTGGAAATGAATTACTTAAGGAGTGCGTGCGGAGTTACATGGAGGGATAGACAGACTAATGAGGAAGTAAGAAGGAGGTGTGGTGTGGAGGTAGATGTGCTGGAAAGTGTGAAAAGGAACAACTTGAGATGGTTCGGCCATATGGAACGTATGGAAAGCGAGAGAATGACTAAGAGGGTGTACGAGAGCGAGGTGGAGGGACAGAGGGGGAGAGGTAGACCGAATATGAGGTGGAAGGATGGAGTGAGGAACTACATGAACGAAGGCGGTGCTGGTTGGGGGGATGGGCGTCGACTGACTGGGGACAGAGGTGCATGGGGGCGGTTCGTTCGTGGCCACCCCTTCGGGGATCACGGCGTCAGGCAATAGATAGAGATAGATAGATAGATCAAACCATACTAAGTCTACTACTAATAATATCAACCCATTAGTACCAGCAGAATAGCGACAAAATAGGGGTAGTATAACTGTAGATTTATCTAGGCTAGGTCTAGGCCAATGAGGATGTCAATAAATCCTGGGGGGGGGCCTTAGCCCCCCTCTCAAGTTCTCAACACTCTGTATCCCACGGCAAACGGTTGTCAAATAGAGCATATAGTTGGGACAATATAAACTTATTATAAAGATCTATCTATCTATTGCCTGACGCCGTGATCCCCGAAGGGGTGGCCACGAACGAACCGCCCCCATGCACCTCTGTCCCCAGTCAGTCGACGCCCCTCCCCCCAACCAGCACCACCTTCGTTCATGTACTTCCTCACTCCATCCTTCCACCTCATATTCGGTCTACCTCTCCCCCTCTGTCCCTCCACCTCGCTCTCATACACCCTCTTAGTCATTCTCTCGCTTTCCATACGTTCCATATGGCCGAACCATCTCAAGTTGTTCCTTTTCACACTTTCCAGCACATCTACCTCCACACCACACCTCCTTCTTACTTCCTCATTAGTCTGTCTATCCCTCCATGTAACTCCGCACGCACTCCTTAAGTAATTAATTTCCACTGCTCTCACTCTTGGTCTGAGTCTCTCAACCAACGTCCATGCTTCGCTTCCGTAAGTCAGTGTCGGGATTACCACACTGTCATACAAGGACTTCTTCACTTCCATACTGACCACCCTATTTCTTGTTACTGCTTTTAGCGTTCCTACAACCCTCTTCCCCTGTTGTACCCTCTCCCGCACCTCTTCATCCATAGTCCCATCTTTACTCAACACACTGCCCAGATACTTAAAAGAGTTGACGATCTCCATAGCCTGACCGTTCAGCTTCACCTCACACTCTGTGACTTCACCCCTTTCGAAGACCATAACCTTGCTCTTCCCCGTATTTACATTCAAATTCCGTTTTTCGCACATAAAGATGATGTAATTAAATTCATACATCGATTTTATCGTGGCCTACAGGTTTCTTATACCATGTATTTCATTCCTATAGGTGTCTAAATGCGCGTAAAAATTTATTACTGATCCTGAAAAAAACAAAATATCCCCTATATCGCCTACGTCGCAAGAGGCGGGTGGCTTTGGTTACATCCGCCGCGAAGAAGAAGAAGCAGCGTGGGGGGAAAATTTGGTTTTTGCCCCTACTGTTTAAATATAGGCTATGACGATTTCAATAAATCTTGGGGGGGGGGGCTTGCCCCCTCCTCTACATATTTTGTATCCAACGGCAAACGGTTATGGCCAAATAGTTATTTTTCGCGAGTGAAGGGACGTGTTTTTAGATTGTTGTTTAATGGGTAAATATGCATTTACGCCTATTTTCACACATCAAAACACCCTTACACAACTCTAAACAGTCAATTTAAAGATGATGTAATTAAATTGCTAAAAAATCGTTTCGATTGTTTTTATCTAGTTTAGAGTTGTGTAAGGGTGTTTTGATGTGTGAAAATAGGCGTAAATGCATATTTACCCATTAACCCATCCAGCCCCGGCTAGTTTTGTAATGTTTGTTCACCAGAACCCGGCCGGTTTTCAAAAAATAGTTTTATTCCAGAAACAATAGCGAATGGGTTAGGAATGAAGGAAAAACCACGAAAAACCGCTCAAAAAGCTTAAAGAATGGTCCTACAGAGCCCCCGAAAACGTATTTTACAAGAGTAAAAAATTGAAGGCAATTAGGCTACCCCAAAAAACCAGGTTATTGCGCGCTCACGCGCACGCACGTGGACTTTGAGAGTTTTCAACCATCGGCACGGTTGCGTGGGATACGTACACAGTTCACATACAAATCTGAGCCCTCTTGAGTGGCTACACCTGAGGTTACGGTCGGCGCAATTAGGGTGACGCGCCAGGCGCGTCTCTGGGGCTGTGCGTTACATACATCGCCGACGCGTCAGGCGCGTCGCTGGGGCTGTACGGGTTAAACAACCATCTAAAAACACGTCCCTTCACTCGCGAAAAATAACTATTTGGCCATAACCGTTTGCCGTTGGATACACAATATGTAGAGGGGGGAGCACCCCCCCCCCCCAAGATTTATTGAAATCGTCATAGCCTATATTTAAACAGTAGGGGGCAAAAACCAAATTTTCCCCAATGCTTCTTCTTCTTCTTCTTCGCGGCGGATGTAAACAAAGCCACCCGCCTCTTGCGAGGTAGGCGATATAGGCCTAGGGGATAGCCTAGCCTATTTTGTTTTTTTCAGGATCAGTAATAAATTCTTACGCGCATTTAGACACATATAGGAATGAAATACATGGTATAAGGAACCTGTAGGCCACGATAAAATCGATGTATGAATTTAATTAGGCCTATATCATCTTTAGGCCTATATTGTCCCTCTAGCGTCTAGCCTAAACTAGGCTAGCCTACATAAAAACAATCGAAACGATTTTTTAGCAATTTAATTACATCATCTTTAAATTTACCTATAGCCTAGTTGTAATTCTGTAGATTTACCATTCTAAGCCTAGGCCTAATGCAGTAAGCTAGTGGGTGTCTCACAAAAAGACTAGCCACCTAGGCCTACCCCTTTTACTCAGTAGCCTAGCCTACATATCACACAAAGTTCTTGAATTAAGAGTTGTTAACTAGCAAGGAAATATATACATTTGTTACCTGGATTATCTGGATCCATTCTCAACCACTTCAAGATTCACATTAGTGGAAAATCATCAATAATTTGAGGAAATGTTACATGTGTTGATATTGAAGAGCAATCTGTTAACCAATCAGCGGCGAGAAGAAACTTTTTAGCCAATCATTGACGTTGCTCATGGGAGGGGCTACGAACAATTATTTTAAAGTGTAAACAAATATAAATGGCTTATGATTAATGTAACAGTTGTACTGACAGATGTACAGTCTTACAATATATTGGAATGCACACATGAATCTATATATTTTACATTTAAACGCTTAACATACCTAAAATAATGTAGGCACTTATGTACACTGCCCTATTACTAGATATTGTTATCATGCCGATTTTACGATTCATAGTACAAATTCTGCTTGCTATTAATGCATTTATAGACTACAGTGCAATGACGAATATATAAAATTTTGTTGGTGGCATTGCGCATGCGCAGAGACTGACAAATTTAGGATTTTGCCAATTTTTGGGCGGCAATCAACGGGCAATGTCAGTCTGTCAAAATGTTGGTTGTGGTGTGGATGTGCGCTCTGGGCGCTGCGGTGGCCGTGCCTCAACAGTCGCCTGTTCATGCTGCAGGTACGGCCTCCTGAATCTATCTCGCAATTACTAACATATAATTATTTAGATTAGGTTGTTATTGATGACATAGTGTTGGGAAAAGGAGTTTTATCATGTTATAAACTACCATTACCTTTGGAATGTTTCCTGTGTCAAGTTGAACTCGCTCATTGCCTCGGGGTCACCTCAAGAACAAAATTGTGTATATCTATTTGTGGGTCTATCTCTATTTATTTATTATTATCTATTAGACCTATAGCCTAGGCTATATATATCTATTTGTGGATCTATTATAATTATGTATTTATATGATTAGCCTAGGCCTAAGTGGTAAAGGAGACTGGAAAGTAAACCTGTCACTCAAAAAGGGCTAGAGCAAATGGGCTGTTAATTCCCACACCTATTCCCTGACTGACTGACACTTCCCAAATGGTAGAAATCTT
Organism: Paralithodes platypus; assembly: GCA_032716605.1. Lineage (NCBI taxonomy): Eukaryota > Metazoa > Arthropoda > Malacostraca > Decapoda > Lithodidae > Paralithodes > Paralithodes platypus. Next base: position 2,666,029 of record CM064573.1, read on the forward strand.
AGCTAGATTACTCCAGTCGTTTGTGAGCTATATAGGTTAAAGAGTTTGTGCATAGCCTACTTGAAATAGGGTAGGCCTATTGCCTTAGCCTAGCCGCTATACTTATAATTCAAACTTTCAAACCAACGCCGTTCTTTCATTTTAGTATTGTATATGTAGCCTAGGCTATAGCTAGAAAGATGGTTTACAGTTCAAATTCTGTCTTTGGAAGTGGTAAAATGGCCGATTATCTAACTATAGCCTACATGAGTGGCTATACTGACTGACTGACTGTATGACTGATTGTTAGTATCTAACTGGAATAGGTTATATAGGCCTAGTGCAGTCATTGTAGAATTTGTAGTAGGCGGTACAGTAGATCAGATCAGATGTGGTTCGGGAAGTAATGCCTTAACAACGGCACTTCCCTGAGAGGTTCTTGTAATTTTCCTATTGTGACGTGCTTTGTTATATTATATTGTATTTCTTTTTCTTTTTTCTCTATGTTGCATTATAATCTATTTCTTCTTAATCCAGCTCCTTCATTTTCTTGGTTCTTGTTCTCCACATCCCATATAACATCTTCACTCGTTCCTAGTTTTCTTCTTTGAACAGTAGATTTCCTATCACTTGATTTTCCTCCTCAACGTAAGGTTGTTGTAGCGCTGTTTCCTTTACTCTCTCCTCTCTCTCTCTCTATATATATAGGGCACCATAAAATAAAGTGTTTGATGTCTATCTCAGCATTACATAGTAAGCATTTTATATTTCCTACATGCCTGTTCCTGTCTCTTAAATTTAAATTATTCGTTCTACACCTATATAATAATATGACTGAAGCTTCTGTATTATCATAAAGTTCTTCTCCCTTTATTTCTGAGTTAAAGGCCCTGTAGCCTATATTTCTAAACTGCTTTTCTCCCCTAGCTCTTCCTGCCATTTCCTTGTATCACAATGTTTAACTTTCTTCTTAATTTCTTCCTTCAGTATACTCGCTAAATCTGTTTCTCCTAAATTTACAAATTTTATATATTTTCTAATTTCCATTGTCCATGGATCTGTTTTTGGTAAATATTTAGTTTTACACCGGGGACGATTTTTACAAGTCTTTTTGATAATATTCAAGGACAGTAGTGCGACGGATAATATTCAAGGACACTAGTGCGGCATTATGAGAAACAATTTATTAGGGAAAATAGGCACCAATAGATTCGCCATATTTTTCTCCATATAGTCCGCATGGAGGATTTTCGTTATCAACAAATTGAAAAATACCCACTTCAGACAAATACACCAAAAATCTAAGTCAAAGCGGGGGTGTGGGGGCGGCAGCCCACACCTATAATACTAGGTTAGGTTAGGTAAGGTTGTTAGGTTAGGCTAATGTCCTTTCAAAGGGGTATAGGCTAGTAAACACTAGGATAGTCTATACCCAGTCAGAGGGAAGAAGAAGAAGAGTCCTGCAGTAGTCTCCTTGAATGTTACCCTCTTCTGTTACTGTATGGATACCGGTACTATAGTTATGGTCTTAAACTACTGGTACTCCTATTCTTATTTTTCTTACCCCCCCCCCCCCTTGTCTGTCTTGCATTTCTCTCTCTCCATCTTCTCTATATTGATTCTGAATATCTTGATTCCATACTTCGTCAATCTTATTCTCATGCATTTTATATATATTGCTCCAGAAATTCTTTAACTCCTCAGCTGCTTCTAAATCTGTTAATTTCCTCCCTTGATCATTATAAATTTTTAATTCATTCTTCTGGCTTACATATTTATTTCTTAGTTTATTATTTTATGTGTCCACATCTTTTTACTTGTATCCCCACTATCTTTTATTTCTTTAGTTAGTTTGTTCTCATGTGCATATATAGCTTCCCTAACTTCCTTTTGTACTTTACCTTTTTGTTTTATATACAAAGTGTTATATCTTTCTTCTTCGTCTGTCTTTTGCGTTCCTCCTTCTTCTGTTATACTGTCTCCTCTTTTTAATTCATTGTATTATACTGTCATTTATCCATGGTGCCTCTTTTTTTTAGTTTTATCCTTCCCCTATTCTTCTGTAAGTAGTTTTAAGTTTTTATCATCTGCTACCTCCTTCATAGGTTGGTTGAATATTTGTATAGCATTGCTTTCACTATTTAACAATCGTCTTTCCAGTTCTGTTATATATTTTGACAAAGACTCTTTATCTGTTTTGTAATATTCTCTTGTTTCCCACTTCTTCCTGTTAAAACCTTTGCCTTTACCTGTACTCCCTTTGCAGTCAAAATCTACCTGTATCATTGTGATCTGTCAAATCAAACATTTCCTGTTTCTCATCTATTTTCATTTTTCGGAAGTCAACAGAAATATTATTTGAAATGAAAACATAATCTATTGTACTGTATTGTTCATTTCTCCTCCATGTCACTTCCCCTTCACATCCTGGGTCATCATTTAACATGATTAATTTATATTTCTCCATCCACTCAAGTATAATTTGACCATTTCTTATTTCTATTAAGTTTTTGCTTTCCCTTAAACCCGACATGTGCGTTTAAGTCTCCAAGTACAATAATTCTATCCTCTTCTAACTTATCCAAATGATTCTCAATTTCTCTCTTAATTTCAGAGTTTCTTCCCTCATCTTTTACTGATAAATAAACTAGAAATATGAGTTTCCTTTCCATATATATTACCCTTTACATACAAAAAATCTGTTTTTAGATTCTATTTTACTTAAATTTATTTTGTCATTTTCTTCCAATAGTAACATTAACCCTCTTCCTTTTTTGTCTTTTATGTCTCGCATATTTTCATATACGTTAATGTTTTTATCAATAAATATGTTTCTTACCTTTAACTGTGTTTCGGTTAAACACAAAATTGTATGTTTATTTAGCATTTGCTTAATTTTTTCATATTTAAGTTTAGTCAGCCCTTGTATATTAATAAGCTTAAACACAAAATTTTCACTATTTGTCATCTCATCTCAATCTGTTTCTTCCTCTACGTTATTTTCTCCATCTCTGTCAGTGTCAGATTCAAGTTGTCACTGGCTCTATATCTGATACATTTCCTTCTCCTGTCCCTTCCCGCTCATATCTCTGCCTATGTCTTTCACCTTCTATTTGTACCACCTTTCCTTTCTTAATCATCCATCTACCTCCTTCTTGTCGTCTAGCTCTCATCTCTTCCACCAATTTCTTATTATTTTCCCTCTCCTCTCGGGTCATGTCTAAGGCTAGCCCTATTTTTCGTACTTCTGGATCTGTTCCATCTTTTAATTGTTTAGCCTTTATCATGGCCCACTTCATTTTTTCCTCTTCAAATCTTACTAGAACTGGCCTAACCTTCCCTTCTATCTTCTTACCCAGCCTAATCACCTTTATAACTTTATATTCATCTTCTACTCCTAGGTGCTGTATAAACCATTCATGGCATTTCTCTGCATCCTCTGTTTCTCGCTCCTTGCCCGTTTCCTTTACTGATTCCTTGACATTAAATACTACCAAATTATTGTTTCGTCTCTCGGCATCCTCTCTTTCCCTGATCTAGGCTATGCACTGTTCCATTTTTTTTTTTTTTTTTTAGACTAGGTTAGGCCTATGTATCACCAATTAAGGTACCTCGATAGTTGTTTTATAATATGCAATATTTGACCCATAGCCTATATATCATTCCTATAGATGTCATTATCATCAGAAACTACATAATCTTTACCAAATCGTTTAAGGGGAGATCATGGGTCGGAGTGGTCCCCTTTCTCCCTCGTGCTAAGCCCCATTTCTTTTGAGATTAGATGTTTGGCGATTTTAACACCTTTCGCCCCATTTCTTTATACATTTTAAGACCTTTCGTGCCATTTAGGTGTCTATTATTTCCTGGCGAGCAAGAGCGAGCCTTGACATTTTAAGAAGAATCGGCTTTCGGCCTGGACATTTTTCTACCATTTTTTTTTTACAAATTTATCTTGAAAGAGGTCTAGGGGGTGTTTTTTTCTAAGTTTGATGGAGGTCTAGCGAGGAAACTAACAAAGAATAAAATAAGGAATGCATTAACTAATAGACCAAAAAAAAAAACGGCCCATCTCTCATTTGAAAGTAGCCAAAATATAGTTACCCCTTTATTACACCCCCCCCCCCCCCCCCCCCAGTAGCCAACCCTAATACATGTACCGGTACCATACCAGGAGTTATAAACCTTGCACTATAACGGTTCATGGTCTTGACATTAACCAGTTGGTCTTTAGAAAGTGTGTGGTACGGTAGGCTACAGGTTTGGTACACCTTACTTTCTCTACCCATTGTAATCCTCGAACACTTTTCTTTGATCCCATTCTCCTTCCTGTTTAGCCCCATTCGTATGATTCGTTTTCAGATTTTAAGATGTTTGCTCCATTAGTTAGTAGATTTGTATACCTTCTTGAAGTTCTTGTCAGTATTAAGATCTTCGTGCCATTTTGGTGTCGATTTTTCCTGGCGAGCAATAAATAGTTCTACCGGAAAATTTAAAAAAATATCTTTAAGAGGGGTCGAAGGGGCGTTTTTCTAAGGTTGATTTAGGTCTAACGAGGACACTAAGACAAAGGAATACATGATTTAATAGACCAAAAAAAACTCAGCCCATCTCTCCTAACCAGTAACCAGGTGGCCTCTAAAAAGTGTGGTACAGGTTTGGTACCGTACACCTTGCTTTCACTACCCATTATAAGCCTTAGCCGCTTTAAGGGCAGAGTTTACTTTATTTAGTTTATATAATTTTATTTATTCTCTCTCTCTCTCTCTCTCTCTCTCTCTCTCTCTCTCTCTCTCTCTCTCTCTCTCTCTCTCTCTCTCTCTCTCTCTCTCTCTCTCTCTCTCTCTCTCTCTCTCTCCCTCTCTCTCTCTCTCTCTCTCTCTCTCTTTCTTTCTTTCATGTATATATGTATGTATATATGTATATATATATATCTATATATATATATATATATATATATATATATATATATATATATAAAACAAATGGGGCAAAAGGTCTTAAAATTGCCGAACTAATAGGGCGAACATCATACAATCTTAACCCGTACAGCCCCAGCGACGCGCCTGACGCGTCGGCGATGTATGTAACGCACAGCCCCAGAGACGCGCCTGGCGCGTCACCCTAATTGCGCCGACCGTAACCTCAGGTGTAGCCACTCAAGAGGGCTCAGATTTGTATGGGAACTGTGTACGTATCCCACGCAACCGTGCCGATGGTTGAAAACTCTCAAAGTCCACGTGCGTGCGCGCGAGCGCGCAAAAACCTGTTTTTTTTGGGATAATTGCCTTCAATTTTTTACTCTTATAAAATCCGTTTTCGGGGGCTCTGTAGGACCATTTTTTAAGCTTTTTGAGCGGTTTTTCGTGGTTTTTCCTTCATTCCTAACCCATTCGCTATTGTTTCTGGAATAAAACCATTTTTTGAAAACCGGCCGGGTTCTGGTGCGCAAACATTACAAAACTAGCCGGGGCTCCACGGGTTAAAACGAATGGGGGCTAAACATGAAGGAGAAGGGGTATCCAGGGGGGGGGGGGGTAATCATTGAGTCAATATAGTGGGTAAATTGGCCTTATTTTCCAGTAAGCCTAAAACTGTTGGTTATTATAGCCTAAGTGGTAATTTAGTCCAGTAGTCATTATTAATTATTTGATTAGGCCTGTCACTCTTATAAAACCCTGTATACTAATTTACTAAGACCTGCTAATTATGGACACGCTCTCTCTCTCTCATTAACCGCTACTGTACCGGCGATGTCTTTTTAAATTTATGGTAGCTATATTTAGAGGATATTAAGAACATAAGAAAATGGGAGTCTGCAAAAAAGCCGATCGGCCCATACAAGGCAGATCTCCGTCACACCCAACCCCAATTATAGGCCCCACTCACTAATACCTTGAGTACTGCCCCCACCAAAATGGTCAGGGATTAACACAAGATTACGGGGGTCTGCTGAACGCCGATTGGCCCACACCTGTGCAGTTCAAGAAGGACCTGTGGTAGTAAAAAGGGTTGAGTGAGATAGTTCGAAGCCTGTACATTGGAGGGCCTTTTTTAAACTAAATATAAGTCTAATAGTAGCCGGAATAAAGTTAAAAAGAAGTCACTGATACAGAACGGGTTAAATCCATTTTATAAAAGGATAGCAAGGTAAATAACCATAAATGTACCCAATGATTTTATATAACTCATATTATTTTGACACCATTGGTTTTTTACACTGTAGACGCGCATACTATAGTCTATTCACTATATGTAGGCCAACACTTGACCGCTAGCTTCTATAACTCATAAACGACAAGAATAATCGAGCTAATAATATTATTTCTACCATTTGGGAAGAGTCCGCCTGGGAAGAGGTGTGGAATTTGTCAGTCCATTTGCTCTAACCATTTATTATATATATATAGAAGTTAGTGATTACAATATCTGGTCTACCTATAATGAACGGACTATAATCTCTTTCTCTAAAAAACCTCAAAAAAACCCCAGTAATTTGGCCTACTTTTCTTGTAAATCTAAATCTGCTGA
>CM064573.1:2672638-2685138 GCA_032716605.1 Paralithodes platypus
AAAATAACATACTTAACGATAATTCAACACGGCTTTCGTCAAAAAACGTTCCTGTTTAACAAACCTCTTAGACTTCTTCCACGATATCCTCAACCTCTACGATGAGAGTAAAGCTGTAGATATTATATACCTTGATTTTCAAAAGGCCTTTGACAAAGTTCCCCACAAACGTTTACTGCTAAAACTTAAAAGCGCATGGAATACAAGACGGTGTGTTGAAATGGATAGAAAATTGGCTCAGCAACAGAAAGCAAAGGCTAGTCATAAAAACGGTAAGGCATCTAAATGGACCAATGTAAGTAGCGGGGTACCCCAGGGATCGGTACTAGGACCAATTCTCTTTCTAAGTTACATCAACGACATAGATGAGGGTCTCACCTGCACAATCTCAAAATTTTCTGACGATACAAAAATTGCAAATAGCGTACTCTCAAAAGAACAGGTTGACGATATGCAACACAATCTAGATAAATTGTCATGTTGGGCCCAAAGTTGGCACCTGAGTTTCAATGCGGATAAATGTAAAGTACTACATGTCGGATACCTAAATGAGAAAGCAAAACTATTCGATGAATGGCAATCAGCTTAAGAATGTAAACAGAGAAACTGATCTGGGAGTAACAATATCGAGTAACCTAAAACCGAGTCAACAATGTTCAGAAGTTGTTAAGAAGCAAACAAAATAATTGGCTTTATAGGCAGGTCATTTGAGCATAAATCCAAAGAAGTTATCCTAACCCTTTACAATTCCTTAGTCCGCCCTCTTCTGGAATACTGCGTTCAATCCTGGTGCCCTTATTACCAAAAAGATATAAACAAGCTAGAACGAGTTCAACGTAGAGTTACCAAAATGATACCTAGCCTAAAGAACAAACCATACGAAGAGCGTCTTAGAGAATTAAATCTATTTCCTTTAACCCAGTGCAGATTAAGAGGCGACTTAATTCAAGTGTTCAAAATCATCAAAGGCATCGACAATATGAACTGTAGTAAGTACTTCACTATCGACCAATCTAATTACACGCGGGAAAACGGTTGCAAAATGATTGGTAAATCTTTTAACTCGCACGAATCTAAGAATTTCTTCTTCAATCGAGTTGTCAACTTGTGGAATGGGCTTCCCCGAGACGTTATAGACTGCAGCACCGTTGATTCATTTAAATTCCGCCTAGACAAATATCTCGCATCAAAACCCGCGACTGACTGCGTTTGTAAATGAATAACTTTATCCTCCCCCCAGTTACTAACCCATGTGTGCCCTTCTAGTCCTGCCACGTTAGTGGCAGGGCAGTAGTTCCCTTTCCAATGTTCCCTTACCCACTCTAAACCACTGTTTGGACACTTGATCCTCAGTGTTTTGGAGGACAAGCAACCTAGAAGGGTCACTAGATCTGTTGTTGCTTGATTTCCTTTGTACTCCTTTGTACTCTCTCTCTCTCTCTCTCTTCCCCCCCTCTCTCTCTCTCTCTCTGGAGTATGTTTAAGTTAGTCATCAGTAGTATACAATATAAGTTAGTCATCAGTAGTATACAATATTAAGTTAGTCATCAGTAGTCCCTATAAGTAGTCATCAGTAGTATCAAATTAGAGTCATCAGTAGTATACAATATTAAAGTAGTCATCAGTAGTATACAATATTAAGTTAGTCATCAGGGTAACAATATAAGTTAGTCATCAGTAGTATACAATATTAAGTTAGTCATCAGTAGTATACAATATTAAGTTCATCAGTAGTATACAATATTAGTCATCAGTAGAAAATATTCATCATGTAGTATACAATATAAGTTAGTCATCAGTAGTATACAATATTAAGTTAAGTATCAGTAGTATACAATATTAAGTAGTATACAATATTAAGTAGTATACAATATTAAGTAGTATACAATATTAAGTAGTATACAATATTAAGTAGTATACAATATTAAGTTAGTCATCAGTAGTATACAATATTAAGTTAGTCATCAGTAGTATACAATAGTAAGTTAGTCATCAGTAGTATACAATATAAGAGTCATCAGTAGTATACAAAATTTAAGTTAGTCATCAGTGTATACAATATTAGTTAGTCATAGCCAATATAAGTTAGTCATCAGTAGTATACATCTTAAGTATCATTAGTATACAATATTAAGTTAGTCAGCGTAGTATACATATGAAGTTAGTCATCAGTAGTATACAATATAAGTTAGTCATCAGTAGTATACAATATTAAGTTAGTCATCAGTAGTATACAATATTAAGTTAGTCATCAGTAGTATACAATATTAAGTTAGTATCATCAGTAGTATACAATATTAAGTTAGTCATCAGTAGTATAAAATATTAAGTTAGTCATCAGTAGGTATACATATTAAGTTAGTCATCAGTAGTATACAATATTAAGTTAGTAATCAGTACTATATCAAAATTAAGTTAGTCATCAGTAGTATACAATATTAAGTTAGTCATCAGTAGTATACAATATTAAGTTAGTCATCAGTAGTATACAATATTAAGTTAGTCATCAGTAGTATACAATATTAAGTTAGTCATCAGTAGTATACAATATTAAGTTAGTCATCAGTAGTATACAATATTAAGTTAGTCATCAGTAGTCTACAATATTAAGTTAGTCTCGTAGTATAATATTAAGTTAGTCATCAGTAGTATACAATATTAAGTTAGCATCAGTAGTTACAATATTAGTAGTCATCAGTAGTATACATATTAAGTTAGTATCAGTAGTATACAATATTAGTTAGACATCAGTAGTATACAATCTTAAGTTAGTCATCAGTAGTATACAATATTAAGTTAGTCATCAGTAGTATACAATATTAAGTTAGTCATCAGTAGTATACAATATTAAGTTACATCAGTAGTATTATTAAGTTAGTCATCAGTAGTATACAATATTAGTTGTCATCAGTAGTATACAATATTAAGTTAGTCATCAGTAGTATACAATATTAAGTTAGTCATCAGTAGTATACAATATTAAGTTAGTCATCAGTAGTATACAATATTAAGTTAGTCATCAGTAGTATACCAATATTAAGTTAGTATCAGTAGTATACAATATTAAGTTAGTCATCAGTAGTATACAATATAATTAGTCATCAGTAGTATACAATATTAAGTTAGTCATCAGTAGTATACAACATTTTCAAACTTCCTTCTTTACTATAAATTTCCCAGTAGAAATGTTCTCATTCTGCTGGGGGCCATGGTTCCCCAACTAAATTTCATGTCGGAGAGATTGGTGGGTGGGGAGAGAGCCTTCTGCTTTGCTATCCATGCCTTCCACTTTGTAGCATATTCTATGTCAGCATTAATTCCGGACTGCCTAGAAGGGACCGCAAGGTCTGTGTAGTCTGTGTATCAATGTAACTATATGTAACTCACAATCACTCTCACACACACACACACACACCCACACCCACATACACACACACAACACAACACACACACACACACATACACACACCCACACACACACACATACAGACACAAACACAACACACACACACAGACACACACATACAAATTCTCTCTCTCATGATCCATCAACCTCACCTTCTGGGATCACCTCGGCCAAGATGGATCACCCCTTTTTCTTATGTGTGTGTGTGTGGGGGGGGGGGGGGGAAGGGGGGGGGGACAGGAGGGTACAGGAGGGAAATATCGGGAGAGGAATTGAGAGAGGAGAGAGAGAGAGAGAGCGAGAGCGAGAGAGAGGAGGGAAATATGGGGGGAGAGAGAGAGGGGAGAGACAGAGAGAGACAGAGAGAGACAGAGAGAGAGAGAAATAGAGAGAGGAGAAGAGTATCTACTTCATTCAAGTATTTTCAACAATGGAAATCTTTGGAAAATAATGGAAAATAAAATAAAGTTAACAATCTATTATTGAGCGTAATTGAGCGTATCAAGTTTAGGGCAAATATCCGTGTTTCAGAACTTTAACCCCTTCTATACCGACGACGTGTTTTGATTGTATTCTGGCGCCTAGTAATCGATTGTATTCTGGCGCCTAGTAATCGATTGTATTCTGGCGCCTAGTAATCGATTTTATTCTGGCGCCTAGTAATCGATTGTATTCACTTTAGGAAAGATCTTTAGCAAATTATAAGGCTTCCAACGATCTCAATCAACCCTTTTAACTACCACAGATCCTCTCTAAGCTGTATAAAGTCGTCTACATATTGCTAGAAGAAAATATAACATACATCCCCGGTACAGAAGGGGTAAGGAGGTTTTAGTTGGTCCCTAGATATCCATCAAGCTTAAGATTCACCCCCTTGAGCCCCTTTCAGATAAATTGTTTTTTCGGTAGAAAAATGTCCCGGCTGAAAGCCGGTTCCTCTAAATTACTCGCTATCGCTCGCCAGGATAAAATCGACACCTAAATTGCACGAAAGGTTTTAAAATTGACAGAAATAGGTTGAAAGTTCTTAAAATCATCACAATCATGGGGCGAACGTCTTAAAATTAGAAAAGCAATGGGGCTAAACATGAGGGAGAAAGGAGTCCAGAAAAAACTCCCTCAAGTGGATATCTCTCCTTAATGATAACTAATTGAAGAGGGATTTGCCAAAGCCAACATGATAAACCTATTATGGTTCCACATCTAAAACCTATGATGGTTCCACATCTAAATATGATGGTTCCACATCTAAATATGATGGTTCCACATCTAAATATGATGGTTCCACATCTAAATATGATGGTTCCACATCTAAATATGATGGTTCCACATCTAAATATGATTGTATAGCGTGTTTTATTGCGTGTGACAATGTTGATACTTTTATCAAGAAATTCACAATTCTTCTGCCAAACTGCTTCGGTATACCATACAACTCTGTATCCAAGCCGACGTCTCCCAGAGGTCATGTTCTTCTGGTGCCCGTCAGGTTGAGTTGAGTGACACTGTTCAAGATATGACGTGACCTGAGATGACCTTACCGTGACCTGACCAGTGACCCCCCGTGCCGGCTATTGACACAGTGAACAAGGTGACAGTGTTAAAGACGTGTGACCTGAGTTGACCTTACAGTGACCTGACCAGTGACCCTCGTGACAATTGACACAGTGAACAAGGTGACAGTGTTAAAGACATGTGTGACCTGAGTTGACCTTACAGTGACCTGACCAGTGACCCTCGTGCCCACTATTGACAAGGTGACACTGTTAAAGACATGTGTGACCTGAGTTGACATTACCATGACCTGACCAGTGACCCTCGTGCCGACTATTGACACAGAGGACAAGGTTAGGGGGGGGAGGGGGGGGGGGTTAAGGGTCACACTTAAGGGGAGATGCACCGGCCAAAGGCCGGCCCCTCTTAAAATTTCAGGCTTGCTATCGTTCACCAGGAAAAAATCGACACCTAATTGGCACGAAAGGTCTTAAAATTGACAACGAAATGGGGCGAAAGGTGTTAAAATCGCCAAACTAATGGAATCGAAGGTTATATAATCTGAAACCTAATGGGGCTAAACACGAGGGAGAAGGGGGGGGGGGGGGGGGGGGGGGGGCCAGAAAAACGCCCCGTCTCCCCTTAAGTTCTACCGATGGAAATGGTCCACTGGTAATAATTGACCTATGGCATCAGCATAGACTGAACAAACGGTAATCTTCGTGTGTCCTTCCTTTCTATAACCCAGTATTGAATTATGTGTGTCTCTCCCAGTCAACCGGTATTATGTTGCCATTATAAGCAATACTGGTTACCACCGTGATTTACAGTTACAAATGTATAATGGTATAGCATTAAGGCCAGGTATTTAGTTTGTTCCCTGCGTTTCATCATGCTTAAAATTACACCCCCTAGACCACCTTTGAAGATAAATTTGTACATTTTTCGGTAGAAAAATGTCCAGGCCGGAGGCCGGTTGCTCTTAAATTACAGGCTCGCTATCGCTCGCCAGGAAAAAATCGACACCTGAATTGCACGAAAGGTCTTAATATGGGGTGAAAGTTCTTAAAATCGCTAAACTAATGGGGCAAACGTTTTATAATCTCAAAAGCAATGGGGCTAAACATGAGGGAGAAAGGGGTCAAGAAAACAATCCCTCAAGTGGCGACCTGCCCTCTTAATGCTATATACCATATTAGGTGGGTATGTAGGTGGTGGTAGGTCACATATTGTATAGGGGTCAGGTCAAACACATACACACACGTCTAGGTCACGTGTCTTACTGGTGTGTGAGAGAGAGAGAGAGTGTATGTGTGTGAGTGAGTGTGTCCATATGCTAGTGTGTGTGCGTGTGAATAGGTAAGTGTGTGTGTGTGTGTTTATCTGTGTGTATGAGTGTGTTAGTGTATGTATGTGTGTATGTAGGTAGGGGTGTGTGTGTTATCTGTGTGTATGAGTGTGTTAGTGTATGTATGTGGGTATTATATATGTATGTAGGTATGTGTGTGTGTTTATCTGTGTGTATGAGTGTGTTAGTGTATGTATGTGTGTGATGTATGTATATGGTGTGTTTATCTGTGTGTATGAGTGTGTTAGTGTATGTATGTGTGTATATATGTATGTATGTAGGTATGTATGTGTGTGTTTATCTGTGTGTATGAGTGTGTTAGTGTATGTATGTATGTATGTAGGTATGTATGTGTGTGTTTATCTGTGTGTATGAGTGTGTTAGTGTATGCATGTGTGTATATATGTATGTAGGTAGGTATGTATGTGTGTGTTTATCTGTGTGTATGAGTGTGTTAGTGTATGTATGTGTGTATGTATGTATGTAGGTGTGTGTGTGTGTGTTTATCTGTGTGTATGAGTGTGTTAGTGTGTGTATGTGTGTATATATGTATGTATGTAGGTAGGTATGTGTGTGTGTGTTTATCGTGGTTATGAGTGTGTTAGTGTATGTAGTGTGTATATATGTATGTATGTAGGTATGTATGTGTGTGTTTATCTGTGTGTATGAGTGTGTTAGTGTATGTATGTAGGTATGTGTGTGTGTGTTTATCTGTGTGTATGAGTGTGTTAGTGTATGTATGTATATATGTAGGTATGTGTGTGTGTGTTTATCTGTGTGTATGAGTGTGTTAGTGTATGTATGTATATATGTAGGTATGTGTGTGTGTGTTTATCTGTGTGTATGAGTGTGTTAGTGTATGTATGTGTGTATATATGTAGGTATGTGTGTGTGTGTGTGTTTATCTGTGTGTATGAGTGTGTTAGTGTATGTATGTGTGTATATATGTAAGTATGTGTGTGTGTGTTTATCTGTGTGTATGAGTGTGTTAGTGTAGGTATGTATGTATGTATGTATGTATGTATGTAACCCAGGCTTAACCAGCAGAGAGGACAGTCAAGAAACGCTTGTGACCCCTCTTCTCAACTGAACTGACCCATGACCTCCTCCATCACCTCCCTCCCTCCCTCCCTCCCTCCCTATTCATTATAACGCGTCACTACTGGTCAGGTCAGGTCAGGGAGGTCATATAGGGTCACCAGATTAAATCCGGCTTTCCTTTTATTAATAAGTTTATTTGCCGCACAAAATCGTCTAAATATATCCCCGGTACAGAAGGGGTTAAGGGGAGGTTTTTAGTTTGGTCCCTAGATATCCATCAAGCTTAAGATTACACCTCCTTGAGCCCCTTTCAAGATAAATTTGTACATTTTTCGGTAGAAAAATGTCCCGGCTGAAAGCCGGTTCCTCTTAAATAACAGGCTCGCTATCGCTCGCCAGGATAAAAATCGACACCTAAATGGCACGAAAGGTCTTAAAATTGACAGAAATGGGTCGAAAGTTCTTAAAATCGTCAAAATAATGGGGCGAACGTCTTAAAATTAGAAAAAAAACAACGGGGCTAAACATGAGGGAGAAAGGAGTCCAGAAGAAAAAAATCCCTCCAGTTGAAAATCTCCCCATTAATGAACGTATATGATGCTGATGCTCAGACGATCACACACATATATATATATATATATATATATATATATCCTTTATTAACCCTTCCTGTACCGTCGGCGTCTTTTGTTATCATTGGATTCCAGCTATACAGAGGGGTTGGGGGGGGGGGGGGGGGAGTTTAAGAAGGATCTGTGGTGGGTAAAATGATAATCCACCACTGGAGATTTTTTTTTTTTTTTTTTTTTCTGGACCCCTTTCTCCCTCATGTTTAGCCCCATTGTTTTTTTTCTAATTTTAAGACGTTCGCCCCATTATTCTGACGATTTAAAGAACTTTCGACCCATTTCTGTCAATTTTAAGACCTTTCGTGACATTTAGGTGTCGATTTTTTTCCTGGCGAGCGATAGCGAGCCTGTTATTTAAGAGGAACCGGCTTTCAGCCGGGACATTTTTCTACCGAAAAATGTACAAATTTATCTTGAAAAGGGCTCAAGGGGGTGTAATCTTAAGCTTGATGGAAGTCTAGGGACCAAACTAAAAACCTCCCCTTAAGAGGAGGTATTTAGTTTGTTCCCTAGACCTCCATCAAGCTTAAAATTACACCCCTTGAGTCCCTTTCAAGATAAATTTGTACATTTTTCGGTAGAAAAATTTCCCGGCCAAAGGCCGGTTCCTCTTAAATTACAGGCTCGCTATCGCTCGCCAGGATAAAATCGACACCTGAATTGCACGAAAGGTCTTAATATGGGGTGAAAGTTCTTAAAATCGCTAAACTAATGGGGCAAACGTTTTATAATATCAAAAGCAATGGGGCTAAACATGAGGGAGAAAGGGGTCATGGAAAAAATCCCTCAAGTGGAGATCTGCCCAGATAGTTCGAAGCCTGCTAATGCTGGAGGCCCTTTTGAAGCTGACACAAATCATTTGCCAGAATATCGTTAAAAGGCCGTCGCCGGTACTGAAGGGGTTAATGCTACAGCCAGAGGATTTTGTTCACTTTAGGGGGAGATGGGCCGCTTTTCGGGTCCCTTTTCTACCTCGTGTTTAGCCTTTTCTGAGACGTTTGGCTCATTAGTTTGGCGATGTTGACACCTCTCGCCCCATTTTGTTGTCAATTTGTACACCTTTCGTGCTATTTAGGTGTCGATTCTTTCTTGGCGAGCGATAGCGAGCCTGTAATTTTAAGAGGCACCGAAAAATGTACAAATATATCTTGCAAGAGGGTCTAGGATGATGGTGTTTGCCTGAGCTTGATGGAGGTCTGGCCAGGAAACTAGAGAAATATATGAATAATTGAATTAATAGACCAAACAAAATAAAAAATAAAATAAAATAACTGCCACTAGAAAGGAGTCCTCACACAATCAGGAGTGCGAGCTAGAGTCACTAAGAGTAGGGGAAAACTCGGACTCTCGGTCCTATTCGCGGGGAAAATCGATGACTCCTAGTGACTCTAGCGACTCCTGTTAGGCTCCCACTCGTGCGCGGTGAGAATCGACGACTCCTAGTGACTCTAGCGACTCTTGTTAGGCTCCCACTCGCGCGCGGTGAAAATCGATGACTCCTAGTGACTCTAGCGACTCTTGTTAGGCTCCCACTCGCGCGCGGTGAAAATCGATGACTCCTAGTGACTCTAGCGACTCCTAGCGACTCCTGTTAGACTCCCACTAACTCGCAATCCTGACTGTGTGAGGGCCCCTTAAAAGGAATCTCTTAGGAATGAAAGGGTTAAGAATATGTAAAATAACCCTTTTACTCTGACGTGACATTTTCTAAGTTGATTCTCTCTCTCTCTCTCTCTCTCTCTCTCTCTCTCTCTCTCTCTCTCTTGGTTGTAACCCTGTTTGTGTGTGTGTGTGTGTGTGTTATTATTATTAGTAGTAGCAGTATTCGATCTTTGTTCATCTTAGAGGTACTCTTATATGGTGTGTGTGTGTGTGTGTGTGTGTGTGTGTGTGTATGCGTGTGTGTTCTCAATCTTTAACCCCTTCAGTATTCCCAGCCCCGGATAACCTATTAAAGGAGTTAAAATGAGTATATATGTGTAGTGAGGGAGTCTCGGGGGTATATATGTGTAGTGAGGGAGTCCCGGGGGTATATATGTTTAGTGAGGGAGTCCCGGGGGTATATATGTGTAGTGAGGGAGTCCCGGGGGTATATATGTGTAGTGAGGGAGTCTCGGGGGTATATATGTGTAGTGAGGGAGTCCCGGGGGATATATGTGTAGTGAGGAGTCCCGGGGTATATATGTGTAGTCAGGGAGTCCCGGGGGTATATATGTGTAGTGAGGGAGTCCCGGGGGGTAATATGTGTAGTGAGGGAGTCCCGGGGGTATATATGTGTAGTGAGGGAGTCCCGGGGGTATATATGTGTAGTGAGGGAGTCTCGGGGGTATATATGTGTAGTGAGGGAGTCCCGGGGGTATATATGTGTAGTGAGGGAGTCCCGGGGGTATATATGTGTAGTGAGTGAGTCCCGGCGGGATATATGTGTAGTGAGGGAGTCCCGGGGGTATATGTGTAGTGAGGGAGTCCGGGGGGTATATGTGTAGTGAGGGAGTCTCGGGGGTAATATGTGTAGTGAGGGAGTCCCGGGGGTATATATGTGTAGTGAGGGAGTCCCGGGGGTATATGTGTAGTGAGGGAGTCCCGGGGGTATATATGTGTAGTGAGGGAGTCCCGGGGGTATATATGTGTAGTGAGGGAGTCTCGGGGGTATATATGTGTAGTGAGGGAGTCCCGGGGGTATATGTGTAGTGAGGGAGTCCGGGGGTATATATGTGTAGTGAGGGAGTCCCGGGGGTATATATGTGTAGTGAGGGAGTCTCGGGGGTATATATGTGTAGTGAGGGAGTCCCGGGGGTATATATGTGTAGTGAGGGAGTCTCGAGGGTATATATGTGTAGTGAGGGAGTCCCGGGGGTATATATGTGTAGTGAGGGAGTCCCGGGGGCATATATGTGTAGTGAGGGAGTCCCGGGGGTATATACTGTATGTGTAGTGAGGGAGTCCCGGGGGTATATATGTGTAGTGAGGGAGTCTCGGGGGTATATATGTGTAGTGAGGGAGTCCCGGGGGTATATGTGTAGTGAGGGAGTCCCGGGGGTATATATGTGTAGTGAGGGAGTCCCGGGGGTATATATGTGTAGTGAGGGAGTCCCGGGGGTATATATGTGTAGTGAGGGGGTCTCGGGGGTATATGTGTAGTGAGGGAGTCCGGGGGGTATATATGTGTAGTGAGGGAGTCCCGGGGGTATATATGTGTAGTGAGGGGGTCTCGGGGGTATATATGTGTAGTGAGGGAGTCCCGGGGGTATATATGTGTAGTCAGGGAGTCCCGGGGGTATATATGTGTAGTGAGGGAGTCCCGGGGGTATATATGTGTAGTGAGGGAGTCCCGGGGGTATATATGTGTAGTGAGGGGGTCTCGTCGGTGTATATGTGTAGTGAGGGAGTCTCGAGGGTATATATGTGTAGTGAGGGAGTCGCGGGGTTATATATGTGTAGTGAGGGAGTCCCGGGGGTATATATGTGTAGTGAGGGAGTCCCGGGGGTATATATGTGTAGTGAGGGAGTCTCGGGGGTTTATATGTGTGGTGAGGGAGTCTGGGGGTTATATATGTGTAGTGAGGGAGTCTCGGGGGTATATATGTGTAGTGAGGGAGTCCCGGGGGTATATATGTGTAGTGAGGGAGTCCCGGGGGTATATATGTGTAGTGAGGGAGTCTCGGGGGGTATATATGTGTAGTGAGGGAGTCTCGGGGGTATATATGTGTAGTGAGGGAGTCCCGGGGGTATATATGTGTAGTGAGGGAGTCTCGGGGGTATATATGTGTAGTGAGGGAGTCTCGGGGGTATATATGTGTAGTGAGGGAGTCCCGGGGGTATATATGTGTAGTGAGGGAGTCCCGGGGTATATATGTGTAGTGAGGGAGTCCCGGGGGTATATATGTGTAGTGAGGGAGTCCCGGGGGTATATATGTGTAGTGAGGGAGTCCCGGGGGTATATATGTGTTGTGAGGGAGTCTCGGGGGTATATATGTGTAGTGAGGGAGTCTCGGAGGTATATAATATGTGTAGTGAGGGAGTCCCAGGGGTATATATGTGTAGTGAGGGAGTCCCGGGGGTATATATGTGTAGTGAGGGAGTCCCGGGGGTATATATGTGTAGTGAGGGAGTCTCGGGGGTATATATGTGTAGTGAAGGAGTCCCGGGGGTATATATGTGTAGTGAGGGAGTCCCGGGGGTATATATGTGTAGTGAGGGAGTCCCGGGGGTATATATGTGTAGTGAGGGAGTCCCGGGGGTATATATGTGTAGTGAGGGAGTCCCGGGGGTATATATGTGTAGTGAGGGAGTCCCGGGGATATATATGTGTAGTGAGGGAGTCCCGGGGGTATATATGTGTAGTGAGGGAGTCCCGGGGGTATATATGTGTAGTGAGGGAGTCCCGGGGGAATATATGTGTAGTGAGGGAGTCTCGGGGGTATATATGTGTAGTGAGGGAGTCCCGGGGTTATATATGTGTAGTGAGGGAGTCCCGGGGGTATATATTTGTAGTGAGGGAGTCTCTGGGGTATATATGTGTAGTGAGGGAGTCCCGGGGGTATATATGTGTAGTGAGGGAGTCTCGGGGGTATATATGTGT
>CM064573.1:2687638-2719198 GCA_032716605.1 Paralithodes platypus
ACTTTTCGATAGAAAAATTTCTCCAGCAAAGCCGGATTTCTCCAACAATGCTGGCTCGCGAGGAAAAAATCGACACCTAGATGGAAATAAACGTCTTAAAACAGTAGGCTGAATGGGGCCGAATGGATACAAGCCAGAGAGAGAAAGGAAAGGAGAGAACAAAAGAAGGTGACCCCCCCCCTTAAAAATAAACGTACGCTTTCTATAATAAAGAGACTCCTCGTGGGGATCTTAACATGTTGCTAAATTCCTGAGAATGAGGTTGGTGTTCTATGATAATAGAGGATGGTGTGGTGGAGTGGTCATGCCACTGGACTGGTAATCCAATGGTCCTGGGTTCGAATCCAGATGTATCAATGGGAAGATATTATTGGGTTGGAATTTGTGCTGTATCTAGTATCAGTGCATTACCACAAAGCCCACCGAAACGCCAAAAAGATACCCTCATTGTTCCCTGATTAAATAACACTGTATGAATATTCCCATGTTCAAAATATGCTACAGGGGGACAATGCCTAAACTCTATTTTTTTCCAGCTAATGGTAAATTGAATCCCTTGGTAGCTGATTTCTCGATAATTAATGGCAATATATGGAACTACTATGACTGTGGGTCGTATTAATGCCAAGTTTCCATAATTAACAACATAGTTCACTACAAAATCTACCTCATAGCTTAGTAATAAGGATAAAAACATGGCAATTTACCCTCAGCTGGTAAAAAATAGACTATAGTGAGTTCATTGCTCAATAGGTGGCGTTCTGAGAGTGAGGGTCCGAGTCTAGGTGGTGAGACAGTGAAGCACTGAAGCAAAGCAGCTTCAGAGATGTGGCTGCTTCGAGCCATTGGTGCACCCGTGCATCTTGGGAAACGCAAGATATCGGGGGCTGGTTGTATCCCAAAGTACTTCACATGTCTCACTCCCTAGACCTGGAACGAGATTTCGCAGGCTTCACCGTTGAATGTACGGTTGAATGTACAGGCTCTCAGCCTATGCCCGAGAGGGAGTAGTTGGAATATAGAAGAAAAAAAAATGCGTAGCCATACCTTTACAAACTAGCAATAACTTGTTCATAATAATATTAGATGATGTTGATATATTTGCTATGATGAGTGTCGAGATTATTGACCCCAAATATGTTGTTGTTCTTGTTTGCGTATGTGTTAATAATTACAGCTATATATATATATATATATATAATACAGTAGGTATTACAAATGCCGTGGATGTATTCTGTAACAATAGAACATTTCCTTAAGGGGAGGTATTCACTTTGTTCCCTAGACCTCCATCAAGCTTAAAATTACACCCCCTTGACCCCTTTCAAGATCAATTTGTACATTTTTCGGTAGAAAAATGTCCAGACCGAAGGCCGGTTCCTCTTAAATTACAGGCTCGCTATCGCTCGCCAGGAAAAGATTGACACCTATATGGCACGAAAGGTCTTAACATTGACGTAAATGGGGCGAAAGTTCTTAAAATCGCCAAACTAATGGGGGGAACGTGTTAAAATCTCAAAAGCAATGGGGCTAAACATGAAGGAGAAAGGGGTCTAGAAAAAAAAATCCCTCAAGTGGATATCTCCCCTTAAGCCGCTGTCACACGAGCGCTTTTTCCGTCAATTTTCCAGGAGCAAGTTTTTTCTCGTGTAATTTCATGACATTTTCGCACTGGTATCGGTAACTAGACTGAAGGTAGATTATGTTAGGCGGCTGAATTCTGATAAAGTGTCATATTTGAAGCTTCCAGACCATAATTGCCCGTAAAAATTGCTCGAAAAATGGCTCGTGTGACAGCGGCTTTACGTTATGCTATGACGATGCTGTAATGTATATAAATAATACGATTTTTTCATCAACTCTACCAATAGATAAAGCCGACGTCATACTGTACAACAAAGTTTATCGGCTATAGTCATCGGAGTCTTGAAGCCGGTACAGTCGCGCTAATAAGTCATGTCCCAGTTGTCCTTACGTTTGGCTTGCTCTGTGCTGTACTAATGTCTGTCAGATGTTGAATAGGGTGGGTAAGTGTAAGAACATGTTTGTATATTTCACTCGATATGAAGAAATGAAGCTTAGATATTGCTGATACCAATTATTGATCAAAACATACTTAGTGCCGAGACATGACTTATTAGCGCGACTGTACAAATTATCCTATCATTTTGCTTGCATTTGCTGTTTGCTCTTATATTAAGGGGAGGTTTTTAGTGCGTTTCCTAGACTTCCATCAAGCTTGAAATTACACCCCCTTTGATCCTCTTTCAAGATAAATTTGTACATTTTTCGGTAGAAAAATTTCCCGGCCGAAGGCCGGTTCCGCTTAAATTACAGGCTCTCTATCGCTCGCCAGGAAAAATCGACACCTAAATAGCACGAAAGGTCTTAAAAGTGACATAAATGTGGCGAAAGTTCTTAAAATCGTCAAACTAATGGGGCAAACATCTTAAAATCTCAAAAGCAATGGGGCTAGACATGAGAGAGAAAGGGGTCCAGAAAAAAATCCCTCAAGTGGATATCTCCCCTTAATATGGACCGCACACGATTTTGAGCTTAAATATAAAAAAATAGTAATTTTATTGTTTGTTCTTAATTAGGGGGTAGTGGTAATTTGTTGGAATATTTATGTATTTATATATTTTAATTATTAATCAATTTATTTATTATATAGTTTCCTCGCTAGACCTCCATCAAGCTTAGAAAATCACTTTGTACATTTTTTGGGTAGAAAAATATCCCGACCGAATGCCGGTTCCTCCTAGAATTACAGGCTCGCTATCGCTCGCCAGCAAAGAAATAGACACCTAAATAGCACGAAAGGTTTATATATTGAAAAATAAATGGGGCAAAAGGTCTTAACATCGCCAAACTAATGGAATGAACGTCTTAAAATTTTAAAGCTACTGGGGCGATGCATGAGGGGGAAAAACCAGCTACTTCCCCCTTAATTTGGGTGACCTGCTTTTTGTCACTCCCTTTCTCTGGCTTGTATTCATTCAGCCCCATTTAGCCTACTGTTTTAAGATGTTTATCCCCATTCAGGCGTCGATTTATTCCTGGCGAGCGATAGCGAGCCAACATTGTATGGAGAAATCCGGCTTCGCCGGAGACATTTTTTTATCGAAAAATTTACAAATTTAGCTTGCTGTCAAATTTCTTTTAACAAATATGCTGGCTCGCTACCGCTCGCCAGGAAAAAAACGACACCTGGTTGGGGCTAAACGTCTTAAAACAGTAGGGTGAATGGGGCCGAATGGATACAAGTCGGAGAAACAGAGAAGAGTAGACAACAAAAGCAGGTCACCCCCCTTAACAACGGAAATCAGCTGAATGGATTTAATTTACCGTCAGCTGTTCACAAGGTCCTAATGAAGGGGGGGGGGGTTAACCCTTTGACGATTATGACGCATTTTGACAGTTTTATTCTGGCTATCATTAGACGCTTTTATGCAATTTAGGAAGGCTTTGTGGGACATTATACAAGGGTTAAAACAATCCCAATTAACCCTCTGACTTCCATATATACACCCTTCCGAATCTGAATAGAAGCGTCTAACAATAGCCACAATACAATAAAGAAATGTGTAATCAGAAATGCGTAATCAGAAATGCGTAATCAGAAATGCGTAATCAGAAATGCGTAATCAGAAATGCGTAATCAGAAATGCGTAATCAGAAATGCGTAATCAGATCTGGCAAAGGATGACACCGAGGCAGAATAACTTAAGGGGAGATTTCCACTTGAGGGATTTTTTTCTTGACTCCTTTCTCCCTCATGTCTAGCCCCATTGCTTTTCTAATTTTAAGACGTTCGCCCCATTATTTTGACGATTTTAAGAACTTTCGACCCATTTATGTCAATTTTAAGACCTTTCGTGCCAGTTATGTGTCGATTTTATCCTGGCGAGCGATAGCGAGCCTGTAATTTAAGAGGAACCGGCTTTCAGCCGGGACATTTTTCTACCGAAAAATGTAAAAATTTATCTTGAAAGGGGCTCAAGGGGGTGTAATCTTAAGCTTGATGGATATCTAGGGACCAAACTAAAAACCACCCCTTAAGGGGAGTTTTTTAGTTAGTTCGCTAGACTTCCATCAAGCTTAACATTACAGCCCCTAGACCCCCTTTCAAGATAAATTTGTACATTTTTCGGTAGAAAAATGTCCCGGCCGAAGGCCGGTTCCCCTTAAATTGCAGGCTCGCTATCGCTCGCCAGGAAAAGATCGACACCTTAATGGAACGAAAAGTCTTAAAATTGACAGAAATGGGGCAAAAGTTCTTAAAATCGCCAAACTAATGGGGCGAACGTCTTCAAATATCAAAACCAATGGGGCTAAACATGATGGAGAATGGGGTCAAGAAAAAAATCCCTCAAGTGGAAATCTCCCCTTAAAAAATTAAAATAAGTAAAGTAAATAAAACCCACTAAACGCCTGAAATGTTTACACAATTTAATCCCTTCGCAGCCCCTGATACCGGGATTGGGTGTGACAGGGATGGATCTGCCTTGTCTGGGCCGATCGGCTTTTTGCGGACTCCCATTTTCTTATGTTCTTACGTTCTTAAATACTGTGGGAATGAGCGATGTTTATAGGGAATACACGAATAACCCCTCCCACTTCCAAAGGTAACTTCCAACGGTCGGTTTCTCCTAAACTGCAGGCTCGCTTTCGCTAGCCAGGACAAAATCTATATCTAAATGACCCAAATGGTCTTAATGTTGACAAGAAGTGGAGCGAAAGTTCTTAAAGGTGGGGGCTCATGGGTTGAGGTAAACATGGAAAAATAATCGCCAACCTGCATATAATTATCTTGTAAAATGCAATGTCACTGAAATAATTATTAACAATGGTATAAAGGATTTTGCGGATCGTCTATATCGGGCCAGTGACGTCACACCAGTATCCTTAGCCTAGACTGGATGGTGGACTTACACTCTTGTGACGTCACAGGCCCGGTATAGACGATCCACAAAATCCTTTATACCATTGTTAATAATTATTTCAGTGCCATTGCATTTTGCAAGATAATTCTGTACAGCTTGGCGATTATCATTCCATGTTTATCTCAACCCATGAGCCCCCACCTTTAAAATCGCCAAACTAATGGGGCTAAACACGAGGGAGAAGGGGGATTGAAAATAACCCCAAAAACTCTCCTTAAGCCAATATAAGTGTTAAAATAAGCTTACCATGCAACTAGGCCTATATCTAATTTAAACCCACATATTACACATACGATAGATAAAACGATAGAGAGCTTCAAGATAGAATTAGATAGGCATATGGGCAAAATAGATTGGGTGTGAAAGGTATCTGCCGTGTGTGGGCCAATCGAATCTCTGCAGACTCCCGTTTTCTTATGTTTTTACGTTCTTATATTCTGCAGCTGTAAAGGCGCTTATTGAGGGGCAATCAAAATTAATGTTGTAATGACTGTAGTTACAGCCATATGACTTAATTGTCATCTCTCTCTCTCTCTCTCTCTCTCTCTCTCTCTCCCATCAACAAGGCAGTAAAAGTCTGGTGGGAATTCAACAGATGGGACTCAGGGTCAGCAGAAGGGGAGGAAGGAGTTCAAAGGGAGGGGAAGGGAATCCAAATATCATCCACTGAAGGAAATATGAGACAGTTCTTAGAAGGATTATGTTCTTGCTTTGAGGGGCGAGTTTATTGAGCAGCACCCTCATATTCTCTCTCTCTCTCTCATTCTCTCTTTCTCCCTCTCTCTCCTTCTCTCATTCTCTTTCTATCTCTCTCTCTTTTCTCTCTCTCTCTCTCTCTCTCTCTCTCTCTCTCTCTCTCCCGTATATACAGTGTATATATATATATAAGGCTACAATGGTGTTATCCTCTGAATCGGGAAAATGTAACAACAGAGGAATGTGGCTACTGACTCACGGAGGTAGCGAGCCGTGTGAGTACTGTGTGTGTGTGTGTGTGGGAGAGAGAGAGAGAGAGAGACAGACAGACAGACAGAAAATGAGTGAGTGAGTGTGTACTGTGTGTGAGAGAGAGGGAGTGTGTGTGTGCGTGTCTACGTTCGTGTGTATGTGTGTGTGTGTGTCTGTGTGTGTGTGTGTGAGAGTACTGGGTGTGTGCTCTGTGTGTGTGTGATTAAATAACACAAATAGATAAAAAGAGATTGGAATATTGCGGGCTAATTTTGTTGGCTATTGGGCGCATTATTTTTGGCTACTGGGCGGATTTTTGTGAGTAGTGGACCGGTTATTTTTGGTATTGGGCGTGGTTTTGTGGGTATTGGGCGTGTTTTTGTAGTAATTTGGCGGGTGGTTGTAGTTATTAGGTGGTTTCTTGTAGTTATTTGGCAGTTTCTAGTGGGTATTGGGCGGGGTTTTTTGTGGGTATCTTGCATTTATTTCTTTGTGTGTGGCTACTGGGCGGGTTTTCGTTGATATTGGGCGAGTTTTTGTAGCTATTGGGCGGGTTTTCATGGGTATTGGGCGTTTTTTTTTTTTTTTATTTGGGTACTAAGCGTGTTTTTTGTGGGTATTTCTGCACTAGTAGAGATGGCAACACATCTGGTCTTATTCTAGGTGTGCTCTCCCCCAGTGATGAGTGGAGACAGTAGCTTAGTGCAGGCTTCTAACTTAACGGGAGGTATTTAGTTTGTTCTCTAGACCTCCATCAAGCTTAAAATTACACCCCCTTGAGTCCCTTTCAAGATAAATTTGTACATTTTTCGGTAGAAAAATGTCCCAGCCAAAGGCCGGTTCCTCTTAAATTACAGGCTCGCTATCGCTCGCCAGGATAAAATCGACACCAGAATTGCACGAAAGGTCTAAATATGGGGTGAAAGTTCTTAAAATCGCTAAACTAATGGGGCAAACGTCTTCAAATCTAAAAAAAATGGGGCTATAGACATGAGGGAGAACGGGGTAAAGAAAAAAAGTCCCTCAAGTGGAAATCTCCCCTTAAGACACAAATGAACAACACACACCAAATATTATATAGGCCACACCCCTTTATATTTGAGGAACCTCTGTTTAACCCGTTCTGTACCGGCAACGCCCCTTTAACATGATTCGGGCTACTATTACACGACATTATTATTTAGTTGAAAAAGGGTCATCAGCAATTAACCCCTTCAGACTCATATGACGCAGAGGTTGCCAGATTAGCAGTAAGAAATAGAGTTCTCTCACTCTAATAAATACCTCTCCAAAATTAGTTTTCTGCCCACAGCTAACTCAAAGACAACTGCCGAGGTTGAAGTAACTAAACTAAAGGTTTCTAAATACCCCTGATGGTAACAAAGGCTTTAAAGTATCCCCAATAGGCTCAACACAGCTAACTCAAAGACAACTGCAGAGGTTGAAGTAACTAAACTAAAGGTTTCTAAATACCCCTGATGGTAACAAAGGCTTTAAAGTATCCCCAATAGGCTCAACACAGCTAACTCAAAGACAACTGCAGAGGTTGAAGTAACTAAACTAAAGGTTGCTAAATACCCCTGATGGTAACAAAGGCTTTAAAGTATCCCAGATAGGCTCAACACAGCTAACTCAAAGACAACTGCAGAGGTTGAAGTAACTAAACTAAAGGTTGCTAAATACCCCTGATGGTAACAAAGGCTTTAAAGTATCCCCAATAGGCTCAACAAAGCTAACTCAAAGACAACTGCAGAGGTTGAAGTAACTAAACTAAAGGTTGCTAAATACCCCTGATGGTAACAAAGGCTTTAAAGTATCCCTAATAGGCTCAACACAGCTAACTCAAAGACAACTGCAGAGGTTGAAGTAACTAAACTAAAGGTTTCTAAATACCCCTGATGGTAACAAAGGCTTTAAAGTATCCCTAATAGGCTCAAAATCGCGTCATATGTCGGAGAGGATTTAACAGGCTTCGAACTATATCACTTAAACAAACAATGACTCTCACAGATCCTTCTTAAACTGCACAACATCGTCTAAATGTACCTAGACTATAACTAATAAGACGTTGCCGGTACAGAAGTGGTTAAGGGGAGATTTCCACTTGAGGGATTTTTTTTTTTTTTTTTACCCCTTTCTCCATCATGGTTAGCCCCATTGCTTTGGATATTTTAAGACGTTCGCCCCATTACTTTGGCGATTTTAAGAACTTTCGCCCCATTTCTGTCAATTGTAAGACTTTGCGTGCCATTTAGGTGTCGATTTTTTCCTGGCGAGCGATAGCGAGCCTGTAATTTAAGAGGAATCGGCCTTCGGTCGGGACATTTATCTAGAAATGGGGGTCTAGGGTTTTTTTTTTTTTGTTAAGCTTGACGGAGGTCTAGGGAACAAACTGAATACCTCCCCTTAACAAAATACGCTAAATACATACATTACACACTCCTTCATATTTGAGAACCATTACTAAATCCTTTGTGCATGTTGTTGTTCTTCCTTGCTGAATTGTGTGATCACGAAACTACCAACACCACCCACTACCAACACTAATACTACTACCAACACCACCCACTACCAACACCACCCACTACCAACACTAATACTACTACCTGCAGTCAATTACTATTTGAGGAAACTATTATGAAAACTCGAAAACAATCCATTTGGTGACGTGTAGGCGAAATTTTGGAAGACAGGGAGGGTATTGGAAATGATAAATACGTGTTTTTGAACTCTCTCTCTCTCTCTCACTTCTGACATAAAGTTTTTTTTTTCAAAGGCATCGACAATATGAACTGTAGTAAGTACTTCACTATCGACCAATCTAATTACACGCGGGGAAACGGTTGCAAAATTGTTGGTAAATCTTTTAACTCACACGAATCTAAGAATTTCTTCTTCAATCGAGTTGTCAACTTGTGGAATGGGCTTCCCCGATACGTTATAGACTGCAGCACCGTTGATTCATTTAAATTCCGCCTAGACAAATATCTCGCATCAAACCCGCGACTGACTGCGTTTGTAAATGAATAACTTTATTTTATCCTCCCCTCAGTTACTAACCCATAATTATGCCCCCTACTAACTTCCTAGTCCTGCCACGTTAGTGGCAGGGCAGTAGTTCCCTTTCCAATATTCCCTTACCCACTCTAAACCACTGTTTGGACACTTGATCCTCAGTGTTTTGGAGGACAAGCAGCCTAGAAGGGTCACTAGATCTGTTGTTGCTTGATTTCCTTTGTACTCCTTTGTACTCTCACTTCTACTTTACTGTCCTATTCTTCCACTATAAATTGTCCCTGTCTAGTAGTATTAAGGCCGGACCACCTACTTGGGACCGCAAGGTCTGTGTGGTCTGAGTATCTGTGTAACTCTCTCATATATTTTTTATTTTGCAATGCGTATGAAGGAGACAAAAGACAAAGCTGCCTGTAGCAAGTGTCCCCCCATATTTGAAAGACTGAGAGTGAGCCAAATTAAAGGTACGTTAGAGTCAAAATGTCTGGACACACCGAGCTTGAGGCAGTTTAAGGGGGGTGACCTGCTTTTTGTTATTTCTCTCCTTTTCTCTCTTTCTCTGGCTTGTATCCATTCGGCCCCATTCAGCCAACTATTTTAAGACGTTTATCCCCATCTAGGTGTCGATTTTTTCCTGGCGAGCGATAGCGAGCCAGCATTGTATGAACAAATCCGGCTTCGCCGGAGACATTTTTCTATCGAAAAATGTACACATTTAGCCTGCTGTCAAACAAAAATAAAAAATATGCTGGCTCGCTACCGCTCACCAGTAAAAAAATTGACACCTGGATGGGGATAAACGTCTTAAAACAGTAGGCTGAATGGGGCCAAATGGATACAAGCCACAGAAAGATAGAAAAGGACAGAACAAAAACAGGTCACCCCCTTTAAATCAGGTTGAGGAAAGACAGATTGGATAGAGAGTTGTTCCTTAGATTACTTGTCTTGTTGAGTAGAAGAAAGCTTAGCAAAATCGGTTCACTCTTGGGTTAGAGAGTTGGAAATAATAAGGGTAGGAGTGTGTTCAGAGGCGGGTGCCACCCATTCTCCGTAAGGGAGAAGGTATACACTGAGATAGCTCTAAAGGACACTGAGTATTGTCATAGCGTCAGGAGAGTGAGAGAGATGCAACATTGCGGCGTGTAGAGAGAGATTGTAGGGAATTAGTAAGAGGGGGAGAATTGATGGGAAATGCGGTATGGGTTGAACCAAAGTATATAGAAACACTAACTTGTATGTATGTAAACTTTGGGTTGAACCTCCCCCCACATGCGAACAATACTCGATACTTGGGTATCTGCGTCACTCTGGGTATTGAAAGCTAGTAATCCGTGGTATTTGTGGTGATCTAGGGATGTTGTGGTTAGGTAGCATTGGTAGATAGATGGATAGGCCTATAGCTTGGAGTCTCTCTCTCTGTCTAGCTCTCTCTCTCTCTCTCTCTCTGGGGTTATGTAGAGAAAGAGAGAGATATGTAGAGGGCATTGGTAGATAGATGGATAGGCCTATAGCTTGGAGTCTCTCTCTCTCTATCTATCTCTCTGGGGTTATGTAGAGAAAGAGAGAGATATGTAGAGGGCATTGGTAGATATGTAGAGGGCATTGGTAGATATGTAGAGGGCATTGGTAGATAGATAGATATAGCTTGGAGGCCTTATTGTGTGTGTGTGTGTGTGTGTGTGTGTGAGTGTGTGTGTGTGTGTGTGTGTGTGTGAAGGTATATTCATGACCATACAGGAGGAAGTGTGAGGTCTCTTGGGGGCACGTGATATTCCCCCCCCCCCCCTCTCTCTCTCTCATTACGTAATTATGATTATATTTATATTAATTTATTCATGTTTTTATTTATTCATGTATTTTTAAATTTTGTCAGCGAATGTTTGCAATCTCTTTTCATATATCGCTATTATCCCCCCCCCCCCCCTCCCTCCCAGAACAATTAAGCCAATTATGATACATTTGAGTGCCTAGTCGTATAAAGCAGTCTTTCATCCTCCAACGAAATGCATATAATACAACCTGGACATTTATGGGGCCCTATGTGTATGTATTGCATTATACTGTATTAAACATTTATGGGGCCCTATGTGTATGTATTGCATTATACTGTATTAAACATTTATGGGGCCCTATGTGTATGTATTGCATTATACTGTATTAAACATTTATGGGGCCCTATGTGTATGCAATGCATTATACTGTATTAAACATTTATGGGGCCCTATGTGTATGTATTGCATTATACTGTATTACACATTTATGGGGCCCTATGTGTATGTATTGCATTATACTGTATTAAACATTTATGGGGCCCTATGTGTATGCAATGCATTATACTGTATTAAACATTTATGGGGCCCTATGTGTATGTATTGCATTATACTGTATTACACATTTATGGGGCCCTATGTGTATGTATTGCATCATACTCTATTAAACATTTATGGGGCCCTATGTGTATGTATTGCATTATACTGTATTAAACATTTATGGGGCCCTATGTGTATGTATTGCATTATACTGTATTAAACATTCCGGTATTTATTGTTTCCCTGTCTTAACACGCGTATAATATTATTATTTGGTATTTTTGTTTAGTCTACCATACAACTGCAAAGTAAGAAAGAGAGAGAGAGAGGGTGAGGGGGGGTGGGTGGTGAGGGGGAGGAGAAGGAGGCGTGGAGGAGAGATGGGAGGGCGGAGAAGGAGGGAGGGAAATAATGAGGAACCAGCTATTCTACCATACAACTACATAATAAGAGAGAGAGAGAGAGAGAAGTGGGGGGGGGGGGGGTGAAGGAAAAGTGGAGGAGAGATGGGGGTGGAGGAGGAGGGAGGGAAATTCGGAGGACCACATGATGACTCCTGAATGCCAGATGTACGATGTTGTTTACATCAATCAAATCCTTTACAAACCCTATTACTTTAACCTTCACATTACGTGATTTCAAATATATACATGGTCTTTTTTCTATGTATAAAGCAGAATTGTGCATATATTTCGTGTTTTCGATCAATTGGCATACAATTAAAGGCCCAGTTCAGACGTTTCCCTACTTATGTAATGTCCGAAGTGTCTTAATCCTGGCGCCATCATTTAATCAGCCGGGTATCTCGCAGTCTTTCAAAATATTACCTATCTGTCCATTGTTAGTTTTCGGGAGTTATTTACGCGATTTTGTGCATCAGGTATTTTAGATTTCCATGGAGATAGGTAATTTATGGAGGTTATTTGCTTGTTAATGGAGATAGCGGTCAATTAGCAAGTGCATTATTGACTTATAGCGTCCTCTCCCCACCAGCGTTGCCAATGTTGCTACTTTATCGCTTGATGTAGAGGTATTTTTACATCTAGCTAAATTAATTCAAGCGATATTCGGGAGATTTGAACCATTTAGAGCGATATTCTAAATATATCAGGCATTTTAGGGCAATATTATACATATTTCAGATATACTATAGCAACATGCTTGAGATTATGGCATTATTCTAGCGATTTTATAAATCTAGCAACTTTTGATAACGGATCTAGCGACATTGTGTGTTTTCAGTTGGCAATCCTGCACCTCTCACTATCTTTCCGCGTAGAGTCTTGATTGAGTAGTGAGTGTCGCGATTTATTATGTTATTTTCTCAATAGCGCGCGGTTATCGTACGTTTTGTGAACTTCGGACGGTTGGATAATACGGAACCATCGTCATGGCAACTAGCACTGGCCTGGTGAGTTGACTTTGAGGTTTAGTTAAGGATATAGTGAGGTTTATTGTTTGTTCCTCGTGTTTTGGTGATGCGCCCAGGATTTCGTCTGCGTGTATCAAGGGGAGGTTTTGTTTTGTTTTGTCTGGTCACCCTTCTCCCTCACGTTTAGCCCCATTAGTTTGGCGATTTTAAGACCGTTCGTCCCAATTCTTTGTCAATATTTAGCCTTTTTGGGCCATTTAGGTGTCGCTTTTTTTTTTCCTGGAGAGTGATAGCGACCCCGACTTGAAAATGAACCAGCCGCACTCCGGCCAGGACATTATCTACCGAAAAATGTACAAAGAAGTACAAAGGAAAACAAGCAACAACATATCTACTGATCCTTACTAGGCTGCTTGTATCTAAACTACCTAGCCTATTATTTATGAGGGTGGGTCTTGGGGGTGTTTTTTATAGCTAGATATAGAGGTCTAGGGAGCAAACTACCCCCTGCCCCACCCTCCATCCTTTAAATGCTAGTTTCGTTCTCACTTGTCGCCACGCCTTCGGTCCTTCCTTCCTTCCCGCACTCCTTTCATTCCTTCTTACCACACATCCTTCCTGCCTTCCTTCCTGACATTATTCCTTTCTCCCTTGCATACCACACATCCTTTCTTCCCCCGCACATCATTCCGCCCCCACCACACCACACCATTAGATACCTTACCCCATACCCCAGTCGATATCCTACTCTTTATCCCCACATCCCGTCCCATTCTACTCCGGCCTACAGCATCACACCCACCCCACCTCCACCCTGCTCCACCACACAACACCTCACGACTCTACACCAACGTCGGAAGGGACTGGAGTTTTCGTAAAGGGCCTCCAGTTCTGACGTTATTTATGACTTAGCCTACAGTGTGATGGCTTAATAATCCAGAAGGGACAAGAGCCTCTGAAGTCCTATTTAACTAACTAACCACACCAAAATCCATCCCGCCATACTACGCTATACTACACCACATCTCACCACACCCCACACCACCTTACCTCACCTCACCTCACCTCACAACACTACACCACACCACATCTCACCACACCCCACACCACACCACCTCACCTCACAACACTACACTACATCTTACCACACCACACCCCACCTCACCACACCACCTCACCTCACCCCACACCACCTCACCTCACCCCACACCACCTCACCTCACCTCACCCCACCCCACACCACCTTACCTCACCTCACCCCACACCACCTTACCTCACCTCACAACACTACACTACACTACATTTTACCGCACCACATCTCAATACCCCACACTACACTACACTACACTACACTACACTTCACTTCACTTCACCACACTACACTACACTACACTACACTACACTTCACTTCACTTCACTTCACTTCACTACATCTCACCACAGCCTAACCCATCCCCCACCACACCACATCTCACTACACCACACCAGTCTCTCTCCAACAACAATAGCCTCTCTCTCTCTCTCTCTTGTCTTGTAAATATCTATAAAACTGACCTCAAACCTTTCAATTGGCTACGGTGCGCTTAGATTAAATATGAAGGGCATGTCTAATTGATTACGGTGTCCCAGGCAATGCGTGTGTTTAGCCTAGTCTATCATGAGAACACGGATAGTTTTCTTTATATTTGTTTATTTCTTTTTTATTTATTTTCTTTGTTTTATTATTATTATTATTATTATTATTATTATTATTATTATTATTATTATTATTATTTGTTTTATTATCATTTCTTATTATTAACACAGACCGTTTTATCTAGTATATTTATTTTCTTTGGTTTATTTTATTAGTATTATTGATAAACCGACCGTTTTATCTATTTGTGTATTTATTTTATATTTATTTTATGTGTTATTATTAGTACCGGTATTATTGTTATTATTACTATTTGTATTATATATCTTATAATTTACTGTATATTTTATTATTTTCTTTGTTGATTATTATTTGTATTATTGTTAACACAGACCGTTTTATCTTTATTTGTTTTATATATTTGTTATTATTATTATTATTATTATATATATATAATATATATACCGGTATATATATATATATATAGAGGCTATATAGCGGTATATATATATATATATTATATATATATATAGAGGCTATATACCGGTATATATATATATATATATATAATATATATATCTATATATATATATATATAATATAGGCTATATATAT
Source organism: Paralithodes platypus (assembly GCA_032716605.1). NCBI lineage: Eukaryota > Metazoa > Arthropoda > Malacostraca > Decapoda > Lithodidae > Paralithodes > Paralithodes platypus. Next base: position 2,702,480 of record CM064573.1, read on the forward strand.
ATATATATATATATATATATATTATATATATATATATATTTATATACCGGTATATATATATATATATTATATATATAGATATATATATATATATAATATATACCGGTATATATATATATATAGAGGCTATATACGGTATATATATATATATTTTTATTATATTATATATATTTATATACCGCTATATATATTTTTATTATATTATATATATATATTATTATATATATATATATATATCTAGATATTATATATATATATATATATAATATCTAGATATATATATATATATATATATATATATATATATATATATATATATTATATCTATATATATATATATATATATATATATATATATATATATATATATATATATATATTATATATATATATATATATATATAGAGGCTATATACCGGTATATATATATATATATATATTATATATATATATATATATATATATATATATATATACTGTATATATTTTTTTTTTTTTTTTTTTTATTATATCTACAAATGTACGGCATATATTATCCCCACCTTAAGCGGGCATCACACTGGGCCAAATTCTCGCCATTCTCCATTCTCCAATCTCCAGTCTCCGTTTCCGGTCAGTAGCGCCGGCAAATTCTATCACACACGCCAAGCGTCCTGGCTGCGTGAGTCTCCTACACAACAATAACAACATCCGACCTTAGCCTATATTGGTCCGTTTCACCTATACTCTAATGTATAGTAATATGAATTTACATCTACAATTATAATGCAATATGACTCAATCTACACGTTAGTGTAATTTCTTTTTAATTTGAAGCTTATATGAGGAAATTTATATTTTGAACTTTTTCGATTCATACCAATCGCCGTGGCGTAGGCTATAGAACAGTGGTTTCACTTAAACTGTAGAATAATATGGATTGATATTGACAACTTTGTGTAATAGGACCCAATCTATACGTTAATGTTGCTATGTTTTGCGTGTGAAGCTTATATAAGTAGCTATGAGGAAGTTTTTCGCAAAATTTAGGCTATAGCCTGACGGAGCCCCTGTCGTTACCTCGGCACTAAACGATCGTTTATATTGTGCTGTTTCACCAATAATTTAGAGTAATATGGATTTATATCGACAATTATATTTCAATATGACTCAATCTACAAGTTTGCGTGATTATGTTTTAATATTTGGAGCATACATGAGGAAATATTTTGAACTTTTCGGAGGTTGTAGAATGCTTGGTAGGCTATAATCCTGTGTATGCGGGTAGACCTGTATTTATCTCAATAATTTGGTAATGTTACAATATATTTTTACATTTTACATTCATAAATAGTCCACTAATATACTAGGTTAGGTTAGGCTAGGTTAAATATATTGTTCAATGATTCTTAGTAAATAGGCATCTGAAAAACAGTTCCTCCTGCTACACAACCGAATGTTTTCGTTTCATACCAATCGCCGTGGCATAGGTAGGCTATAGGAAGTGGTTATTTAGCTGCAAGTGGTGTAGCTATTTTAGCATTAATTCACTTAGTTTATGTCTATCCGCAGCCATTCTCACGATCAAAACGCACAATTATGTAGCAAAATATATATTTCGACGTCATATACTTGATATATCAATGAGATTAAATGCGAGCTGTAAAGAGGCTGACAATCTACCTCCATCAAAAAATGGAGCTTCCCACCCAGTGCGGGAAGCATCCTAGCTCCATCAAAGGGTGAGATTTGTGCTGGAGACTGGCGGTATCTCCATTGTTAATTGTTAATCTCTAACCGTTTTGGTAAGATGATCCTCAGGGTATTAGAGTGTTGAGCCTATAATTGGGCTTTGCAATTGGGGTTGTGTGGGACAGGGATCTGCCTTGCTTAGGCCAATCGGCTTTCTGCAGACTCCCATTTTCTTATGTTCTTATGTTCTTATTGTTTGCGGTAGAATGGCGAGAATTGGCCCAGTGTGATACCCCCTTTAGCGAATATTGGGACGTTATGTGGCTGTGCTTTTGTGTCTGTCTGCCTGTAAGCGTATTTATCTATGTATGTATACAGTATACCGTGATATATCCTATAGCTGGGAGTGGCGGACTCGAGACAGAGCCCGAATAGAAACAACATTTAAAGCGATTTTAAGACCATTCAACCCATTTCTTTGTCAATTTCGGTGTCGATTTTTTTCTGGCGAGCGAAAGCGACCCGGAAAGTTAGGAGGAACCGGGTTTTGGCCGGTACACTTTTCTACCGAAAACAGATAACAAAAAAACAGTAAATTTATCTCGAAGGAGGGTCTTATGGGGAGATAGGTCGTTTTTCTGGCCCCCCTTCTCCCTCATATTTAGGTCGTTTTTCTGGCCCCCCTTCTCCCTCATGTTTAGCCCCACTAGTTTTCAGATGTGAAGATGTTTGCCCCAATAGTTTGTCGATTTTAAGACCTTCCGCCCCATTTCCTTGTCAATATTAAGACCTTTCGTGCTATTTAGGTGTCGATTTGTTTCCTAGCTAGCGAACGATAGTGAGCCTGTAATTTTGGAAGAACCGCTACCGAAAAATTTACAAATTTATCTGAAAGGGGGGGGGGGGGGGGGGGGGGGGGGGGGGGGGGGGTTAAGCTTCATGGAGGTCTAGGGAGCAAATAAACGAGAATATATAAAGTTAATAAATATAACAATAATATTAATAATTAACCCTTTCAAGCTCCAAAACGCATTTATTTTTTCGTTTTCTGGCTAAACTTAGACGCTTTTACGCAGATTAGGAAGGGTGTATGGAAGTCAGAGGGTTGATTGAGAGAGCCTTTACGCTTTTAATACCCACAGATCCTTCCCAAGCTGCATAAAACCGTGTAATGATAGCCAAAATAAACTGCTAAAACGCGTCAGAGCTTCAAAGGGTTAAGGTGTGGATTACTAAAGACACACAGATCAAAGGTCAAGGTCATGGGTTGATTTAATCATCCCTCACCGACTTAACCCGGGCTCTGCGGACAGATTATGGGGTATTTCGCTGGAGCCCCGTCTCCCTCATGTTTAGCCTATTTAGTTTTGAGATTTTACGACGCTCGTTCCATTCGTTTGGCGATTAAGACGTTTAAGACGTTTCACCACATTTTTGTCAATATTAAGACCTTTCGTGCCATTTAGCTGTCAATTTTTTCCTGGCGAGCGATAGCGAGCCTGTTATATGAGGAATCGGCCTTCGGCCATGACATTATTTCTACCGAAAAATGTACAAATTTATCTTGAAAGTTAGGGGGTATTATTATTAAGCTTGATGGAGGTCTAGAGCGAGGAAACTAAAACAAATATTAAACAAAAAAATACATAAGCAAATAAATACCCCCCCCCCCCCCTTAAGGGGAGATTTCCACTTGAGGGACTTTTTTCTTGACCCCTTTCTCCCTCATGTCTAGCCCCATTGCTTTTGAGATTTTAAGACGTTCGCCCCATTATTTTGACGATTTTAAGAACTTTCGACCGATTTCTGTCAATTTTAAGACCTTTCGTGCCATTTAGATGTCGATTTTTATCCTGGCGAGCGATAGCGAGCCTGTAATTTAAGAGGAACCGGCTGATTTTTCTACCGAAAAATGTACAAATTTATCTTGAAAGGGGGTGAAAGGGGTGACATTTTAAGATTGTTGGAGGAGTAGGAAACGCACTAAAAACCTCCCCTTAACCACGGCACTGCAGACAGATTAACTCGTACTAGTGGAGCTCAAAATATCATAAGGATTGTTCATTTTGTGATAACAGTATCAAAATTGGCACACACAATCAAATGGTCAATATAATCCAAATTAGATATTGGGCCATCATAGTTTTACTCCACATTGGCTTTTGGCAGCTCCCTTTCAATTACTTTCCATTAGAGTTCTTAAGGGGAGGTTTTTAGTTTGGTCCCTAGATATCCTTCAAGCTTAAGATTACACCCCCTTGAGCCCCTTTCAAGATAAATTTGTACATTTTTCGGTAGAAAAATGTCCCGGCTGAAAGCCGGTTCCTCCTAAATTACAGGCTCGCTATCGCTCGCCAGGATAAATTCGACACCTAAATGGCACGAAAGGTATTAAAATTGACAGAAATGGGTTGAAAGTTCTTAAAATCGTCAAAATAATGGGGCAAACGTCTTAACATTAGAAAAACAATGGGGCTAAACATGAGGGAGAAGGGAGCCAAGAAAAAAATCCCTCAAGTGGAAATCTCCCCTTAACCCTCCAGCCCCGGCTACGCATTACATAAATATTCCCCGAAATCCGGGGGTTTTGGCCGAAAAACGTCTACGCCTAGGCTACCGTATCTTTGTTATTCTGACTGCTTCCCCATTCCCGCGCATCCCCAAGCGTAGATGTGTATCGTACCTGTAGAATGGCGTTAAGTAGAGCTTTCTAAGTCAACTGGTTCAGTTGTGATGATGATTTCATTGGAGATAACTTTATGGCAAAAACAGCCACTTTACACTACTTTTCGATACTTAACAATAACATACAGGCACACACGAACAAGCGACGCACTCCTTCTTGTGGCCGGAGATGCGGGGCGTCGGTCCAGCCGGCTGTTGTTTACATGCGTCGGACGTACGCCACGCACACCAAGCTTACAGGCTTTAAGCTCATGGGCGTTCAAGAGACCTTCCGGGTAGCTAGGGTGTGTTTTTTATGGGCGTTCAAGAGCTCGTCCGGGTCTGGAGGGTTAAGCACTGATTTTTGCCCCAAATTGTATACCCTGGTAGAGATGTCAAACTAGTATCAAATGACTTGTCTGAACATGGGTAACAACTTATATTAAGACAATGTTTGGCCAATGTTGACCGTTTGACTTGTACTGGTTCCTGTAGTTTAACAAATTAGTGGCAAATGGCAACATTACTTACCAATTTGTGGCATGATGATAAACTACAACAGACTGTACCTATCAAACGGTCAACATTAATTAAACATTGTCTCTGAATATAAGTTGTTACCTATGTCCAGACAAGTCATTTGAAACTAGTTTGACATCTCTACCAGGGTATACAGTTTGGGGCAAAAATCAGTGCTTAAAGGTGGGGGTGCATGGGTTGAGGTAAACATGGAAAAATAATCGCCAACCTGCATATAATTATCTTATAAAATGCAATGTCACTGAAATAATTATTAACAATGGTATAAAGGATTTTGCGGATCGTCTATACCGGGCCAGTGACGTCATAGTGACGTCACACCAGTATCCTCATCCTGGACTGGATGGAAGACTTACACTCCTGTGACGTCACAGGCCCGGTATAGACGATCCACAAAATCCTTTATACCATTGTTAATAATTATTTCAGTGCCATAGCATCTTGAAATATAATTATGTACAGCTTGGCGATTATCATTCCATGTTTATCTCAACCCATGAGCCCCCACCTTTAAGGGGAGAGGTCCACTTGAGGGATTTTTTTCTTGACCCCTTTCTCCCTCAAATTTAGCCCCACTACCCTACAAACTCCTCCAGTCTGCTTGAAACAACCTTTACTTTGAGGGTTTCATCTTGTATTTTCTTTACGTTTAATCATATTTTCTCTTTGGTTGTCACCCCTCCTCAACAGCCAATTTCCTGACTTACCCCGGGGGACTCTTTCATATGTCTCTCTGTTTACCCTCACTTCCTCTCTTCTTATTCTTCCTCCTCTTCTTCTTCTTACTCTTCCTCTCCTCCTCTTTCTTCTTCTCCTCTTCTACGTCTTCTTTTTCTGTTTTTTCTGTACTCTGTCGTTTTTCATATTTTTTCTTTCTCTGTGTTTGTGTTTATGTTTCTTCTTCTTCTTTCTTCTTCTTCTTCTTTACCATAATCATATTTTCTCTTTGGTTGTCTCCCCTCCTCAACAGCCAATTTCCTGACTTACCCCGGGGGACTCTTTCACATGTCTCTCTGTTTACCCTCACTTCCTCTCCTACTCCTCCTCCTCCTCCTCTTCCTTCTTCTCTTCCTTCTTCTTCCTCTTCTTTACCATCCTTCTTATTCTCCTCTGTTAGTAACCCTCACTTTCTATCCTCTTCTTCTTCTTTTTCTTCTTCCTTTCTTCTTCTTCCTCCTTGTTTCCCCTCCTCAACAGCCAATTTCCTGACTTACCCCGGGGGACTCTTTCATATGTCTCCCTGTTTACCCTCACTTCCTCTCTTCCTCCTTACTCTTACTCTCCTTCTTCTTTTTGTATACCATCATCATCATTTTCTCTTTCCCTGTCTTCTCTCTTTTACCCTCACTTTCTCCTCTTCATCTTCTCCTCCTCTGCTGTTTCTCCTTCTTCTTCTTCTTCTCCTTACTCTTCCTCTCCTCCTCCTCCTCCTCCTTATCTTCTTCTCTTCCTTCTTCTTTATCATCATCAAATTAAAATTGTAAATGTTTCCGGTAATTATAATTATATGCAAAATTAAACGAAATTAAATAAACGTTAGGTAAACCAACAGCATTCTAACCTTTGGTTCTGGCTATAAATAGATGATTATATTACCGGTAGTTTAAGAAGGATCAATGCGAGTCAGATGGTTAACCCTTTGAGTACCAGCGACGTGTGTTCTATTATATGCTAGCTATATATATATATATATATATATATATATATATATATATATATATATATATATATATACAGTATATATACAGGTGCCGTTGTAAAGGCTTATCCCTCAATACCTTCATCTGATCTATATTTAGACGATATGTTGCAGCTTGGGAAGCATATGTGATAGTGAAAAGGGTTGGTTGAGATAGTTTGAGAATGGGTGATAGTTAAAAGGGTTGGTTGAGATAGTTTGAGAATGTGTGATAGTTAAAAGGGTTGGATTGAGATAGTTTGAGAATGTGTGATAGTTGAGAATGTGTGATAGTTAAAAGGGTTGGGTTGAGATAGTTTGAGAATGTGTGATAGTTAACCCTTTCACGCTTATGGCGCGATTTTGAGCCTATTGGGGATACTTTAAAGCATTTGTTACCATCAGGGGTATTTAGAAACCTTTAGTTTAGTTACTTCAACCTCTGCAGTTGTCTTTGAGTTAGCTGTGGGCAGAAAACTAATTTTGGAGAGGTAATTATAAGAGTGAGAGAACTCTATTTCTTATTGCTAATCTGGCAACCTCTGCGTCATATGAGTCTGAAGGGGTTAAATGGGTTGGGTTGAGATAGTTTGAGAATGTGTGATAGTTGAGAATGTGTGATAGTTAAAATGGGTTGGGTTGAGATAGTTTGAGAATGTGTGATAGTTAAAAGGGTTGGTTGAGATAGTTTGAGAATGTGTGATAGTTAAAAGGGTTGGATTGAGATAGTTTGAGAATGTGTGATAGTTAAAAGGGTTGGATTGAGATAGTTTGAGAATGTGTGATAGTTGAGAATGTGTGATAGTTAAAAGGGTTGGGTTGAGATAGTTTGAGAATGTGTGATAGTTAACCCTTTCACGCTTATGGCGCGATTTTGAGCCTATTGGGGATACTTTAAAGCATTTGTTACCATCAGGGGTATTTAGAAACCTTTAGTTTAGTTACTTCAACCTCTGCAGTTGTCTTTGAGTTAGCTGTGGGCAGAAAACTAATTTTGGAGAAGTAATTATAAGAGTGAGAGAACTCTATTTCTTATTGCTAATCTGGCAACCTCTGCGTCATATGAGTCTGAAGGGGTTAAATGGGTTGGGTTGAGATAGTTTGAGAATGTGTGATAGTTGAGAATGTGTGATAGTTAAAATGGGTTGGGTTGAGATAGTTTGAGAATGTGTGATAGTTAAAAGGGTTGGTTGAGATAGTTTGAGAATGTGTGATAGTTAAAAGGGTTGGGTTGAGATAGTTTGAGAATGTGTGATAGTTAAAAGGGTTGGGTTGAGATAGTTTGAGAATGTGTGATAGTTAAAAGGGTTGGTTGAGATAGTTTGAGAATGTGTGATAGTTAAAAGGGTTGGTTGAGATAGTTTGAGAATGTGTGATAGTTAAAAGGGTTGGGTTGAGATAGTTTGAGAATGTGTGATAGTTAAAAGGGTTGGTTGAGATAGTTTGAGAATGTGTGATAGTTAAAAGGGTTGGTTGAGATAGTTTGAGAATGTGTGATAGTTAAAAGGGTTGGTTGAGATAGTTTGAGAATGTGTGATAGTTAAAAGGGTTGGGTTGAGATAGTTTGAGAATGTGTGATAGTTAAAAGGGTTGGGTTGAGATAGTTTGAGAATGTGTGATAGTTAAAAGGGTTGGTTGAGATAGTTTGAAGCCATATTATTGCTAGAGGTCCTTCCAAAGCTGAATATAATCGTCTAATGGTCGCCAGGGTATGATGAAAAGGACGACCCTGGTATTACATGGGTTAAGGGAGGTGACCTGCTTGTTGTTATTTCTGTCCTTTTCTCTCTTTCTCTGGCTTGTATCCACTCGGCCCCATTCAGCCAACTATTTTAAGACGTTTATCCCCATCTAGGTGTCGATATCTTCCTGGCGAGCGATAGCGAGCCAGCATTATATGAAGAAATCCGGCTTCGCCGGAGAAATTTTTCTATCAAAAAATGTACAAATTTAGCCTGCTGTCAAACAAAAATAAAAAATATGCTGGCTCGCTACCGCTCACCAGTAAAAAATTGACACCTGGATGGGGGATAAAAGTCTTAAAACAGTAGGCTGAATGGGGCCAAATGGATACAAGCCAGAGAAAGATAGAAAAAGGACAGAACAAAAACAGGTCACCCCCCTTAAGCAGGTCACCCCCCTTAAGAGGGTAGTGGTTGTTTTGTTGGGCTTTATATGGAATTATATATATATATATATATATATATATATATATATATATATATATATATATATTTGTTTTTACATTCCTCGCTAGACCTCCATCAAACTTAAGGGGAGGTCTCCACTTGAGGGATTTTTTTCTTGACCCTTTTCTCCCTCATGTTTAGCCCCATTGCTTTTGATATTATAAAACGTTCGCCCCATTAGTTTAGCGATTTTAAGAACTTTCACCCCATATTAAGATCTTTCGTGCCATTCAGGTGTCGATTTTATCCTGGCGAGCGATAGCGAGCCTGTAATTCAAGAGGAACCGGCCTTAGGCCGGGAAATTTTTCTACCGAAAAATGTACACATTTATCTTGAAAGGGACTCAACGGGGTGTAATTTTAAGCTTGATGGAGGTCTAGGGAACAAACTAAATACCTCCCCTTAAAACATCACTTCCTAGACCCCTGTTCAGATCAATTTGTACCTTTTTTCGATAAAAAAAATTCCCGACCGAAATCCGGTTCCTCCTAAAAATACAGGCTCGCTATCGCTCGCCAGGGAAAAATCGACACCTAAATGGCACGAAAGGTCTTAATAATGACAAAGAAATGGGGGTGAAAGGTCTCAAATTTGACCAAACTAATGAAACGAACGTCTTAGTATATCAAAACTAACGGGGCTAAATTTACACGAGGGAGAAGGGGGTCCAGAAAAGCTAATATTATCCCCCCCCCCGATGTCTAGAGATCATTGCTAAGCTGAGTATTATCGTCTAGCGTGGGCCAAAATATCTTGGGAAAAAAAAAAAAAAAAAAAAACGAGAAAAAAAAAAAAGTGGGGATTAGGCCTGAGAGATAGATAGATAGATAGATAGATAGATAGATAGAAAGCGTCGTATTACCGAAGGGGGCCGACAAGAGCTACCGTACGTTATATACTGTGAACGGAAATGGGACCAACAGCCGTGAATGATAGATAAAAGCTCAGCAGTCACGGGAATGAGTTATTATTTAAGGGGGCTGACCTGCTTTTTGTTATTTCTGTCCTTTTCTCTCTTTCTCTGGCTTGTATCCATTCGGCCCCATTCAGCCACCTACTTTAAGACGTTTATCACCATCTAGGTGTCGATTTCTTCCTGGCGAGCGATAGCGAGCCAGGATTATATGAAGAAATCCGGCTTCGCCGGAGACATTTTTCTATCGAAAAATGTACAAATTTAGCCTGCTGTCAAACAAAAATTAAAAATATGCTGGCTCGCTACCGCTCACCAGTAAAAAATTGACACCTGGATGGGGATAAACGTCATAAAACAGTAGGCTGAATGGGGCCAAATGGATACAAGCCAGAGAAAGATAGAAAAGGACAGAAATAACAAAAAGCAGGTCACCCCCCTTAAGGTTACACTTGCATATCGCTGTTTCTATGTGGGTCTGTTCTATGTGGGTCTGTTCTATGTGGGTCTGTTCTATGTGGGTCTGTTCTATGTGGGTCTGTTCTATGTGGGTCTGTTCTATGTGGGTCTGTTCTATGTGGGTCTGTTCTATGTGGGTCTGTTCTATGTGGGTCTGTTCTATGTGGGTCTGTTCTATGTGGGTCTGTTCTATGTGGGTCTGTTCTATGTGGGTCTGTTCTATGTGGGTCTGTTCTATGTGGGTCTGTTCTATGTGGGTCTGTTCTATGTGGGTCTGTTCTATGTGGGTCTGTTCTATGTGGGTCTGTTCTATGTGGGTCTGTTCTATGTGGGTCTGTTTCTATGTGGGTCTGTTCTATGTGGGTCTGTTCTATGTGGGTCTGTTCTATGTGGGTCTGTTTCTATGTGGGTCTGTTCTATGTGGGTCTGTTTCTATGTGGGTCTGTTCTATGTGGGTCTGTTCTATGTGGGTCTGTTCTTCCTCTTGTATTATTATATATTCTTCTTCTTTGCTATTCTCTCTTATCCACCTCCTTCGTCTTCCTTCTTCCTTTTTCTCTCCTTGTCTCCACCTCTTTATCCCCCTCCCCCCTCTTCCCCCCCCCCTTGGTTTTTCTTCCACTATATCGTCTTTTCATCTTCTCTCTCCCTCTTCCCTCTCCTCCTACTTCTCTCCCCCCCCCCCCCCTCTCCACCTCCTCCCTCCCTCCATTCTTACCCACCACCTCTCCTCTTCCTCCTCCTCCAACCTCCCTCTCCCTCTCCCTCTCTCCACCTCCATCAACTTCCTCTCTCTCCCTCCCTTCCTTACTCCTCCCTCTCCCCCTCTCTCTCCCTCCCTTCCTTACTCCTCCCCTCTTCCTCCCCCCCCTCCCCCCCCCCCCCCCAACATATGAGAGATAAAGTGAACTCAATGCAATAGTGGAGCTCATAAAATTAAATCGAGAAGGATGGTGGGGAAACCGTGCCAAGAGAGAGAGAGAGAGAGAGAGAGAGAGAGAGAGAGAGAGAGAGAGAGAGAGAGAGAGAGAGAGAGAGAGAGTTACAAGGAATAGTTAGTATCTCAGAAACCTTATGGTCCATTCCTGGGAGATATTTGAAGTGGGAGAGACTGTTTAGTGCACTACACTACACACTTTACAGAGTGTGCAAAATACTATCTACTCTCTTCTTGAACTGCTCTACTGAAGAACTGTTTACAACTTCTGAGGGAAGTTGAAAGATAGAGCAGATAGAGAGTGTGTGTGTGTGTGTGTGTGTGTGTTTGTGTGTGTGTGTGTGTTTGTGTGTGTGTGTGTGTGTGTGTGTGTGTGTGTGTGTGTGTGTGTGTGTGTGTGTGTGTGTGTGTGTGTGTGAAGTTATATAAAAAAGCAGAAAGGGGGAAATTAAACGTAAGAGCAACCTACGAAAAATTCGAATTAAAAGTGTCTCCCCCCCCCCCCCCCCCCTGTGACGTGTGGGGTGACACTAGGAAATGCATATATAATGATACATGTGCAAAACCCAGGCTGGAGAGAGAGAGAGAGAGAGAGGGGGATAGAGCGAGAGAGAGGGAGATAGAGAGATAAAGAGAGAGAGAGATTTGATTTGATTCTTTATTGAGATAACATTAATACATAAAATTACACATACATTTTCTCAAAAAGGCAAAGGTGATTATACATTCTAGAGAGAGAGAGAGAGGTGCGAGAGAGCGAGAGATCGAGATGAGAGTCTATGAGACGAGGAGATTGAGAGAGCAGATTGAGAGGAGAGAGAGAGAGAGAGAGGGGCGGGGGGAGACACCCATCACCTCCCCATCTCCTCAATCCATCATTTCCAACATGTCTCCATTAATATCCAACATTACAACACGTTTTTCCCTCTACTTCTCTCTCATCGTCAAAACACACCAACACACACACCCACACCCACACACACACACACACACACATACCGCACACATACACACACACACACCCACACCACACAACAACACAAACACCCACACAACACACACAACACACACAACAAACCGGCTACACACACACATACATACTCACACACAGAAACAAACACACACTTTCTCTCTCTTCCATTTTTTCTTCTCTTCCGGCGGCGAACTAAACGGAAGTAAAAAATACGTTTGGAGTGACGTAGTAGAAAGATGAATATATTACCAGTGAGTGATGGAGACGTATTGGTGGCCAAACGTTGACGCACACGTTAATAGTTGAACAGGATGCGTCGGTGTAGGGTTACGTCGTTTGTCAGTTGTTCCGTTCACCGTTAGTTCATTGGTATATTTAGAGTCGGTTTCTGCACACCCAACCTACTTAACCCTCTCCGACATATGACGCGATTTTGAGCCTATTGGAGATACTTTAAATCCTTTGTTACCATCAGGGGTGTTAAGAAACCTTTAGTTTAGTTACTTCAACCTCTGCAGTTGTCTTTGAGTTAGCTGTGGGCAGAACACTAATTTTGGAGAGGTAATTATAAGAGTGAGAGAACTCTATTTCTTATTGTTAATCTGGCAACCTCGAGCTCTTTCGAGCGAGAAAATTACTAAGAGAGTGTACCTAACCTAAGCAAGCCAAACCAAACTTAACCTAACCTAACCTACCCTACCCTAACCTAACCTAACCTAACCTCACCTACCCTAACATAATATAACCTAACCTAACCTAACCTAACCTAACCTAACCTAACCTAACCTAACCTAACCTAACCTAACCTAACCTAACCTAACCTAACCTAACATAATATAACCTATCCCAAACCCGATTGTGTGGCACTGCAAGGGGGGCGGCGGTCGGTGGGGGCATTGGCCCGGGGGTGCAAGCCCGTGGGATGATGATCCCCTCCCCCGCTGCCCTCACAGAGACAGATTCATTATTTTTACCTTACCCTTAAGGGGAGATTTCCAATTGAGGGATTTTTTTCTGGACCCATTTTTCTCTCATGTTTAGCCCCATTGCTTTTTAGATTTTAAGACGCTCGTCCCCTTTAGTTTGGCGATTTTAAGAACTTTCGCCCAATTTCTGTAAATTTTAAGATCTGTCGTGCCATTTAGGTGTCGATATTTTCCTGGTTGAGCGGATCAGCGAGCCCTGTAATTTAAGAGGAACAGGCCTTCGGCCGGGAAATATTTCTACCGAAATATGTACAAATTTATCTTGAAAGGGGATCTAGGGGGTGTAATTTTAAGCTTGATGGAGGTCTAGGGAACAAACTAAATACCTCCCCTTAACTTTTCCTTCATAATTGTTGAGGTGCACAGGGCCCTGGGAGGGGCTTCGGTGCCCAGGGCGTTTCCGCACCCTCCTCGGTTTCTCGCCTAGGAGCGGCTTCGGTCACCTGGGCATTCTTTAGTGGTAAAGCTGGGAGGGTTCTATAGGGGCGCTCGGTTATGGCCGTGACCTTGCTCGGGATCTTGGGGCTGCTCGACCAGACAGCCTGGGGATCGACAACAACAACAACAACAACAACCTATCCTAAACTAACCTAGTCTAACCTAACCTGCCCTGACCTAACCTAACATAACATAACATAACCTATCCCTAACTAACCCTAAGCTAACCTAAGCTAACCTATTATGATCTACTGTAAGTCACTGTAAGGTAACTGTACACAACCTATTCTTGCAGAACAACCCTATATAATCCGAGAGAGATCTTTATCGACCGCCCATGTATTACTCAATTAATTAGGCAATATGAAGACGTTTCACCTCATTAGCTTGGCAATTATAAGATGTTTCTCCACAATCAAATGTTGATTATTTTCTGGGCGAGCGATAGCCAGCGTACTAATCAGAGGCAACCGGCCTTTGGTCGGGCCATTTTTCTACCAAACTATTTATAGATTTAGTCTGAAGGGGGTTCTGAAGGGGGTTCTCCCACAAATCCTTCCTAATCTGAATATAATGGTCGAATGAACGTCAAAATAAAATAAAACGGGGCATAAAGGTCTACGGAAAGGGTTAAGTGATATTTACCTTGATAATAAATAAGATATAAAACAGCAATACTGATCAAGACATGATAACGGCTGAACCCAAACATCTTGAAGACACTCGAGTGACTGGGATGAAGCCTCCAGTAAACTAATGAGACAAGTATAGTCACTTATAAGACAAGTATAGTCACTTATAAGACAAGTATAGTCACTTATAAGACAAGTATAGTCACTTATAAGACAAGTATAAGATCCCACTTATTAAGACATGTATAGTCCCATGTTAGTCACTTATAAGACATGTATGAGTCACTTTATAAGACAAGTTATAAGATCACTGATAAGAACAAGTCTAGTCCCTTATTAAGAGCAAGTATAGTTCACCTTCTAATAAATGGACAAGTATAGTTCACTTTATGAAGAACCAGTATATAGAGTGTCACTTATCGACAAGTATATAGTCACTTTTAATCAACTTCCATTCCCTAACATCCCCTGGACCTCACCTATTTATATTAAGTGGGGATGGTTCACTTTTTGGGCGAATTTTTGCATGTATTCATTATTTTCTAGTTTCCTCCCTAGACCTCCATCAAATTTATAAAAAAACATCCATTAGATCCCCCTTCTAGATTAATTTGTACATTTTTCGGGAGAAAAATTTACCAACATTACAGACTCACTATCGTTCGCCAGGGAAAAAATTGACACCTAAATAGCACGAAAGGTTTAAATATTGACGAAGAAATGGGGCGAAAGGTCTTAAAATCGACTAACTAATGGGGCAAACATCTTAACATCTGAAAACTAATGGGGCTAAACATGAGGGAGAAAACGGTCCAGAAAAACGGCCCATCCCCCCCATTAATGGAAATATATCTCTGAAAACAACAAATATCAATATATTTGTCTACACACCAACTACACAACCATGCATACTAGTCATTGATAAGCCACTTCCACCCAAATCAGAATCAGTCTTTCTCTCTTCCTATGACTTAAGGGGGGTGACCTGTTTTTTGTTATTTCTGTCCTTTTTTTCTCTTTCTCTGGCTTGTATCCATTCGGCCCATTCAGCCAACTATTTTAAGACGTTTATGCCCATCTAGGTGTTGATTTCTTCCTGGCGAGCGATAGCGAGCCAGCATTATATTGAAGAAATTACGGCTTCGCCGGAGAAATTGTTCTATCGAAAAAATGTACAAATTTAGCCTGCTGTCAAACAAAAACAACATATGCTGGCTCGTACGCTCACCAGAAAAACAAGACACCTGGATGGGGAAATAAACGTCTTACAACAGTAGGCTGAACGGGGCCAAATGGATACAAGCCAGAGAAAGATAGAAAAGGACAGAACAAAAGCAGGTCACCCCCCTTAAATTGCTTCAAACTCCGTGTGTCCAGGCATTTTAGCTCGAACGTCCCTTGATTTCGGCCCTGTCACTCTTTGAAATCTGGGGGAGGCACTCGCTGCAGCCACTTATGCCTTTTGTCTCCCTCATTCTCATAGAAAAAAAAATCAATACGGATAGGTATATTTGCATAAAGAAAAATATAGGGGGGGGGGGGCGTTCCATGTATTTTTTTGAGCGACTGTACGTTCACTACTTCTGTGCCCTTCGCAACATCTGCAGGGAGACTTTATTCGTACGTTTTTTTTGTTTTTATCCGTTTGCTAATTTATTGGGATTGCAGGGCTTTTAATGCGAAAATCTGCACTTGTACTATCCTATTGTAACCGTTATTGTTATTAGTGTTAGGGTTCTTAAAAAGGGGAGGCAGACCGTTTTTCTGGACCCCCTTCTCCCTAATGTTTAGCCCCACTAGTTTTGAGATTATAAGACGTTCGGCTCATTAGTTTGGCGATTTTAACACCTTTCGCCCCATTTCGTTGTCAATGTTAAGAACTTTCGTGCCATTTAGGTGTCGATTTTTTCCTGGCGAGCGATAGCGAGTCTGCAATTTTAAGAGGAATCGGCCTTCGGCCGGGAAATTTGTCTACCGAAAAATGTACAAATTTATCTTGAAGGGGGTCTAGGGGGTGTTTTTCTAAGCTTGATGGAGGTCTAGCGAGGAAACTAAAAACAATGTATGAATAAATGAATTAATAGACCAAACAAACGGCCAGTCTCCCCTTAATTTGCTCCCTAGACCTCCATCAAGCTTAGAAAATGCCCCCTTGAACTTATATATATATATATATATATATATATATATATATATATATATATATATATATAATTATAATTATATACGATCGAAAAATGTCCCGACCAAAGGCCGGTTCCTCCTAATTAGCAGGCTCGCTGTCGCTTAAATCACAGGAAAGGTTTTAATATTGGCAAAGATATAGGGCGAAGGTTCTCAGAATGGTCACACTAATGGGGTGAAACTAATGAGGCTAAATATGAGGGAGAAGGGGGTCCAGAATAAACGACCCCTTAAGTAAAGTAATGAGACACATACGTTCAGAGTTTCTCTACCTTTCGCATTATATGATCCATATTTCATTTTGGGACCAGGTTTGGGGTTTATCGGTCAACTCAACCAGTAGACCATTTCAACCAGTAGCTCTCAACCAGTATCAAATCAACCAATACGGTTAGGTTAGGTTAGTACTATATTTTGGCACTGGTTTGGTTGGTCTGGGTTAATTTGGCACTGG
>CM064573.1:2719298-2749298 GCA_032716605.1 Paralithodes platypus
AAATAGATAGTGATAGAAAAAACGCGGTGTCAAAATAGATTAGATTAGATAATCAAACGCGTGGGTTCCAAAAATATAGATAGTTAGAAAACGAGGAGGGGGCGGGGGGGGCAAAATAGGATAGATAGACATAGAAAATCGCGGGTCGAAATAGATAGGATCAGATAGAAAAACGCGGGTCGAAATAGATAGATAGATAGAAAACGCGGGGTCAAATAAATAGATAGTAGATAGAAAACGCGGGTCCAGAATAGATAGATAGATAGAAAACGCGGGTCCAAATAGATAGATAGATAGGAAAACGCGGTAGTCCAAATAGATAGATAGAAAACGCGGGTCAAAATAGATAGATAGATAGAAAACGCGGGTCGGAAATAGATAGATAGATAGAAAACGCGGTGTCGATAGATAGATAGATAGAAAACGCGGGTCGAAATAGATAGATAATAGGAAACGCAGTTCGAATAGATAGATAGATCGGGAACGCGGGGTCAATAGATAGATAGATAGAAAACGCGGGTCAAAATAGATAGATAGATAGAAAACGCGGGTCAAAATAGATAGATAGATAGAAAACGCGGGTCAAAATAGATAGATAGATAGAAAACGCGGGTCAAAATAGATAGATAGATAGATAGAGATAGAAAACGCGGGTCGCAAATAGATAGATAGATAGAACAACGCGGGTCAAAATAGATAGATAGATAGAAAAGCGGGTCAAAATAGATAGATAGATAGAAAACGCGGGTCGAAATAGATAGATAGATAGAAACCGCGGGTCGAAATCGATAGATAGATAGAAAACGCGGGTCAAAATAGATAGATAGATAGAAAACGCGGGTCAAAATCCATCCTCCCTGCCTGACTCACTTATGCCATCATAATGAAGTCATCAGCTATGCACTGTTCGGCCAGGTATCTTCAATGGCGGCCCACTGACAGGGAAGTGAACAATATGCACAATGGGGAGGCGTGGTTATCTTGAGGCGCGGGTTCGAATCCTGATGTGGCCGTTTGTTTGGTCTTTTAATTCATTTATTCATATATTTTTTTAAAGTTTCCTCCCTAGACCTCCATCAAGCTAAGAAAAACACCCCCTAGACCCCCCTTTAAGATACATTTGTACATTTTTCGGTCGGTTCCTCTTAAAATTGCAGGCTCGCTATCGCTCGCCAGGAAATAATCGACACCTAAATGGCTCGAAAGGTCTTAAAATTGACAACGAAATGGGGCGAAAGGTGTTAAAATCGCCAAACTAATGGGCCGAACGTCTTATAATCTCAAAACTAGTGGGGCTAAACATTAGGGAAAAGGGGGTCCAGAAAAACGGTCTGCCTCCCCTTAACCCCTTCTGTACCGGCAACGTCTTTTTAATGGTAGCCTATGGTAGTTGAATTTATACAATTTTGTGCGGCTTAAGGGGAGATCTCCACTTGAGGATTTTTTTTCTTGACCCCTTTCTCCCTCATGTTTAGCCCATTGTTTTTGATATTATAAAACGTTTGCCCCATTAGTTTAGCGATTTTAAGAACTTTCACCCCATATTAAGACCTTTCATGCAATTTAGTCCATGAGCCAAGACCCGAATTTTGGGATATCGGTACCACCCGGGGTGACTAATTCTCTTAGGTGTTTTTAGCTTGCTACATGTCTCTAGTTTATGTTTTGATATGATAGCCCTTGCACATTGGTAGCTTAATGGTCGTTATCACTTCTTGAATAGACATACCCTACCGAAAATTCCGAAATTTTTTAAAATGTCAAATTTGGGGACAGGAATGCCTAAATGTCAACAAAATGCATATAGTAATTGTCACATTTAATACAGGTCCTGTAAATACACACTAAGCATGCCATGGGCTTGTACATACTATTATGGCAAATTACTACTCCTAAATATCATCTACGTCAGACTCGGAATCTGACTGTTGTGCCACCGGCTCTTCTTCAATAGCCTTGTTCTGACATGTCTGTAACCTGCACATGTCCGTGCATTTTAGACCATTGCTGAGGCAAGTACACTTAGGGAGTTCGCATGACCGCACACACGTGCAAGACAGTAGCTGCATAACAGCATCTGGTGCTGGTGAGCCTCGCATCCAGTTGACGGCAAGCTTACAGTCCTCATCTGTCATCCAACCGCAGTCTGTTGGGTTCGCAACAAATGGCTGGCTCTGAAGACTTCTCCTCCAGATCGCAGCCTGGTAGTTTGCACGCAGTGCATGCATGAAGAGGCAGTCCTCACAAGGAGGGAGTTGACTTGACTCTACCTCTCCACGTCTTGCACAGAACAGCTCATACCGAAGCTTGTTTACCTTAGTTGTGTGGGTAGATGGTAGGTACATGTGGCAGGTGATTTCCTGTAGCTTCTCAAAGAGTTCAGGAGACACTTCCATGAGCGTCCAAGTTCGTGAAAAGCTGCTGGTATGTCTTGTCCATCTTCACCTGCTTGAGTGTCGTCATCTTCCCTCGGCCAGCGAATGCACTGACGGTATCACAGCCTGTAAAGGCATGCATACCAATCAATGAATCACACACGCTGCCTCCCAGTGTGCGGCTCAGTGTGGTGATATCCAGGAATCTTGTCCCGTTCTTCGTCCCGCACTTCTGGAACAGATGGGATGGGATCTTGAGGCACATGCCAAGACACAACACCATGACGTCTGTATCTTCTGCAGTGATGATGACAGACTTGTTCCCAGATTCTGCTGCATGAAGTGCATGGAGAAGAAGGTGTGTTGTCTGCTTCTTCTTGAGTTGACTTAAGCTCAGGAGCCTCTTCCCACTGCTCTTTGGTGATCTTGAAGCAGCGCTGCTCACATGTGACATACAGCTCCTTGTCCTTGAGCTTCTCCCTGTGCTGTGGTGCCTTCCATTCTTCTACCAAGAACTTGATAAGACTTGCCTTGTTGGAGGAACTACCGAGTAACTTTCTCCACTGCTGGATGTTGTGCCCAGGTTGAATGTTCTTGAAATGAATTCCTGTGCCTGCACTTCTTTTGGCTCGTTCTGCATCCTTGATGGATGTCTCCTTGTAGATATCAAACACAACATCAATGCGCCTGCTCTTAGCACCTTCATGAACAGCGTGACTCAGTGCTGTACCTGCAAGCTGTGAAAAAGTTTTGGCGTTTCCCTTCAGTTTGTGGACCAGGCTCATCCCATCAATTATGGTAGCAGAGGGCTCGGGTATCACTTCTGCAGGAGAAACATTCCTCTCTAACTCCTTTGCGAGGGCAGCCTTGTTGGTCTTGCGGAGAGACCCATCACCGCTGGCAAGTGCCCAAGGCAAAGGCCCCAGGGGATGAGCCAAGACATCACTCATTTTGAGCTTTCTGTTCTCGGCAACAAGGATCATCTGGCCAAATAGGTTCCTGTCAGCCTTTAAGATAACCTCCTTGGCATGGTCTTGTGAGCGTGGCTTCATTCTGATGTTAGTGAACGTTCTCAGTTTCGTCTTCGTCATCGTGTCATGAAACTGTATAGTTGGCGTATCGATCTCCAGGCGCTCTTCCTTGAAGGCTTGATATGCATCCTCTCCTATTCTGTAGGCCCCTAGAAGGTCTTTGACAACTTCTGGTGGTGCCATAGTCGCAGTTGACAACTGACAAGATCTTCTTGCTCTGCGTTGAAGGGGTTCAACCAGCTGGTCTCCATCAGTTGAACTAAAGATTGGACATCGGCCTCATCTCTTCTAATCCTGGGCATCTGTAGGTCTGGGTGGCTGAAGTCAGTATACTTTTGGCCTACTACCATAGTCCTGAGCTGCCTTAAGTACCTGCTGCGATACTCCGATGTCAGGTAGTACCTGGCGACAGCTCCGCCTTTCAGGCTGAAGCCTTTTGTGCCCCCTGGTGTCTGGGTGTCTTTGTTGATCGTCTCTTCGATTGTCTGGTCCACAGGGATCCGTCCAAAGGGATTCTTGCTACCGATCTGGACCGAAAAGCCACCTTGCATGAAGTGTTCATGGACCTCTGGGTGTTCAATGGGCAGTCGAGACATCAAGGCATAGTAGTAGGTTAGGAACCGGGCATAGTTCACTTTGTCATAGGCAAAACACCACGGTATCATCTGTCGGATTGCTCCTAGGTGGAGCATCCAGTTGCCTTCTCTGGAGGCTCGAATTATGACCAGCTAGATCTCAACCATGTCCAGGTATGACATCCAGAATGCTGAGAGGTTGTGTTCATCTCTGAGGGTCTCAAGATAAACTTGGAAAAGCTTCATGATATGTGTGCATGATTCACTCTCCATCAGCTCTTGAAAGAGTCCCTGAGACACATTGCTGTGAAAGCTGTTGATGTCCTTCAGTGTTTCATCTAGATGGTGTATGTCCCTTGAATGGTTTTCTTCTAGCCATGAAAGGAAGCCTTTCCATGCAAGCCTCATCAGTGCTTCATACACGAGCTTGTGTAGTCTCACTGCTCTGTTGTACCTCTTGCCGTTCATCACTCCTGACACTGATCCTTCTGCGATGATACCTGATTCCACACACAGATCTCTAAGACCTGCATCTTGAAACCTCTTTCCTATGGTGGAGATGAGATTACAGATTGTGTGGAAGACGCCCATCCTGATGATAATGTTCTTGAACTTCTCTTGTTTCCTAACTTCGGCAGCTTTGGCATAGAGTGCTTGATCAAACACGCACACAATCTTGTTAAGCTGTAAGGACTGCATGATAGCATGCGTTTGTTCCAAGATTTCATTAACGGTGGACATTTCTGTTGCGGGAGCATTGATAGTGGGCAGGTAGCTTACAGTGTCCTGAACCACTGCAATGTCTCTGCGCATTTTGATGTTGAACCCAGTCCAACTGCTGATGGACTGGTCCTCATGGTCTGACATTCGAGTAAGAAGCCAGATATGGTTCTTTGTCTTTGAATCCTGGACTTCCTTGGTAGTGTCGACATACGCAGTCTCAATCCTAGGTGGCCCTGCCCGCCGCCCAACATTGTATATTGGCAGCATTGATGATGTCTGAGTGATGCTTCTTATCTTGGACTTGGTAATCTCTGGCAGGACTTTCTCTGGCACAGAGCCTGCAACCTTGGACTGGACAGCAATGCCATTGACTCTATGAGAAGTACCTGCTCCACTTAGGGTCTCTTCAAGTCGGTCAATATTATCCCAGGCCAGGGTTGTGAACACACCAGGGTAGATGTTTGCTGGCAGTGGAATGTCATCCTTTGAGCATTCCAGCTTCTGGATACAAAGGGCTGTATCGATCTCCTCAAACATTGAGTAAGACACACAGTGACCAAGACGATTCAGAGTTCGGATCAGTTCTGTGTTTCCTGTCAAAGACTTTACAGCATTGGTCAGCAGTACATGCTTGGGTGGTTTTGTCTTGCCACTGGTAACAGCAAAGACCAAGTCACTGCCAAAGGAAGTGGCAAGACGTTGAGCTCTTTCAGAGGGAGTTTCACACTCACACTCTCCTGTCAGCAGGGTGTGCAGGAATTGAGTGACTGCTGCAGGAATGACATTCTGATCTGTATCGGGAGGCCATGGCTGACTCACATCTTGTTTATTGATCTCATTCCTCAGCTGCATTCCTGCTTTGGTTAAGACATCTTCAGAGTTAGCTGCTCTTGCTTCTTGCAGGTCTTTTGCCATTTTGTGTGCTTGCCGGGCAAGGTCGTCCATTGAGAGGCTGCGTGGATAGATTAGAAGCTTTCCTTTCTCATCTGGGACAAAGCGTAGTGATTCTCCAAACTCGGTTTCAATCTTTCGGCGAACATGTTTCTTTGTCGCTGGTTTCAGTTGGATAATACCACGGGACATCATGGATCTCTCAAGCCTAGATGTGAGGTTTGTCATAGGCAGTACCTCTGGGTTGGGGAATAATTTGGTCCTTATATACAAGCAGAGTTCCTCGAGGGCTTCTGTCTCAACCTCTTCGTAGCGTGCTTCCTCGCTTTCTTCCTGATTTTCACCTGCACCCGACCTGGCGGCCGCTGGGAAATCATCTTTTGTGAAGAGTTTGTAGCACGACTTGTGGTAGTGCCCCTCTGCAGCAACAAGGTCTCTGCTAACTAAACCAAGGATTCTCTGGTTGAGTTTCCTTATTGCTGCTCTGCGAATCTTCTCATCTGCTCGTAGCTCAACACACTGTATGAGTGGCTCCCTTGCCCTTGTCTTTGTTGTTTTTATGTACTTGCTTGACTTCTCGCAGAAGATACATACTTTGGCATACACCCTGCTAGTACTAGGGGCATCCCTTGATGCCCTCCTCCTGGGGTCGACGCTTGCTGATTCTATCTTGACACCCTTGGCAAGGATAGAATCCAGTGACTTCTTCATTGTAAAGAGACTACGACATTTACGGTGATAATGTATGTGTGGTATTCCTCCTTCTTCAAGGCCCTTGGCTGCTTCCAGGACTGGATCATGCTGCCTGATTTCTGCAGCCCTGAGCAATGTGTTCCAGGAGTCCAAATCCTGTGGTGACACCAGAGCATCGCTGTCATCATCAGAGCAGTGGATGATACAGTCGATCCGTGCTCTCTTCCTCGCAGATGGTTCCATCCTGCCGTCAAACAGTCGACACACACCTGCAAAAAATATCACCATTAAACCATGAACAAACAAACACATTACATGGAAACCACTCTACATATGTTTGCTCCTTCCAATAATAAATTATCCCCAAAATATAACAAAAAATCCCCAAATATGAAATAAACCCCTAAATATGGAGAAACTTGAAATACACATCGGAATAATTCTTGTAGAGAATCAAATAAGCTACAAGAGCTGTTAGAATATATTTTTCAATGTTCCCCATATTTAAGGATTTATTCTAGATTTAGAGGAAAATACCCAAAATATAGAGTATATTCCGAAATATGAGGAAATTTGAAAAATACCTAGGAACAACTCTGGTAGAGAATATAATTCTACATAGGTGTTCAAAGTTTCGCGATGATTGTGTGATGGATTTTAAAGAAAATTAGGAAAACGCCGAGCGTCATGCTAAAAATCTTTATTTTTGGGTAGCGCCCCTATTGCATCAAAAAAATTAGACTAAGCTACCAGTGCGAGAAGGCTATCATATCTTAATGTACTTACAGTCACTCTATAAACATTTTAGTACCATTCGTGTTTAGTCACCCCAGGTGGTACCGATATCTGGCCTGGCTCATGGACTAATTCAGGTGTCGATTTTATCCTGGCGAGCGATAGCGAGCCTGTAATTTAAAATCTGAAATTGCCCTGGGGGTTACTAGTTTCAATTGTCCCTATTTTGATTATTCTATATACAAATTAATTTCTGCTGGTAAATTTAAATACATATGTTGCATCTACCGTTCCCCAAATACTCCAGAGCAAAGTCTTTTTGATTCTCTGTCCTCACAACTCAGTGTCCTCAACTTAAATGCTTCTTCTGAAATCACTGTGTTGGGTGATTTTAATGTCCATAATGTTGAATGGCTCACTCATTCATCACATGATGCTGGTCTTGAATGTGAGCTATTTGCAGACTCATTTAATCTCACTCAACTAGTCAACCAACCCACCCGTGTACCAGATAATCCTAATCATAATTCCCACCTACTGGACTTATTTTTAACAACCAATTCAGAAAATTATGATGTTACAGTGAGGTCCCCGCTTGGATCTTCTGATCACTGTCTGATACAGGCCACCTGTCTATCACCTACCACACCTTCCCACTCTGAACCTGTTTTGGTGACTAAATGGCATTACGATAGGGCAGACTGGGAGGGTCTTCAAGGTTTCTTTATTGATATTCCCTGGACCTCTTTCTTTTCTAATGATGCACACTCCACCTTGAGCCACATACAAGATTTTGTAAAAATTGGAATGGAAACTTTTATTCCTCATCAAAAGTACAGTAAAAGATCTAATTCACCTAAATGGTTTGACCATAATTGTGCTAGAGTAACTGAACAAAAAGCAATAGCCTACAATGCATACACAAGATCAAAACACATGAAGCCTTTAATTACTTTAGAAACATCAGAAATCATGCCAAAACTGTATTAAACCTAACTAAATAAAACTTTCTCCACAAGCAGGCAAATAAACTTCTAAATAATCCAAATGATAACAAATATTTTGGTCTACTCTTAACTCATTTAAATCCAACTTCACTGCTGCTTCATCCATTCCACCATTAAAATCTCCGACTGGCAATCTTGTAAGTGACCCACGAGGTAAAGCTAACCTTCTTGCGGATATTTTCTCCACCAACTCAACCTTAGATGAAATAAATCAAGATGTCCCTGTACTTAATTTTAATTCGCCTGAAATTCCCTCACTTAAGATCCACACCAGACATGTCAAAACTATTTTGCAGAATCTCTCAGTAGATAAGGCTCCTGGTCCAGATGAAATTCCTCCAATAGTACTTAAGAATTGCTCCTTGGTGCTCGCTCCTGTATTGGCAAAATTTTTCCGTCTGTGTACTCATACCTCATGCTTCCCAGTACCCTGGAAAGAAGCAAACATCCATCCAGTTCCTAAAAAGGTGCCTCTTCAGATCCATCAAACTACAGACCAATAGCTATAACTTCCACTCTTGGCAAAGTCTTTGAAATTATATTAAATAATCACATAATTAAGCATCTTGAGAATAATAAATTAATCAGTGATAGGCAATAGGTTTTAGACGATGTCGATCAACTGCAGACATGCTTTGCCTTCTTACGCATCAAATCAACCAAGCTACAGACCAACATGGTGAAACACATACAATAGCACTGGATATATCAAAGGCATTTGATAGAGTCTGGCATCAATCCTTATTGTCGAAGATGTCACACTACGGCCTTGCATCATTAGTTCCACTAATTTCTTCTTATCTTCATAACAGAAAAATATGTGTAATGGTAGATGGCCTTTATTTTCAATTTCACTCAATAAATGCTGGTGTTCCCCAGGGATCAGTTTTGGCCCCAATTCTGTTCCTCATTCATATCAATGATCTCATATCTACCACTCATAACCCAATACATTCCTACGCAGATGACTCAACACTCCACAGTTCCTTCACATTTACCAATTCTTTCACCCAACCCGATCTTATAAATTCAAAAATAACACTGCAATTTCTCTGAACCAGGACCTTTCTAGAATTAATGGATGGGGACAAAAGAATCTAGTTTCCTTTAATGCACAGAAAACCAAGTACATTCAATTTTCTAACCGACAGAATCTCACTGACTCCCATATATTTTTTTAATGATGTAAATATTCCCACTTCCCCTAGTATTGACATTCTCGGTGTAACATTAACTACTAACTTGAGCTGGACACATTATGTTAGAAGCATTGCTAAGAATGCCTCTAAAAAACTGGGACTCCTGTACAGAGTTCGAGAATTCTTCACTGACGAGCAGTTGGCCGTGATATATAAAAGTCATGTGCGTTCTCAGATGGATTACTGTTCACCTCTGTGGGGTGGAAGTGGAGTGGTTGCATTGAGGCAGTTGGACAAAATTCAAATAAAGCTATTAGATTAATCAATGACCCTGCAATCACACAGGACCTTCCTACATTATCCATACGAAGAAACGTTGCATCCCTTGCATTATTCTACAGATATTTTCACAGCAATTGTTCCGAGGAACTTGCTTCAATTGTGCCGCCTCTCCACATCTTTCCCCGTAGAACTAGGGCAGCTGAGAGCGCCCATGAATTTACACTTTCTCCTCCACAATGCAGAACTTCTGCTTATCAGAATTCATTTATCCCCAGAGCTACTACTCTTTGGAATTCACTTCCCTCGAATTGCTTTCCACAAACTTACAATCTACAAATGTTTAAATCCAGTTGTTACAAACATTTTATGAATGGAGGATGCCTTTAGGCACATGGACCTTTTTGTTTTATCTGTGTTTTTCCTTCCTCCGTTCATTGTCTCTTTAAAAAAAAAAAAAAAAAAAAAAAGAAAAAAAAAAAAAAAAAAAGAGAGGAACCGGCCTTCGGCCGGAAATTTTTCTACCGAAAAATTTACAAATTTATCTTGAAAGGGACTCAAGGGGGTGTAATTTTAAGCTTAATGGAGGTCTAGGGAACCAACTAAATACCTCCCCTTAAGAAGGATGTATGGTAATTCCAAGGCTTAGATTATGTAGTCTGCAGCGCATAAATAGATTATGTAGTCTGCAGCGCATAAATAGATTATGTAGTCTGCATCGCATAAATAGATTATGTAGTCTGCATCGCATAAATAGATTATGTAGTCTGCAGCGCATTAATAGATTATGTAGTCTGCAGCGCATAAATAGATTATGTAGTCTGCAGTGCATTAATAGATTATGTAGTCTGCAGTGCATTAATAGATTATGTAGTCTGCATCGCATAAATAGATTATGTAGTCTGCATCGCATAAATAGATTATGTAGTCTGCATCGCATAAATAGATTATGTAGTCTGCATCGCATAAATAGATTATGTAGTCTGCATCGCATAAATAGATTATGTAGTCTGCAGCGCATTAATAGACATACGCCCTTCCTCAACTGAATACAAGCCGTCAAATACGCAGTTTGCCAGCCTATAATGAAAAACAAAAGAGCGTCACCGGTACTGAAAGGGTTAATGGATGATGTGCCCGCTACGGTATTTGGGCGCATCATTGTTTTCTCCCGCCGCCCCCTCCTCCCCCTCCCTCCCCCCTCCTCCTCCCCCTCCTCCCCTTCGCTAAGTATTATTCCGAGAATGACTGATACCGTTTACCACATTGGGGGGGGGGGGGGAGAGGCAGGTGAAGGGGTTCGGTTTAGGAGAGAGAGAGAGAGAGAGAGTGAACGGGTGAGGGTTGGGGTGAGAGTAATTCAATAAGTGAGTAACTGTTGAGAGAGAGAGAGAGAGAGTGATTCAATAAGTGTGTGTGAAAGAGACAGTGAGTCAGTGAGAGAGAGAGAGTGTGATTCAATAAGTGTGTGTGAAAGAGAGAGAGAGTAAGAGTGAGTCAGTGAGAGAGAGAGAGAGTAAGACTGAGTCAGTGAGAGAGAGAGAGTAAGAGTGAGAGAGAGAGAGAGTGAGTCAGTGAGAGAGAGAGGGAGAGAGAGTATGTCAATAGCACAAAAAACAAATTTGTCCCCCCATCGAGATAAGATGATTCAGGGCTATTTTTACACACAGAGGGCCGGAGCTAATGGGCGGTTCTCAGAAGCATGGTAGGGGAAGGAGTAAATGGGGAGAGTGGCCTACTTTTACACTCGTAGGGCTGGAGCAAATGGGCGGTTGGTAGAAGCATGGTATAGCAAGGGGTAAATGGGGAGATAGGGCTATTTTTACACACAGGGCTGGAGCTAATGGGCGGTTGGTAGAAGCATGGTAGGGGAAGGGGTAAATGGGGAGATAGGGCTATTTTTACACACAGGGCTGGAGCTAATGTGCGGTTGGTAGAAGCATGATAGGGGAAGGGGTAAATGGGGAGATAGGGCTATTTTTACACACAGGGCTGGAGCTAATGGGCGGTTGGTAGAAGCATGGTAGGGGAAGGGGTAAATGGGGAGATAGGGCCGGAGCTAATGGGCGGTTGGTAGAAGCATGGTAGGGGAAGGGGTAAAGGGGGAGATAGGGCTGGAGCTAATGGGCGGTTGGTAGAAGCATGGTATAGCAAGGGGTAAATGGGGAGATAGGGCTATTTTTACACACAGGGCTGGAGCTAATGGGTGGTTGGTAGAAGCATGGGAGAGCAAGGGGTAAATGTCGGAGATAGGACTATTTTTACACACAGGGCTGGAGCTAATGGGCGGTTGGTAGAAGCATGGGAGAGCAAGGGGTAAATGTCGGAGATAGGACTATTTTTACACACAGGGCTGGAGCTAATGGGCGGTTGGTAGAAGCATGGGAGAGCAAGGGGTAAATGTCGGAGATAGGACTATTTTTACACACAGGGCTGGAGCTAATGGGCGGTTGGTAGAAGCATGGGAGAGCAAGGGGTAAATGTCGGAGATAGGACTATTTTACACAGGGCTGGAGCTAATGGGCGGTTGGTAGAAGCATGGTAGGGGAAGGGGTAAATGGGGAGATAGGGCCGGAGCTAATGGGCGGTTGGTAGAAGCATGGTATAGCAAGGGGTAAATGGGGAGATAGGGCTATTTTTCCACACAGGGCTGGAGCTAATGGGCGGTTGGTAGAAGCATGGTAGGGGAAGGGGTAAATGGGGAGATAGGGCCGGAGCTAATGGGCGGTTGGTAGAAGCATGGTATAGCAAGGGGTAAATGGGGAGATAGGACTATTTTTACACACATAGGGCTGGAGCTAATGGGCGGTTGTCAGAGGAAGGGGTAAATGTGGATATATATATATATATATTTTTTTTTTTTTTTTTTTTTTTTTTTTTTACACACATAAGGCTAGAGAGAATGGGCGATAGTTAGACAGTGACAGGGCCGGTAAGCTCTCCCCCCCCCCCCTATATTTTTCCTCAGTGGGGTATTTTTTGGATGTGTTAGGAGTTTCGAACATGACCTATTCTTCATAATGGTAAAATTATCTAGAAAAGTAACATGAAAATCTGAGGTTTGAGTGTCTATGGTGTTCGATACTTCCTTATTAACACTCTCTCTCTCTCTCTCTCTCTCTCTCTCTCTCTCTCTCTCTCTCTCTCTCTCTCCCCTTTTGAAAAATCCTGGATCCGGCCCTGAGTGAGATAGTTAGCTAGTGATTGTGATTTACCATATATACCTCGGGTGGATGGGACTCGTTAGCCTTGGTCGGCAACTCATCTAGGGGAGACAACCTTATACAAATCTGGGTGGATGGGACTCGTCAGCCTTGGTTGGCAACCTGTCTAGGGGAGTAAACCTGATACAAATCCGTACTGCTTACCTAAGGGTAAGGCAGGTTAGTGGATGGATTAGCCGAACACCACTGTAGAAAAATAGTGCTAACAAGATGCACAGAGGGCCTCGGAGTCGGACGGATCCTAAATTGAGTGGTCAATCCTGTAAGTCCTTTATCAAACTGGCTCGGGTTGTCCCTCTCACAGGGAATAGGTCCGCTTGGGGGCATTCTGTGTATGTCCACCCTCGTAAGGGGAGTAAGGCGTCCGGCAATAGATAGATAGATAGATATACCATTAACAAGATAGATTAGTCTATGGACACTTAATATACCCTTTTCATACCTGTACTGTTCAACCCTTTGAAGATTATGACGCATTTTGACAGTTTATTCTGGCTTGCATTAGATGATTTTAGACAGTTTAGGAAGGATGTGGGAGAGTTATAAGGGTGAAGACTATCTCGATTAACTCTCTGACTTCCATATACCCTTCCTAATCTGAATAAAATCGTCTAATAATAGCCAGAAAACAGGAAAGGGAATACGTCATCGGATCTTGAAAGGGTTAAGAGTGTGTTTGCCGATAAAAGAAGCCGAAATTTAAGCTTGTGTGAACCAGTTTAAAGCGGGAGGTACCGTAGTATTTTTTCTTTTCTTTCTGGACCCCCTTCTCCCTCATGTTTAGCCCCATTAGTTTTGAAAATGTTATGACTTTCGCTCCATTAGTTTGTCGATTTTTAGACCTTTCGTCCCATTTTTGTTATCAATATCAAGACCTTTCGTGTCATTTAAGTGTCGCTTGTTTTTCCTAGGCGAGTCTGCAATATGGGAGAAAGCGGTTTCTGGCCCAGACATTTTTCTACCGCAAAATGTACGTATGTAGTTTTAAGGGGGTCTGGGGGATGGTTTTTAGTTTTAAGGGGGTCTGGGGGATGGTTTTTAGTTTTAAGGGGGTCTGGGGGGATGGTTTTTTAGTTTTAAGGGGGTCTGGGGGATGGTTTTTAGTTTTAAGGGGGTCTGGGGGGATGGTTTTTAGTTTTAAGGGGGTCTGGGGGATGGTTTTTAGTTTTAAGGGGGTCTGGGGGGATGGTTTTTAGTTTTAAGGGGGTCTGGGGGGATGGTTTTTAGTTTTAAGGGGGTCTGGGGGATGGTTTTTAGTTTTAAGGGGGTCTGAAGACGCGTTTTTCTAAGTCCAGGGGTTAAACTAAAAATACATTGTTCGAAATTGGCAAAAACAATTAAACCCCTCGATAATATATAAGGGGGTCCACCTCGCTTTTTTTCTCTTTCTCTCCCTCTCTCTTTGGTTTGTATCCATTCGGCCCCATTCAGCCTACTGTTTTAAGACGTTTACCGCCATCCAGTTGTCAATATTTTCCTGGCGAGCGGTAGCGAGCCAGCATATATATATATATATTTGTTTTTGACAGCAAGCTAAATTTGTACATTTTTCGATAGAAAAAATTCTCCGGCGAAGCCGGATTTCTCCATACAATGCTGGCTCGCTATCGCTCGCTAGGAAGATATCGACACCTGGATGGGGATAAACGTCTTAAAACAGTTGGCTGAATGGGGCCAAATGGATACAAGCCAGGGACCAATTATCTTTCTAATTTACATCAACGACATAGATGAGGGGCTCACCTGTACAATCTCAAAATTTGCTGACGATACAAAAATTGCAAATAGCGTACTCTCAAAAGAACAAGTTGACGATATGCAACACAATCTAGATAAGTTGTCATGTTGTCATGTATATATTTGTTTTGACATCAAGCTAAATTTGTACATTTTTCGATAGAAAAATTTCTCCGGCCAAGCCGGATTTCTCCATGCAATGCTGGCGAGCGATATCGACACCTGAATGGGGATAAACGTCTTAAAACAGTTGGCTGAATGGGGCCGAATGGATACAAGCCAGGTAAAGAGAGAAAAGGAGAGAAAGATAAAAAAAAAAAAAACGGTGACCCTCCCTTAAACCAACTATCCTAATAACCCCCAAGACGTCGCACCAGGTAGTGTCAAGTGTGTGTGTGTGTGGGGGGGGGGGGGGGGTGTACGATGTCGTGCGGTGTCGTGCGTTACGTAAATAATCTCCGGACGACGAACGGAAACGATTAGTAAGGTAAGGTACCCCCAAGACCTTTCGCACTAGGTGTCGATATTTGTCCTGACGAGCGATAGCGAGCCTGTAATTTAAGAGGAATCGGCCTTCGGCCGGGACATTTTTCTACCGAAAAATGTACACATTAATCTAGAAGGGGGATCTAATGGATGTTTGTTTAAGTGTGATAGAGGTTTAGAGAGCAAACTAAACCCCCTCCTTAAACCATTGAGCCGAACCAGTAAATTATGCTGCACAATACCGTCTGGGCTCCCTTAAGAGGAGGGGGGGGGGGGGTGTTACGGTGTCGTGCGGTACGTAACTAATCTCCGGACGACGACCGGAAACGATTATAGTTACTAAGGTTCGGTGTACCCCTTAGAACCTAAAGCCGGTATCACACGAGCGCTATTTACCCTCAACCTTTATCCTGCCCATCTCGCTTTTTGTTTTCTCTTTCTCTCCCTCTCTCTTTGGCTTGTATCTATTCGGCCCCATTCAGCCTTCTGTTTTAAGACGTTTACCCCCATCCAGGTGTCAATATTTCCCTGGCGAGTGGGAGCGAGCCAGCATATATTTTTTTGTTTTGACAGCAAGCTAAATTTGTACATTTTTCGATAGAAAAATGTCTCCGGCGAAGCCGGATTTCTCCATACAATGCTGGCTCGCTATCGCTCGCCAGGAAGAAATTGACACCTGGATGGGGATAAACGTCTTAAAACAGTTGGCTGAATGGGGCCGAATGGATACAAGCCAAGGAAAAAGAGAAAGATAAAAAAAAACGGTGACCCCCCTGAATTATTAAACACTGGTCTGGCAACTTATGAGGTCAACATTTAATATATTTCGGTGACCTAAACTCATCTACCATCCGTCTAGTTTCCGATACCAGTGCAAAATATTCCGAAACGTTGCCAGAAAAATGTTGATCATCGAATGTTGACTATAAAAGCTCTCGTGTGATACCGGCTTTAAGGGGGGATGGGCCGGTTTTCTGGACCACTTCCTCCCTCATGTTTAGCCCCAGTAGTTTTCAGATGTTAAGATGTTTGCCCCATTAGTTAGTTGATTTTAAGACCTTTCGCCCCATTTCTTCGTCAATATTTAGACCTTTCGTGCTATTTAGGTGTCGATTTTTTCCCTGCCCTGTAATGTTGGAAGAACCGGCCTTCGGCCGGAACCTTTTTCTACCGAAAAATATACAAATTAATCTAGAAGGGGGATCTAATGGATGTTTTTTTTTAATTTGATGGAGGTCTAGGGAGGAAACTAGAAAAAATAATGAAGACATGCAAAAATAATGAATACGTGCAAAAATAATGAAAACATGCAAAAATAATGAAGACATGCACAAATAATAAAGACATGCAAAAATAATGAAGACATGCAAAAATAATGAAGACATGCAAAAATAATGAAGACATGCACAAATAATGAAGACATGCAAAAATAATGAAGACATGCAAAAATAATGAAGACATGCAAAAATAATGAAGACATGCAAAAATAATGAAGACATGCAAAAATAATGAAGACATGCAAAAATAATAAGACATGCAAAAATAATGAAGACATGCAAAAATAATGAAGACATGCAAAAATAATGAAGACATGCAAAAATAATGAAGACATGCAAAAATAATGAAGACATGCAAACATCTCCCAAACAGGGTGTCAAACTGGAGCAATTTCGTTTGAAGGCTTGAATGCGTATGAGAAGGATCACGAGACAATTAACATGACATAGCATTGTTTTGGTCATTATATCACTTCTAAAACCATGATGTTAAGGGGAGGTATTTAGTGTGTTTCCTAGACTTCCATCAAGCTTGAAATATACCCCATTAACCCCCTTTCAAGATAAATTTGTACATTTTTCGGTAGAAAAATGTCCCGGCCGAAGGCCGATTCCTCTTAAACTACAGGCTCGCTATCGCTCGCCAGGAAAAAATCGACACCTAAATGGCACAAAAGGTCTTAAAAGTTACATAAATGGGTCAAAAGTTCTTAAAATCGCCAAACTAATGGGGCGAACGTCTTAAAATCCCAAAAGCAATGGGGCTAAACATGAGGGAGAAAGGGGTAAAGAAAATAATCCCTCAAGTGGAAATCTCCCCTTAACTGTAATCCATTATTGTATTCTCCCATGTACAATATTAACCCCTTCAACACCATGACACCTTTTGGTTTGACACCCTGTTAACCCCTTCAACACCATGACACCTTTTGGTTTGACACCCTGTTAACCCCTTCAGCACCATGACACCTTTTGGTTTGACACCCTGATAACCCCTTCAGCACCATGACACCTTAACCCCTTCAGCACCATGACACCTTTTGGTTTGACACCCTGTTAACCCCTTCAGCACCATGACACCTTAACCCCTTCAGCACCATGACACCTTTTGGTTTGACACCCTGTTAACCCCTTCAGCACCATGACACCTTTTGGTTTGACACCCTGTTAACCCCTTCAGCACCATGACACCCTGTTAACCCCTTCAGCACCATGACACCTTTTGGTTTGACACCCTGTTAACCCCTTCAGCACCATGACACCTTTTGGTTTGACACCCTGTTAACCCCTTCAGCACCATGACACCTTAACCCCTTCAGCACCATGACACCTTTTGGTTTGACACCCTGTTAACCCCTTCAGCACCATGACACCCTGTTAACCCCTTCAGCACCATGACACCTTTTGGTTTGACACCCTGTTAACCCCTTCAGCACCATGACACCCTGTTAACCCCTTCAGCACCATGACACCTTTTGGTTTGACACCCTGTTAACCCCTTCAGCACCATGACACCTTTTGGTTTGACACCCTGTTAACCCCTTCAGCACCATGACACCTTTTTACCTTTGATTTTATTAGATGATTTGTTACAGTTTCAGAAGGACCTATGTTATTCAGAGAGCTCACTTAGATCGTATTTACCCATTTGAATCCTAGAGACGTTTATCCCCATCCAGGTGTCGATTTCTTCCTGGCGAGCGATAGCGAGCCAACATTGTATGGAGAAATCCGGCTTCGCCGGAGAAATTTTTCTATAAAAAAATGTACAAATTTAGCTTGCTGTCAACACAAAAATATATATATGCTGGCTCACTACCGCTCCAGGAAAATATTGACACCTGGATGGGGGTAAACGTCTTAAAACAGTAGGCTGAATGGGGCCGAATTGATAAAAGCCAAAGAGAGAGAGGGAGAGGAAAAAAAAAAGTGAGGTGGACCCCCCTTAAAAGAAACCATAAGCACATAATATTCTTACTAATCCCACTTTCATACGTAAAATCACGACGAGGTACAATTACAATCTCCCCCCCCCCCCCCTCTCTCTCTCTCTCTCTCTCTCTCTCTCTCTCTCTCTCTCTCTCTCTCTCTCTCTCTCTCTCTCTCTCTCTCTCTCTCTCTCTCTCTCTCTCTCTCTCTCTCTCTCTCTCTCTCTCTCTCTCTCTCTCTCTCTCTCTCTCTCAGGAAATATCTGCGGTGTTAGCCCCATTAGTTTTTAAATTTTAAAACGTTCACCCACTGCGACGTTAAGATCTTTCGCCACATATCCTTTACAATTTTAAGACCTCCGTGCAGTTTAGGTTTCGATTTTTTTGTTTAGGTTTCGATATATATATAAAATTATATATAACAGATTTTTCGTACTACATGCCCTCTATAACTCGCAAAAAGACTAGAGTAATCGAGCTAATATATCTACCATTTGGGAAGGGTCAGCCAGGGAATAGGTGAGGCAATTTACAGCCCATTTGCTCCAGCCGTTATTGAGTCATCAAGGTAACAAATTTGTATATCATTTGGGAAGTTTCAGCCAGGGAACAGATCGAGGTGGCAATTTACAGCCCTTTTTGAGTTACAGAGGTTAGGGTTTAGGATTTCTGTCCCACCTATTTGGAACAGGGTGTAGGGTACCAGTTTGAGGGGGTGTCACACGACCGCTTTTTCCGCCAATTTTTACCAGCAATTATTATCGAGTTTCAATTACTGATACGAAATAGGCTTGAATTCTCTATCCCTGTTTCTCTCTCTTGCTTGGGTGCTATGAGTGTGTGTGTGTGTGTGTGTGTGTGTATGGAAGAGTGCATGTGTGTGTGTGTGAGTGCATGCGAGAGTGCATGTGTGTGTGTGTGTGTGTGAGTGCATGGAAGGCTGCATGTGTGTGTGTGTGTGTGTGTGAGTGCATGGAAGGCTGCATGTGTGTGTGTGTGTGTGTGTGTGAGTGCATGCGAGGGTGCATATGTGTGTGTGTGCGTGCGTGTGTTTGGGTGTGTGAGTGTGAATGTGTGTATGTGTAACTGGCTGTATGTTTGGGTGTAAGTGTATGTGTGTGTGTGTGTATGAGTGTGTATGTATATATGAGTATGTGTTTGTGTGTGTATGTGTATGAGTATGTGTGTATATAAGAGTGTGTGTGTGTGTGTGTATATAAGAGTGTGTGTGTGTGTGTGTGTATATAATTGTATGCGTATATAAGAGTATGTGTGTGTGTGTGTGTGTGTGTGTGTTAATGGATGTGTAAGCCTGGGTAAACCTCAGATGTAGCAAGAAAGAGGAACGAGCTGTACAAACAACCAAACGCAAGGATGTCTTTATATAAATTCCCTGCTTGTGAACGGTGAGGGACGTTGCTATGTAATTAGAGAGAGAGAGAGAGAGAGAGAGAGCTACATAGAGCTACATAGATACACAGACCACACAGACCTCAAGGTCCTTACTAGGCAGTCTGGCCTTACAAACTATATATGCATATATGCATATATACACATACACACATACACATACATACATACACATATACATATACATATATATATATATATACATACATACACATATACACATACATACATATACATATATATACATACATATACACATACATACATACATACACATATATACACCGGTACACACATATACACACACACACACATATACACATACATACATACATACACACATACATACATATATATACAGTATATATATACATACTGTACAGTGCACACACATACATATACATACATTTTTTTTTGTTTTTTGTTTTTTTTGAGAGAGAGAGAGAGATTTACAAGGAGTTACAAGGAATAGATAGTATCTCAGGGACCTTGCGGTCCATTCCGAGGAGATATTGTAAGTGGAAGGAGAGAGACTGTTTAGTGCACTACACTGTTTACAGTGTGCAAAATACTATCTACTCTCTTCTTGAACTGCTCTACTGAAGAACTATTTACAACTTCGGAGGGAAGTTTGTTCCAGGTAGAACAGATCTTATAATTATGTGAACAAGTGTCCACAGATACTATTATAGTGCTGAACCTTTTCAAATCTAATTTCCAGCCATGGTTGCGTGTTGTATTCATATTGAGGCTAAACATTTTGCTGTAATCCACATTGTCAAACCCATTAAGTATTTTAAAAACTTCAATGAGCTGACCTCGTAGTCTGCGTGTCTCCAACGGAAAGAGAGAGAGAGAGAGAGAGAGAGAGAGAGAGAGAGAGAGAGAGAGAGAGAGAGAGAGAGAGAGAGACGATGATGGTGTTCATGAAGACAATATATTTTTTTTTATTTTTTTTATTTTTTATTTTTTTTATGTGATTGAGGGAGGCAAAAGGCAGAACTGCCTATAGCGAGTGCCTCCCACATAGTTGAAAGAGTGACAGGGCCAAAATCAAGGGACGTTCGAGCCAAAATGCCTGGACACACGGAGTTTGAAGCAATTTACGTCATAGGAAGAGGGAAAGACTGATTCTGGGAGAGAGTTCCAGAGCTCAACTGTTGAGTAGAAGAAAGTTTGAGAGTAACGTTTCACTCTTGGGTTGGAGAGTTGCACAGAGTAGGGGTGGGATTGAGTTACCTAATGACAACAAGATGAAGCCAAGACAGACAATACAAGGAAGTCATCAAAGCCAATAAAGCCAACAAGCCAATAAGGCAAGTTAGGCAATAGCGTTAAGGGGGGTGACCTGCTTTTGTTATTTCTGTCCTTTTCTCTCTTTCTCTGGCTTTTATCCATTCGGCCCCATTCAGCCAACTATTTTAAGACGTTTATCCCCATCTAGGTGTCGATTTCTTCCTGGCGAGCGAAAACGAGCCAGCATTACAGTATATGAAGAAATCCGGCTTCGCCGGAGAAATTTTTCTATCGAAAAATGTACAAATTTAGCCTGCTGTCAAACAAAAATAAAAAATATGCTGGCTCGCTACCGCTCACCAGTAAAAAATTGACACCTGGATGGGGATAAACGTCTTAAAACAGTAGGCTGAATGGGGCCCCATGGATACAAGCCAGAGCAAGAGAGAAAAGGACAACAAAAAGCAGGTCACCCTCCCTTAAGACACAATAGAGCTAAAAGCCAACAGGAGGAGGAGGAGGAGGAGGAGGAGGAGGAGGAGGAGGAGGAGGAGGAGGAGGAGGAGGAGGAGGAGGAGGAGGAGGAGGAGGACCTAATAGCCTAGAGGAAGGAGAGGAGAGAATGACCGACACAATATTATCATCCAGCTGTTGAACCGAGGGGAGATTTCCACTTGAGGGATTTTTGTCTTTACCCCCTCTCTCCCTCATGTTTTTATCCCCATTGCTTTTGAGATTTTAAGACGCTCGCCCCATTAGTTTGGCGATTGTTTTAACTTTCACCCCATTTATGTCACTTTTAAGACCTTTCGTCCCATTTAGGTGTCGATTTTTTCCTGGCGAGCGATA
Source organism: Paralithodes platypus (assembly GCA_032716605.1). Taxonomy (NCBI): domain Eukaryota; kingdom Metazoa; phylum Arthropoda; class Malacostraca; order Decapoda; family Lithodidae; genus Paralithodes; species Paralithodes platypus. Next base: position 2,740,894 of record CM064573.1, read on the forward strand.
GCGAGCCTGTAATTTAAGAGGAACCGGCCTTCGGCCGGGACATTTTCCTATCGAAAAATGTACAAATTTATCTTGAAAGGGGGTCATGGGGGTGTAATTTCAAGCTTGATGGAAGTCTAGGGAAACACACTAAAAACCCTCCCCTTAAGTGTTAGTTCTTGCTGGGGGGGGGGGAAGGTCTTGGTATTTCCTGATGATGGTGATGATGATGATGATGATGATGATGATGGTAGTGATGGTGATGATGATGATGGTAGTGATGGTGATTATGTTGATCATGATGAGGTTGAGGATGATGAGATTGATGATGATGATGATGATGATGATTTTGACTGATGACGATGATGATGATGATGATTTTGACTGATGACGATGATGATGATATATGATGATGATTTTGACCATGACGATAACAAGACAGCTGTAGAAGTAATAATGTGTGAAGTCTTTATTTCTCTTTCTCTCCCTCTCTCGCTTTGGCTTGTATCCATTCGGCCCCATTCAGCCTCCTGTTTTAAGACGTTTACCCCCATCCAGGTGTCAATATTTTGTTGGCGAGCGGTAGCGAGCCAGCATATACTGGGTATATATTTTTTGTTTTGACAGCAAGTTAAATTTGTAAATTTTTCGATAGAAAAATTTCTCCGGCGAAGCCGGATTTCTCCATACAATGCTGGCGAGCGATTATCGACACCTGGATGGGGATAAACGTCTTATAACAGTTGGCTGAATGGGGCCGAATGGATACAAGCCAGGGAAAGAGAGAAAAGGAGAGAAAGATAAAAAAAACGGTGACCCCCCCTAGGGAAAATCCTTGATAGTTCCCGATGATGATGATGATGATGATGATGATGATGATGATGATGATGCTAATAATAATGTTGATGGTAAAGAATAATAATAATAATAATAATAATAATAATGATAATAATAATAATAATGTCAAACACAACATACACAGCCGTTGAAGTAATATTATGTGAAATCTCAACTCTTGCTCTTCTCCTTCACGTTTAGTCCCAGTAGTTGTTCAGATTTTAAGACGTTCGACCCCATTTCGTTGTCAATATTAAGATCTTTCGTGCCCTTTAGGTGTCGATTTTTTCCCAGGCGAGCGATAGCGAGCCTGGTATTGTGGAGGCCCTGACATTTTTCTACTGAAAAATTGTACAAATTAATCTCGAAGGGGGATCTAATGGATGTGTTTTAAAGTTTGATGGAGGTCTAGGGAGGAAAGTAAACTAATTAATGAATATACAAAGAAAAAGACCCTCAAAATAACCACTGTCCCCTTTAAGTCCTCCTGCTGGGGGGGGGGGGGGGGGGCCTTGGTAATTCCCGTCTATCCCAGTGACTCGCCAAAATTCCGGAAACTGCAACTGCCGGAGATCCCCAAGCGCTCTACGCACCTTGTCTACCTGTACCGGAAGTGGAAGGCCTGTGAATTACCGACCTTGTTGTTGTTATTGTTGTTGTTGTTGTTGTTGTTGTTGTTCCCTAGACTGTCTGGCCGAGCTGTCACGAGTCTGGTTGACCAAATGGGGCGAGGGTTGTTGATGTTGGTGTTGTTGCTGGTGTTGTTGTTGTTGTTGGTGTTGTTGCTGGTGTTGTTGTTGTTGTTGGTGTTGTTGCTGGTGTTGTTGTTGATGTTGTTGTTGTTGTTGTTGTTGTTGATGTTGGTGTTGGTGTTGTTGTTGGGTGTTGTTGTTGTTGCTGTTTTAGTTGTTGTTGTTCCCTAGGCTGCCTGGACGAACAGCCCCGAGGGTAAACGTGTCTTAAAACAGTAGGCTGAATAGGGCCGAATGGATACAAGCCAAAGAGAGAGGGAGAGAAAGAGAAAAAAAAAGCGAGGTGGGCTCCCTTAAATGCCATGGGGTTCTGCGTGGGGCGAGGGTGAAATGCGATCTGTCTCTGAGAGGGCAGCGGCCCGATCAACTAACACACATTTCTCGTAAATGGCTAAAGCAAGCAAAATCCTTAAGGGGGCCCACCTCGCTTTTTTTTTTATCTTTCTCTTCTTTTCTTTCTTTCCCTGGCTTGTATCCATTCGGCCCCATTCAGCCTACTGTTTTAAGACGTTTATCCCCATCCAGGTGTCAATATTTCCCTGGCGAGCGGTAGCGAGCCAGCATATATATATTTTTGTTTTTCTGACAGCAAGCTAAATTTGTACATTTTTCGATAGAAAAATGTCCGGCGAAGCCGGATTTCTCCATACAATGCTGGCTCGCTATCGCTCGCCAGGAAGACATCGACACCTGGATGGCGATAAACGTCTTAAAACAGTTGGCTGAATGGGGCCGAATGGATACAAGCCAGGGAAAAAAAGAAAAGGAGAGAAAGATAAAAACAAGCCGGTGACCCCCCTTAACCTTTTTTACGACCACAGATCCTTCTTCATCTTCTCAAAATCGTCTGTTTATAACGAGAATAAACTTTAAAAGACGTCGCCGGTACAGAAGGGGTTAAGGGGAGGTTTTTAGTGTGTTTCCTAGACCTCCATCAAGCTTGAAATTACACCCCCTTGAACCCCATTTCAAGATAAATTTGTACATTTTTCGGTAGAAAAATTTCCCGGCCGAAGGCCGGTTCCTCTTATATTACAGGCTCGCTATCGCTCGCCAGGAAAAAATTGACACCTAAATGGCACGAAAGGTCTTAAAAGTGACATCAATGGGGCGAAAGTTCTTAAAATCGCCAAACTAATGGGGCGAACATCTTAAAATCTCAAAAGCAATGGGGCTAAACATGAGGGAGAAAGGGGTCAAGAAAAAAATCCCTCAAGTGGAAATCTCCCCTTAACAGTATTTATACACACTCTCATAACAACCCCCAAGATGTCGCACCAGATAGTGTTAAGATCTAAATACATTGTTTATCATCTTTATCTCTAACCTCTCTCTCTCTCTCTCTCTCTCTCTCTCTCTCTCTCTCTCTCTCTCTCTCTCTCTCTCTCTCTCTCACTCACTCACTCACTCACTCACATACATAAATTGGCCACCCGTTCATCAGTGATAATGAGAGCGTTATCTGAGTGTTTCTTAGAACAGTGTATCTGTGTGTATCTGTGTGGTTGTGATTGTTCTTGCTCCTGTGTGTATCTGTGTGTATCTGTGTGTGTGTGTGGTTGTGATTGTTCTTGCTCCTGTGTGTATTTATTGTGTATTTATCTAATTGTCTTATACAGGAGTTGAGTTTTTAGGCTCGTATTCTCCCGCTTCTTGAGTTACAAATACGTGTGGACGGTATCTAGTGTGTGTAGGCATGTGTGTGTGTGTATGCATGTGTGTGTGTATGCATGTGTGTATTTATATGTGTATCGTGTGTGGTTATATACTGTATGTGTATAGTGTGTGTATGTATGTATGTGTGCGTGTGAGTGAGTGTGTGTGTGGGGGTGGGGTCTATAGTGCATATGTCCGCATGAAGGTTTGATTGTTATGTTTTACTGTGTGTGTGTGTACGTGTACGTGTGTATGTGTGTGTGTATGTGTATGCAAGGTCGATCAAACACGCATGCAGTTAACATATTAGACTGTTCAACACCCCAACATGGCGTACAAGAAAGTAAGTCCGAGTCACTGTGTTCAGTCCACTGTTCCATATATATATATATATATATATATATATATATATATATATATATATATATATATGGATATACAGTATATGGATTGGGTGGAGGAGAAAACACAGGGAAGAGCTCTGTACCCGAATCCATCTTTCCCTCATCCTATAACTTAAATTGCTTCAAACTCCACGTGTCCAGGCATTTTGGCTGGACGGTTCCTTGATTTTGGCCCTGTCACTCTTTCAACTCTAGGGGAGGCACTCGTCACAGGCAGTTTTGCCTTTTGTCTCCCTAATCCACATAGAAAAACTAAAAACTAAATAAACACACACACAATTATAAATACACTCCTTCCTCTATTTCCAGGTGTGGCAACAATAACACAATGCTTGGAAATGACTGATACATTGAAGGTAATAACTGGGAAAACTTTGAGATAAACAGAACGGATGGGGGAATTAGTATGACAGGGGCGAGGTTGTCTGTGTGTAATTCGCTTTCGCTTGCTTGTTCGTCAAGGGGAATCCACGCAATGCGAGCTAAGCTCATTATTATCGCGCCTCCTTAACTGGGAATGTATTGCGTGAAATGCAAGTTAAGTATTTATGTATCGTTGGAATGGCTGTGGATGTGTGTGTAGTCTGTATTTTAGCCAATTGGCGATATCTGGACACGAAGGCTTAGGGTTAATCTGTATGGTACCATTCTCACTACGGTACCAGTCTCACCCGAAGGCTTAGGTTGACCAGTAGCTTAGGTTGACCAGTAGCTTAGGTTGACCAGCACGATACCCATCTCACCTTGTAACCGATCACCAACCCCAGATGGGACGTCACAACTTCGTCCATTTATACCAGGTTCCTATTTATACTGCTAGAGACGTGATTTTCCGGTCCCGTCGCAAGACCATCGTCGCAAGATCTACCCCGAAAACTGTTTTTCCGGTCCCGTCGCAAGCCCACCTTTAGCAAGCGAGACACCAATATTCTCTTGCGACGGCAAGAGAGCTCCGGAGCTGGGTTGGCGGCAAGCTTAAACATCTCACTCAACTTACTGTTTCTTCATTCTAATTTATTTCGGTATATTTGTTTATCCAAACATTATGTTATAATTTACTTGCCTATTATTAGGAAGTAGAGTAGGGTGAGACAGTGAAGCACGGGAACGAGATGGCTTCAGAGATGGGGTCGTTTCGGGCCATGAGTGAGCACCGTGCCTCATGTGAAGGCAAGATGGCAGGTGCTCGTTGTACTCTACGTGCTTCACATGTCTCACTCCCTAGACTGGAACAAGACCTCACGGGCTTCACTGTTCATTGTAAAGCGGTGAATGTTAAGGCTCTCAGCCTATGCCCGAGAGGAAGTAAGTTGGAATATAGAAAAAAAAAAAAAAAAAAAAAAAGAGCCCACAGTAACGAATATCCAATTGTTGATAATAAATTAATGTGGGACAGTACGCTTGGTTAGATTTTGTCCACGAAACAACAACAAACCCCAGCTGTGACTAGGCCTAGGCTATGCTATTTACCGATTGTTTTTTTCACATCAGAATTGCATTTATATAATCCTTATGATCATTAAATTGGCGGTAAATGTTATTACGATGAAATGGAAGTTGTATAGCCTAGCCTATATATTTGTAAAATGGTGCGCTGGCTTGGAGCAAGCCTGTGTTGTTTTGCCCGTCTTGTGATGATCTTGCGACGGCTCGGTTGAGACGGTGGTCTTGCGACGGGACCGGAAAATCACGTCTTTGGTAAACAGAGGCTACACCGTTAGGAGACTTGCCCAAATGTCTCTTCCCCGCCCGGGTCTCGGACCCGGAACCTTCTGGTTGTGAGCCAGACGCGCTATCCGTTACGCCACGGGGAGCTGTGTGTGTGTGAGAGAGAGAGAGAGAGAGAGAGTCATTAGTGTATGTGAATTTTATTGCATTTATTATTATACTTATTTATTTTTTGAAGGGGGGGGGGGGGGGCATTGAAATATTAAATAAATCAATAAATAAAGACCAACAAAAGCAACACTCCACCCTTAAATCAATCATTTTTATTTCAATAAAAAAAACAATAAAAAAAACAATGAATATATAAAAGGCCTAATTATTTAAGGGACCCCACCTCCCTTTTTTTCTTCTCTTTCTCTTTCTCTCCTCTCTTTGGCGGGTATGCATTCGGCCCCATTCAGCCTACTGTTTTAAGACTTTTACCCCCATCCAGGTGTCAATATTTTCCTGGCGAGTAGTGGTAGCGAGCCAGCATATATATATATATATTTGTTTTGACAGCAAGCTAAATTTGTAAATTGTTCTATTTTCCCCATACAATGCTGGCTCGCTATCGCTCGCCAGGAAGAAATCGACACCTGGATGGGGATAAACGTCTTAAAACAGTTGGCTGAATGGGGCCGAATGGATACAAGCAAAGGAAAGAGAGAAAAGGAGAGAAAGATATAAAAAGCCGGTGATCCCCTTTAAGGGGAGATTTCTACTTGAGGGACTTTTTTCTGGACCCCTTTCTCCCTCATGGTTAGCCCCGTTGCTTTTGATATTATAAGACGTTCGCCCCATTAGATTAGCGATTTTAAGAACTTTCGCCCCATTTCTGTCAATTTTAAGACTTTTCGTGCCATTTAGGTGTCGATTTTTTCCAGGCGAGCGATAGCGAGCCTGTAATTTAAGAGGAATCGGCCTTCGGCCGGGACATTTTTCTAACGAAAAATGTACAAATTTATCTTGAAAGGGGGTCTAGGGGCTGTAATGTTAAGCTTGATGGAAGTCTAGGGAATCAACTAAAAACCTCCCCTTAATCCTATAACATGACTCACTGTTCAGCTTTGTTTTATTTTTATTTTTTTTAAAAAGACCTCCGTCTACGTATTGTGAAAAACCTGTTATCCTCCGGCAAATTGTGGGGTTGAGTGGGTGAAGGGGGGGACAGTGAATGAAGGAGGATGCATATTTTTCATAATACGTGTTGCTAGCCCCAAACGCGCGAGCAACTGTGGCTTTCAACCATCCGACACATCCCCTTTTATTTATGTGCATCACACATGTTACATACAAATAAAGTTTATGTTTTGTTTTACCCTACTGTGGAAAGACTACGGATACACCACTCCTGCCCGGGCCTCACACAGTGGCATGACCCAGTCCTGTCGAACTGAGCTCATGACGCTGGTGGCATTGCCCCGGAGGATAGCCCTAGTCTTTGCTTGAGTCAGAGGGTTTCCCGGGGTTCTCCTGAAACTTCTCTGATTTTACGGCCTATTTCATTCACCATCTTAAGGGTGGTAGGGCCGAAGACTCCTGAAGTTTCGAATGCCAGGGGCTCGAACTGATGATTTCTGGCGATGGCTTGATATTTTTCTCGCTTTTTATTTTCTGCTATCCGGGCGGCTTCACCTGCTTCGTCGGCGTTTCTGGCGATGTTGGTTGTGGAGAAAGTGTCAACACTTGTGGCATCCCACACGAGGCACCGGCCATTCTTGTAAGGGAAAGTGGTCATCCCATCTGGCCGTTTGCCGTCTTCTCTGTGAAGTCCATGTGGTTCGAGGATTGATGCACGGTTAGCACTCTGCAGGGCCCGTTTTATGACATCATTTAGTGCAGAGTGTCTTGGCAGGCGGCCTGCGTTGTAATTACATGACAAGGCATGGTGACCTTGAGTATCCATCCACCCACCACACTTGCAAGTGTGTGGGTGACAAACTGCCGCACCCACTCTGAGCGCGATGGCAACCCGGAGCGCTTCAGCATCCAAGTGAGTTCCAAGAGGTGGGATGGGGATGGCGTGTAACCACAAGCCACTCTCCGAACGGGTGGCTGCCTGGAGGCGTGCTTTTGCAACCTGGTCTGCATTGGTTAGGAGATTTTCTTGAGTTTTCTTCGCCGAGATGGTATCCCACGCTTTCTGCTTGCTCCTGGAGGCACCCTGAGGCTCCTCCTCTACTCCTGTACTTCCCTTCCAGGTGTTAATCGCTGCTGTTACGTCCTCATTAAGTGTCATTCCGGGTTGAGAAGAAAGGATGGACAATACGAGGTCGTTGGTCGCGATGAGGGAAGAGATAAAGGCTGGGGAGGCAATATCCGAGGCTCTCCGTATGCCCAAGCCCCCGAGGCGGACAGGAAGGGTGGCTTGTGTCCAGGCCCGTTCTTTAAATTCCACGTTGGTGATGCTGGTCACTGCTTCTCGGATTATGCTGTCTAATTCTTGGAATCCACCATTGTTCGTGTAAGTCATCGATGTGCGCAAGAGGTATTGGAGTTTTGGGATGGAGAAACAGTTCTTGAGCAGGGCCAGAGCTGAGTGGGCATCGATGTGTATCAGGCGACTCACGAGAGACGTTGAAGCTCCTCCTTTTCAACTTGAAGTGCTGGTGGGATTGCTGCCAGAGTTAGTGGGGAACCTAATAGGGTTTGCTGGTGCTCCTGAAGGATCTTTACATCTGGCAATATGTTTCGAAACAGGGGCCTGAGTCTCTTCTCCTTGTGTGGTTGAGGAGGACAAGTTCACATTTGGTGTCATTTATCACTAGCCCGGCCTGACAGAGGTCAGTTACGATGTTATTTAGGTCGGTTTGTTTTATTATCGAGACGCTTATGTTATCTAGCAATGTAGCTGTGTTGTCTGTTTAAGGGGAGGCAGTGGGGTTTTCGAGTCCTCCTCCTCCTCCCTCATGTTTAGCCCTATTAGTTATGAGATTTCAAGGCATTCGCCCCATTAGTTTGGCGATTTTCAGACATTTTGCCCCATTTCTTTGCCAATATTAAGACCTTTCGTGCCATTTAGGTGTCGATTTTTTTTCCTGGCGAGCGATAGCGAGCCTGTATTTGA
>CM064573.1:2754298-2818953 GCA_032716605.1 Paralithodes platypus
GGTGCCTCTTAAATTACAGGCTCGCTATCGCTCGCCAGGGAAAAAATCGACACCTAAATGGGACGAGAGGGCTTAAAAGTGACATAAATGGGGTGAAAGTTCTTAAAATCGCCAAATTAATGGGGCGAACATCTTAAAATATCAAAAGCAATGGGGCTAAACATGAGGGAGATAGGGGTAAAGAAAAAAATCCTTCAAGTGGAAATCTCCCCTTAACTTATCCAAATCGCTATGACATAATACTGTGTAGCAATGATGCATGTGCTCTGCCGGACCTATTAAACCCTCTCCGACATATGACGCGATTTTGAGCCTATTGGGGATACTTTAGAGCCTTTGTTACCATCAGGGGTATTTAGAAACCTTTAGTTTAGTTACTTTAACCTCTGCAGTTGTCTTTGAGTTAGCTGTGGGCAGAACACTAATTTTGGAGAGGAAATTATAAGAGTGAAAGAACTCTATTTCTTATTGCTAATCTGGCAACCTCTGCGTCATATGTGCGTGAAAGGGTTAAACCTAACAAGATCGATGGGCCTCCTGTCGGTCCTAAAGATAACCCTTTTCCTTTTGTTGTTATTATTATTTTTTGGGTAGGTGGGACTCGTTAGCCTTGGTCGGCAACCCATCTAGGGGAGACAACCTTATACAAATCCGGGTGGATGGGACTCGTCAGCCTTGGTCGGCAACCTGTCTAGGGGAGTAAACCTGATACAAATCCGTACTGCTTATCTATGGGTAAGGCAGGTTAGTGGATGGACTAGCCGATCACCACTGTAGAAAAAATAGTGCTAACAAGATGCACAGAGGGCCTCGGAGTCGGACGGATCCTAAATTGAGTGGTCAATCCTGTAAGTCCTTCAGTAAACTGGCTCGGGTTGTTCCCTCTTACAGGGAATAGGTCCGCTTGGGGGCATTCTGTGTATGGCCACCCTCGTAAGGGGAGTAAGGCGTCCGGCAATAGATAGATAGATAGATAGATTATTACTGTTTTATTATTATTTCGGCACGTGACTCATTTCGGCACGTGACTCATTTCGGCACGTGACTCATTTCGGCACGTTACTCATTTCGGCACGTGACTCATTTCGGCACGTGACTCATTTCGGCACGTTACTCATTTCGGCACGTTACTCATTTTCTATATCTGTGATTGAGTGGGTGTAAGATAAAGATAGAGAGAGAGAGCGTCTCCGGGAGCTGAGATTTGATAGTGACGTACCCGGTTTGTGTGAGAAGTGTATGCCTTGTGTGTAGGTTATCTAGCTCTCTCTCTCACACACACACCCACACACACTCTCTCTCTCTCACACACACACCCACACACTCTCTCTCTCTCTCTCTCACACACATTGTTTTTTAAGTGAGTGAAGTGATTTGAAGAAAGTGACTGTCACCATGCCTCGCGCTTGTGCGAACTGCGCCGGTAGGTTTGGTGAGTCCATGTTTGCTACTATCGATCTTCAAGTCTGCCGGCTCTGCCAGCAACGAGAGAATTTTACAGTGAAATTAGATGAAGCCTACAACAAGATCAACGTCCTCACCATGAAGCTGGAATCACTCCAAGAGTTTGTAACACTCAACGTTGGAGTGCCACAAACTTCAATTGTCACCGCAACTCCAGCAGCCACCAACGCCCCAACGTCAACTGCCAACAATTCAACGCCTACAGTAGCCATTTCAGCTGATGTTTCCGATACTCAAGATACAAATAGCGACTCTCTTCCCCCTCAAGACAACTTCCGTGTCGTGAGGAACAACGTTTGCCCCAAGACCAGGAAACACATACCGATTACCGAGTGTCAAAACCGTTTCCAGATATTCGCAGACTCAGATGACGAAGAGGAAATAGAAGAAGTCCGGCTCGTGGGAGACTCGATGATACGTGGTCAGCTCACAGAGTTTTGCGCCAGGGCACCTAAGACCAGGAAGCGTTTTTGTATCCCTGGTGGTGGTGTGGATGACGTAGTTGCAGCAGTTGACGAAGTATCAAAGCTGGCCCCTGCAAATACAATGTACGTCATCCACGTTGGATCCAACGATATACAGCGAACCCGGTCGGAAGATTTGCTTTTAAAGTACCAGCAGCTGATCAAGTCGTTTAAGGAGAAGTCATCAAGGATCATCGTCTCAGGAATCGTCCCCCGGCTCGGTGTAGAGAGCCGATTTTACAACATAGCCACCAGCACAAATCGTTGTCTAGCAAACCTCTGCAGGAAGGAGAACGTAGGATTCGTCGACACCTGGGACAATTTCTACTACGATGACTATTTGTTTTCGGATGATGGAGTTCATCTGAACCAGGTGGGAGCAGCGCGTTTTGGGCGTCTTCTCAACGATGCGGTGAAGGATTTTCGGAGAAGAAATCGACTCAGCACAGGACAACCAGGAAGGAGGACCGAAGACAGCGAGGACGGCAATCTACAAAGGAATTAAATACTAATCCGTCAAGAACCGCGAATTTGGATAAAGCTCCACCAACACGACCCAAATTCAAAACCGTCAGGGATAACGACCGAGGACCGAGGACAGCCATGAATGTAAATGTAGATCCGACCAGAACCAAAAATTCGATGAAAGAACGATCTGCGAGTTCTAAAACCGCAACTTTAAAGGTTTTCTATGCAAACGCTCGTAGCATACGCAATAAATTTTCAGATTTAGAGGAACTAGTGTTTACAGAAAATTATGATGTGATTGGCATAACAGAATCTTGGCTCAATACACAAGATAGAGACTTTTTAGCAGAGTATTCACTTCCCGGTTATGTAATGTTTGAGAACAGCCGAATAAATAAAAATGGAGGTGGCGTTTTATTTTATATCAAAGAAAGTCTTAACCCGACCCTCGTGTCAAAACCTCAAATTGTGAACGTCGACACATCTTTTGTGCTAATAAAGAATAATAAAGGTACAAAAATAATACTTGCGTTAATATACAGACCTCCAGCTCAATCAGTGCAAACTGACCGAGAAATTTACGAACAAATTGCAGATGTAAGTAACTCACAAGATACCGTAATTTTTGGCGACTTTAATTTACCAGTGACCAAGTGGGGCGATACTCTTACTTCACACTCCGGACATGACTTGTATACGAACTTGCAAGAGAGTTCGCTTTATCAATTTGTTCGAATGCCGACCCGTGGTAATAACGTTCTTGACATTGTACTTGCAACAAAAGAAGAAGTAATAGAGAATTTGAATGTTGGTGATGAATTCAGTAACAGCGACCATCGTACGATAACTTTCACTTTAAAGTTTACTAGTAACGAACCAAATAGTAGCATCGAAAAAGTCCCTAATTTCAAGAAAGCAAACTTCCATAAACTTAGAGCTATGTTTAAAGAAACTGACTGGAGCTTTTTAATTAACAATAACGACATAAATACATCTTGGAAGTTATTCGAAACCACTTACCTAAAAGCAGTGCAAGACTGCATACCATCGAAAATACGGCGTCCAGGCCATAATAATAAGCCCAAATGGTGGAATAAAGATATTTCAAACTGCCTGCTTGCTAAAAAATTTGCTAATGATAGATTAAAATCCTCACAAAATGACGAAGAACGGGTGAAATTTGTAGAGCTACGACGCAAAGCCAAAAAGTTAATTAAGCAAAGTAAAAAGACCTTAGAGTTACATATTGCGAATCAAAGTAAAACAAACCCGAAAGAATTCTATAGTTATATCAGAAAGAAAAAAGTAGTTACTTCAACTGTTGGACCGTTAGTCGATGAAAAAGGAGAATACACCAAAGACGAAGTACAAATGAGTAATGCCCTCAATACCTTCTTTGCATCAGTTTTTACAACAGAAGACCTCAGTGATATCCCTACACCATCGCCGATTCAGATTGATAATTCAGATGTTCTAAGCAATATTACCGTTACAGAGAGAGAAGTATTGAATTGTTTAGATAAACTCAAGGTAAATAAAACGCCAGGACCTGATACAATCTCGCCTAGAGTTCTAAAGGAAGCTAAGAATGAGCTCTCCAAACCACTGACATTACTATTCAATAAATCCTTGCAGTCTGGAACTATGCCTGATCAGTGGAAGCTAGCCAACGTAACACCGATATTCAAAAAAGGCAGCAAATCCCTACCCAGTAACTATCGTCCAATTAGCTTAACCTCAGTTGTATGTAAAATGCTAGAAACGGTCATACGAGACAGACTCGTAAATCACTTGGAGGAAAATAACATACTTAAAGATACTCAACACGGCTTTCGTAAAAAACGTTCCTGTTTAACAAACCTCTTAGACTTCTTCCACGATATCCTCAACCTCTACGATGAGAGTAAAGCTGTAGATATTATATACCTTGATTTTCAAAAGGCCTTTGACAAAGTTCCCCACAAACGTTTACTGCTAAAACTAAAAGCGCATGGAATACAAGACGGTGTGTTGAAATGGATAGAAAATTGGCTCAGCAACAGAAAGCAAAGGGTAGTCATAAACGGTAAGGCATCTAAATGGACCAATGTAAGTAGCGGGGTACCCCAGGGATCGGTACTAGGACCAATTCTCTTTCTAATTTACATCAACGACATAGATGAGGGTCTCACCTGCACAATCTCAAAATTTGCTGACGATACAAAAATTGCAAATAGCGTACTCTCAAAAGAACAAGTTGACGATATGCAACACAATCTAGATAAATTGTCATGTTGGGCCCAAATTTGGCAAATGAGTTTCAATGCGGATAAATGTAAAGTACTACATGTCGGATACCTAAATGAGAAAGCAAACTATTCGATGAATGGCACTCAGCTTAAAAGAATGTAAACAGAGAAACTGATCTGGGAGTAACAATATCGAGTAACCTAAAACCGAGTCAACAATGTTCAGAAGTTGTTAAGAAGGCAAACAAATAATTGGCTTTATAGGCAGGTCATTTGAGCATAAATCCAAAGAAGTTATCCTAACCCTTTACAATTCCTTAGTCCGCCCTCTTCTGGAATACTGCGTTCAATCCTGGTGCCCTTATTACCAAAAAGATATAAACAAGCTAGAACGAGTTCAACGTAGAGTTACCAAAATGATACCTAGCCTAAAGAACAAACCATACGAAGAGCGTCTTAGAGAATTAAATCTATTTCCTTTAACCCAGCGCAGATTAAGAGGCGACTTAATTCAAGTGTTCAAAATCATCAAAGGCATCGACAATATGAACTGTATAAGTACTTCACTATCGACCAATCTAATTACACGCGGGGAAACGGTTGCAAAATTATTGGTAAATCTTTTAACTCGCACGAATCTAAGAATTTCTTCTTCAATCGAGTTGTCAACTTGTGGAATGGGCTTCCCCGAGACGTTATAGACTGCAGCACCGTTGATTCATTTAAATTCCGCCTAGACAAATATCTCGCATCAAACCCGCGACTGACTGCGTTTGTAAATGAATAACTTTATCCTCCCCTCAGTTACTAACCCATATGTCCCCTACTAACTTCCTAGTCCTGCCACGTTAGTGGCAGGGCAGTAGTTCCCTTTCCAATGTTCCCTTACCCACTCTAAACCACTGTTTGGACACTTGATCCTCAGTGTTTTGGAGGACAAGCAACCTAGAAGGGTCACTAGATCTGTTGTTGCTTGATTTCCTTTGTACTCCTCCTTTGTACTCTCTCTCTCTCTCTCACACACACACACACACACACACACACACACACTCTCTCTGTCATTCTCTTTGTTTCTCGCTCTCTCTGTCTTTTTCTGTCATTTTCTGTCATTCTCTTTCTGTCTATCTGTCATTCTCTTTCTCTTTCTGTCATTCTCTTTCTCTTTCTGTCTATCTGTCATTCTCTTTCTGTCATTCTGTCTCTCTTATGTCATTCTCTTTCCCTCTGTCATTCTCTCTCTCTCTCTCTCTATGTCCAGTTATGCGTATGTGCGTGATGTAATGTATGGTATGTGACATTCTTCTCGTCATATCTCGCTGTCAAATTCTAGCAATGGCTCCAAATCGATTTTAGCATTGATTCTTGTTCTAATTCCCTAGATTGTTATTAGCCCAACCTAGTATGATTTTAAAGCGAAAAGCCCCTAGTTTATAATGCCAGAAATCAATAAGTAAGTAAGGATGAACCTAACCTAGTATAAATAAAAAACACGAAAAACTAATTATAAGTATGGATGAACCTAACCTAGTATCAATAAAAAACACGAAAACCAATTATAAGTAAGGATGAACCTAACCTAGTATAAATAAAAAACACGAAAAACTAATTATAAGTAAGGATGAACCTAACCTAGTATCAATAAAAAACACGAAAAACTAATTATAAGTAAGGATGAACCTAACCTAGTCAAAATAAAAAACGTGACAAACTAATTATAAGTATGGATGAACCTAACCTAGTATCAATAAAAAACACGAAAAACTAATTATAAGTAAGGATGAACCTAACCTAGTATAAATAAAAAACACGAAAAACTAATTATAAGTATGGATGAACCTAACCTAGTATAAATAAAAAACACGAAAAACTAATTATAAGTAAGGATGAACCTAACCTAGTATAAATAAAAAACACGAAAAACTAATTATAAGTATGGATGAACCTAACCTAGTATCAATAAAAAACACGAAAACCAATTATAAGTAAGGATGAACCTAACCTAGTATAAATAAAAAACACGAAAAACTAATTATAAGTAAGGATGAACCTAACCTAGTATAAATAAAAAACACGAAAAACCAATTATAAGTAAGGATGAACCTAACCTAGTATAAATAAAAAACACGAAAAACCAATTATAAGTAAGGATGGACCTAACCTAGTATAAATAAAAAACACGAAAAACCAATTATAAGTAAGGATGAACCTAACCTAGTATAAATAAAAAACACGAAAAACTAATTATAAGTAAGGATGAACCTAACCTAGTATCAATAAAAAACACGAAAAACCAATAAGTAAGGATGAACCTAACCTAGTATCAATAAAAAACACGAAAAACCAATAAGTAAGGATGAACCTAACCTAGTATCAATAAAAAACACGAAAAACCAATAAGTAAGGATGAACCTAACCTAGTATAAATAAAAAACACGAAAAAACCCCAGTTTGTGATACCAGACACCAATAAGTAAGGATATAATGAGATGAACGGAAATAATGTTAAGGGGGGTGACCTGCTTTTTGTTATTTCTGTCCTTTTCTCTCTTTCTCTGGCTTGTATCCATTCGGCCCCATTCAGCCAACTATTTTAAGGCGTTTATCCCCATCTAGGTGTCGATTTATTCCTGGCGAGCGATAGCGAGCCAGCATTATATGAAGAAATCCGACTTCGCCGGAGAAACTTTTCTATCGAAAAATGTACAAATTTAGCCTGCTGTCAAACAAAAATAAAAAACATGCTGGCTCGCTACCGCTCACCAGTAAAAAATTTGCACCTGGATGGGGATAAACGTCTTAAAACAGTAGGCTGAATGGGACCAAATGGATACAAGCCAGAGAAAGATAGAACAGGACAGAACAAAAGCAGGTCACCCCTCTTAAGGGGGGATGGTTCATTTTTTGGTCGATTTTTGCATGTATTCATTATTTTTCTAGTTTTCTCCCTAGACCTCCATCAAATAAAAAAAAAACATCCATTAGATCCCCCTTCTAGATTAATTTGTACATTTTTCGGTAGAAAAATGTTCCGGTCGAAGTTCTTCCAACATTACAGGCTCACTTTCGTTCGCCAGGGAAAAAATCGACACCTACATAGCACGAAAGGTCTAAATATTGACGAAGAAATGGGGCGAAAGGTCTTAAAATCGACTAACTAATGGGGCAAACATCTTAACATCTGAAAACTAATGGGGCTAAACATGAGGGAGAAAGTGGTCCAGAAAACCGGCCCATCCCCCTTAACCCTTTCTGTACCGGTGACGTCTTTTTTTATTTGATTTCAGGCTACATTTAGACGACTTTACGAAGCTTAGGAAGGACATATGGGAGCTAAAAGGATTAATTGAGAGAGTCTGTAGCCTTTTAAGGGGAGGTTTTTAGTTTGGTCCCTAGATATCCATCAAGCTGAAGATTACACCCCCTTGAGCCCCTTTCAAGATAAATTTGTACATTTTTCGGTAGAAAAATGTCCCGGCTGAAAGCCGGTTTCTCTTAAATTACAGGCTCGCTATCGCTCGCCAGGATAAAATCGACAACTAAATGGCACGAAAGGTCTTAAAACATAATAATTGATATTGGTTCAGGGGTAATTTATCGAGAGGACTTCCCTAGTGGTTAAGGCCCCATTAATTGCTCTTTCCATTCACATATGCATAGCCTACGTGAGTTGCAGTTGGGATGTGTGTACATGCTTAGATTGATATGCAGGATTCGAAGTTGCATAATAAATCGTAGGCAGTGTCCACCATTCTTTAACTGTCTTCGTGGTGCGATTCATAAGGTGTTGATTTTCGGTGTGAGCATCCTGGGTTCGAATCCACGGACTGCCACATGTGTTTGTAAATTTCATTAATCGATTTTAGGAGTATGGTTGGTTGTTGGACGGAACATAATAATTGACAGAAATGGGTTGAAATTTCTTAAAATCGTCAAAATAATGGGGCAAACGTCTTAAAATTAGAAAAACAATGGAGCTAAACATGAGGGAGAAAGGAGTCCATAAAAAAATCCCTGAAGTGGATATCTCCCTTTTAATGGGTAGACGTCTTTCCTAAGCTGAACGTAATCGTCTAATAGATAAAAGACTATAATGCAAAGGGCGTCACCGGTACTGAAGGGGTTAATGGTCTAATTCGATACTCCCTTCTTAACTCTCTCTCTCTCTCTCTCTCTCTCTCTCTCTCTCTCTCTCTCTCTCTCTCTCTCTCTCTCTCTCTCTCTCTCAATAATTTGGTAATGTCACAATCATATTTTTACATTTTACTAGGTTGAGGGGACCGACCTGCATTTTTAATCTGGGTTTTATCCATTCGGCCCCATTCAACCTACTGTTTTAAGACGTTTCTCTCCATTCAAAGATCGATTTTGTTCCTGGCGAGCGAAAGCGAGCCATCAATGTATGGAGAAATCCGGCTTTGGCGGAGAAATTTTTCTTCCGAAAAATGTACAAATTAAGTCAGGTGTCTAAAACATAATCCAAAATATGCTGGCTCGCTATCGCTCACCAGGTGTAAATCGACACCTGAATGAGGATAAACGTCTTAAGGGGAGGTTTTTAGTGTGTTTCCTAGACTTCCATCAAGCTTGAAATTACATCCCCTTGACCCCCTTTCAAGATAAATTTGTACATTTTTCGGTAGAAAAATGTTCCATGCCGAAGGCCGCTTCCTCTTAAATTACAGGCTCGCTATCGCTCGCCAGGATAAAATTGACACCTGAATGGCACGAAAGGTCTTAATATGGGGTGAAAGTTCTTAAAATAGCTAAACTAATGGGGCAAACGTTTTATAATATAAAAAACAATGGGGCTAAACATGAGGGAGAAAGGGGTCAAGAAAAAAATCCCTCGAGTGGAGATCTCCCCTTAAAACAATAGGCTGAATGGGGTCGAATGGTTACTACCCAGAAATAAAAAAAGAAACGCGAATCAGTCCCCTTAAAGATACTGTTCAATGTTTCTTAGTAAATAGGTATCTGATAAACAGTTCTGCCCGCTACACAGGTTCTTATAATGTTCATTCTGTTCTTCATTCGCTTTCCCATTCTGTTCTCTTTTGTTCTAGGTTCTTTCTGTTCTTCATTCGCTTTCACATTATGTTCTCTTTTGTTCTAGTTTCTTTTTGTTCTTCATTCGCTTTCCTATTATGTTCTCTTTTGTTCTAGTTTCTTTCTGTTCTTCATTCGCTTTCCTATTATGTTCTCTTTTGTTCTAGTTTCTTTCTGTTCTTCATTCGCTTTCACATTATGTTCTCTTTTGTTCTAGTTTCTTTCTGTTCTTCATTCGCTTTCACATTATGTTCTCTTTTGTTCTAGTTTCTTTCTGTTCTTCATTTCTCTTTCCCATTCTGTTCTCTTTTGTTCTAGTTTCTTTCTGTTCTTCATTTCTCTTTCCCATTATGTTCTCTTTTGTTCTAGTTTCTTTCTGTTCTTCATTCTATTTCCCGTTCTGTTCTTCCCTATTTTGTTATAGTTTCTTTGTGTTGTTCATTCGCTTTCCCACTGTTCTCCCCACATTGTTCTAGGTTCTTTTTGTTCTTCATTCCCTTTCCCGTTCTGTTCTTCCCTATTTCGTTCTAGTTTCTGTTTTCTTTCAATCGATTTTCCATTTTGTTCTAGTTTATTTCTGTTCTTCATTCGCTTTTCCATTATGTTATCTTTTGTTCTTCATTCGCTTTTCCACTATGTTCTCTTTTGTTCTTCATTCGCTTTTTCATTATGTTATCTTTTGTTCTTCATTCGCTTTTCCACTATGTTCTCTTTTGTTCTTCATTCGCTTTTCCATTATGTTCTCTTTTGTTCTTCATTCGCTTTCCCACTGTTCTCCACACATTGTTCTAGATTCTTTTTTAGCCTTACGTGTTTTGTGGTTTTTTGCTTCATCCTGCACGATATGAATTCCATATTATATATATATATTGTATTTGACGTTACCTTGACGGTCTCACATGCAGGTACAGGAACCAGACTTCACACTCGCTCTATTGCTGCTCTTTATCGATCTATCTATCTCTACCTATCTATATCTCTCTCTCTCTCTCTCTCTCTCTCTCTCTCTCTCTCTCTCTCTCTCTCTCTCTCTCTCTCTCTCTCTCTCTCTCTCTCTCTCTCTCTCTCTCTCTCTCTCTCTCTCTCTCTATCTCTATCTATCTATCTATCTATCTATCTATCTATCTATCTAATTTATTTGTCTATCTATCTAGCAATCTGAGAGAGAGAGAGAGAGAGAGGACACGAAATCATCCTATTTGTCGTTATCTATCTATCTATATCAGAGAGAGAGAGAGAGAGAGAGAGAGAGAGGGGGAGGGGGGCACTACTTTCCCTCTTGATCTTATTCTATTTACACGAGAGAGAGAGAGAGAGAGAGAGAGAGAGTAGGAAGCAATCTATCATCGCATGTAAGCAACGGGGGGTGAGGTGGGGAAGGCCGGGGGGGGGGGGGGGGGGGGGGGTGTTACATATAAACGAATCTACATTACAAGTGTTTGTGGATGCAAGAAGTGGGGGGTGAATGAGGGGGGGGGGGGACGGGATGTGCATCGAGTGGGGGTGCTGGAGGTATATGGGGGGTGGGGGGACAGGATGTGCATCGAGTGGGGGTGCTGGAGGTATATGGGGGGTGTGGGGTTGATGCCTGAAGTGAGGATGTTGGAGGGGGGATGTATGAAGTGGGGGTGCTGGAGGTTATGTATGTGTGGGGGGATATATGTATTGGAGGGAGGGGGGATACATGCAGTGGGGAGGGGGGGAGAGGGGAGGGAGGGGGGATACATGCATTGGGGTGGGGGGGGGTTGATGGAGGGTGTGGGGGGGAGAGGGGAGGGAGGGGGGATACATGCAGTGGGGTGGGGTGGGGTTAATGGAGAGGGGAGGGAGGGGGGATACATGCAGTGGGGGGGGGAAGGGGGGGGTGATACATGCAGTGGGGGGGGCGGATACATGCAGGGGGGGGGGGGGGGTGATACATGCAGTGGGGGGGGTTGATGGAGGGTGTGGGGGGGGGGGGGAGGGGGGATACATGAAGTGGGGGGGAAGGGGGGGGGTGGGTGATACATGCAGTGGGGGGGGGGGGTGGGGTGATACATGCAGTGTGGGGGGGAAGGGGGGGTGGGGTGATACATGCAGTGGGGGGGGAAGGGGGGGGGGGTGATACATGCAGTGGGGGGGGGGTGTGATACATGCAGTGGGGGGGGGGGTGATACATGCAGTGGGGGGGGGGATACATGCAGTGGGGGGGGGGGGATACATGCAGTGGGGGGGGGGTGATACATGCAGTGGGGGGGGGTGATACATGCAGTGGGGAGGGGGTGATACATGCAGTGGGGGGGGTGATACATGCAGTGGGGGGGGGTGATACATGCAGTGGGGGGGGGTGTGATACATGCAGTGGGGGGGGGGATACATGCAGTGGGGGGGTGATACATGCAGTGGGGGGGGGGGGTGATACATGCAGTGGGGGGGATACATGCAGTGGGGGGGGTGATACATGCAGTGGGGGGGGGGTGATACATGCAGTGGGGGGGGGTGATACATGCAGTGGGGGGGTGATACATGCAGTGGGGGGGGGATACATGCAGTGGGGGGGGGGTGGTGATACATGCAGTGGGGGGGGGTGATACATGCAGTGGGGGGGGGGGGTGATACATGCAGTGGGGGGGATACATGCAGTGGGGGGGGTGATACATGCAGTGGGGGGGGGGGGGTGATACATGCAGTGGGGGGGGTGATACATGCAGTGGGGGGGTGATACATGCAGTGGGGGGGGGATACATGCAGTGGGGGGGGGGGGGGATACATGCAGTGGGGGGGGGGGTGATACATGCAGTGGGGGGGGGGTGATACATGCAGTGGGGTGATGATACATGCAGTGGGGGGGGGGGGTGATACATGCAGTGGGGGGGGGTGATACATGCAGTGGGGGGGGTGATACATGCAGTGGGGGGGGGGGTGATACATGCAGTGGGGGGGGGGGATACATGCAGTGGGGAGGTGATACATGCAGTGGGGGGGGGGGGGGGGGTGATACATGCAGTGGGGGGTGATACATGCAGTGGGGGGGTGATACATGCAGTGGGGGGGGTGATACATGCAGTGGGGGGGGGTGATACATGCAGTGGGGGGGGTGATACATGCAGTGGGGGGGGTGATATATGCAGTGGGGGGGGTGATACATGCAGTGGGGGGGGGATACATGCAGTGGGGGGGGTGATACAGTGCAGTGGGGGGGGATACATGCAGTGGGGGGGTGATACATGCAGTGGGGGTGATACATGCAGTGGGGGGGTGATACATGCAGTGGGGGGGGGGATACATGCAGTGGGGGGGGGGTTGATACATGCAGTGGGGGGGGATACATGCAGTGGGGGGGGGTGATACATGCAGTGGGGGGGTGATACATGCAGTGGGGGGGGATACATGCAGTTGGGGGGGGGTGATACATGCAGTGGGGGGGGGATACATGCAGTGGGGGGGGGTGATACATGCAGTGGGGGGGGGGGGTGATACATGCAGTGGGGGGGGGTGATACATGCAGTGGGGGGGGGATACATGCGCAGTGGGGGGTGATACATGCAGTGGGGGGGGATACATGCAGTGGGGGGGGGTGATACATGCAGTGGGGGGGTGATACATGCAGTGGGGGGGGGGTGTGATACATGCAGTGGGGGGGGATACATGCAGGGGGGGGGTGATACATGCAGTGGGGGGGGGGGTGATACATGCAGTGGGGGGGATACATGCAGTGGGGGGTGATACATGCAGTGGGGGGGGGGGGATACATGCAGGTGGGGGGGGGTGATACATGCAGTGAGGGGGGGATACATGCAGTGGGGGGGGGTGATACATGCAGTGGGGGGATACATGCAGTGGGGGGTGATACATGCAGTGGGGGGGGGGATACATGCAGGTGGGGGGGGGGGTGATACATGCAGTGAGGGGGGGGATACATGCAGTGGGGGGGGGTGATACATGCAGTGGGGGGGGGGGATACATGCAGTGGGGGGGGGATACATGCAGTGGGGGGGGGGGGTGATACATGCAGTGGGGGGGGATACATGCAGTGGGGGGGGGTGATACATGCAGTGGGGGGGGGTGATACATGCAGTGGGGGGGGATACATGCAGTGGGGGGGGGTGATACATGCAGTGGGGGGGGGGGGGTGATACATGCAGTGGGGGGGGATACATGCAGTGGGGGGGGGGTGATACATGCAGTGGGGGGGGTGATACATGCAGTGGGGGGGGGGGGGGGGGGGTGATACATGCAGTGGGGGGGGATACATGCAGTGGGGGGGTGATACATGCAGTGGGGGGGGGGATACATGCAGTGGGGGGGTGATACATGCAGTGGGGGGGGGGATACATGCAGTGGGGGGGTGATACATGCAGTGGGGGGGGGGATACATGCAGTGGGGGGGGTGATACATGCAGTGGGGGGGTGATACATGCAGTGGGGGGGGGTGATACATGCAGTGGGGGGGGGATACATGCAGTGGGGGGGGGTGATACATGCAGTGGGGGGGGGGGTGATACATGCAGGGGGGGGGGGGTGATACATGCAGTGGGGGGGTGATACATGCAGTGGGGGGGGTGATACATGCAGTGGGGGGGGGGGATACATGCAGTGGGGGGGGGTGATAATGCAGTGGGGGGGGGGGGTGATACATGCAGTGGGGGGGGGTGATACATGCAGTGGGGGGGTGATACATGCAGTGGGGGGGGGTGATACATGCAGTGAGGGGGGGGATACATGCAGTGGGGGGGTGATACATGCAGTGGGGGGGGAAGGGGGGGGGTGATACATGCAGTGGGGGGGGAAGGGGGGGTGATACATGGAGGGGGGGGGGGTGATACATGCAGGGGGGGGGGTGATACATGCAGTGGGGGGGTGATACATGCAGTGGGGGGGGGGTGATACATGCAGTGAGGGGGGTGATACATGCAGTGAGGGGGGGATACATGCAGTGGGGGGGGGGGTGATACATGCAGTGGGGGGGGAAGGGGGGGGTGATACATGCAGTGGGGGGGGAAGGGGGGGTGATACATGGAGGGGGGGAAGGGGGGGTGATACACGCAGTGGGGGTGCTGGAGAGGAACATTAAGGGGAGGTTTTGAGTTTCCTCCACTAGACCTCCATCAAGCTTAACCCCTTCTGTACCGGCGACGTCTTTCTAGCTTTATGTTGATACTGTTTTAGCCGATTTTATTCAGCTTCCAAAGGACCTCTAGTAATAAACAGGCTGCGAACATTCTCACTTAAACTTTTTTTTCTACCACATAGCCTTCTTAA
The DNA here is from genome assembly GCA_032716605.1 of Paralithodes platypus. Taxonomy (NCBI): domain Eukaryota; kingdom Metazoa; phylum Arthropoda; class Malacostraca; order Decapoda; family Lithodidae; genus Paralithodes; species Paralithodes platypus. Next base: position 2,769,210 of record CM064573.1, read on the forward strand.
GGGGAGGTTGTTAGTTAGTTCCCTAGACTTCCATCAAGCTTAACATTACAGCCCCTAGACCCCCTTTCAAGATAAATTTGTACATGTTTCGGTAGAAAAATTTCGGCCGGTTCCCCTTAAATTGCAGGCTCGCTATCGCTCGCCAGGAAAAGATCGACACCTTAACGGAACGAAAAGTCTTAAAATTGACAAATGGGGCAACAGTTCTTAAAGTCGCGAAACTAATGGGGCGAACGTCTTAAATCAATGGGGCTAACCATGATGGAGAAAGGGGTCAAGTAAAAAAAATCCCTCAAGTGGAAATCTCCCCTTAAACGGCACAAAATCATCTTTACAAAATCATCTAGCTACAATATAGTTAAAAAGACGTCGCCGGTACTGAAGGGGTTAAAACAGCACACCCAAATGACCTAGTTCCCCTTCGAGAGAGATGTGTACATTTTTCGGTAGAAGAATGTCCTGGTCCAAGGCCGGTTCCATTTAAATTACAGGCTCGCTATGGCTCGCCAAGGAAAAATCGACGCCTACATGGCACGAAAGGACTTAAAATGGACAAATGGGGCGAAAGGTCTTAAAATCGCTAAAGTAATGGGGCGAAAGATCTTAAAATCGCCAATCTAATGGGGCTAAACATGAGGGAGAAGGGGTTCCACAAACAACACCTCCATAAGTGAAAATCTCCCCGTATAATAAGGGAGCCCACCTCACTTTGTTTCTCTTTCTCTCCCTCTCTCTTTGGCTTGTATCCATTCGGCCCCATTCAGCCTACTGTTTTAAGACGTTTACCTCCATCCAGGTGTCAATATTTTCCTGGCGAGCGGTAGCGAGCCAGCATATATATATTTTTGTTTAGACAGCAAGCTAAATTTGTACATTTTTTTATAAAAAAAATTCTCCGGCGAAGCCGGATTTCTCCATACAATGCTGGCTCGCTATCGCTCGCCAGGAAGAAATCGACACCTGGATGGGGATAAACGTCTTAAAACAGTTGGCTGAATGGGGCCTAATGGAGACAAGCCAGGGAAAGAGAGAAAAGGACAGAAAGATTAAAACAAATGCCTGTGACCCTCCTTAATGAAGGTCGTGCTGAAGATTTCTTTCTTTCTATTTTACTGTAGGTTTTGTCTTTCTTTCTTTCTTTTTCTTTGTTTTCTTGTTTACATTCTTTATATCTTTCTTTTATATATATTTTTTTATTTTTTCTTGTTTACATACTTTATAACATCTTTTATATATATATTTTTTGTTTTTTGTATACCGTACATACTTTATATCCTTTATATATATATTTTTTTTTCTTTGTTTACAAACTTTATCTTTCTTTTATATATTTTTTCTTTTTCCTTGTTTACATAATTTATATCTTTCTTTTTCTTTTCTTGTTTACATACGGTAGTTTATATCTTTCTTTCTGTATCTTGCCTGTATTTTAGGAGCAACCGGACTTCGGCCTGTACGATTAAAAAGCAGTGTACACATTTATCTTGAAGGGGGGTCTATGGGGGTGATTTATCTTGAAGGGGGTGGGTCTATGGGGGTGATTTATCTTGAAGGGGGGTCTATGGGGGTGATTTATCTTGAAGGGGGGTCTAGGGGGTGATTTATCTTGAAGGGGGTCTAGGGGGAGATTTATCTTGAAGGGGGTGGGTCTATGGGGTGTTATTTATCTTGAAGGGGGGTCTATGGGGTGTTATTTATCTTGAAGGGGGGTCTATGGGGTGTTATTTATCTTGAAGGGGGTCTATGGGGGTGATTTATCTTGAAGGGTGGGTCTATGGGGGTGATTTATCTTGAAGGGGGGTCTATGGGGGTGATTTATCTTGAAGGGGAGGTCTATGGGGTGATTTATCTTGAGGGGGGTGGGTCTATGAGGGTGATTTATCTTGAAGGTGGGTCTATGGGGGAGATTTATCTTGAAGGGGGGTCTAGGGGGTGATTTATCTTGAAGGGGGGTCTAGGGGGTGATTTATCTTGAAGGGGGGGTCTATGGGGGTGATTTATCTTGAAGGGGGTGGGTCTATGAGGGTGATTTATCTTGAAGAAGGGTCTTGCAGGGTGATTTATCTTGAAGAAGGGTCTTGCAGGGTGATTTATCTTGAAGAAGGGTCTTGCAGGGTGATTTATCTTGAAGGGTGGGTCTATGGGGTGTTCTTGAAGGGTGGGTCTATGGGGTGTTCTTGAAGGGTGGGTCTATGGGGTGTTCTTGAAGGGTGGGTCTATGGGGGTGATTTATCTTGAAGGGGGGGGGGGTCTATGGGGGTGATTTATCTTGAAGGGGGGTCTATGGGGCTGATTTTAAAGCTTGATGGAGGTCTAGGAATGTTTTGTATATCCCTTAAAGTCCGCCGAAAGGAGATAACGCCGATGTAAGATAACAAATGCAGCGGCGAGAGAGATGATTGGGCGGCAAGTGTCTGAGAGAGATAAGAAAATTGAGAGAGAGAGAGAGAGAGAGAGAGAGAGGTGTGGGTGTGGGTTTGTGTGTGTGTGTGAGTGAGTGAGTGAGTGAGTGAGTGAGAGAGAGAGAAAGAGAGCGAGCGAGAGAAGAGAGAGAGTTATAAGGAATAGTTAGTATCTCGGAGACCTTGCGGTCCATTCCGAAGAGATACCGGTACTGGAAGTGGAAGGAGAGAGACTGTTTAGTGCACTACACTCTTTACAGAGTGTGCAAAATACTATCTACTCTCTTCTTGAACTGCTCTACTGAAGAACTGTTTACAACTTCGGAGGGAAGTTTGTTCCAGGTAGAACAGATCTTATATGTGAAAAAGTTTCCACAAATACTAGTGCTGAACCTTTTCAATTCTAATTTCCAGCCATGGTTGCGTGTTGTATTCATATTGAGGCTAAACATTGTCCTATAATCAACATTGTCAAACCCATTAAGTATTTTAAATACTTTTATAACTCTATATCTTTCCCGAGTGCTGGAGACCAGAATTGAACAGCATACTCCAGGAGAGGCCGTACCAGAGCGTTGTAAAGTGTGAGGACTATTTCCTTATGTCTATACTTAAATTGCCTCTTAATATAGGCCAATAATTTCTGAGTTTCTCTACTTCAATACACTGCTTGGAAAACTTTAAGGTCACTGCTAATCAGAACACCCAAATCCTTTTCCAAGTCAGTCATTTCCAGAGGCATTCCCAATAGTGAATAGCCTGACTTGGGGTTTGCTTGGCCGATATGCATCACCTTGCACTTTTCCAAGTTTAGAGGCAGAGAGAGAGAGAGAGAGAGAGAGAGAGAGAGAGCGCGCGGAAAGATAAATATAGATAATCATACAATATATTAAAGTACCGGTAATAGTTAATGTAGATAAACCAAAAGTAGGGCTTGCCGTATAAATCTTCATAATTGCAGTGATAGTAACATAGAGGATGGGATGAAAAGGTGTTGTAGGCTAATATTTGTTTATTAGGAATGAAAAACGCACAAATACACACACTCACAAACACGCACATACACACGCACACATACACACACAAACACATGAAAACACACCCACACAAAGGGCTAGCTCAGTGGTACCGTCCCTGCCTCCAACCCAGCAGGCCGGGGTTCAAATCTAGCTCAGGTTGATGAAGGTTTTCTGAGACATAGCCGGTGGTTACCGTCTCCCTTGAGCAAGGAGATGGGTAATTGTCATCGATTATAATGTCCAGGAAGCGGGACAATACGAGCCAAAAACTCAATTCCTGTCAAACTACAATTATTAATATGAATTCATGCACACACACACGCGCGCACACACACACACACACGTATAAGCCAATAATCCGTGCAAAACAAACTACCCTCTTCTGCAAATCGGCCCTTGAAACTCCATTGCGAGGTTGGTGATTAAGGTTGCAGATAAGAGTCCTATGAAGGGGGGGTTGGGCGTATTTATTGGCTTATATATACGGTATTTATGTTTTTATCATTTTATATATTTCTTTGTTTTGTTATTATATATTTTTTTATAGTTTCCTCCCTAAACCTCTTATCAAACTTAAAAAAACACCCCCTAGACCCCCATCAAACTTAAAAAAACACCCCCTAGACCTCCATCAAGCTTTAAAAACACCCCCTAGACCTCCATCAAGCTTTAAAAACACCCCCTAGACCTCCATCAAGCTTTAAAAACACCCCTAGACCTCCACCAAGCGTTAAAAACACCCCTAGACCTCCATCAAGCTTTAAAAACACCCCCTAGACCTCCATCAAACTTAAAAAACACCCGCTAGACCTCCATCAAGCTTTAAAAACACCCCCTAGACCTCCATCAAGCTTTAAAAACACCCCCTAGACCTCCACCAAGCTTTAAAAATACCCCCTAGACCTCCATCAAGCTTTAAAAACACCCCTAGACCTCCATCAAGCTTTAAAAACACCCCTAGACCTCCATGAAGCTTTAAAAACACCCCCTAGACCTCCATCAAGCTTTAAAAACACCCCCTAGACCTCCATCAAGCTTTAAAAACACCCCCTAGACCTCCATCAAGCTTTAAAAACACCCCCTAGACCTCCATCAAGTTTTAAAAACACCCCCTAGACCTCCATCAAGCTATAAAAACACCCCCTAGACCTCCATCAAGCTTTAAAAACACCCCCTAGACCTCCATCAAGCTTTAAAAATCACGCCCTAGACCCCCCTTCAAGATAATTTTTTACTTTTTCGGTAGAATAATGTACCGGCCGAAGGCCGGTTTCTTCTAACCTTACAGGCTCGCTATCGCTCGGCAGGAATAAATTGACACTTGAATGGCACGAAAGGTCCTAGCATTGACAACGAAATGGGGTGAAATGTCTTAGAATCGCCAAACTAATAGGGCGAACGTCTTTTCATCTCAAAACTAATGGGGCTAATCATGAGGGAGAAGGGAGTCTAGAAAAGCCACCGATCTCTCATTAATCCGTGCAAAACAAACCCCCGCTTCCGCAAATCGGTCCTTAAGGGGGGGGGGGGGGATGGTTCACTTTTTGGGCGATTTTTGCATGTATTCATTATTTTTCTAGTTTCCTCCCTAGACCTCCATCAAATTTTAAAAAAACATCCATTAGATTAATTTGTAAATTTTTCAGTAGAAAAATTTCCCGGCCGAAGGCCGGTTCTTCTAACATTACACGCTCACTATCGTTCGCCAGGGAAAAAATCGACACCTAAATAGCACGAAAGGTCTAAATATTGACGAAGAAATGGGTCGAAAGGTCTTAAAATCGACTAACTAAATGGGGCAAACATCAACATCTGACAACTAATGGGGCTAAACATGATGGAGAAAATGGTCCCGAAAACCGGCCCATCCCCCTTAAAACGCCACTGCGAGGTTGGTGATAAAGGTTGCAGGTATGAGTCATAAAGGGGGTTAAGGGGAGATTTTCACTTTATGTTTGTCTTGACCCCTTTCTCCCTCATGTTTTGCCCCATTGCTGGACAAAATAGACTAGACTATAGAATGCATATCCAAAGACCAAACTATATATCCTGTATCAGTATTCCTAATGTTTATTATGGGTTTATTATGGGTTTATATCACCAAAGACCAAACTATATATGCTGTATCAGTATTCCTATTGTTTTGTATGGGTTTATTATGGGTTTATATCACGAAAGACCAAACTATATATCCTGTATCAGTATTCCTAATGTTTTTTATGGGTTTATTATGGGTTTATATCACCAAAGACCAAACTATATAAAATTATCATGTATCAGTATTCCCAAATGTTCATTATGGATGTCGAGATACTGTATTTGGTGGTAAAGAAAAGAAAATAATCACCAGTGGTACCAAGATGGCGGAGGTTGGCCGATCTCTGTTACAATAGGTCTCCCTCTCTCTCTCTCTCTCTTGCAGTCATAGATCTCAAAATTGACAAAGAAATAGGGCTAATGGGGCCAAACGTCTTAACATTTCAAAACAATTGGGACTAAACACGAGGGAGAAGGGGACCCAGAACACCCCTCCCACCCACCCCTTTCAGTCCTGTAGATAATAAACTGCTATCTTATCAGTAACAGGCTTAATAATAAATCGGGGGATGGGCGTATTTATTGGTTCATTTATATCATATGTTTCTAGTGTTATATTTTAGTTTCCTCCCTACCCCCCCCCCCAAGATAAATGTGTATGTTATTCAGTTAGTTTGGTGATTTTAAGACTTTTCGCCCCATTTCTGTCAATTTTAAGACCTTTCGTGGCATTTAGATGTCTTTTTGTTTTCCTGGTGAGCGGTAACGGTAACTGTGAGGTAGAGTCCCGCAAGTGTAGAAAGTAGAGGTTGAAGTTGAAGGTAAAGTGGTGAGTATGAAGAGTTGGAGAGATGAAAGATGGTGGGCGAACCACCTTGCTTAATCCTGGGGTTCTTAGTTGTAGAGTTGCAGCATTCTGGACTTCTTCAGATGGACGAATTTCCTTGGTCTTGGTGGAGGGCTTTTGATCACAGGCTGGTCGTACACGGGCTGGTCGTAGATCATTGGCATTGGTGGTAGAGGCTCAGCGAAGGTGTCAGGCTGGAGGTTTGCAATGAGTTGAGGTGTTGTTGGAGTTGTTGTTGTTGTTGTTGGAGTTGATGTATGGTCCACTTTACTCCTGTGCAGGCTCAGTAGTCGTGGAAGGTTGAGCTGCAGCTTGGGAGTATTTTTTGGCTTTGTCGGTGGTGGTCCTTGGCGTTTGGTGTTTACTCGAGTCTTGGCGTCCCTTGGTGGTGTTCTGGCGACGATCTCTGGAGGAATGATGATAGTTGGGAGTTTGTTGGCCTTCAGAAGAGCAGGTAGAAGCACAGATATTCGGCTCCTGTCCTCCCCAGCAAGCGCTATTGCAGTTTGCACTACAATAGTGATGATGTCGATCTTGTTGCTAGATGTTGGTTTGGGGATTGTTGTTCCTTGCTGCTTCCTGGGTGCGTGTTTTGAGCCTATCACAGGTTTGTCGTAGACGGCTCGTACACCCATTGCCTCCTCTGTTCCCTTTTTCCCGATCTTGCGGTAGAAGATTACCTCCTCTCCTTCTCCCAGTGATGGTATTTTGTGGTCTGGGTTGGGTTTGTCGATATTTGCTTTGTGAATAAAGAAATCTTCATCTCCACAGGTGATAAACCCATAACCTCTCTGCACATTGAACCACTTTACCAGTCCACGAGTGTAAACGTGGTGGTTTATGATAGGGCAAGCGGCAGACATGTTGGTGAAAACAGGAGGTCCCAGGGAAGGTGCTGCTGGAGTGGAGTGGAGTGAATGACCAATGAACGATAGCGAGTCTGTAATTTAAGAGGAAACAGCCTGCGGCCGTGACATTTTTCTACCGAAAAATGTACAAACTTATCTTGAAAAGGAGTCCAGGGGGTGTAATTATAAGCTTGGTGGAGGTCTAGGGAACGAACTAAAAACCTCCCCTTAACTAGTTGAGTACCAGCGACGTGTGTTATATTTTATTCTAGCTATATTTAGACGATTTTGTGCAGTTTAAGAAGGATATGTGGTAGCTGAAAGGGTTGGTTGAGATTGTTCGAAGCCATATTACTGCTGGAGGTCCTTCCTAAACTGAATATAATCGTGTAACAGCAGCCAAAATAAAGGCACTGGTACGAAAGGGGTTCAGCAAAGAATGGAGATAGTTAACTGGTATCTTATCAGTAGTGAGGCTTAATATATCAGATTGGAAAGACTTGCAATATTTATTATACTATTGTACCGTACAGGCCCCATTAATAATACTGATAAAGAGGTAGCCTGCCCAGAATTCGAACCCACTCACTCGTACAGGCCCCTTTAATAATACTAGGCAAGAGGTAGCCTGACCAGGATTCGAACCCACTCACTCGTACAGGCCCCTTTAATAATACTAGGCAAGAGGTAGCCTGACCGGGATTCGAACCCACTCACTCTGGTCATATTTATTATACTAGAGTTGTACAGGCCCCTTTAATAATACTAGGCAAGAGGTAGCCTGACCGGGATTCGAACCCACTCACTCTGGTCGTATTTTTTATACTAGAGTCATACAGGCCCATTAATAATACTGGGAGAGAGGTAGCCTGACCAGGATTCGAACCCACTCACTCCAGGTATATTTGGGAGAGTTGGGCACCGTAACCACTCGGCCGTGAGCGGATATAAGGCCAAAGGGTGCCCAACGCTCCCTAATATACCCGGAGTTGAGTGGGTTCGAATCCTGATCAGGCTACCTCTTTCCCAACCTGTCCGACATTAGTATTATATAGTTAATAATAATGTAGGGGGGGGGGGGGGGGCGGGGGGGGGCGGGGGGGGCTTTAAGGGGAGATGGATCGGTTTTTCTGGACACCCTTCTCCCTCATGCTTAGCCCCATTAGTTTTCGGATTTTAATATGTTTGCCCTTTTAGTTTGTCGATATTAAGACCTTTCGCCCCATTTTTTTGTCAATATTAAGACCTTTCGTGCTATTCATGTCAAATTTGTTCCTGACGAACGATAGTGAGCCTTTGGAAGAACCGGCCTTTGGCAGATACATTTTTCTACCGAAAAATGTACAAATTAATCTTGCAGGGGGATCTTATGGATGTTTTTTTTAAGTTTGATGGAGGCCTAGGGAGAAAACTAGAAAAAGCAATGAATTTAAATAAAAATATCGACCATAAAGTGAACCATCCCCCTTAACTTAAATTTAGACACTTATTCTTTTTAACTTGCTCTTCATGCACCTTTACTTAACGATTTGAAGATTAGGATTTTTTCCATATTTGATTTTTTTTTTTTTTTTTTTTTGGCTATCATTAGACGATTTTAGATGGCTTAGGAAGAATCTTTGGACAAATTAAAAGGGTATTATGAACATGACTCTTTCAAGATTAGGATTTGTATATTTTTTATGACAGTTTGTATATATATGACAGTTTGTATATATATTAGGATTTGTATATTTATGACAGTTTGTATATACAGTATATGACAGTTTGTATATTAGGATTTGTATAGTTTGTATATATATTAGGATTTGTATATTTATGACAGTTTGTATATACAGTATATGACAGTTTGTATATATATTAGGATTTGTATATTTATGACAGTTTGTATATACAGTATATGACAGTTTGTATATATATTAGGATTTGTATATTTATGACAGTTTGTATATACAGTATATGACAGTTTGTATATATATTAGGATTTGTATATTTATGAGTGTATATATTTGTTTATTTATGACAGTTTGTATATATATTTGTATATTTACGACAGTTTGTATATATATTTGTATATTTATGACAGTTTGTATATTTATGACAGTTTGTATATATATTTGTATATTTATGACAGTTTGTATATATATTTGTATATTTATGACAGTTTGTATATATATTTGTATATTTATGACAGTGTATATATATTTGTATATTTATGACAGTTTGTATAATTATATATTTGTATATTTATGACAGTTTGTATATATATTTGTATATTTATGACAGTTTGTATATATATTTGTATATTTATGACAGTTTGTATATATTTATATATTTATGACAGTTTGTATATATTTGTATATTTATGAGTTTGTATATATTTGTATATTTATGACAGTTTGTATATATTTGTATATTTATGACAGTGTGTATATATTTATATATTTATGACAGTTTGTATATATTTGTATATTTATGACAGTTTGTATATATATTTGTATATTTATGACAGTGTATATATATTTGTATATTTATGACAGTTTGTATAATTATATATTTGTATATTTATGACAGTTTGTATATTTATGACAGTTTTTATATATTTATGACAGTTTGTATATATTTATATATTTATGAGTTTGTATATATATTTTTCCTATATTATTGTTCATATTCATTACGATCTTTAAGGGGGAATGGGCGTATTTATTTGCTCATTTATATATATATATATATATATATCGGTATATATATATATATATATTATATGTTTCTTCACTAGACCTTCAAGATAAATTTGTACGGTTTTCGATAGAAAAATGTTCTGGCGTTAGGCCAGTTCCCCTTAAATTACAGGCTCGCTTTCGCTCGCCAGGAAAAAACTGACACCTAAATGACACGAAAAGTCTTAATATTGACAAATTGGTCGAAAGGTCTTGAAATCGCCAAACTATTAATAATATATATATATATATATATATATATATATATATATATATATATATATATATATACCCGTATATATATATATATATATATATATATATATATATATATATATATATATATATATACTGTATATACCGTACCGTATATTAACTATAGCTTGTTACAGGCCTAAGATGATGAACACAAGATAATAGAATTATATCATATGCAACTATGTCTATCACTCCAAAAAGATTATAAATTAAAGTTATCTAATGTAGACAAAAGGATGATATCAAACACCATTAATTTCTGATACATAAACTATAATTAACTATGATTAAATGAACAGGTTACCAAGTACAACATGTTTGTTAATCAATGCATTCAACTTTAACACAAAACACACCAAAACAGTATGTATATATATAATTATATATATATATATATATATATATATATATATATATATATATATATATATATATATATATAAGGGAAGATTTGTTTGTCTCCTTCCAAGACTCCCATCAAGCTTTAAGAAAATACCCACCTTCTATGTATGTTTTTACATTTTTAGGTAGAAAAGTGTACCGGCCATAGGCCGGTTCCTCTTAAATTACAGGCTCGCTATTGCTCGCCAGGAAAAAATTAACACCTAAATGGCACGGAAGGTCTTATAATTGACCGAAATTGGGTGAAATATAAAATCGCCAATGTAACGGGCGAACGTCTTAAAATCTAAAAAATAATGGGGCTAAACATGAGGGAAAAGGAGGTTCGAACAATAATCCCTTAATTGAAAATCTCCCTTTAATGGACTTAGGATTTGTCTTGGTATTATACAATGCTCTCATATAATTATAACAAAGCTTTATGTAATTATTATCTTATAGTATATTTGTGTTTACTTATTAACCCTTTGAGTACCAGCGACGTGTGATGCATTTTATTGTAGCTATATGTTGACGATCTGTTACAGCTTAGGAAGGATCTGTGGTCGTTAAAAGGTTCGGTTGAGATAGTTTGAAGCCTTATTATGGCTAGACGCCCTTCCTAAGCTGACTAAAATGGTCTAATAGTTGCTAGAATATGACGATGTAAAGGACGTCCCTGGTACTGAAAGGGTTAAGTACAGGTATAGTGTATATTGATTTTATCCAACTATACTCTGTTTCATTGATGCCGACGATAAATTAAATCCCTTAGCAGCTGATTTATCGATACTTAGGGGAGGTATTTAGTTTGTACCGTAGACCTCCATCAAGCTTAAAAATTACACTCTTGACCCCCTTCAAGATAAATTTGTACATTTTTCGGTAGAAAAATGTCACGGCCGAAGGCCGTTTCCTCTTACATTACAGGCTCGCTATCGCTCGCCAGGAAAAAATCGACACCTAAATGGCACGAAATGTCTAAAAATTGGCAGAAATGGGGCGACAGTTCTTAAAATCGCCAAACTAATGGGACGAACGTCTTAAAATCTCAATAGCAGTGGAGTTAAACATGAGGGAGAAAGGGGTTAAGAAAATATTCCCTCAAGTGGAAATCTCCCCTTAATGGAAAGCTATTCAACTGCTATGTCTCTGCATCAACTGCTATGTCTCTGCATCAACTGCTATGTCTCTGCATCAACTGCTATGTCTCTGCATCAACTGCTACACCATAATTAACTACACAATCTTCAAAATATCTGAGAAATTTTGATGGGAACTTTGCAATTTACCGTCCGTTGGAAAGAAACCGAGTATATATGTAAATTATTGATATATGTAAATTATTGATATATGTAAATTATTGATATATGTAAATTATTGATATATGTAAATTATTGATATATGTAAATTATTGATATATGAAAATTATTGATGTATGTAAATTATTTATATATGTAAATTATTTATATATTCAGCTTGGAACTTATTATTTATTGAGCAGAAACTATAAATTCCTAATACTGACCTTATTGAATATATAATTAATTATTTATATATATATATAACGTATATATATATATATATATATATATATATATATATATATATATATATATACACTATATATATATATATATATATATATATATATATATATATATATATATATATATATATACACACACTATATATTGATATTGCTCATGTGTACAGCCTGCAGTAATTAACAATGTAATATAATATGTTTTTACTTCAGTAAATAAGTATTACAAAACTATTGTAATTAATTCATATTGAATGCATTTGGATAAAATATTTGTTGGATGAAATTTATTTTAAAAACAATAAAAAAATATATTTGTCTTCTAATAGAAACTAGACATTAAATTTACACTACAAAAAGTAATCCCTAATCTTCTTAAGGGCGGTGACCTGCTTTTTTAATTTTTCTCCTTTTCTCTCTTTCTCTGGCTTGTATCCATTTGGCCCCATTCAGCCAACTATTTTAAGACGTTTATCCCCATCTAGGTGTCGATTTCTTCCTGGCGAGCGATAGCGAGCCAGCATTATATGAAGAAATCCGGCTTCGTCGGACACATTTTTCTACCGAAAAATTTACAAATTTAGCCTGCTGTCAAAAACATTTTAAAAATATGCTGGCTCGCTACCGCTCACCAGTAAAAATTTGTACACCTGGATGCGGATAAACGTCTTAAAACAGTAGGCTGAATGGGGCCGAATGGATACAAGCCAGAGAAAGAGAGAAAAGGAGAGGCCAAAAAGCAGGTGACCTCCCTTAAGTCAACAACGAGCTACGACCTCTAGACATTAAATGGACCTTATTACAATTAAGCACTAATCTTCTTAACAATTAATTATTACCTATCTCACTGATCATCACAATAGAACTGGATATCACAGACCGTTTTCTTTAAAAGGCACCAGCGAATGAGAGACTAACGAAACTTGTATTTTTTTGGCTGACGGTAATATTTGTGTCTTACGGGCAAGGAGACGACAAAAGGCAAAGCTGCCTGTAACAAGTATCTCCCCCCCCCCCCCCCCCAGGTTGAAAGAGTGCTAGAGAGCCAAAATCAAGGTACAGTCGCGCTAATAAGTCATGTCTCGGCACCAATTATGTTTTGATCAATAATTTGTATCAGCAATATCTAAGCTTCATTTCTTCATATCGAGTGAAATATACAAACCTGTTCCTACACTTACCCACCCTATTCAACATCTGACAGACATTAATACAGCACAGAGCAAGCCAAACGTAATGACAGCTGGGACATGACTTATTAGCGCGACCGTACATCAGAGGTAATTTGGGTGTGTTGGAAAGAAGTGTGGTGTGGACATACATGCCAATAGGTATATATCAGTCCTAATTGCCATGGACTGTTTGGAGTTAATGATAGTTAAGGGGAGGTTTTTAGTTTGGTCCCTAGATATCCTTCAAGCTTAAGATTACACCCCCTTGAGCCGCTTTCAAGATAAATTTGTACATTTTTCGTAGAAAATTGTCCCGGCTGAAAGCCGGTTTCTCTTAAATTACAGGCTCGCTATCGCTCGCCAGGATAAAATCGACACCTAAATGGCACGAAAGGTCTTAAAATTGACAGAAATGGGTTGAAAGTTCTTAAAATCGTCAAAATAATGGGAGCAAACGTCTTACAATTAGAAAAACAATGAGGCTAACATGAGGGAGAAAAGAGTAAAAAAAAAATCCCTCAAGTGGAAATCTCCCCTTAAGCAGTGTATAACTATGTAAAATGTTCATGTCAATAAAAAGTTTTGAATTGAATTGAATTGATTGAATTGACTTGTTACGTGTAGTGAGTGAACTGAATAAGAGGTGGAAGTGTTTGTGAGAATAAGCTGGATTAACTACTGTCTCTACGTCGTAATATCCGCGTAGGCTAATCAAGATCAAGACATGGAAATTTGCCGTCAACTGAAAATATACCGATTATAGTCATTGAAACCGATTATTATTATTATTATTATTATTATTATTATTATTATTATTATTAGTAGTAGTAGTATTATATTATATCATTATAATTATGCTGAGTTAAAATTAGGCTTTTCAGTTCTACATTATGTCTTTGGACGTGTTAAAATGGCCGCAGACAATGCCACTTTCAATTGATTTACCTGTATTCCTGCTCATATCTATTGGGTCTATTATTATTATTATTATCAATATACCTTTATAAATGTTTAAGGGAGGTTTCTAGTTTGTTTCCTACTCCTCCAGCAATCTTAAAGTTTCACCCCCTTGACCCCATTTCAAGATAAATTTGTACATTTTTCGGTATAAAAATTTCCCGGCCGAAGGCCGATTACTCTTAAATTACAGGCTCGCCAGGATAAAATCGACACCTAAATGGCACGAAAGGTCTTAAAATTGACAGAATGGGGCGGAAATTCTTAAAAATCACCAAAATAATGGGGCAAACGTCTTCAAATCTCAAAAGCAATGGGGCTAAAACATGAGGTAGAAGGAAGTTCGAAAACAAAAATCTCTCAAGTGGAAACCTCCCCTTAATATTTACGGACCTTTTAATTAGGCCTACTCTTTGCATATCCATATTTGTAGAGTTTAATAGAGTTTAGGCCTTCTGCAGATCTGGGTAGTTTAGGCCTTCTGCAGATCTGGGTAGTTTAGGCCTTCTGCAGATCTGGGTAGTTTTGTCTTTATGCCTTGCATTTATTGCGTTGAGGGGGGAGAGGGGTAGTTTTTCTGGTACCCCCTTCTTCCTCATGTTTAGCCCCATTAGTTTTTTAGATTTTAAGACGTTTGGCCCATTAGTTTGGCGATTTGAAGACCTTTCGCACCATTTCTTTGTCAATATTTAGACTTTTAGCCTAGTGTCAGTTAGGTGTCGATTTTTTCTAGGCGAGCGATAGCGAGCCTATAATTTAAGAGGAAGCGGCCTTCAGCCGGGAAAAATTACATATTTATCTTGAAGGGGGGTCCTTTTTTTTTTTTTTTTTTTGGGTATGGAGGTCTAGGGAGAAAACTAAAAAAAAAAAAAAACATTATAAAAAAATATATAATTAGGAAATAAATCTTTGGCTTCTACTACAGTCGATTCAGTATAAGTGGGCTATAAATCTTCAACCCTAATCTCTCGTATCATAAAATGGACTAGAATAAACACGATGAATGGTTTACCATTTGGGAAGAGTGGGCCAGGAAATGGGTGTGGTGTGGACATTTACATCCCCCCCCCCCCGTTTTCTCTAGGAGGTTAAGGGTCAACAATAATAAATTAACTAGTAATTGACCACTGGCGAGTTTCAGGCTATAAGGAAGTTGGAGTTGTAGACAATGAAGGGGGAGGGGGGGGGGGATATTATTTATTTATTTATTTGTTAACTAACTTATTTGTATTTGTTTTTCCTCCCTACTGTAGACCCCCATCAAACACTTAAGGGGAGGTATTTAGTTTGTACCCTAGACCCCCATCAAACACTTAAGGGGAGGTATTTAGTTTGTACCCTAGACCCCATCAAACTCTTAAGGGGAGGTATTTAGTTTGTACCCTAGACCCCCATCAAACACTTAAGGGGAGGTATTTAGTTTGTACCCTAGACCCCCATCAAACACTTAAGGGGAGGTATTTAGTTTGTACCCTAGACCCCATCAAACACTTAAGGGGAGGTATTTAGTTTGTACCCTAGACCCCCATCAAACACTTAAGGGGAGGTATTTAGTTTGTACCCTAGACCCCCATCAAACACTTAAGGGGAGGTATTTAGTTTGTACCCTAGACCCCCATCAAACACTTAAGGGGAGGTATTTAGTTTGTACCCTAGACCCCCATCAAACACTTAAGGGGAGGTATTTAGTTTGTACCCTAGACCCCCATCAAACACTAAAGCGGAGGGATTAAGTTTGTACCCTAGACCCCCCATCAAACACTTAAGGGAGGTATTTAGTTTGTACCCTAGACCCCCATCAAACATTAAGGGGAGGTATTTAGTTTGTACCCTAGATTGTACCCTAGACCCCCATCAGTATTTAGTTTGTACCCTAGACCCCCATCAAACACTTAAGGGGAGGTATTTAGTTTGTACCCTAGACCCCCATCAAACTTAAGGGGAGGTATTTAGTTTGTACCCTAGACCCCCATCAAACACTTAAGGGGAGGTATTTAGTTTGTACCCTAGACCTCCATCAAACTTAAGGGGAGGTATTTAGTTTGTACCCTAGACCCCCATCAAACACTTAAGGGGAGGTATTTAGTTTGTACCCTAGACCTCCATCAAGCTTAAAAATTACACTCCCTTGACCCTCTTCAAGATACATTTGTACATTTTTCGGTAGAAAAATGTCCCGGCCGAAGGCCGTTTCTTCCTACATTACAGGCTCGTTATCGCTCGCCAAGAAAAAATTGACACCTAAATGGCACGAAATGTCTAAAAATTGACAGAAATGGGTCGAAAGTTCTTAAAATCGCCAAACTAATGGGGCGAACGTCTTAAAATCTCAATGGCAGTGGAGTTAAACATGAGGGAGAAAGGGGTCCAGAAAATAATCCCTCAAGTGGAAATCTCCCCTTAAACACCCTCAAGTTTATTTATTATTAATTATTTAGAGATAAATTTGTAAATTTTTCGGTAGAAAATGTCCCGGCCAATGGCCTGTTCCTCTTAAATTACAGGCTTACTATCGCACGCCAGGAAAAACATCGACACCTAAATTGCACGAAAGGTCTTGTGATGATGGACATGAAATTGGGGCAAAAGGTCTTATAATCGCCAAACTAATGGGGCCAACGTCTTTAAATCTCAAAACTAATGGGGCTAAACATGAGGGAGAAGGGCGGTTCCCGAAAAAAAAGCAGCCCCCTTAACAAAATTTCCAGTAAAATTTCGCATGTAGTACAACAATACATACAATAAAATAAATATAAATACAATACAATCATATTCAATACACTTTCTATCAATCTCCAACGCCTATCAACTTTATATATCCGCTAATAATTATCGATGTCTACGGCTCCAACTTCCTTGTAGCCTGAAACTCGCGAGGGGTTAGTTGTGAAATGGGAAAATAACCACTTAAAATAATCTCTCCTACCTTTTTTTTTTTTACTACCCCCTTCTCCCTCATGTTTATTTAGCCCCTCTAGTTTGGCTATTTTAAGACCCTTTGCCTCATTTTCGTGTCCGTTACAAGAGCTTTCGTGCCATTTAGGTGTTCATTTTTTCCTGTCTGGCGAGCGAGAACGTGTCACTAACTTTGGAAGAATCGGTCTTAGGAGGGTTATTATTCTTCCCAAAAAAAAAAAATTATCTTGAAGGGGGGTCTTGTTTGTTTTTGTTTTTTTTAAGTTTGATGGAAGTCTAGGGAGCATACTAAACAAATACAAAATAAAAATAATATAAAGATAAAATAAGGCTAAAATAAAAAGGCTAATCATAATAATAAAAAAAAAATCCCTAATTTGAAATTTCTTTTTTTGGACTACATATTAGTTTAATTTAATTGATTTAATGGAACTGATTGGATGTGTCGGAAATAAAGATCCCATATTGTTCAACTCGCTCTTGTACTGTGCATTGAACTTCATCGTCAGGTGCAGCTGTAAACCTTCGTCTCAATAGTGGGGCCCCCTTCTGAAGTGAGGCAAGTGACATGCCGCGGCAGTCGACGCTTGGCTTTGCAGTCCCTTGAAAATAGTTGATAATGTCACTTGCCTCACTTCAGCAGGGAGCATCACTGGAGGCTTATTTTTAAATTTATTATTGTTTATATCTAATGAACTAAATGTGCACTCTGAGAGATTATTGATTTGCGCAATGTTCGCTTTCAATTTCTTGAATTCTAGTGATCATAACCGATTATAGATTTGTGTAATGCTCTATTTGAATTTACGCTTAATCTTCTTGAATTAAAGCACACACAAAGAGATTATAGCTATGCTCTCTTCGAATTCAAGATTAATCTTCTTGAAATAAAGTGCACACAATGATTATAGATTGTGCAACGCTTTCTTTGAATCTAAAATTAATCTACTTGAATTAAAGCGCACACAAAGAGATTATTGAAACGCTTTTTATTTAATTTAAGATTAAACTTCTTTAATTAAGCGCACACAGAACGATAATAGATTAATATTTTGTGCAAAGCTTTCTGTGAATTTATTATTAATCTTCTTGAATTAAAGTGCACACAAAGATATTATAGATTTGTGCAATGTTCTCTTTGAATTTTAGATTAATCTTCTTGAAATAAAGTGCACACAGAGAATATATATTTGTACAACGTTTTCTTTGAATCTAAAATTAAACTTCTTGAAATACAGTGCACACAGAAAGATTATAGAAGTGTGCAATGCTCTCTCTGAATTTACGATTATTCTTAAATTAAGCGCACACAGAACGATTATAGATATGTGCAATGCTCTCTTTGAATTGAAGATTAATCTTCTTAATAGTGTAATAATTACAAACATGACTTTCTATCTGTGTAGGAAGCGTATTCTGGTTACTTGTTGTCCAGGTTGATCGAGAGTCGTAATTCGGGATCCACGTTGAACTCTTGGTCCAGTTGGTGCATGCTGTGTTGCTGCTGTTCTACTTGGTTCACAAGAGGCGTCATTTCACCATCCATACGAAACCCGTCTCTCCGCTGCTGGTTGTTCACGCTGCTCCGGTTCTGCCGAGATGAACGCCTTCGCTGCGTATTGCCCCGAGGAGCTGCAGAATTGGTTGACCTACCGACCTCTGCGCCCGTCGCAAAAGAAGACAGTAAATCACCATCAAAATTGTTATTGCTTGAAGGTAGCTGGAATGAGTAATAACTGCCAACGTATTGCAAGACGTCCTGATTGGGGTTACTTTGTTCGTAGACACTTCCTACGTACCCAAAAGTAGCATCTTGCAGCGGAATACTCTGGCTTGCTTCGCTCTGGCTTCCCTCATCTGAGAACAATTGATCAGCATATTGGGCGTTTTGGTGTGCTGTCGGGTGATCAAATGAGGTGTGGTTTTCCATAGAGTGTCCGGCTGGGGTATGGGCCTCAGTGGGTATGTCATCGCGTCTCCAGTAGGCATCGATGGGTATGTCGTCATTCCTCCTGTGGGTATCGGTTGGCACGTTAGCATCTCTCCTTCTGTGAGCATCAGTGAGTAAGTCGTTATCCCTTCTTCTGTGGGTATTGGCTGGTACATTAGGCTCTCTCCTGTGTGTGTTGGTCTGGAAGACTCCGAACATTTCTGGCAGTTCCTCACACGCCTCATCGTAGCTGTCGATATACCTTCTCAGAATCCTGCTGTTCCTGAGAGAAGAAGAAAAAGATAGATCGTTTATTAGTTTCCTCATTGTTTATTATTTAAAGTAACAAACTTACATCTTTATTGCATAGCTATATAACTATACTTTGTTTCTTTTCAGTTGGCAATATATTGAATCACTTGGCAGCAACTTTATCGGTAGTTAAAGGGAATAATGAGAAACTGAGTGCTCCTCCTCAGATGGTGTGTTTTTTAATCTATTCTGTCTAGTTTTCAAGTACAGCTCAACACGCTTTAAATACTTACATGCCGTCATCAGAGAGATAGGGAGCTACGGTAATGTTATGGGGATACTCCTCCATCTGCAACAACCAAAAATATATAGCTTAGTAAATGGATATGAAATAATAATAATAATAATAATAATAATAATAATAATAATAATAATAATACCTGTAATAAAGTAATAATAGATTAATAATAACAGTAATGAATAAAAATAATGTAGAAGTGCATTTTCTCACATTGGAAACAAAAAATATAAATAATACCATAACCTAATTGCCACTATCAAATAATACAACAATGTTACTATCTATAAACCTATATCTATATCTATCTATAATCCATTATCACTATACCCATATCCGGTAACATTGATCCTGTGGGGAGCGATAGCGGGTACTGGGAACTGTGTGTGTGTGTGTGGTGCAGTGGAGCTAATAAGTCATGTCCCACCTGTCATTATGTTTGGCTCGCTCTGTGCTGTATTAATGTCTGTCAGATGTTGAATAGGGTGGGTATAGTGCCGCTAATAAGTTGTGTCCCAGCTGTCATTACGTTTGGCTCTCTCTGTGCTGTATTAATGTCTGTCAGATGTTGAATAGGGTAGGTGCAGTGGCGCTAATAACTCATGTCCCGGCTGTCATTACGTTTGGCTCGCTCTGTGCTGTATTAATGTCTGTCAGATGTTGAATAGGGTGGGTATAGTGCCGCTAATATGTTATGTCCCAGCTGTCATTACGTTTGACTCGCTCTGTGCTGTATTAATGTCTGTCAGATGTTAAATAGGGTAGGTGCAGTGGCGCTAATAACCCATTTCCCGGCTGTCATTACGTTTGGCTCTCTCTGTGCTGTATTAATGTCTGTCAGATGTTGAATAGGGTGGGTAAGTGTAGGAACTTGGTGGTATATCTCACTCAAAAAGAAGAAATCATGTGTAAATATTTCTGATACCAATTATTGATCAAAACATAATTGGTACCGAGACATCACTTATTAGACCGACTGTACATGTGGTATTGTGGTGATATAGTCCGTTAATTCTAGGTGGGTCAGAAATCATAACCTCTAACCTCAGTAACTCAAAAAGGACTACAGCAAATGAGCTGTCAATTTATACACCTATTCCCTAGCCAAGTCTTCCTGTGTGGTAGAAATATTAATATGTTTAATATTTATTTAGGTATACTGTATATATATATATATATATATTTTATTATTATTTTTTGTTTTTGTATTATTATATACCGGTTTTTAATTATTTCTTTATTAATTTACCGGTATGTATTATATTTATATTTATATATTGGTTATGTATTTATGTTTTATTTATATATGTATTCATTTTATTTTATATCATTATCATTATTATTATTATTATTATTGTTTTTTGTTTTTGTTTTGTTTTTTTTGGGGGAGGGGGGTTTGAGCTCTGGTGAACTATGAACCCTTATTCTTGTTGGGGGCGGGGGCGGGGGGGGGGGGGTAATTTGGTGAACTTTAAGCACTTAGGTGGGTGATTGTGGAGGTGACTTGGTGAAGTCTTGAATACTTATTGTACACTTGGTACTTGGAGGGGGGGGGGGGTATTGGATGAACTCTATGACCACTTATGCTTAAAGGGGGAGGGTTATTTTTGTCTCCCCCCCCCCCCCCCCTCATGTCTAGCCCCATTAGCTTTCAGATGTTAAGACACAAACGCTATTATTAGACACTTATGCATACCGTACTTTTTTAATTTTGTATTATTTTTATTTTTATTTTTTTTGCCTATACAGCACACTTGACTATTCCAGTGCAGGTGGTACATTCCGCATTCCCCGGATGTGTGAAGTCGTTGGGAGCTTTACACTGAACGCCTTATCTACACACAAACGCAAAAATATATATAGTGGGATTAACTCTGACCAGATAGCGAAGATGGCTACAGTGACAGGTGGTGTGGGTTTGTTTATAAGGGAAAATGGGAATTAATAATATATATATAAGAGAGAGAGAGAGAGAGAGAGAGAGAGAGAGAGAGAGAGAGAGAGAGAGAGAGAGAGAGAGATAGTATTAGAGAGAGATATATAGATAGATAGATAGAAAGAGAGATAAAATAATAATAATGCCTACTTTTTTCATTTGACGTGTTTCTATAAAATAAAGTTATACACACGCTCGAGTTGAATGCCATGCTTTGATATCGAGTTAATATAGGTCGTAAATATCTCTGCTCACAAAGCCTTAGGATCTATTGAGGGGGATGGACGTATTGAGGGGGGATGGACGTATTGAGGGGGGGATGAACGTATTGAGGGGGGGATGGACGTATTGAGGGGGGATGGACGTATTGAGGGGGGGATGACGTATTGAGGGGGGGGGGACGTATTGAGGGGGGGATGGACGTATTGAGGGGGGGGATGGACGTATTGAGGGGGGGATGGACGTATTGAGGGGGGGATGGACGTATTGAGGGGGGGGATGGACGTATTGAGGGGGGGATGGACGTATTGAGGGGGGGGATGGACGTATTGAGGGGGGGATGGACGTATTTATTGGCTAAATTATGTATATTTTTAACACATTTTAGTTTCCTCCGTAGACCTCCATCAAACTTCTAAAAACACCCGCCCAAGATAAATTTGTACATTTCTCGATAGAAAAATGTATATAGTGTAAATGAAAAAAAAAAATTAAGGCTCGCTATCGCTCGCCAGGTATAAATCTACACCTAAATGACACGAAAAGTCTAAAAATGTATAAAGAAATGGGACGAAAGGTTTTCAAATCGCCAAACTAATGAGTCAAACGCCATAAAATCTTAAAACTAATGGGGCTAAACACGAGGGCGATGGGGGGGCCATAATAACCACCCATCTCCCCCCTACAGGTATGCGCATGCTTCCGGACCATTACCTGTGTTTGAGTTAGGGGCCAATATCGGGTTATGCAACTTACAAAAGGATATCGGCACTGTAGTCGCCGGACCCCCTTCTCCCTCGTGCTTAGCCCCATCAGTTTTCAGAATTTAAGACGTTCGGCCCATTTGCTTGGCGATTTTAAGACTTTTCGCCCCATTTATTTGTCAATATTTAGACTTTTCGTGTCATTTAGGTGTCGATTTATACCTGGCGAGCGATAGCGAGCCTGTAATTTTAGAGATACCAGGTCGGGACATTTTTCTATCGAAAAATGTACAAATTTATCTTAAGGAAGGGTCAAGGGGGTGTGTTTTTTTAAGCTTGGTGGAGGTCTAGGGAGGAAACAAATAAAATAACAGAGATTTATAAATGCGCAAATAAACCAGCCCATCCCCCCTTAAATAAACCAGCCCATCCCCCCTTAAATAAACCAGCCCATCCCCCCTTACATAAACCAGCCCATCCCCCCTTAAATAAACCAGCCCATCCCCCCTTAAATAAACCAGCCCATCCCCCCTTAAATAAATAAATAAATAAATGCGTGAAAGTGTTAAGAATATAAGCCTTTATTTCTTCATCAGGGTGTTGTTATTAGCGCAAACACGTAATAATGATCTACCGTTACAGGAAGATGTACAGTCGAGGTTAATAAGTGTTGTCATATATTTCACAAAGTTTCCGACACTGACTAATACTCTGAGAGATAAGCACTTTTCCCAGTAACTATAAAGATACCAATCACACTGGTTGAGCGAAAACCACTGGAATCTATGACAACACTTAATACCCCCGATTGTACAGTGGCGCTAATAAGTTATGTCTCAGCTGTCATTACGTTTGGCTCTCTCTGTGCTGTATTAATGTCTGTCAGATGTTGGATAGGGTGGGTAAGTGTAGGAACATGTTTGTATGTCTCACTCGAAAGGAAGTTTTAGATATGGCTGATACCAATTATTGATCGCTATTTATTTGGTGCCGAGACATCACTTATTTGAACATAAGAAAATGGGAGTCTGCAAAAAGCCGATCGACCCACACAAGGCAGATCCCTGTCACACCCAACCACAATTACCCCAATTAATGTTTATAGTTTCCTCCCTAGACCTCCATCAACCATAACCTTCCCTCTCCCCCCCCCCCCCCCCCCACCCCTTCCCAAGACCCTCCTTTAAGATAAATTTGTAATTTTTTCATTGGAAAAATGTCCCGGCCAAAGGCCGGTACCTCTTAAACTACAGGCTCGCTATCGCTCGCCAGGAAGATATCGACACCTGAATGACACTGAAAAGTCTTAATATTGACAAAGAAATGTGGCGAAAGGTCGTAACATCGCCAAACTAATGGGTCATCAAATCTGAAAACTAGTGGGGCTAAACATGAGGAAGAAGGGGGGTCAGAAATATTAACCCTCCCCCCTTAATTAATGGGGGTCAGAAATATTAACCCTCCCCCCTTAATTAATGGCGCTGCGAAGGGAAATAATCGTTTAAGAATACAAGCCTATATTTCTTCATCAGGGCGTTATTATCGAATACACGGAACAATTATCTGGCGTTATAGGAAGGAACAGGTACGCGATATCTACCGTTACTGCTATAGCGCGTGATACCTGTGACCTTTGTGAAGACCCGGTGACGCATTTCTTTCTCCGTTTTCTGGCTATTATTAGACGATTTTAGTCCGATTAGGAAGGGTATATGGAAGTCGGAGGGTTGATTGAAATAGTCTGTACCCTCCTAATTCCCACAGAGCCTTCCCAAGCTGTACAAAATCGCCTCATGATAGCCACAATAAACTGTCAAAACGACGCTATAATCTCCAAAAAGCCAAAATACCTTCGTTCCGTACCTTCAAAGAGAGAATTCCGTCGGTCAAGTTTGGAAGTAGGTACCGTACGCGGCGCAGATCCTTCCTAAGCTGTTCAAAATCGTTTCATGATAACCAGGATAAACTGACAAACTACGTCCTAATGTTCAAAGGGTTGCTACGCCTTCGTTCTTTACCTTCAAAGAGAGAATTCCGGAACTTTGCGCAGGTGGAGGTACGGTCGCTACGCAGATGCCGCCGCCGGGACTCTTACAAAATGGCTGACCTTTGTTTACATTTGGAGTAGAGATCTTGGGTGTAAGAGAGATCGGATATTTTTGTGGTCCCCTTTCTTCCTCATGCTTGTACCCATTAGTTTTTAGAATTTAAGGCGTTCGGCCCATTAGTTTGAAAATTTTTACACCTTTCGCCATATTTCGTTGTTAATTTTAAGACCTTTCGTGTAATTTAGGGGTCGATTTTTTCCTGGCCGATAGCGAGCTTGTAAACTTAAGAGGAATCGGCCTTCGGCCGAGACATTTTTCTACCGAAAAATGTACAAATTTATCTTGAAGGGGGGTCTATTTTTTTTTTTTTTTTTTTAATTTGATGGAGGTCTAGGGAGGAAATTATGAATTATATGAATAACTGGATAAGTAGACTAAACAATCAGCCACTATCAGATGCTGCCGGGGCTCTGACAAAATGGCCGCCGTTTGTTTACATTTGGAGTAGAGATCATGGGTGTAAGAGAGATTCAGTGTCCTAGCCATTCTCAAGCAATTTATTTGAGTTTATCCCCCAGGCTTGCAAAAATTGTTCCAATTATATATTTTTTTCACCAACTAACTTCACTTCTAAACATCTAAACTCAATTAATGAAATCAACAAATACATGTGGACTCGAACCTAGGATACCTATACCAGCTTAACCCTATTTCGTCCGAAGGATTTTTTTGTGTTTTTTATCTCCCTGTTTCGATCCATTATTTTGGAAATTTTATACAGTTTCACCCCATTAGTTTGGCAATAACCAGACGCTTCACCCCAATCAGGTGTCGATTTTTGTTTTTCTGCGTGAGCGTTAGCGAGCGTGTAACTTAGAAGAAATCGATTATTGGCTGGAACATTTATCGATAGACAAAATGTAAACGTATAGATTGAAAGAGTTCCGAGTGGGGATTTTTTCGTCGAAGGAAGTCTAGGAAGGCGTTTATGTTAGCCTAGGTAACAAACTACTTTACTTGTAAGATGTGGTACGATTCATACAAACAGCCTTCTTCGATTAATCTAGCCATTTTAAGGAAGGTGACCTGCTTTTTTTTTCTCCCTCTGGGTTGTATCCATTCGGCCCCATTCAGCCTACTGTTTTAAGATGTTTATCCCCATCCAGGTGTTGATTTATACCTGGCGAGCGATAGCGAGCCACCATATTTTGGATAATGAGTTAGATGGCTTGCTAAATTTGTACTTTTTTCGATAGAAAAATGTCTCCGGTGAAGCCGGATTTCTCCATAAAATGCTGGTTCGCTATCGCTCGCCAGGGCAAAATCGACACCTGGATGGGGATAAATGTCTTAAATCAGTAGGCTGAATGGGGCCGAATGGATACAACCAAAAAAAAGAGAGACAATCAGGTCACCCCCCTTGAAACAAGGCTATAACCAATTGACCACTTGCGAGTTTCAGGCTATAAGGAAGTTGGAGCCGTAAACATTGATATTTAACAGAATAACCAGCTATAATACGATTTTGGTACATTTATTAATACATAAACCCAATTCCACATACTATGTATCCATCAGAAACCTACATATAATGACTGTATTTGTGTTTCATATCGATTTTTATGGCTCCAACTTCCATATAGCCTGAAACTCGCAAGTGGTCAATTTTAACCCCCTCGATAAAGTTAAGGGGAGGCTTTGTTTTCACTTGTTTTTTAATTTGTATTTGTATTTTTGTTTTTTTAGTTTCCTCGCAAGACCTCCATCAAGCTTAAAAAATACCTCTAATACCTCCCTCCCCCCCCCCCCCTCCCCCCTTGATATAATATTCAGTAGACAAATTTCCTGGCCGAAGGCCGGTCCCTCCGAAATTTGACTCGCTAACGCTCGCCACGAAGATTTAGACATCTGAATGGCACACAAGGTCTGAAATCGTCAAACTAATGAAGCGAACGTCTTTAAATCTCATAAGTAATGGGGCTAAACATTCGGGAGAAAGGGATCCAGAAAATAATATAAATAGCTAAACAAATATAATAATAATAATAATAATAATAATAATAATAATAAATACATCAATCAAAAAGTAAAATAAATAAAGAAATATATACAACCGGAGTGCGAGACTTAGTTAGTAGAAGTTCGCATGCCTTTGTAACGCGCCCCGTGCTAAAATAACTGGCACCTGTTGTCTTGAGAGAGAGAGAGAGAGAGAGAGAGAGAGAGAGAGAGAGAGAGAAGAGAAGAGATCACACATACAGAGGAGAGAGAGAGAGAGAGAAGAGAAGACATCACACATACAGAGAGGAAGGGAGGAGAGAACAAGATAGCACAGAGAGAGAGAGGAGAAGACGTCACACATAAAGAAGAAGGGAGGAGAGAGAGAGAGAGAGAGAGAGAGACAGAGATCACACACACACACACAGAGAGAGAGAGAGAGAGATTTAATTATTTATGGTAATTGTCCTTTCTATCCTGGTATAAGATGGGTTTATTAATATCCTTTACAGGGGGGTAGTTGATCTTTCTGCCCTCCCTCCCTCCCTCCCCCTCCCCTTCTCCTTCGTGTTTAGCCTCATTAGTTTTCAGATTGTATGACATTTGGCCCATTAGTTTAGCGATTTTAATACCTTTAGCGATTTTAATACCTTTCGCTCCATTTTGTTGTCAATATTAAGACCTTTCGTGCCATTTAGGTTTCAGTTGTTTTCGTGGCGAGCGATAGCAAGCTTTAATATAGGAAAACCGGCTGTTTAATGCACTACCGGTATATATATATATATATATATATATATATATATATATATATATATATATATATATATATATATATATATATATATATATATATATATATATATATACTGTGTATATATATATATACTGTTATACTTAATATACTGTATATATAAATGTATAAATATAAATGCATTCCTTGGTCTCTTTATATTTATTAATTTCACCACAACACCAGACACCCCCAATGAAATCTCTTGACAGCTTTAAGATTAGAAAACGTCTCTTATAAGAGTAAGAGCACATAACACAGGCATGTAAGCCTTTGACCTTACGTTTTGTATATTTTGCTTCCTAGACCTCCATCAACCTTAAGACACACCCCTGAGACCCACCCTTCGAGATGAATTTATATTTGTGTCGGTTATTCCTCCTAAATTTGAGACTCGCTTTCGCTCGCCACGATAATAATGGCACGAAAAGTCTTAAATGTGACAAATGGGACGAAAAGTTTTAAAATAACCAAACTAATGGGGCGAACGTCTTAAAATGTCCAAAATAATGGGGATAAGCATGAGGAAGGAGTTTAGCACAAAAAAAAAAAAAAAAAAAAACTCTCTCTTCCGTAAACAGAGAAACAAGGATCCAACCCTTTGATTTGTACCACTCAGTTTCAGTGGTGTCCTTTTCATCATTATTTTGTACTCGTGTGGACGATTATATTCAGCTTAGGAAGGTTCTGGGGTAGCTCAAAGGATCGGATAGGTGAGATAGTCGGTAGCCTTTTAATTATCAGAGGCCCTGGCATCATGAACTGGACACTAGTGGACAATTTTATTCAGCTTAGGAAAGATCTGCGGCAGCTCATCAAAGGTTCAGATGAGACAGTTTGTAGCCTTTTGATTATTAGCGGTCCTTCCTAAGCCGAATACAATCATCTACGAGTTGCCAGAATAAGAACATAAGAACATAAGAAAATGGGAGTCTGCAGAAAGCCGATTGGCCTAAGCAAGGCAGATCCCTGTCCCACACAACCCCAGTTCAATTACAAAGCCCAATTATAGGCTCAACACTCTAATACCCTGAGGATCATCTTACCAAAACGGTTAGAGATTAACGCAGGATATAGTGAAAGATTATGTCACCGTTACTGAGTGAAATAATAATAATAACAGTAATAATAATAATAATACAAATAATACCGTTTTCCTTAGCAACAGCAACGTTTTTTTTCAACGCCTAGAATAAACTCACAAATGTTCCTTCCTGATATTATTATTATTATTATTATTTTTTTTTTCAATATCATAGCGTATTTTTTCTTGCTAAAACTACACTATTTTAACCCCTTCAACACGATGACTTAATTTTCACCATATTCTGGTTAGCATTAGATGATTTCCTTTAGCTTCTAATCTACTGCAAGGACTCAAACAGGGGTAAATACGATCTCCATAAGACAGAATTGGGGCGAAAGTTCTTAAAATCGACAAACTAATGGGGCGAACGTGTTAAAATCTCTAAAGCAATGGGGCTAACCATGAGGGAGAAAGGGGTCCAGAAAAAACTCCCCCAAGTGGAAATCTCCCATTAAAGGGGTTAAATGGCTAAAAACAAACTCGAGCCTTTGGAGAAGAAACCCTTGATCTCACTACCCCTTTCCAACTTCCACAGGTCTTTTCTCAGCCTCTTATAATCGTTTCATCACAGCCGGAAAATACTGCATGAATACGACCACATCGAAAATGATTAACCCCTTGAAGCTCTGACGCGTTTTAGCAGTTTATTTTGGCTATCATTAGACGATTGTATGCAGCTTAGGAAGGATCTGTGAGTGTTAAGAGGGTAAAGCATCTCTCAATCAACCCTCTGACTTCCATATACCTTTACTAATCTGAATAAAGTCGTTAATTGTAGCCAGAAACAGAACAGAAACGCGTATTGGAGCTTGAAAGGGTTAAAGAATCGCGAAAGCGTACGTATCGGCAAACATAACGTCGTTTAAGGGGAGGTATTTAGTTAGTTCCCTAGACCTCCATCAACCTTAAAATTACACCCCCTCGAGTCCCTTTCAAGATAAATTTGTACATTTTTCGGTAGAAAAATGTCCCGGCCGAAGGCCGATTCCTCTTAAATTACAGGCTCGCTATCGCTCGCCAGGATAAAATAGACACCTGAATTGCACGAAAGGTCTTAATATGGGGTGAAAGTTCTTAAAATCGCTAAACTA
Organism: Paralithodes platypus; assembly: GCA_032716605.1. NCBI lineage: Eukaryota > Metazoa > Arthropoda > Malacostraca > Decapoda > Lithodidae > Paralithodes > Paralithodes platypus. The sequence continues at coordinate 2,798,669 of CM064573.1, forward strand.
ATGGGGCAAACGTTTTATAATATCAAAAGCAATGGGGTTAAATATGAGGGAGAAAGGGGTCAAGAAAAAAATCCCTCAAGTGGAGACCTGCCCTTAACCCTTTGAGTACCAGCGACGTGTTTCATATTTTTTTCTAGCTATATTTAGACGATATTATGCAGCTTATGAAAGGGAGGCAGGCCGTTTTTCTGGACCCCCTCCTCCCTAGTGTTTAGCCCCACTAGTTTTTGAGATTATAAGACGTTCGGCCCATACATTAGGTTGGCGATTTTAACACCTTTCGCCCCATTTCGGTGTCAATGTTAAGCCCTTTCGTGCCATTTAGGTGTCGATTATTTCCTGGCGAGCGACAGGGTGCCTGCAATTTTAAGAGGAATCGGCCTTCGGTCGGGACATTTTTCTACCGAAAAATTTACAAATTTATCCTGAAGGGGGTTTACGGTTTTGATGGAGGTCCGGGGAGGAAACTAAAACAATATATGAATAAATGAATTAATAGACCACACAAACGGTCTCTGTGGTAGTTAAAGGGGTTGGGTGAGATAGCTTGAAGTCTTCTTATTGTACGAATATAATGAAAAGAACTTCCCCGGTACTGTAGGGGTTAATCACCGACACAATTCGATAACACCGAAAAGGGTTAACGATACGCGAAAACATAATTATCACCCAACACAACATCGTCTAAGAACCCGTATCAACAAAGAAAACTTATCAACAAACAAAAAATCGTCTAATCCCAGCCTAAATACAACGCCTAGAAAGAGTTAACGATACGCGAAAACGTAATGATTAACTAGAGGATCAACCTACCTTGTGAGTCCGGCCGCGTGAGGGAGAGGCACTAAGGGAGAGCAAGAGAGGGACGTCCTCCACCTATGAACGCCAAAGAGAGACTGAGTGAGTGAGTTGTTGTTGTGTAGTAGTATAATGTGTGAGCGGTGAGCCTCCACCCATTGAGCGGGCCAGGGGGAGTTGCCAATCGTTGCTAAGTACGCTAGGTAGTGTTGCCAGTTTAGCACTACATCGCTAGATCTAGAGGTATTTACTTTGATCTAGCAGCATTTGTTTACATCTAGCGACCATATTCCTAGCGATATTTTATAGATTTCAGATATTCTAGAGATAATGGCATTATTCTAGCGATATTTTACATCTGTTTAATACATAGCGACTGTTGAGAACGGATCTAGCGGTGTTTTGTGCTTTCCTTTGCTAACTGTGTTGATAGGGTGGGGCTGCTAACTTCCCAGATATTGGCGTAGTTTGTCCTCTTCTCGGTATTGGATATTTATGTAAGCGAGAGGCGTTGTGCATTGCTGCCTCTCCCTCCACCTCCCTCCCTCCCTCTCTTCCTCCCTCCCTCAGTCTGGGGAACTACAAAACAACAACAACAACAACAACAACCCCTTAGAATATTATGACGCATATTTCTACAGTTTATTCTGGCGGTGTTGGTGGTGTAATGGCTTAGGTGCATTTGCTCTGGGTGTGGTGTCCCGAGTTCGAATCCCGGGAGGACCATATGTTTTCATTAGTTTTTATCCAAGTACAGTACATTGGGGTTTGTAATGGATGATTAATGTTCAAGAACGGGGTGTTACTTATATCATTAGAGGATTTCATACAGTTTTAGAATTATAAGAGTAAAGAATCTCTCAATTAACCCTCTGACTTCCATATGCCCTTCCTAATCTGAATAAAATCGTTTATTAATAGCCAGAAAACAGAAAGCAATGCCTAATCGGATCTTGAAAGGGTTAAGGCGGGTCACTTTTTTTTTTTTTTTTTTTTTTTTTTTTTTTTTTTTTCTGGCTTATATCAATTCGGCCCCATTCAGCCAACTGTCTTAAGACGTTTATCTCCATCCAGGTGTCGATTATCGCTCGCCAGCATTATATGGAGAAATCTGGCTTCGCCGGAGAAATTTTTCTATCGAAAAATGTACAAAATAAGCTTGCTGTAAACAAAAAAATATACATATATATATACTGGCTCGCTACCGCTCGCCAGGAAAACATTGACACCTGGATGGGGGTACACGTTTTAAAAACAGTAGGCTGAATGGGGCCGAATGGATACAAGCCAAAGAGAGAGGGAGAGAAAGGAAAAACAAAAACGAGGTGGGCCGCCTTGAAATTAATACTATTATTGAACCCTCTACAGTTGGTCACATTAAGGGGAGGTGGGTCGTTTTTCTGGGCCCCCTTCTTCCTCATGTTTAGCCCCATTAGGGTTTTTAGTTTTTTATTATGACGTTCGGCCCATTAATTTGGCGATTTTAAGACCTTTCGCCTCATTTCTTTGTCAATATTAAAACTTAAGTGTCATTTAGGTGTCTATTTTTTGTTGGCGAACGATAGCGAGCCTGTAATTTACTTGTTACATGCATCTTCACCTCCTTCATACACGTAAAATAATAAACAAAACATTTATTTCATATATATAATTATTTTATTTTAACTTATTTTGTATTTGACACAGTTACTATAGTGTGTGTGTATATATATATATATATCATTAAAAAGGTAAATATATCATGATTATTTTATATTTTTATATATTTTTTTTATTTAACACACTTACTATAGTGTGTGTGTGTGTGTGTGTGTGTGTGTGTGTGTAGTTAAAACCTGTACATAACCCTTTCCTTATGACCCTTAACTAGTAAACACGAGTAAATAAAATTGCAATAGATTTTTCATATTTTATTTGGCTTTAAAAAATTAACAACATTAACACTACATAATGTCTCTATAATTTATGTTTGGGGAGTATAGACTTCTATACTAAAATTGGGTAATGTTTCATAAATGTAAATCTAAAATATAACTCATACGGCTTTTAGTTGTCTATAAATACGGTACCATATATATATATATATATATATATATATATATATATATATATATATATATATATATATATATATATACTGTATATATATATATACAGTATATATATATATATACATTTTGTACGTGAGAAAAAATATGGCGAAAGAAAAATTTAATGTATATAATTTTAAGAAGTGCAGTATTCCTTTAATTTAATAGTTATATGTTCTTTCATTAAATAATTACAATTCATGTAATATTTTGTGTTTCTCTCCAGTTGGGCAAAGTTACACCGCGTGCGGTTGGCCAAATAAGTCGTTTCGCCGGTGTCATTAGGTTTCGCTCGCTGTGCGCTGTATTAATGTCTGTCAGATGTTGAATAGGGTGTGTAAAGATAGGAACATGTTTGTATATCTCACTCGAAAAGATGAATTAATGCTTAGATAGTGCTGATACCAATTATTGATCATAATATATTTGGTGCCGCGCATTAACTTATTTGGCCGACTGTACGCCTCGATATACATATTTGTTTATTTAACCCTTTCAATACCGATTCAGTCCTTTTTAACTGTATTCTGGCTACTATTAGACGATTTGATTCAGCTTAGCAAGGACATCTACCCATTATAAGGCTATATATATATATATTTTTTTTTTTTTTTTTTTTTTTTTTTTTTTTTTTTTTTTTTTTTTTTTTTTTTTTCTATATTCCAACTTACTTCCTCTAGGGCATAGGCTGAGAGCCTTAACATTCACCGCTTTACAATGAACAGTGAAGCCCGTGAGGTCTTGTTCCAGTCTAGGGAGTGAGACAAAACTACTAGACTATCTCAATGAAGCTCTTTAGCTATCATTACATCCTTCTTAAGCTTCATGAAAATCGTCTAAATGTAGCTGAAATTCAACGGAAAAGACGTCGCCGGTACAGAAGGGGTTAATCAGGGTGACAAAAACCACAGCCATTTTGTTTCAAGGGGGGATGGGCCTATGTATTTGCTCATTTATGTAACTTTAAAACAAACAAAATCGTTTCTTCGCTAGACCTCCATCAAGCTTAAAATAACACCCCCTAGATCCCCCTTTGAAAATAACACCCCCTGGATCCCCCTTTGAAAATAACACCCCCTGGATCCCCCTTTGAAAATAACACCCCCTAGATCCCCCTTTGAAAATAACCCCCTGGATCCCCCTTTGAAAATAACACTCCCTGGATCCCCCTTTGAAAATAACACCCCCTGGATCCCCCTTTGAAGATAACACCCCCTGGATCCCCCTCTGAAAATAACACCCCCTAGATCCCCCTCTGAAAATAACACCCCCTAGATCCCCCTCTGAAAATAACACCCCCTGGATCCCCCTCTGAAAATAACACCCCCTGGATCCCCCTCTGAAGATAACACCCCCTGGATCCCCCTCTGAAAATAACACCCCCTAGATCCCCCTCTGAAAATAACACCCCCTAGATCCCCCTCTGAAAATAACACCCCCTGGATCCCCCTCTGAAAATAACACCCCCTAGATCCCTCTTTGAAGATAACACCCCCTGGATCCCCCTCTGAAAATAACACCCCCTGGATCCCCCTCTGAAAATAACACCCCCTGGATCCCCCTTTGAAGATAACACCCCCTGGATCCCCCTCTGAAAATAACACCCCCTGGATCCCCCTTTGAAAATAACACCCCCTGGATCCCCCTTTGAAGATAACACCCCCTGGATCCCCCTCTGAAAATAACACCCCCTGGATCCCCCTTTGTAAATAACACCCCCTGGATCCCCCTTTGTAAATAACACCCCCTGGATCCCCCTTTGTAAATAACACCCCCTGGATCCCCCTTTGAAAATAACACCCCCTAGATCCCCCTCTGAAAACACACCCCTGGATCCCCCTTTGAAAATAACCCCCCCTGGATCCCCCTTTGAAGATAACACCCCCTGGATCCCCCTCTGAAAATAACACCCCCTGGATCCCCCTCTGAAAATAACACCCCCTGGATCCCCCTCTGAAAATAACACCCCCTGGATCCCCCTCTGAAAATAACACCCCCTGGATCCCCCTTTGAAGATAACACCCCCTGGATCCCCCTCTGAAAATAACACCCCCTAGATCCCCCTCTGAAAATAACACCCCCTGGATCCCCCTCTGAAAATAACACCCCCTAGATCCCCCTCTGAAAATAACACCCCCTGGATCCCCCTCTGAAAATAACACCCCCTAGATCCCCCTCTGAAAATAACACCCCCTGGATCCCCCTCTGAAAATAACACCCCCTGGATCCCCTCTGAAAATAACACCCCCTGGATCCCCCTTTGAAGATAACACCCCGTAGATCCCCCTCTGAAAATAACACCCCCTAGATCCGCCTCTGAAAATAACACCCCCCTGGATCCCTCTTTGAAAATAACACCCCCTGGATCCCCCTCTGAAAATAACCCCCCCTGGACCCCCCTCTGAAAATTACACCCCCTGGATCCCCCTTTGTAAATAACACCCCCTGGATCCCCCTTTGAAAATAACACCCCCTAGATCCCCCTCTGAAAATAACACCTCCTGGATCCCCCTTTGAAAATAACACCCCCTGGATCCCCTCTGAAAATAACACCCCCTGGATCCCCCTCTGAAAATAACACCCCCTGGATCCCCCTCTGAAGATAACACCCCCTGGATCCCCCTCTGAAAATAACACCCCCTAGATCCCCCTTTGAAAATAACACCCCCTGGATCCCCCTTTGAAAATAACACCCCCTGGATCCCCCTTTGAAAATAACACCCCCTGGATCCCCCTTTGAAAATAACACCCCCTGGATCCCCCTTTGAAAATAACACCCCCTAGATCCCCCTTTGAAAATAACACCCCCTGGATCCCCCTCTGAAAATAACACCCCCTGGATCCCCCTTTGAAAATAACACCCCCTAGATCCCCCTTTGAAGATAACACCCCCTGGATCTCCCTTTGAAAATAACACCCCCTGGATCCTCCTTTGAAGATAATTTTGTTTTACATTTTTCGGTAGAAAAACGTCCCGGCCGAAGGCCGGTTCCTCCTAAAATCACAGGCTCGCTATCGCTCGCCAGGGAAAAATCGACTCCTGAATGGAACGAAAGGTCTTAAAATTGACAGCGAAATGTGGTGAAGGGTCTTAGAATCGCGAAACTAATAAGCCAAATGTCTTATAATCTCAAAACATTAGGGGCTAAACATGAGGGAGAAGGGGGTCTAGAATAGCGATCTATCTCCCTTATAAACTAAACAACAATGAGTATAAACACACCATATGAGGAGGAGCACTTTATTGACAACGTTTATTGAGGAGCACTTTATTGACAACGTTTATTGAGGAGCACTTTATTGATTGAGGAGCACTTTATTGACAACGTTTATTGAGGAGCACTTTATTGACAACGTTTATTGAGGAGCACTTTATTGACAACGTTTATTGAGGAGCACTTTATTGACAACGTTTATTGAGAAGCACTTTATTGACAACGTTTATTGAGGAGGACTTTATTGACAACGTTTATTGAGGAGCACTTTATTGACAACGTTTATTGAGGAGCACTTTATTGACAACGTTTATTGAGGAGCACTTTATTGACAACGTTTATTGACAACGTTTATTGAGGAGCACTTTATTGACATCGTTTATTGAGGAGCACTTTATTGACAACGTTTATTGAGGAGCACTTTATTGACATCGTTTATTGAGGAGGACTTTATTGACAACGTTTATTGAGAAGGACTTTATTGACAACGTTTATTGAGGAGCACTTTATTGACAACGTTTATTGAGGAGGACTTTATTGACAACGTTTATTGAGGATCACTTTATTGACAACGTTTATTGAGGAGCACTTTATTGACATCGTTTATTGAGGAGCACTTTATTGACAACGTTTATTGAGGAGCACTTTATTGACAACGTTTATTGAGGAGCACTTTATTGACAACGTTTATTGAGGAGCACTTTATTGACAACGTTTATTGAGGAGCACTTTATTGACAACGTTTATTGAGGAGCACTTTATTGACAACGTTTATTGAGGAGGACTTTATTGACAACGTTTATTGAGGAGCACTTTATTGACAACGTTTATTGAGGAGCACTTTATTGACAACGTTTATTGAGGAGCACTTTATTGACAACGTTTATTGAGGAGCACTTTATTGACAACGTTTATTGAGGAGCACTTTATTGACAACGTTTATTGAGGAGCACTTTATTGACAACGTTTCCCGGATGGTTTCTTCAGGTCACTATTACTATTAAGGGGGGTGACCTGCTTTTTGTTATTTCTGTCCTTTTCTCTCTTTCTCTGGCTTGTATCCATTCGGCCCCATTCAGCCAACAATTTTAAGACGTTTATCCCCATCTAGGTATCAATTTCTTCCTGGCGAGCGATAGCGAGCCAGCATTATATGAAGATATCCGGCTTCGCCGGAGACATTTTTCTATCGAAAAATGTACAAATTTAGCCTGCTGTCAAACAAAAATAAAAAATATGCTGGCTCGCTACCGCTCACCAGTAAAAAAATTGACACCTGGATGGGGATAAACGTCTTAAAACAGTAGGCTGAATGGGGCCAAATTGATACAAGCCAGAAAAAGATAGAAAAGGACAGAACAAAAACAGGTCACCTCCCTTAAGTGGGCATGGGCGTATTTATTTGCTAATTTATATACCTTTTTATATATATATTTATATATATATATATATATATATATATATATATATATATATATATATATATATATATTATATATATATATATATATTTATATATATATATTTATATATATATTTGCTAATTTATATACCTTTTTATATATATATTTATATATATATATATATATATATATATATATATATATATATATATATATATTATATATATATATATTATATATCTATATATATATATATATATTTATATATATATTTATATATATATTTGCTAATTTATATACCTTTTTATATATATATATATATTTTTTTTTAAAGTTTCCTCCCTAGACCTCCATCAAGCTAAAAGTGAACACCCCAAGACCCTCTCCTTCAAAATAAATTTGTAAATTTTTCGATAGAAAACTGTCCCGGCGGAAGGCCGATTCCTCTTAACTTACAGGCTCGCTATGGCTCGCAAGGAAAAAATAAACACCTAAAGACGCGAAAAGTCTTCATATTGACAAAGAAATTGAGTGAAACGTCTTAAAATCGCAAAACTAATGAGCCGAACATAAGAATATCTGAAAACTACTGGGGCTAAACATGAGGGAGAAGAGGGTCATGAAAAACGACCCATCTCCCGTGAAGGTAAGGTATCTGCGAAACGTTGTCAATAAAGTGCTCCTCCACAGATGGTGTTTATATTCATTAGGTCAATTTTTTTTTTTTTTTTCAGACACCAAAAATTATGGACTTTCCTTGTGTTTCTTTGATTTCAGCTGCATTCCGACGATTTTATGAAGCTTAGGAAGGATCTATGGTAGCTAAGAGGAATAATTGAGATAATCTGTACACGTTTCAATGGGTAGACGTCCTTCCTAAGCTGGATACAATCGTCCACAGGTCAACATAGCAGAGTATTTGTTAAGGTGAGATATCCACTTGAGGGATTTTTTTCTTGACCCCTTTCTCTCTCATGTTCAGGCTGAAGTTGTTTAGCCCCATTGCTTTTGATATTTTAAGACATTCGCCCCATTAGTTTGGCGATTTTAAGAACTTTCGCCCCATTTCTGTCAATTTTAAGACTTTTCGTGCCATTTAGGTGTCGTTTTTTTCCTGGCGAGCGATAGCGAGCCTGTAATTTAAGAGGAACCGGCCTTCGGCCGGGACATTTTTCTACCGAAAAATGTACAAATTTATCTTGAAAGGTGGTCCAGGGGGTGTAATGTTAAGCTTGATGGATGTCTAGCGAACTAACTAAAAACCTTCCCTTAACTTTCCATACTATCGCAAGATTATGATATATTGCTATAATTATAAAGGCACTTGTTGATTTCATTATAATCTTAACCCCTTCTGTTCCGGCGCCGCCAATTATAATCTAGCTCCATGGAGACGATTGTATGCAGCTCAGCAAGGCTGGGTGGGAACTTAGAGGGGAATAATTGAGATAACCTGTAGCCTTTTAATGGGTAGACGTCCTTCCTAAGCTGAATGCAATAGTTTAAGGGGAGGTTTCTAGTTTGTTTCCTACTCCTCCAGCAATCTTAAAATTTCACCCCCTTGACCCCCTTTCAAGATAAATTTGTACATTTTTCAGTAGAAACATGTCCCGGCCGAAGGCCGATTACTCTTAAATTACAGGCTCGCTATCGCTCGCCAAGATAAAATCGACACCTAAATGGCACGAAAGGTCTTAAAATTGACAGAATGGGGCGGAAATTCTTAAAAATCACCAAACTAATGGGGCAAACGTCTTAAAATCTCAAAAGCAATGGGGCTAGACATGAGGGAGAAAGGGGTCAAGAAAAAAGTCCCTCAAGTGGAGATCTCCCCTTAACCCGCACAGTACCGGTGACGTCCCTTTCATTACGTGCTGGAGACTATTAGACGATTTTATTCAGCTTAGGAAGGACCTCTAGCCATGATCAGGCTTCAAACTATCTCAACCAAGATTGGAAGCCAAAGCGTCACATTTTTCCTTTGCCCCTCAACTTTCTCTTCATAATTGCTGAGGGGCACAGGGCCCTGGGGTGGGGCTTTGGTTTCCCGGGCGTTTCCGCACCCTCCCCAGCTCCCCGCCATGGAGTGGCTTCGGTCACCCAGGCTTTATTGTGGTCGGCAGGGTGGGTTCTGTGTGGGCGCTCGGTTATGGCCTTGGCCTTGCTCGGGGCCTTGGGGCTGTTCGGCCAGGCAACTTGGGGAACAACAACAACCACAGATCCTTCCTAAGCTGCATAAAATCGTCTAATATAGCCAGAACGAAAATATAACACACGTCGCTGGTACTCAAAGGGTTAAGGGGAGGCAGACCGTTTTTCTGGACCCCCTTCTCCCTAATGTTTAGCCCCACTAGTTTTGAGATTATAAGACGTTCGGCCCATTAGTTTGGCGATTATAACACCTTTCGCCCCATTTCGTTGTAAATTTTAAGACCTTTCGTGCCATTTAGGTGTCGATTATATCCTGGCGAGCGATAGCGAGCCCGCAATTTTAAGAGGAACCGGCCGGCCTTTGGCTGTGACATTTTTCTACCGAAAAATTTACAAATTTATCCTGAAGTGGGGTCTAGGGGGTGTTTTTCTAAGCTTGATGGAGGTCTAGGGAGGAAACTAAAAAAAAATATATGAATAAATGAATTAATAGACCAAACAAACGGCCAGTCTCCCCAGAATATAATGCATGGCATGTCACCGTTACAGAATGGGGTAGGACGGTGTTTTAGGGGGGGGGGGGGGGGGGGGGGCAATATCCTGAATACGCCCCATCCTCTTTTAAGGCAAGGTTAAGAGATATCTCTTAACCTTGTTTTAAGGGAGCCCCATCTCGCTTTTTTTTTCGCTCTCTCTCTCTCCCTCTCTCTCTCTCTCTTTGGCTTGTATCCATTCGACCCCATTCAGCCTGCTGTTTTAAGACGTTTACCCCCATCCAGGTGTCAGTATTTTCCTGGCGAGCGGTAGCGAGCCAGCATATATATATATTTTTGTTTTGACAGCAAACTAATTTTGTACATTTTTCGATAGAAATATGTTTCCGACGAAGCCGGATTTCTCCATACAATGCTGGCTCCCTATCGCTCGCCATGAAGATATCGACACCTGGATGGGGATAAACGTCTTAAAACAGTTGGCTGAATGGGGCCGAATGGATACAAGCCAGAGAAAGAGAGAAAAGAAGAGAAAGATAAAAAAAAAACGGTGACCCCCCTTAATCTGTCTTATTGTATGTATATGAATAAGTACAGTTGCGCCCATATATATATATATATATATATATATATATATATATATATATATATATACCGGTATATATATTTTTTTTTTTTTTTTTTTTTTTCAGACACCAAAAATTATGGACTTTCCTTGTGTTTATTTGATTTCAGCTGCATTCCGACGATTTTATGAAGCTTAGGAAGGATCTATGGTAGCTAAGAGGAATAATTGAGATAATGTGTAAACGTTTCAATGGGTAGACGTCCTTCCTAAGCTGGATACAATCGTCCACAGGTCAACATAGAAGAGTATAATTTTGTTAAGGGGAGATTTCCACTTGAGGGATTTTTTTCTTGACCCCTTTCTCTCTCATGTTTAGCCCCATTGCTTTTGATATTTTAAGACATTCGCCCCATTAGTTTGGCGATTTTAAGAACTTTCGCCCCATTTCTGTCAATTTTAAGACTTTTCGTGCCATTTAGGTGTCGTTTTTTTCCTGGCGAGCGATAGCGAGCCTGTAATTTAAGAGGAACCGGCCTTCGGCCGGGACATTTTTCTACCGAAAAATTTACAAATTTATCTTGAAAGGTGGTCTAGGGGGTGTAATGTTAAGCTTGATGGAAGTCTAGGGAACTAACTAAAAATCTCCCCTTAACTTTACATACTATCACGAGATTATAAAGGCACTTGTTGATTTCATTATAATCTTAACCCCTTCTGTTCCGGCGCCGTCAATTATAATATAGCTCCATGGAGACGATTGTATGCAGCTCAGGAAGGCTGGGTGGGAACTTAAAGGGGAATAATTGAGATAGCCTTTTAATGGGTACAGGTCCTTCCTAAGCTGAATGCAATAGTTTAAGGGGAGGTTTCTAGTTTGTTTCCTACTCCTCCAGCAATCTTAAAATTTCACCCCCTTGACCCCCTTTCAAGATAAATTTGTACATTTTTCGGTAGAAAAATGTCCCGGCCGAAGGCCGATTACTCTTAAAATACAGGCTCGCTATCGCTCGCCAGGATAAAATCGACACCTAAATGGCACGAAAGGTCTTAAAATTGACAGAATGGGGCGGAAATTCTTAAAAATCACCAAACTAATGGGGCAAACGTCTTAAAATCTCAAAAGCAATGGGGCTAGACATGAGGGAGAAAGGGGTCAAGAAAAAAGTCCCTCAAGTGGAGATCTCCCCTTAACCCGCACAGTACCGGTGACGTCCCTTTCATTACGTGCTGGAGACTATTAGACGATTTTATTCAGCTTAGGAAGGACCTCTAGCCATGATCAGGTTTCAAACTATCTCAACCAAGATTGGAAGCCAAAGCGTCACATTTTTCCTTTGCCCCTCAACTTTCTCTTCATAATTGCTGAGGGACACAGGGCCCTGGGTGGGGCTTTGGTTTCCCGGGCGTTTCCGCACCCTCCTCAGCTCCCCGCCATGGAGTGGCTTCGGTCACCCAGCCTTTATTGTGGTCGGCAGGGTGGGTTCTGTGGGGGCGCTCGGTTATGGCCTTGGCCTTGCTCGGGGCCTTGGGGCTGTTCGGCCAGGCAGCTTGGGGAACAACAACAACAATAACAACCACAGATCCTTCCTAAGCTGCATGATATCGTCTAAATATAACCAGAATACAAAGATAACACACGTCGCTGGTACTCAAAGGGTTAAGGGGAGGCAGACCGTTTTTCTGGACCCCCTTCTCCCTAATGTTTAGCCCCACTAGTTTTGAGATTATAAGACGTTCGGCCCATTAGTTTGGCGATTATAACACCTTTCGCCCCATTTCGTTGTAAATTTTAAGACCTTTCGTGCCATTTAGGTGTCGATTATATCCTGGCGAGCGATAGCGAGCCCGCAATTTTAAGAGGAACCGGCCGGCCTTTGGCTGTGATATTTTTCTACCGAAACATTTACAAATTTATCCTGAAGGGGGGTCTAGGGGGTGTTTTTCTAAGCTTGATGGAGGTCTAGGGAGGAAACTAAAAAAAAATATATGAATAAATGAATTAATAGACCAAACAAACGGCCAGTCTCCCCAGAATATAATGCATGGCATGTCACCGTTACAGAATGGGGTAGGACGGTGTTTTAGGGGGGGGGGGGGGGGGGGGGGCAATATCCTGAATACGCCCCATCCTCTTTTAAGGCAAGGTTAAGAGATATCTCTTAACCTTGTTTTAAGGGAGCCCCATCTCGCTTTTTTTTTCGCTCTCTCTCTCTCCCTCTCTCTCTCTCTTTGGCTTGTATCCATTCGACCCCATTCAGCCTGCTGTTTTAAGACGTTTACCCCCATCCAGGTGTCAGTATTTTCCTGGCGAGCGGTAGCGAGCCAGCATATATATATATTTTTGTTTTGACAGCAAACTAATTTTGTACATTTTTCGATAGAAATATGTTTCCGACGAAGCCGGATTTCTCCATACAATGCTGGCTCCCTATCGCTCGCCATGAAGATATCGACACCTGGATGGGGATAAACGTCTTAAAACAGTTGGCTGAATGGGGCCGAATGGATACAAGCCAGAGAAAGAGAGAAAAGAAGAGAAAGATAAAAAAAAAACGGTGACCCCCCTTAATCTGTCTTATTGTATGTATATGAATAAGTACAGTTGCGCCCATATATATATATATATATATATATATATATATATATATATATACCGGTATATATATTTTTTTTTTTTTTTTTTTTTTTTTTTTTTTGCCTGGGAGGAAAATGGTGTGATTTAAATAGAACGGTGTATTTTTCAAAGAGGACATTATTATTTTTTTTTTTTTTTGGAGGGGTCTGTTTGTTTATATATTAATTTATTTTTAGTTTCCTCCCTAGACCTCCATCAAGCTTGAAAAACATCCGCCCAAGACCTTCCTTCAAGGTAAATTTGTACATTTTTCGCTAGAAAAAAATTCCCGCCGAAGGCCGGTTTTTCTTAAATATAATCGACACTTAAATGACACGGAAAGTTTGAATATTGTCAAAGAAATGGGGCGCAAGGTTTTAAAATCGCCAAACTAATGGGCCGAACGTCTTACAATCTGAAAACTAATGGGGCTAAACACGAGGAAGAAGGGGGACCAGAAAAACGACACCTGAGTGTTGGCAGTGTGCTTGTGGTAGCTAGCAGAGTGAAGGGCTAAAATACATTGTTGATAATACTCGGTCTTAGATACCACACACCAGAAGAAGAAGAAGAAGAAGGAAAATAAAAATAAAAATAAAAAGAAGAAGAGAGAGAGAGACAGAGAGACTGCACACGTGTATGAAAGCATAGTCCTCCACGAAACTATAACCTGGTTCTTCAAATATGAACCAAGGTTGCTTCCCCTATGGTCGTGTGGATACGGTGCCCAACTGTTCCAAAACATACCTGGTGTGAGTGGGTTCGAATCCTGGTCATGCCAAAAAATACCTGGTGTGACTGGGTTCGAATCCTGGTCATGCCAAAAAATACCTGGTGTGAGTGGGTTCGAATCCTGGTCATGATACCTCTCTCCCAACATGTAGAGACAAGTATTGGGACAGCCTGTCTTTACTTAGCCGCCATCAACGGTTAATATAATTATAGCTTGTTGAAAAAACATCTCTTCGAAAAATATACTAACAACACTACAGCAAATATACCTACTCTTTATTGTACCTTAACCCTTTTGCTGCGGGTGACGTTCTGGAACGTCCTGGCAAGTTACAGCAATTTCCAGGCTTTGAAAGCCTGTAAAAACCGTAAAAATCGAATGTCAGTGGGCGGGAGCGTGAGGGGCCCACCTCCGACCCTTGGAGCAGCGAGCGGCTCACTGAGGTAGACTGTGTCTCGCGCGGGCGGCGGGTCTTTCTCTGTCTCTCGCAACAGTGTAGCCAAGCGAGCGAGTGCTACCAAATAGCGGGTTTCCCGCGTTTCACTGGCACCGCTGCGGGTGAACCAGACCACGTACGGGGCCCGTTCTAGTCTCATTTTGAAGCTATTTTCGCCTAGTTTTCGGCAGAATACAGTTCATTTAATGCAGATGCTTGATTTATCATTCAGGAGTGCCTGAATATGCCCTAAATAGCCCAAAACACCCCGCAGAGCAAGGGTTAAGGGGACATGGGCCGGTTTTCTGGACCACTTTCTCCCTCATGTTTAGCCCCATTAGTTTTCAGATGTTAAGATGTTTGCCCCATTAGTTAGTCGATTTTAAGACCTTTCGCCCCATTTCGTCGTCAATATTTAGACCTTTCGTGCTATTTAGGTGTCGATTTTTTCCCTGGTGATAGCGAGCCTGTAATGTTGGAAGAACCGTCCATTTTTCTACCGAAAAATTTACAAATTAATCTAGAAGGGGGATCTAATGGATGTTTTTTTTAAATTTGATGGAGGTCTAGGGAGGAAACTAGAAAAATAATGAATACATGCAAAAATCGCCCAAAAAGTGAATCATCCCCCCTTAAAACTACAAACAAATCAGTGTATTAAGTGCATGTATAACTTGCTTATATACGGTAATATATATATATATATATATATATATATATATATATACATATATATATATATATATATATATATATATATATATATATATATATATATATATATATTGATATATTGATATTAGTGTAGCCAGGGAGGATATTTTCTTTCAGGCAGGTCGTCGGAACCATTTGCAAACCTCCTTTACCAACTTCCTGAAAGTACCAGAAAAACTGTACGAAAAATTGAGAGTATCAATAAAAAACTCAATAATGCAAACTGTGCTTATTATTTTAATCTCACCTGCCTGAAAGAAAATATATATATATATATATATATATATATATATATATATATATATATATATATATATATATATATGTGTAAAAAAAAAGGGTGCAGTAAGACAACCGCAAATACCAATGGAAGAACAAAATATGACTAACACTATTAGTAGCAAAGAAAAAGAAAACTTTATCATAAAATACTGTTAGAATGTTTGAAACATTCTAAATATGCGTGCTAATAAAAATACAGACTCTCCAAACGGTTGGTGTCATATATATATATATACATATATATATACATATATATATATATATATAATTATATATATACAGTATACCGGTAAATGTTTTTTTGTACATCTTAAGTTTATACATAAAGTCATTAATATTTAGAGATGTCTTTTATTGTAACAAATATCACTACATGTCATTATTGATAACGAAGCCATTATTACTACAGTTTATTCGTTGTAAGTACGCGAGCAATCATGACCTTTAACCTCTGTAACTCAAAAACGACTAGAGTAATCGAGCTAATATTTCTACCATTTGGGAGGAGTCAGTCAAGGAATAGACTAGGAAATTTACAGTCAATTTGCTCTAGCCCTTTTTGAGTTACAGAGGATAGCAGTCATGATTTATCGCCTACTTACAGCGAATAGACTATAGCTGGCTCGTTTTGTCATTATAGAACTATTTTTTGTATTTATTTATTATTATTTATATATATATATACAGTATATATATATAGGCCTATATATTTGTTTTATACTCCGCTTTATTCAACTGCATCATCCAGAGCAAGCTATATATTTATTAGTGGCCCCTCCATCATTGACGAACATGCCTATTACATAAGGCATCCTCTTCAAACACTAATCCGCCGTAGTTTGAATCTACCGCGCAGAGCATTTAAAAACTGAGGAGCCTTCATCATGAGCGCACGCGACCTCACTCATGGCTTCAGTCATTATGAATTGGGTTCTCACTACGAAAAAACTTCGTAAAAAATAAAAACAAAAAGAAAATAAGAATAACTATCCAATAAGCTTTCCATCATATCGTGGATGTACTTGTGTGGATTTCTGACCAGACGCTGAATCAGGCGTCATTCCTCCTTCTTTGCTCTGCGCTCAGCCTGCCCGGACGTACCTTTCAGGCTCCGCTGGTCCCGCATTCGTGGCGTCCCTA
Source organism: Paralithodes platypus (assembly GCA_032716605.1). Classification (NCBI taxonomy): domain Eukaryota; kingdom Metazoa; phylum Arthropoda; class Malacostraca; order Decapoda; family Lithodidae; genus Paralithodes; species Paralithodes platypus. The sequence goes on from CM064573.1 coordinate 2,815,307, forward strand.
GTGAGTTTTTTCTCATTTGTTTACTCTGGGATGTATCGAGTAAGGTTAGGATAGGCGTAGCCGGAGTGTCCTGGGCTGGTTGCCCGCAGTGCAATGTATTTTGGGTCGTATGTATGGGGCATCTATTTCGGATGTACCCTCGTGGTCCTGTTGTGGACACGTGAACTTTTCACAGTTGGGTTAGTTGGTGATGCAGGCGGCTTTCATTACGCGTTAATTATTGCTGCCTTTTATCCTTCTGATGAGGGAAGCTGTGTGTTTGCTGACGTTCCCAGCGTATTTTTCTTCACTTAGTGAAGTTTTTTTCTGGGTGCGTGTCAGGCTTCCCGGGGTGGGAAGTTATCGCTTCGGTGGTGTGTTGGCGGTGGTTCCTGTTGTGATATTCCAGTGTGTGTTTATATTTCAACTATTTTCATGCCGTCTACCTAGGCCTAGCCAGCCGCTCGTAGCTTTGCCACATGTCTAGTGTTATTATTTATTTTATGAATATGCCCTTACTGTGTCATGCGTATCCGGGTTTTTGTTGTGTATTGGCTTATTCCTCGGACTATATTTGTTTTCTGTTTTAGTTGTGTATTGGCTAATTCCACGGATTATGTTGTGACCTTGGTTAGTCGTGCGGGACTCTCCGCGTGTCATGTTGTTCAGATGGTGTCTGTTCAGGGTGGGGTTTGCCTTCCGGCGGGTTTTTCTCGGTTTCACCATGAAAAATCCTGACCGATGAGCAGTGTTGGGCCACACGTGGTTTTTAACTCTGGCTGGTTCCCCGGCGAGGGCGTCTGTGGCTCTCCAGGACTGCGTCTGTGTGGGTGCCGGGTTTCAGGCCTCCTTTAAAATTCCCGGCGGGAGGGCTGTACCCATCCTTACATATATATTTAGTTATATATAAAGAAACGACGTTCTTGAGAACACTCGTTTTTTATAGGTTTTTCTACCTGGTTTACGACAACCACGGGGAAAACCTAGCTGTTGTTTAGGCGTTCCTCCCCGGCGATCTTTTACAAAGAAGTGGGGTCAGGAACTTGTGGGTTTTACTTTTAGACTTCTCACCCGGCTGGTGCACCTGAGCAGGGTGGGATAAAACGACTTAGTTCTCTTATAGTGAACCAATCCATTTGAGTGATACTCTGTGTATCGCTGCCTTTACTCTTACGGCAATTGAAGGATCAGTGAGGTTTAACCAAATCGATTTGCACACCCGGCGGGTGACCCTAAGTAATGGAACAAAGGATATAATAAACAAATTCAATATCGATTAACCTTAATTGGGTTGATACTTTCAGTATCGCCGCCTTCTATTTTTACGACGATCGTTTGGGACAATTCGTTAAAAAATCAGATCTCGTATATTCCTGCCCTGGGCTATTCTACTAAAATATTTCAAGGGCCGGCGTCTTTATGAGGGGGGGCTTTGTTACAAAATTGAATCTTGAGACAGTCACCACCTCCTACAGACTATAAGTGCCATACTGGACCATTATATCAGAGGGTATTCTTCATGTTCTTTAGCTAAGAAGATTTGTTTAGCCTCTTTACACCCCGCCGCGTAGGGAGATGTGTTAGCTGTGTCTTTGCATCCCGTTACCCGGCGGGTTATTAACACTTGTATGCGAACACTTGGGTTAACCTTATGAGCATTAATTCCTGGAAATTTTTCGTTATTTTTCCAGAGCTGAGCTAGGCGGACCAATACAGACCCGGCGGTAGTTCCTCACACCAGTCTCTGTCATGGCTAATGTGACCCCAGTTTTTGCCCTGTGCATTACCCCTACTTGCTCGGGTATCCCAATTTTTGCGCATACCCTTTGCATAAGGTGTGTTAGATGTCTAGACCGTTCAAGGGGTCTCTGGGTTACACTTAATTGTTCCATTTTGCTCCCAATTAGCCAATAAAGTCCTGTGTGACAATGACAAGACAGCGCAGTGAGGCGCGACGGGTTAGCGTTGAGAGGAAAGGTCAAGACAACAAATGTACGGCCTAAAACAAACACTACCATTGTTCCGCACATAAGTCACTTCAGATGTTGACAATGATGGACGATGCCCCACCCACCTTTGAGGCAGAAGATTTGCATGTCAGACGCACCCGTCACCCGCTAACAGACGGTACCTCTAGAGTAACGGATTTTAAGCCGTACAGAGACTAGACCAGGAGCAGTTCTGTATCGTCTCGGGATACGTTTAAACGATCCCGAGAGTAGCCTACTCCCCTGCCGGCAGACACCCTCCTCCTCCGCACGAGCGATGATCGAGGTTCAAGGTCACCCCTCGAGACAAACGGGCTTCAAAGTCGGGGCCTCTTCCCCCGGCTAGGTAAGAAGCTGCAAAAGACTGAAGCTTTCCACCAGTGGTCATGGTCGGTGTATTTCTTTCTTCTTCCAAACCTAGGTTCTAGTTCGCAGTCATGTCGACAGGACACGTAGCCACAAATCCTCCAAAAAAGGATTCCCATAAGAAGTCCTCATCGACCTGCGGTCTAACTAAGTGCTAAGTGCATCTCATCGTACCTGTTAACAGCCGGAGAAAGTTGTTTTTTTGTTGTTTGTTGGTTACAGAGACAGAGTTATAGTGACCCTCACAGCGCCTGTCCATAAATCACGATTTACCTGATTTATATTTTAACCCTAGAAATGGAGGCTTCAGGATATTCAATAATAGAGAATGTTTCAGCTTCTCAAGTGAGCGTCGGCCAGAGGCCTCGGTGTTTGGCGGTCTTGCTCAGCCAGGGTCGGAGCCTCAACTGTCCCCCCCCCCCCCGACTCATAAGAGTCAATCAGCGTGCGATGTACACAGGGAAGCGGCGAACATCCTCTATCCCTGATTTATCTTGGAAACAAAGGTGAACATGACTCGCGCGGGGTGTTTTCAGGAGGATTCCGGGAAGGAACACAGATGACCAGTGTAATTAAGTTCCAGATAGGGAAGGACAATGGTCAGGCTCAGGCCATGGGTCGCCGCCAATTTTATAGGATAATAATAATTCACCTGAAAGTTACTGCACCTAACCAGTTTGTTACAGCACACAGAAATTGAGGGGGTTACGTAATCATGCTACTATCAAAAATCTTTAATCAACAAACGAGAAAACCCCACCAATGGACTTGGGGGCTCCCTTGACATGTTCTGCGCGCGGTACGGCCTCTGCTAACGTCAATCGATTTAGTCTAAGATTCCTAAACTCCTACTCTGTCACGGGCAGGGAGCTCTAAGCCAGCTACGGCGGCATGTCACTACGTCAAATGTCAGGGTCATTACGGATGTTAATCCATATCCCCCGCTAGACAAAGCGCCTCTTAGAAAGGGAGCTATGCGCCTGCTTTATGGGCCCAGACGCGTCAGTGGGGCCGTGTGAACTCCTCTAAAGCAGAGCTTGCCCACCGTACTTTGTCAGGGGAACTGCCGGTACCACGTGAGTGGGGCATCCAGGGAAATATTTTGTTTCAAGAAATTAAGGGCATGTGGATGCCTTGGGTAATGTTTGTTTTTGCCTCGCCGAAAATATCAAGGCTCTACCTAGTCGTTATCAGCTGGATTCTTTTGTTTATGCAATTCTAAGCATGCTTTACCCCCCTGCCTCAGCTTCAAAAACTTTTTTCAGACTGTGGTCTAAGCTGGAGGGCCTTAATGATATTAAGGCTCTGTCGGCT
>CM064573.1:2819053-2904457 GCA_032716605.1 Paralithodes platypus
GCAACCACTCCACTTCCACCGCCACAGAGGTGAACAGTAATCCATCTGAGAACGCACATGACTTTTATATATCACGGCCAACTGCTCGTCAGTGAAGAATTCTCGAACTCTGTACAGGAGTCCCAGTTTTTTAGAGGCATTCTTAGCAATGCTTCTAACATAATGTGTCCAGCTCAAGTTAGTAGTTAATGTTACACCGAGAATGTCAATACTAGGGGAAGTGGGAATATTTACATCATTAAAAAATATATGGGAGTCAGTGAGATTCTGTCGGTTAGAAAATTGAATGTACTTGGTTTTCTGTGCATTAAAGGAAACTAGATTCTTTTGTCCCCATCCATTAATTCTAGAAAGGTCCTGGTTCAGAGAAATTGCAGTGTTTATTTTTGAATTTATAAGATCGGGTTGGGTGAAAGAATTGGTAAATGTGAAGGAACTGTGGAGTGTTGAGTCATCTGCGTAGGAATGTATTGGGTTATGAGTGGTAGATATGAGATCATTGATATGAATGAGGAACAGAATTGGGGCCAAAACTGATCCCTGGGGAACACCAGCATTTATTGAGTGAAATTGAAAATAAAGGCCATCTACCATTACACATATTTTTCTGTTATGAAGATAAGAAGAAATTAGTGGAACTAATGATGCAAGGCCGTAGTGTGACATCTTCGACAATAAGGATTGATGCCAGACTCTATCAAATGCCTTTGATATATCCAGTGCTATTGTATGTGTTTCACCATGTTGGTCTGTAGCTTGGTTGATTTGATGCGTAAGAAGGCAAAGCATGTCTGCAGTTGATCGACATCGTCTAAAACCATATTGCCTATCACTGATTAATTTATTATTCTCAAGATGCTTAATTATGTGATTATTTAATATAATTTCAAAGACTTTGCCAAGAGTGGAAGTTATAGCTATTGGTCTGTAGTTTGATGGATCTGAAGAGGCACCTTTTTTAGGAACTGGATGGATGTTTGCTTCTTTCCAGGGTACTGGGAAGCATGAGGTATGAGTACACAGACGAAAAATTTTTGCCAATACAGGAGCGAGCACCAAGGAGCAATTCTTAAGTACTATTGGAGGAATTTCATCTGGACCAGGAGCCTTATCTACTGAGAGATTCTGCAAAATAGTTTGACATGTCTGGTGTGGATCTTAAGTGAGGGAATTTCAGGCGAATTAAAATTAAGTACAGGGACATCTTGATTTATTTCATCTAAGGTTGAGTTGGTGGAGAAAATATCCGCAAGAAGGTTAGCTTTACCTCGTGGGTCACTTACAAGATTGCCAGTCGGAGATTTTAATGGTGGAATGGATGAAGCAGCAGTGAAGTTGGATTTAAATGAGTTAAGAGTAGACCAAAATATTTTGTTATCATTTGGATTATTTAGAAGTTTATTTGCCTGCTTGTGGAGAAAGTTTTATTTAGTTAGGTTTAATACAGTTTTGGCATGATTTCTGATGTTTCTAAAGTAATTAAAGGCTTCATGTGTTTTTGATCTTGTGTATGCATTGTAGGCTATTGCTTTTTGTTCAGTTACTCTAGCACAATTATGGTCAAACCATTTAGGTGAATTAGATCTTTTACTGTACTTTTGATGAGGAATAAAAGTTTCCATTCCAATTTTTACAAAATCTTGTATGTGGCTCAAGGTGGAGTGTGCATCATTAGAAAAGAAAGAGGTCCAGGGAATATCAATAAAGAAACCTTGAAGACCCTCCCAGTCTGCCCTATCGTAATGCCATTTAGTCACCAAAACAGGTTCAGAGTGGGAAGGTGTGGTAGGTGATAGACAGGTGGCCTGTATCAGACAGTGATCAGAAGATCCAAGCGGGGACCTCACTGTAACATCATAATTTTCTGATTGGTTGTTAAAAATAAGTCCAGTAGGTGGGAATTATGATTAGGATTATCTGGTACACGGGTGGGTTGGTTGACTAGTTGAGTGAGATTAAATGAGTCTGCAAATAGCTCACATTCAAGACCAGCATCATGTGATGAATGAGTGAGCCATTCAACATTATGGACATTAAAATCACCCAACACAGTGATTTCAGAAGAAGCATTTAAGTTGAGGACACTGAGTTGTGAGGACAGAGAATCAAAAAGACTTTGCTCTGGAGGAGTATTTGGGGAACGGTAGATGCAACATATGTATTTAAATTTACCAGCAGAAATTAATTTGTATATAGAATAATCAAAATAGGGACAATTGAAACTAGTAACCTCCTCCAGGGCAATTTCAGATTTTAAATTACAGGCTCGCTATCGCTCGCCAGGATAAAATCGACACCTGAATTAGTCCATGAGCCAGGCCAGATATCGGTACCACCTGGGGTGACTAAACACGAATGGTACTAAAATGTTTATAGAGTGACTGTAAGTACATTAAGATATGATAGCCTTCTCGCACTGGTAGCTTAGTCTAATTTTTTTGATGCAATAGGGGCGCTACCCAAAAATAAAGATTTTTAGCATGACGCTCGGCGTTTTCCTAATTTTCTTTAAAATCCATCACACAATCATCGCGAAACTTTGAACACCTATGTAGAATTATATTCTCTACCAGAGTTGTTCCTAGGTATTTTTCAAATTTCCTCATATTTCGGAATATACTCTATATTTTGGGTATTTTCCTCTAAATCTAGAATAAATCCTTAAATATGGGGAACATTGAAAAATATATTCTAACAGCTCTTGTAGCTTATTTGATTCTCTACAAGAATTATTCCGATGTGTATTTCAAGTTTCTCCATATTTAGGGGTTTATTTCATATTTGGGGATTTTTTGTTATATTTTGGGGATAATTTATTATTGGAAGGAGCAAACATATGTAGAGTGGTTTCCATGTAATGTGTTTGTTTGTTCATGGTTTAATGGTGATATTTTTTGCAGGTGTGTGTCGACTGTTTGACGGCAGGATGGAACCATCTGCGAGGAAGAGAGCACGGATCGACTGTATCATCCACTGCTCTGATGATGACAGCGATGCTCTGGTGTCACCACAGGATTTGGACTCCTGGAACACATTGCTCAGGGCTGCAGAAATCAGGCAGCATGATCCAGTCCTGGAAGCAGCCAAGGGCCTTGAAGAAGGAGGAATACCACACATACATTATCACCGTAAATGTCGTAGTCTCTTTACAATGAAGAAGTCACTGGATTCTATCCTTGCCAAGGGTGTCAAGATAGAATCAGCAAGCGTCGACCCCAGGAGGAGGGCATCAAGGGATGCCCCTAGTACTAGCAGGGTGTATGCCAAAGTATGTATCTTCTGCGAGAAGTCAAGCAAGTACATAAAAACAACAAAGACAAGGGAGCCACTCATACAGTGTGTTGAGCTACGAGCAGATGAGAAGATTCGCAGAGCAGCAATAAGGAAACTCAACCAGAGAATCCTTGGTTTAGTTAGCAGAGACCTTGTTGCTGCAGAGGGTCACTACCACAAGTCGTGCTACAAACTCTTCACAAAAGATGATTTCCCAGCGGCCGCCAGGTCGGGTGCAGGTGAAAATCAGGAAGAAAGCGAGGAAGCACGCTACGAAGAGGTTGAGACAGAAGCCCTCGAGGAACTCTGCTTGTATATAAGGACCAAATTATTCCCCAACCCAGAGGTACTGCCTATGACAAACCTCACATCTAGGCTTGAGAGATCCATGATGTCCCGTGGTATTATCCAACTGAAACCAGCGACAAAGAAACATGTTCGCCGAAAGATTGAAACCGAGTTTGGAGAATCACTACGCTTTGTCCCAGATGAGAAAGGAAAGCTTCTAATCTATCCACGCAGCCTCTCAATGGACGACCTTGCCCGGCAAGCACACAAAATGGCAAAAGACCTGCAAGAAGCAAGAGCAGCTAACTCTGAAGATGTCTTAACCAAAGCAGGAATGCAGCTGAGGAATGAGATCAATAAACAAGATGTGAGTCAGCCATGGCCTCCCGATACAGATCAGAATGTCATTCCTGCAGCAGTCACTCAATTCCTGCACACCCTGCTGACAGGAGAGTGTGAGTGTGAAACTCCCTCTGAAAGAGCTCAACGTCTTGCCACTTCCTTTGGCAGTGACTTGGTCTTTGCTGTTACCAGTGGCAAGACAAAACCACCCAAGCATGTACTGCTGACCAATGCTGTAAAGTCTTTGACAGGAAACACAGAACTGATCCGAACTCTGAATCGTCTTGGTCACTGTGTGTCTTACTCAATGTTTGAGGAGATCGATACAGCCCTTTGTATCCAGAAGCTGGAATGCTCAAAGGATGACATTCCACTGCCAGCAAACATCTACCCTGGTGTGTTCACAACCCTGGCCTGGGATAATATTGACCGACTTGAAGAGACCCTAAGTGGAGCAGGTACTTCTCATAGAGTCAATGGCATTGCTGTCCAGTCCAAGGTTGCAGGCTCTGTGCCAGAGAAAGTCCTGCCAGAGATTACCAAGTCCAAGATAAGAAGCATCACTCAGACATCATCAATGCTGCCAATATACAATGTTGGGCGGCGGCGAGGGCCACCTAGGATTGAGACTGCGTATGTCGACACTACCAAGGAAGTCCAGGATTCAAAGACAAAGAACCATATCTGGCTTCTTACTCGAATGTCAGACCATGAGGACCAGTCCATCAGCAGTTGGACTGGGTTCAACATCAAAATGCGCAGAGACATTGCAGTGGTTCAGGACACTGTAAGCTACCTGCCCACTATCAATGCTCCCGCAACAGAAATGTCCACCGTTAATGAAATCTTGGAACAAACGCATGCTATCATGCAGTCCTTACAGCTTAACAAGATTGTGTGCGTGTTTGATCAAGCACTCTATGCCAAAGCTGCCGAAGTTATCTGGAAACAAGAGAAGTTCAAGAACATTATCATCAGGATGGGCGTCTTCCACACAATCTGTAATCTCATCTCCACCATAGGAAAGAGGTTTCAAGATGCAGGTCTTAGAGATCTGTGTGTGGAATCAGGTATCATCGCAGAAGGATCAGTGTCAGGAGTGATGAACGGCAAGAGGTACAACAGAGCAGTGAGACTACACAAGCTCGTGTATGAAGCACTGATGAGGCTTGCATGGAAAGGCTTCCTTTCATGGCTAGAAGAAAACCATTCAAGGGACATACACCATCTAGATGAAACACTGAAGGACATCAACAGCTTTCACAGCAATGTGTCTCAGGGACTCTTTCAAGAGCTGATGGAGAGTGAATCATGCACACATATCATGAAGCTTTTCCAAGTTTATCTTGAGACCCTCAGAGATGAACACAACCTCTCAGCATTCTGGATGTCATACCTGGACATGGTTGAGATCATGCTGGACTTAATTCGAGCCTCCAGAGAAGGCAACTGGATGCTCCACCTAGGAGCAATCCGACAGATGATACCGTGGTGTTTTGCCTATGACAAAGTGAACTATGCCCGGTTCCTAACCTACTACTATGCCTTGATGTCTCGACTGCCCATTGAACACCCAGAGGTCCATGAACACTTCATGCAAGGTGGCTTTTCGGTCCAGATCGGTAGCAAGAATCCCTTTGGACGGATCCCTGTGGACCAGACAATCGAAGAGACGATCAACAAAGACACCCAGACACCAGGGGGCACAAAAGGCTTCAGCCTGAAAGGCGGAGCTGTCGCCAGGTACTACCTGACATCGGAGTATCGCAGCAGGTACTTAAGGCAGCTCAGGACTATGGTAGTAGGCCAAAAGTATACTGACTTCAGCCACCCAGACCTACAGATGCCCAGGATTAGAAGAGATGAGGCCGATGTCCAATCTTTAGTTCAACTGATGGAGACCAGCTGGTTGAACCCCTTCAACGCAGAGCAAGAAGATCTTGTCAGTTTGTCAACTGCGACTATGGCACCACCAGAAGTTGTCAAAGACCTTCTAGGGGCCTACAGAATAGGAGAGGATGCATATCAAGCCTTCAAGGAAGAGCGCCTGGAGATCGATACGCCAACTATACAGTTTCATGACACGATGACGAAGACGAAACTGAGAACGTTCACTAACATCAGAATGAAGCCACGCTCACAAGACCATGCCAAGGAGGTTATCTTAAAGGCTGACAGGAACCTATTTGGCCAGATGATCCTTGTTGCCGAGAACAGAAAGCTCAAAATGAGTGATGTCTTGGCTCATCCCCTGGGGCCTTTGCCTTGGGCACTTGCCAGCGGTGATGGGTCTCTCCGCAAGACCAACAAGGCTGCCCTCGCAAAGGAGTTAGAGAGGAATGTTTCTCCTGCAGAAGTGATACCCGAGCCCTCTGCTACCATAATTGATGGGATGAGCCTGGTCCACAAACTGAAGGGAAACGACAAAACTTTTTCACAGCTTGCAGGTACAGCACTGAGTCACGCTGTTCATGAAGGTGCTAAGAGCAGGCGCATTGATGTTGTGTTTGATATCTACAAGGAGACATCCATCAAGGATGCAGAACGAGCCAAAAGAAGTGCAGGCACAGGAATTCATTTCAAGAACATTCAACCTGGGCACAACATCCAGCAGTGGAGAAAGTTACTCGGTAGTTCCTCCAACAAGGCAAGTCTTATCAAGTTCTTGGTAGAAGAATGGAAGGCACCACAGCACAGGGAGAAGCTCAAGGACAAGGAGCTGTATGTCACATGTGAGCAGCGCTGCTTCAAGATCACCAAAGAGCAGTGGGAAGAGGCTCCTGAGCTTAAGTCAACTCAAGAAGAAGCAGACACACACCTTCTTCTCCATGCACTTCATGCAGCAGAATCTGGGAACAAGTCTGTCATCATCACTGCAGAAGATACAGACGTCATGGTGTTGTGTCTTGGCATGTGCCACAAGATCCCATCCCATCTGTTCCAGAAGTGCGGGACGAAGAACCGGACAAGATTCCTGGATATCACCACACTGAGCCGCACACTGGGAGGCAGCGTGTGTGATTCATTGATTGGTATGCATGCCTTTACAGGCTGTGATACCGTCAGTGCATTCGCTGGCCGAGGGAAGATGACGACACTCAAGCAGGTGAAGATGGACAAGACATACCAGCATGCTTTTCACGAACTTGGACGCTCATGGGAAGTGTCTCCTGAACTCTTTGAGAAGCTACAGGAAATCACCTGCCACATGTACCTACCATCTACCCACACAACTAAGGTAAACAAGCTTCGGTATGAGCTGTTCTGTGCAAGACGTGGAGAGGTAGAGTCAAGTCAACTCCCTCCTTGTGAGGACTGCCTCTTCATGCATGCACTGCGTGCAAACTACCAGGCTGCGATCTGGAGGAGAAGTCTTCAGAGCCAGCCATTTGTTGCGAACCCAACAGACTGCGGTTGGATGACAGATGAGGACTGTAAGCTTGCCGTCAACTGGATGCGAGGCTCACCAGCACCAGATGCTGTTATGCAGCTACTGTCTTGCAAGTGTGTGCGGTCATGCGAACTCCCTAAGTGTACTTGCCTCAGCAATGGTCTAAAATGCACGGACATGTGCAGGTTACAGACATGTCAGAACAAGGCTATTGAAGAAGAGCCGGTGGCACAACAGTCAGATTCCGAGTCTGACGTAGATGATATTTAGGAGTAGTAATTTGCCATAATAGTATGTACAAGCCCATGGCATGCTTAGTGTGTATTTACAGGACTTGTATTAAATGTGACAATTACTATATGCATTTTGTTGACATTTAGGCATTCCTGTCCCCAAATTTGACATTTTAAAAAATTCGGAATTTTCGGTAGGGTATGTCTATTCAAGAAGTGATAACGACCATTAAGCTACCAATGTGCAAGGGCTATCATATCAAAACATAAACTAGAGACATGTAGCAAGCTAAAAACACCTAAGAGAATTAGTCACCCCGGGTGGTACCGATATCCCAAAATTCGGGTCTTGGCTCATGGACTAAATTGCATGAAAGGTCTTAATATGGGGTGAAAGTTCTTAAAATCGCTAAACTAATGGGGCAAACGTTTTATAATATCAAAAACAATGGGCTAAACATGAGGGAGAAAGGGGTCAAGAAAAAAAATCCTCAAGTGGAGATCTCCCCTTAAGCCGCACAAAATTGTATAAATTCAACTACCATAGGCTACCATTAAAAAGACGTTGCCGGTACAGAAGGGGTTAAGGGGAGGCAGACCGTTTTTCTGGACCCCCTTTTCCCTAATGTTTAGCCCCACTAGTTTTGAGATTATAAGACGTTCGGCCCATTAGTTTGGCGATTTTAACACCTTTCGCCCCATTTCGTTGTCAATTTTAAGACCTTTCGAGCCATTTAGGTGTCGATTATTTCCTGGCGAGCGATAGCGAGCCTGCAATTTTAAGAGGAACCGACCGAAAAATGTACAAATGTATCTTAAAGGGGGGTCTAGGGGGTGTTTTTCTTAGCTTGATGGAGGTCTAGGGAGGAAACTTTAAAAAAATATATGAATAAATGAATTAAAAGACCAAACAAACGGCCACATCAGGATTCGAACCCGCGCCTCAAGATAACCACGCCTCCCCATTGTGCATATTGTTCACTTCCCTGTCAGTGGGCCGCCATTGAAGATACCTGGCCGAACAGTGCATAGCTGATGACTTCATTATGATGGCATAAGTGAGTCAGGCAGGGAGGATGGATTTTGACCCGCGTTTTCTATCTATCTATCTATTTTGACCCGCGTTTTCTATCTACCTATCTATCTATTTCGACCCGCGTTTTCTATCTATCTATCTATTTTGACCCGCGTTTTCTATCTATCTATCTATTTTGACCCGCGTTTTCTATCTATCTATTTTGACCCGCGTTTTCTATCTATCTATCTATTTCGACCCGCGTTTTCTATCTATCTATCTATTTTGACCCGCGTTTTCTATCTATCTATCTATTTTGACCCGCGTTTTCTATCTATCTATTTTGACCCACGTTTTCTATCTATCTATCTATTTTGACCCGCGTTTTCTATCTATCTATCTATCTATCTATTTCGACCCGCGTTTTCTATCTATCTATCTATTTCGACCCGCGTTTTCTATCTATCTATCTATTTCGACCCGCGTTTTCTATCTATCTATTTTGACCCGCGTTTTCTATCTATCTATCTATCTATTTCGACCCGCGTTTTCTATCTATCTATCTATTTTGACCCGCGTTTTCTATCTATCTATCTATTTCGACCCGCGTTTTCTATCTATTTTGACCCACGTTTTCTATCTATATATCTATTTTGACCCGCGTTTTCAATCTATCTATTTATTTTGACCCGCGTTTTCTATCTACCTATCTATCTATTTCGACCCGCGTTTTCTATCTATCTATCTATTTCGACCCGCGTTTTCTATGTCTATCTATTTCGACCCGCGTTTTCTAACTATCTATCTATTTTGACCCGCGTTTTTTATCTATCTATCTATTTTGACCTCCGTTTTCTATCTATCTATCTATTTCGACCCGCGTTTTCTATCTATCTATCTATTTCGACCCGCGTTTTCAATCTATCTATTTATTTTGACCCGTGTTTTCTATCTACCTATCTATCTATTTCGACCCGCGTTTCTATCTATCTACCTATTTTGACCCGCGTTTTCTATCTATCTATTTATTTTGATCCGCGTTTTCTATCTATCTATCTATTTCGACCCGCGTTTTCTATCTATCTATTTATTTTGATCCGCGTTTTCTATCTATCTATCTATTTTGACCCGCGTTTTCTATCTATCTATCTATTGACTCAGGCCCAATCCCCACTTTTCCTATTTTGTGTTATGTTCTGTTTCCCTTTCTATGTTATTTTTTTATTTTTAATCTTTTTTTTTGGGGGGAGGAGGGGGGGGGGGGGGCCCGAATCAAGACAGAGCAAGGACAGGGAAAACGCAAAACCCAACACACAACCACGCACACGCGCAGACAAAACACACATTCACACACACACACACATCTAGGCCATCCATTATATTTTGTAGTATATATATATAATTGTGTATATATATAATTGTGTATATATATATAATTGTGTATGTAAAGATATATATAATTATATGGTTTTCATAGTTCAAAATATATCTTTGGAAGTGATCCCATGGCCAAAACAATGCTATTTCATCTTAACCCTTTGAAGCTCTGACGCGTTTTAGTAGTTTATTTTGGCTATCATTAGACGATTTTATGCAGCTTAGGAAGGATCTGTGGGCATTAAAAGGGTAAATACTATCTCAATCAACCCTTTGACTTCCATATACCGTTACTAATCTGTATAAAATCGTCTAATAGTAGCCAGAAACAGAACAGAAACGCGTATTGGAGCTTGAAAGGGTTAATTGTCTTGTATTCCTCCTCATATTCAAACAAAATGGCTCCGATTTGTCACCCTGTTAAAATTCACAAAATAGATGTTGATCTCGCTATAGACTTATTAGAGTGTTGCAAAATTATCTTTAAGGGGACATGGGCCGGTTTTCTGGACCACTTTCTCCCTCATGTTTAGCCCCATTAGTTTTCAGATGTTAAGATGTTTGCCCCATTAGTTAGTCCATTTTAAGACCTTTCGCTCCATTTCTACGTCAATATTTAGACCTTTCGTGCTATTTAGGTGTCGATTTTTTTCCTGGCGAACAATAGTGAGCCTGTAATGTTGGAAGAACCGGCCTTAGGCCGGGACATTGTTCTACCGAAAAATGTACAAATTAATCTAGAAGGGGGATCTAATGGATGTTTTTTTTTTTTTTTATTTGATGGAGGTCTAGGGAGGAAACTAGAAAAATAATGAATACATGCAAAAATCGCCCAAAAAGTTAACAATCCCCCCTTAAAGTGAACAATCCCCCCTTAAAGTGAACAATCCCCCCTTAAAGTGAGCAATCCCCCCTTAAAGTGAACAATCCCCCCTTAAAGTGAACAATCCCCCCTTAAAGTGAACCATCCCCCCTTAAAGTGAACAATCCCCCCTTAAAGTGAACAATCCCCCCTTAAAGTGAACCATCCCCCCCTTAACGTGAACAATCCCCCCTTAAAGTGAACAATCCCCCCTTAAAGTGAACAATCCCCCCTTAAAGTGAACAATCCCCCCTTAATTCGATTATGCTCACTAATATCAATTACATACTTATATTTATGTAATTATTAGTAGTATACAGTATATGTTTTTATTGTTCTTTTAGACAGTAGCTTTGGTTATTGTAACGATGGAGAGTTTATATAGAATGTTTATATAGAAAGTTTATATAGAAAGTTTATATAGAAAGTTTATATAGAATGTTTATGTAGAATGTTTATATAGAATGTTTATATAGAAAGTTTATATAGAAAGTTATATAGAAAGTTTATATAGAAAGTTTATATAGAAAGTTTATATAAAGTTTATATAGAAAGTTTATAGAATGTTTATATAGAATGTTTATATAGAAAGTTTATATAGAAAGTTTATATAGAGTTGTTAATGGGGGAAGTGTTCATTTTGGGGTCTATTTATTTATCTATTTATTTATTTTCCTCGCTAGACCTCCATCAAGCTTTACAAAACTCCCCCAAGACTCCCCTTTGAGATAAATTTGTAAAGTTTTCGGCAGATAAATGTCCCGGCTCCTCCTAAAATTACAGGCTCGCTATCGCTTGCCAGGAAGGAAAAATCGACACCTAAACAGCAAGAAAGGTCTTGATATTGATAAAGAAATGGGACGAAACGTCTGAAAATCGTCAAACTAATGGGTCAAACGTCGTAAAATCTCAAAATGAATGGGGCTATAATTAGATTAGCCTAGTTTAGCTACTTACAACTGTTTTACTTATACCTACTTACAACTATATTTACTATTTTACTTACATCGACTTACAAAATAAATTACTATTTTACTTACTTTATTTACAAATTAACTTATATCTACTTATAAATACCGGTACTTATAAATTTACTTATATATATTTACAATATTACTTAAATCTACTTACAAATTAACTTATATATACTTACAAACTTACTTATATAGGCTATACTTATAAATTTACTTAGATCTATTTAGAATATTATTTAATTCTACTTACAAATTAGCTTATATATATACTTACAATTTCACCGCCTTCCAACTCTCTAGAGGTCCGCGTGGTGTGGAGATTCTGGAGATAAGAGATATGGTTTAAGAGATATGGGTCACTGTATGGTCGATTTTTTCATTAATTTAGTATTATTACTTTATAGTTTCCTCCCTAGACCTCCATCAAACTTTTAAAAAAACAAAAATCTATTAGATCTCCCTTCTAGATTAATTTGTACATTTTCGGTCGAATACCTCCTAAATTGCAGGCTCGTCATCGACACCTAAGTGACACGAAAGTACTTAAAATTGACAAACAAATTAGACAAAATATTTCATAATCGCAAACTAATGAGGTAAACGTCTTAAAATGTCAAAACTAATGGGGCTAAACATGAAGGAGAAAGGGTTAAACACAATCAAACTTAAACCCAAAATTGTATACCGGTAGTGTACGGTACTCTAACGTCAAAATGTGAGCAAAATTAATTCACACTGTAAAAACTGTGTGTTCAAATATAGCAAACATGATACACATACATAGGGTTCCGATCGTTTATGGTTGCTAATCTGAACACACAATCGATCAAAACGTTTATGATGCGTGTTGTAGTGTTCCGATCGTTTATGGTTGCTAATCTGAACACACAATCGATCAAAACGGTTATGATGTGTGTTGTAGTGTTCCGATCGTTTATGGTTGCTATGAACACACAATCGATCAACACGTTTATCATGTGTGTTGTAGTGTTCCGATCGTTTATGGTTGCTAATCTGAACACACAATCGATCAAAACGTTTATGATGCGTGTTGTAGTGTTCCGATCGTTTATGGTTGCTAATTTGAACACACAATCGATCAAAACGTTTATGATGCGCGTTGTAGTGTTCCGATCGTTTATGGTTGCTAATCTGAACACACAATCGATCAAAACGTTTATGATGCGTGTTGTAGTGTTCCGATCGTTTATGGTTGCTAATCTGAACACACAATCGATCAAAACGTTTATGATGTGTGTTGTAGTGTTCCGATCGTTTATGGTTGCTATGAACACACAATCGATCAAAACGTTCATGATGTGTGTTATAGTGTTCCGATCGTTTATGTTTGCTAATCTGAACACACAAACGATCAAAACGTTTATGATGTGTGTTGTAGGGTTCCGATCGTTTATGGTTGCTAATTTGAACAGACAATCGATCAAAACGTTTATGATGTGTGTTGTAGGGTTCCGATCGTTTATGGTTGCTAATTTGAACAGACAATCGATCAAAACGTTTATCATGCGTGTTGTAGTGTTCCGATCGTTCATGTATGGTAATTGAACATGTAAACAAAGGAAACGTTTGTCACATGTATTAGTTTTGTTACGATTGAATGCACATCCGCTTTCGCTTTAAGGGGGGATGCCTCACTTTTTGAGCGATTTTTGCATGCATTCATAATTTTTCTAGTTTCCTCCCTAGACGTCCATCAAATTAAAAAAAAAAACATCCATTAGATCCCTCTTCTAGATTAATTTGTACATTTTTCGGTAGAAAAATGTCCCGGCCGAAGGCCGATCCTTCCAACATTACAGACTCACTATCGTTCGCCAGGGAAAAAATCGACATCTAAATAGCAGGAAAGGTCTAAATATTGACGACGAAATGGGGCGAAAGGTCTAAATATTGACGACGAAATGGGGCGAAAGGTCTTAAAATCGACTAACTAATGGGGCAAACATCTTAACATCTGAAAACTAATGGGGCTAAACATGAGGGAGAAAGTGGTCCAGAAAACCGGCCCATCCCCCCTTAAATGTGTTGTATATTCATTAATTAATTCATTTGTTTATTTGTTGTTAAGGGGAGGTGGGTCGTTTTTCTGGTCCCCTTTCTTCCTCGTGTTTAGACCCCACTAGTTTTCAGATTTTACGAAGTTAATAATAATAATAATAATAATAATAATAATAATAATAATAATAATAAACGGTTTATTAAAGAATGGCAGCCTCGTGAGCTGAAAATACACATTTTACAATTAGTGGATGAACATGAGATGTACAGATATGAAAATGGTAAGCTCAGTTTACAATGGGTGAGTATAATAGACTTTACATTAAAACAAGAAATTAATACAATAATTATGCTAGTGCAAAATACAAATTATCATAAATTAACCATGAGAGTAAGTGATTTACAGTGCATATACAGTACACATTTATTTTACTCATATATATACAGAACATACATATATACGCATACGTACACACATAAATACGCATATATATATACATACATATATAAGAACATAAGAACATGCAGTAAGTGTGCACATGCCCGTATACATAAACGCTCACGTATGCAAACAAACATACATACATACAAAAACTGTTCTGGTAGGGTCAGGTGAGGCTAATAATGGGAGTTAAATCCTTGGGAGAGATTAAATGAGGGAATTGGAAAAGAGTTAATGGGGCAACGGACTGTAGGTCAGGTAAAGCCAATTAGAATGGAATGTCAAACGTCGGAAGAGATCAAATGAGGAGTTTGAAAAGGGTACAGGCGAAACGGCCTACGGGTCCGTACAGGTAGGGTCAGGTAAAGCCTACTACAATGGGAGGTAATCCTCGGTAGAAAACAAAAGAAGGATATAAAATAAGGAGAGACAGCTGGGGGAATTATAGTACATGGGACATTCTTCAGTGTGTGTGTGTATGTTTGTTTTATGTGTGTGTTTGTTGTGTGTTTGTTTGTTTGTTTGTTTGTTGTTTGTTTGTTCGTGTTTGTTTGTTTGTTTGTTTGTTTGTTTGTTTGTGTGTGTGTGTGTGTGATAGAATACTCTCAGCCGGGCTCGAGCCTCGAACCACAAACAGTATACACTATAGACACACACATCTATAGATAATTAACGCATACATAAATGCACATATACGCACAAATACATACATAAATGCACATATACACACACATTAATAAACAAACTCAAGCAAATACATACATATATTCTAATACACACACGCACACACACTTATGCATACATTGTTAAAGGTGGGCGCGTATATATGGTGTGACAGGCCGGCATTACACATTATTAATAATATTTACAATGGTTCGGCTCATTAGTGTGTCGATTTTAAGACCTTTCGCCTCATTTCTTTGTCAATATTAAGACCTTTCGTGCTATTTAGGTGTCGATTTTTTTTTTTCCAGGCGAACGATAGTGAGCCGGTAATTTTAGAAGAACCTGCCTTCGGCCGGGCCATTTTTCTACCGAAAAATTTACAAATTATTCTAGAAATGGGATCTAATGGATGTGTTTTTTAAGCTTGATGGAGGTCTAGGGAGGAAACTAATATAATACAATACAATACAATACAATACAATACAATACAAACTAATACAATACAATACAATACAATATGAACAAGACACATAAATTAACAAATAAATACGCCCATCTTCCCTTAAGGGGGGGGGGGGAGGGGGGTGACCTGCTTTTGTTCTGTCCTTTTCTATCTTTCTCTGGCTTGTATCCATTCGGCCCCATTCAGCCTACTGTTTTAAGACGTTTATCCACATCCAGGTGTCAATTTTGTACTGGTGAGCGGTAGCGAGCCAGCATATTTTTTATTTTTGTTTGACAGCAGGCTAAATTTGTACATTTTTAGATAGAAAAATTTCTCTGGCGAAGCCGGATTTCTTCATATAATGCTGGCTCGCTATCGCTCGCCAGGAAGAAATCGACACCTAGATGGGGATAAACGTCTTAAAACAGTTGGCTGAATGGGGCCGAATGGATACAAGCCAGAGAAAGATAGAAAAGGACAGAAATAACAAAAAGCAGGTCACCCCCCTTAACCCTTTCAGACTCATATGACGCAGAGGTTGCCAGATTAGCAATAATAAATAGAGTTCTCTCACTCTTATAATTACCTCTCCAAAATTAGTTTTCTGCCCACAGCTAACTCAAAGACAACTGCAGAGGTTGAAGTAACTAAACTAAAGGTTTCTAAATGCCCCTGATGGTAACAAAGGCTTTAAAGTATCCCTAATAGGCTCCAAATCGCGTCATATGTCGGAGAGGGTTAAGGGCTCTTTCTGCCACCAGTTGTATTCGTCCGCTATACAAGGTTTACATATATATATATATATATATATATTAACCCCTTGAAGCTCTGACGCGTTTTAGCAGTATATGGTGGCTATCATTAGACGAGTTTATGCAGCTTAGGAAGGATCTGAGAACAAGACCTGCTACAATATGAAATGCCCAGCTTTTCATATTAAAGGGACTTGGAGATATGCTAGACCTAACACGAATGGTAGCCCAAAAAACTCTCTAGCTATGCGAGGACGAGACAGAGGAAAAAGGCAAGGAGAGAAAGGGCAGACGAAGATGAAGAGACTGAGAGAGATGGAAGAGCACATAGAACACCTCGAGCACCTCCTGGACTCCCAAGAGTGGCCAATACATCCCGAAGACTATTAGGTACACATAATACTCCAAACAATCCCTCCCCAATCTTGTTTGCAAATTAATATCCAAGGCCTAAAAAATAGAACCACGAACAAAGTACCATTTATTAGGGGCCTGCTAGAAGAAGGAAACGCTATATTTGCGGCTCTCACAGAAACTCACATTAAAGATCAGGAAGATAGTGAGGTATGGATTCCTGGTTACAACCTACATAGGGCGGACAGAACGCATAGATCACATGGAGGTGTAGCCTTGTACATCCATGACTCACTGATATGTACTGAATTCCTAAATAACAGTAATGAAGTGGTGGAAATACTTGGAGTTAAAATAGAATCCCTAAATTTAGCAGTTATTGTTACATACAGGCCTCCAGACTCATCCCGAGAAGAATTCAAAACCCAGCTCAACAAAATAAAATCAGAAGTGGAAACCCTGGGGAACCCAACACCAAATATTATATGGCTAGGAGACTTTAACCTACCAAACATTAAATGGAGACAACTAGAAAACCAGTTAGTGGCAAATAACACCGGAGAAGCAAATACTAATTATTATGTTCTATCCAACAACCAACTCTACTCCTAAAATCGATTAATGAAATATTACAAACGCATGTGGCAGTCCGTGGATTCGAATCCAGGACGCTCACACCGAATATTAACACCTTATGCATTGCACCACGAAGGCAGTTAAAGGATGGTGGACACTGCCTACGATTTATTATGCAACTTCGAATCCTGCATATCAATCTAAGCATGTACACACATCCCAACTGCAACTTATGTAGGCTATGCATATGTGAATGGAAAGAGCAATTAATGGGGCCTTAACCACTAGGGAAGGCCTCTCGATAAATTACTCCTGAACCAATATCAATTATTATGTTCTATCCAACAACCAACTCTACTCTACTCTACTCTACTCTACTCTACTCTACGAGAGAGCTTTTTGAACTTTGCGATTTTTTTAGTCTTACCCAACATATTGCTGAACCTACACGGGAAAACAATATCTTAGACCTGGTCTTCACTAACAACGACTCTCTAGTACACAGCATTAACATATCGGACACAACATACTCAGATCATAAATTAATTGAGATCAAAACAACCTTAGAAAGTGTACAGACAACCTCAGAATCGAGAACAAAGGCCGGCCCCTTCAGTAAATTTAACTTCAATAACAAAAACATTAGGTGGGAAGAGGTAAATCAAGAAATGGAGGAAATAGACTGGGAAGATTTAATGGATAACCTGACACCAGCAGAATGTCTAGTCTTAATAACAGAAACCATGACCCAAATCTGTAGCCACCATATACCTGCAAGACAAACAAAACGAAGAAGCAAACAAGATCGGGAAAGGAGGAGGCTGTACAGAAGAAGAAAATTACTCGCACGAAGACGCACACATCAAAATCTACAGGATAGGCAAAAGGCCGAAATAGATAGAGAAATTGTGGAAATTGAACAAAGGCAAAGAATATCATATGAACTACAACATATGGAAGAGGAGAGGAAAGCTATTGCAGGTATAAAGGAAAATTCCAAATACTTCTTTTCATACGCCAAACAAAAGGCTAAAACAACATCAAACATCGGCCCACTGAGCAAAGGGGACGGCTCTTTCACAGGGGACAAAAAGGAAATGAGCGAACTCTTAAGCAGGCAGTATGAAATGGCATTCAGTGAGCCTGATGAAACAAAAGTCATCAGAGACCAAAATATATTTTTCATGGAAACCTCCCCCACGGAAACCCCTCAGATGCTGGATATTGATTTCGGTCCAAAAGACATAGAAGAGGCCATTTCCAACATGCCATCCCACTCGGCACCAGGCCCGGACTCATGGAATTCGATCCTAATGAAGAAATGTAAGGAAAACCTCTCAAAACCCCTGGCTATAATGTGGAGAAGGAGTCTTAGACACTGGTGACATACCAGATAGCTTGAAAAACGCAATAATTGCCCCACTGCATAAAGGAGGGAGTAAAGCACTACCAAAAAACTACCGCCCGGTAGCTCTAACCTCTCACATCATTAAAGTTTTCGAGCGAGTCCTGCGAAGCAAAATTTCAACATTCATGGAGACAAATGAACTACACAACACCGGTCAACATGGGTTCAGAGCGGGAAGATCATGTCTCTCACAACTTTTGGAACACTATGACAAAATTCTTAAAGCGCTAGAAGAAAAGAAAAACGTGGATGTCATTTACACCGATTTTGCTAAGGCATTTGATAAATGTGACCATGGTATAATAGCCCACAAACTGAAAGCAAAAGGTATAACTGGGAAAATCGGACGGTGGACATACAATTTCCTCGTAAACCGAAAACAATCAGTAGCAGTAAACCAAGTCACATCTGAGCCTTCGGATGTCAAAAGCTCAGTGCCCCAAGGAACAGTGCTAGCGCTCCTTCTGTTCCTCAAACTAATTTGCGACATAGATACCAACACCAGACACAGTACGGTGTCGTCTTTTGCTGATGACACAAAATTAAGCAAGATAGTAAACACACAAGAAGACACGGGCCGACTGCAGGAAGACATGAATGTAGTGTTCCAGTGGACCAGGGAAAACAACATGCAATTCAATGAAGAAAAATTCCAATTAATACGGTACGGAGATAATAATGGTGTTAAAGAAATTACAAATTACTTAACAGAATCTAACCACATAATAGAACGGAAAGACAGTGTGAAAGACCTTGGGGTATTAATGCCTGAAAATATGGGTTTCAAAGTACATAACCAGGTCGCAGCCGCCACGGCTGCGAAACGTCCAACGGGTTGGATTCTGCGTACTTTTAAAACACGCGGTGAATTACCTATGATAACGCTCTTCAAATCTCTAGTACTACCGCGGCTTGAATAATGTAGCGTATTAACATCCCCATACAAAGCAGGTGAAATAAATGACGTAGAGAGTGTACAAAGAAATTTCACTTCGCATATAAGTTCGATAAAACAGCTACACTATTGGGAGCGTTTAAGAGCACTGAATCTGTACTCACTGGAACGTAGAAGAGAACGTTACCTAATAATATACACGTGGAAAATCGCAGAGGATTTAGTACCAAACCTACATACTCCGATAGTCATGAAATTCAATGATAGGAGAGGCTGGGAATGCGAAATCCCCCGGATGAATAACAGGGGTGCTATGGGCTCTCTGTGAGAGGGCTGGTTATCACACAGAGGCCCACGTCTCTTCAACAAACTCCCACAGCGAGTAAGAGACATGAGGGACGTCTCGTTAGACAGCTTCAAGAGAGCCCTGGATGTTGAACTGCAAAAGGTGCCAGACGAGCCCATCCTCGCAAGAGAGCGAGCTGTCGCTTCAAACAGTCTACTGCACCAAATCACCACCCATAACGAGGGGCGTCGCACTCCTTGGTGCCGCTAGAAGAGTGGCGAACACATCATAAGGTATCATAAGGTAAGGTATTAAAAGGGTATTAAAGTCAATCAACCCTCTGACTTCCATATACCCTTCCTAAGCTGAATAAAATCGTCTAATAATTACCATAAAACTAAACAGAAATGCGTATTGGAGCTTGAAAGGGTTAATAAAGAAAAAAAGTGCGTTCAAGTGTAACAAACATGATGCCCGTAACAAGTGTAATAATGGATAAAAAACACCATCTGAGGAAGAGCACTTTATTGACAACGTTTCGCAGATAGCTTCATCACGTCATCAGTGACCTGATGAAGCTATCTGCGAAACGTTGTCAATAAAGTGCTCTTCCTCAGATGGTGTTTTTGATCCATTTTATCCATTTTTATCCACTTTTCAAGTACCACTCAACACAAGTGCAATAATCTTGTATCTGTGCTTATTTGAACACGTAAATAATTGTGTGTTCAAATATAGCAAACATGACACTCATACAAAGGGTTCCGATCGTTTAGGTGTGCTCATCTGAACACACAATCGATCAAAACGTTTACTATGTGTGTTGTGTTGTGCTGTGACGGAGGGACGCATGGGTGAGCAGCTTGGTTCGCTCTTCTGTAAATCTTAAAGGGCTTACTTAATTTAAAGGGGAGATAATCGCTTTTTTGGGACCCCCTTCTCACTCATGTTTAGCATGTTAGTTTTGTGATTTTAAGACATTCGGCCTATTAGTTTGGCGATTTTAAGATCTTTCGCCCCATTTCTGTGCCAATATTAAGACATTTCGTACTATATAGGTGTCGATTTTTTCCTGGCAAGCGATAGCGAGCCTGTATTTTTAGAAGTAGCCGGCCTTCGGCCGGAACAGTTTTCTATCGAAAAATGTACACATTTATCTTGATTTTTTTTTTTTTTTTTTTTGTTTTTTTTTTTTTTGTTTTTTTTTTTAAGCTTGATGGCTTAGCGAGGAAACTAAAAATTCACATGAAACGTATTCCGATCGTTTATGGTTGCTAATCTGAACACACAATCGATCAAAACGTTTACTATGTGTGTTGTGTTGTGCTGGGACGGAGGGACGCATGGGTGAGCAGCTTGGTTCACTCTTCTGTATATATATATATATATATATATAAGGGCTTACTTAAGGGGACAGTGGCTGTTTGTTTGGTCTATTAATCAATCAATATCAATCACTCAATCAATCTATTAATTCATTTATTCATATATATTTTTTTAGTTTCCTCCCTAGACCTCCATCAAGCTTAGACAAATACCCCCCCCCCTATACTAAACCCCCCTTCAAGATATATTTATACATTTTTCGGTAGAAAAATGTCCCGGCCAATGGCCGATTCCTCCTAAAATTACAGGCTCGCTTTCGCTCGCCAGGAAAAAATCGACACCTAAATGGCACGAAGGGTCCTAATATTGACAAAGAAATGGGGTGAAAGGTCATAAAATCCCCAAACTAATAGAACCACCATCTTAAAATGTCAAAACTAGTGGGGCTAAACATTAGGGAGAAGGGGGTCCAGAAAAAGGTCCGTCTCCCCTTAAGAATGGGTAAGGGGTGGGATTTTTTTTTTTTTTTTTTTTTTTTTTTTTTTTTTTTTTAATTATCTCAATATATTATGCGTGTCATTTTTGCTATATTTGATCGTACATTTGCATACACGGTAGAGCAATGCAGACACACTATTGACAAATAATAATAAACAAGTATCAGTGCATTACCACAAGCCCACCGAAACGTCAATAAAATACCCTCATTGTTCCCTGATTAAATAGCACTGTATGAATATTCCCATATTCAAAATATGCTATAGGGGTGCAATGCCTGGTGAGTTATCTGCTCAACAGGTGGCGTTGTGTGTGTGTAAGTGTGAGAGTCCGAGTGTAGGGGGTGAGACAGTGAAGCACGGGAACGAGGTGGCTTCAGAGATGGGGTCGTTTCGGGCCATGAGTGAGCACCGTGCCTCATGTGAAGGCAAGATGGCAGGTGCTCGTTGTACTCTACGTGCTTCACATGTCTCACTCCCTAGACTGGAACAATACCTCACGGGCTTCACTGTTCATTGTAAAGCGGTGAATGTTAAGGCTCTCAGCCTATGCCCGAGAGGAAGTAAGTTGGAATATAGAAAAAAAAAAAAAAAAAGTAAACAAATAAAAAGACGGATCAATAGGCCTACATAAATAAAAACAAAACAATTAACAAATACAACATATAAATAAAGACATAACAAAATAACATAGAAATGAACAAGCGAATAAATACATAAGAACATAAGAAAACATAAATCGGCAGAAAAAAATAAATAAATAAATGCATAAATAAATAAATTAATAAATAAATAAATAATTTAACAAATAAAGAAATAAATGAATAAATAAATAAATAAATAAATAAATAAATAAATAAAGAAATAAATGAATAAATAAAGAAATAAATTAACAAATATTATGTTCCTTCCAACAACCAACCATACTCCTAAAATCGATTAATGAAATTTACAAACACATGTGGCAGTCCGTGGACTCGAACCCAGGATGCTCACACCGAAAATCAACACCTTATACATCGCACCACGAAGACAGTTAAAGGTTGGTGGACACTGCCTACGATTTATTATGCAACTTCGAATCCTGCATATCAATCTAAGCATGTACACACATCCCAACTGCAACTCACGTAGGCTATGCATATGTGAATGGAAATAAAGAAATAAATGAATACAATTTAATAAAGAAATAAATGAATAAATAAAGAAATAAATGAACAAATAAATAAAGAAATTAATAAATACTCCATAAATAACGAAAGCGGATCTGTGGTATTGTCCTTCCCAGTAAACAACCTCCCTACTGGCCGTATCAGCGCTAATGTTCCGAGAAACCTTTATCACCGGGACCTGTGTGTGTGTGTGAGTGTGTGTCTGTGTGTGTGTGTATGTGTGTGAGTGTGTGTCTGTGTCTGTGTGTGTGTGTCTGTGTCTGTGTGTATGTGTGTGAGTGTGTGTCTGTGTGTGTCTGTCTGTGTGTGTGTGTGTGTGTGTGTGTGTGTGTGTGTGTGTGTGTGTGTGTGTGTGTGTGTGTGTGTGTGTGTGTGTGTGTGTGTGTGTGTGTGTGTGTGTGTGTGTGTGTGTGTGTGTGTGTGTGTGTGTGTGTGTGTGTGTGTGTGTGGACGAGCGGTTGTGTGTTTATTGGTACAAATCTCTGGATATTTGTAGGTTTACAGTTACATGAGGTTTGGGGCGACAGTTAATCGGTACACACCTCTTTAAAATACGTTGAAATGGAGTGTTTTCGGTTAGGTTAGGTTAGGTTAGGTTAGGTTAGGTTAGGTTAGGTTAGGTTAGTGTAATTTAGGTTTAAAAATCGAAAAATGTACTCGTAAGCATGCACCAAATTGATATGTACCGATAAACACACAACCGCTCGGGTGTGTGTGTGTGTGTGTGTGTGTGTGTGTGTGTGTAACAATAATAAAATAATAATAATTGTCGGTTTATTGTTCATTGCAGACCTGAGGCTAAAATCTGTAGAGTTTTTCTTAAACCTAGCTTCAGTACAATACTTTTTCTACCTTAACTACGAGGTCTCATGCAACCTTTGGCGAATGTGAGGTGCCTGGCTTCCCACCAAGTACTGTACATACGCAGATGCACTTTGTACTGGTGAGAAAATTTGTAGGCTAACACAGGCTGATAGCAGCTTGGTTAGGGAGAAACCACGATACAATTCTCTCCGTCGCTATGGCCGAAAAAACCTTTAGGATTCTAGTGGATTCGAACCCTCGCCCCGGCCCCTTGTGACAAGCACGAAACACAGTGCCTTAACCGACTGGACCGTGTGTGTGTGTGTGTGTGTGTGTGTGTGTGTGTGTGTGTGTGTGTGTGTGTGTGTGTGTGTGTGTGTGTGTATGTGTATGTGTGTGTGTGTGTGTGTATATAGCTTATCACTGCCACCAACCCATTCCTCCACCTTATCTCACAGCACTCGCGGCATTAACGGGGTTGCGAGTTGGTTTTTCTGGACCCCCCTTCTCCCTCATGCTTAGCCCCATTAGTTGTGTGTTATTCTAAGACGTTCGCTCTATTAGTTGGGCGATTGTAACACCTTTTATGCCATTTACGTTATAATACTTTTTCCTGGCGAGCGATAGCGAGACTGTAATTATTAAGGAGGAAATGGCCCTTGGCCGGGACGTTTTTCTACCGAAAAGTGTACAAATTTCCAAACCCATCCCCCCGTTAAACTCTAATGTACCGTAGCGGCGATGTGTTTTTTAATTATATTCTGACAACTATTAGATCATTATATTAAGGGCAGGTTTTAAGTGTGTTTCCTAGACTTCCATCAAGCTTGAAATGACACCCCCTTGACCACCTTTCAAGATAAATTTGTCGGTAGAAAAATGTCCCGGCCGAAGGCCGGTTACTCTTAAATTAAAATGTAAAACTTGCAAACTAAACAAACCAAAATTGGGACAAGGACAATATAAAGTCAAATTAAATTATCAAAATCGCTATGTGGAAACAACGCTTACTAAAATGAAAATTATTAAATAAAAGAACACAATCCACCACATAGGGTGTACATTACTACATGAGCAAGTTAATCTGTTTCCCAAGCAAACTAATCGCACATATAACAACGCACTATCGTCACGTTAAAGGAAGTAGTCAAGTTTGGGAAGTCCGGGACGTTCTGGCAAATTTTACTAAACTCTGCATGAATAAAGAAACTACATGTTAAATGTCAAAATATTATTTAAAATCAAATTTGCAACATGACAAGACATTAACAATAGTACAACATACAAATTACAGGCTCGCTATCGCTCGCCAGGAAAAATTCGACACCTAATTGGCACGAATGGTCTTAAAAGCTACATAAATGGGGTTAACATCGCCAAACTAATGGTGCGAACGTCTTAAAATCTCAAAAGCAATGGGGCTAAACATGAGGGAGAAAGGGGTAAAGAAAAAAATCCCTCAAGTGGAAATTTCCCCTCTCAAACCATTACAAGACTATACAAACTACTATCTCAATTAACCCTTTTAGCTATACAAACTACTATCTCAATTAACCCTTTTAGCTTAATACCACAGATCCTTCCTAAGCTACATGATCTCTGTGTCTCAAGGGTTTCTACAGATATTGTCACGGTACATGTTCTGAGCAAAGAGAGAGAGAGAGAGAGAGAGAGAGAGAGAGAGAGAGAGAGAGAGAGAGAGAGAGAGAGAGAGAGAGAGAGAGAGAGAGAGAGAGAGAGAGAGAGAGAGAGAGAGAGCATGAACCTGTGTCAGTGAGTGAGTGTGTGAGTGTGTGTGTGAGTGAATGTGTATCTGTGTATGTGCATGTAGGTGAGTGTGCATGTAGGTGAGTGTGTGTGTGTGTGTGTGTGTGTGTGTGTGTGTGTGTGTGTGTGTGTGTGTGTGTAATTATACAGTAATTAGAATACAACCGTGTCTTTCTGTATTTTAGTAGTCTATATATTTATTTGTTAGCTTGTATTAATTCATGCATTCCTTCTCTTGCTTGCAGTTGGCCAGTTAGTTCGATCATGCAGTGGATCTCTCTCTCTCTCCCTCTCTTAGAAGAAGACAATTAACGTGATGAAGGTTAGTGCGATCTGCTGGAGGTATTGGACAGAGACAAGGTACAGGAGGTGAAACAGAAGACCTTAACTCTCACTCACTCTCTCTCTCCCCCCTACCAACACACACACACACACATACACCATCAACAACAACAACAACACTGCTAGCTACCCGACACTATCATACACAAACAGAACAATCATCATCACCACCACCACCACCACCACCAACATCACCACCACCAACATCACCACCACCAACATCACCACCACCAACATCAGAGTGAGACCTGAGTGTTCTCTGCCATACCCATAGCTTACTCTGACTGTTCCTTTTACTTATATATTTTCTAGATCTCAAGTGACGGCGTCT
The DNA here is from genome assembly GCA_032716605.1 of Paralithodes platypus. NCBI lineage: Eukaryota > Metazoa > Arthropoda > Malacostraca > Decapoda > Lithodidae > Paralithodes > Paralithodes platypus. Next base: position 2,844,891 of record CM064573.1, read on the forward strand.
CTTCCGTGGATTGACTTCCCTAGGCTACTGCCAACGTAGAGGTTGGCAGACTGGGAGCCAAAGCGTCACATTTTTCCTTTGCCCTTCAACTTTCCCTTCATAATTGCTGAGGGGCACAGGGCCTTGGGAGGGGCTTTGGTTTCCCGGGTGTTTCCGCGCCCTCCTCAGCTCCCCGCCTTGGTGTGGCTTCGGTCACCTGGGCTTTATTAGTGGTAAGCAGGGAGGGTATTGTGGGGGTGCTCAGTTATGGCCTTGGCCTTGCTCGGGACCTTGGGGCTGCTCGGCCAGACAGCCTGAGGAACAACAACACCAACCCCTCCTCCATTGGTAGCTACCTGACACTATTAATACACAAAAACTAGCCGTAAAACAACAACAACAAGACATGCTATTGGAGAGGATACAGTGGGAAGGTCATTAGTGGTTGGATATTCATGTGTTTATGTCTCTGTAAACAAGATATCTCAAAAAGTTATGAATTGGAGTTGACGAAATTTGGTGGGTAGCCTAGATAGGATATGCGCCAAGGAAGAAGTATTTGACCACTTGCGAGTTTCGTTCTATAAGGAAGTTGGAGCTGTAGACATCGATATTTAACAGAATTTACAGCTAAAATACGGTCGTAGTACATATAGAAATACATGAGACCCAATTCAACATACCATTTGTCCATCAGAAACGTACATTATTATCGCATTTTTGTTTAATATTGATGTTCACGGCTCCAACTTCCGTATAGCCTGAAACTCGCAAGTGGTGAATTTACGAGGCGATCAGTAGAGCACATATCTCCGCCAGCGTAACAGTTCACAAAGTTATACACCGATATTCACAACAATTGGTGGACAGATGAGATATGCGAGCCTTGGCATAGTCAGTAGAGGGCGGGTGCTGATCAAAGGGTCGGCGGATCGAGCCCGCACTGTCAAAATGTTTTTGGTAGATATCAAGACCGGGCAACTTGACCTAGGGATTCGTGACAAACGCCTAATGTTAATGGCCACCCCTTCTCGGGAATTACTGTGTTTGGCAAAACAAAATAATAAATAAATAAGAAATAAATAAATAAATACTGTATAATTATATATATATATACCGGTATATATATATATATACCGGTATATATATATATAATATATACCGGTATATATATATTATATATATATACCGGTATATATATATATATATATATATATATATATATATATATATATATATATACCGGTATATATATATATATTATATATAATAAATGTGCCAAGGAAGAAGTGATTCAATTTAGGAAGGAATTGGTAGAGCGCATACCTCCACTAGAGTACGCGTGATTTGACAGCAGGCTAAATTTGTACATTTTTCGATAGAAAAATTTCTCCGGCGAAGCCGGATTTCTCCATACAATGCTGGCTCGCTATCGCTCGCCAGGAAGAAATCGACACCTGGATGGGGATAAACGTCTTAAAACAGTTGGCTGAATGGGGCCGAATGGATACAAGCCAGAGAAGGAGAGAAAGATAGCGTAGGCGGAGGTACGTTATTAGATATGTATTTAGTTACATATTTACATTTAATTTACCTTAACCCTTTCAACATTCGCTTACGCATTTTCTTGTCTATATCATGGCTATGAATAGACGACTTTATTCAGATTAGGAAGGGTATGGGAAGGGGAGGGATAATAGTGATAGTCTTTACCCTATCAATCGACCACTTGCGAGTTTCAGGCTGTAAGGAAGTTGGAGCCGTGAACATCGATATTAAACAGAAATGCAATAAGAATGTACGTTTCTAATGGATAAATGGTAGGTTGAATTGGGTTTTATGTATTTATATAATTATGTACCACGACCGTATTTTAGCTGTACAATCTATTATATATCGTTGTCTACGGCTCCAACTTCCTTATAGAACGAAACTCGCAAGTCGGCAATTCCCACAGATAAACCAGTATCACACGAGCGATTTTTTCGTCAATTTTTACGGGCCATTGTTGTTCTGCGAGTTTCGTTCTATAAGGAAGTTGGAGCCGTAGACAATGATATTTAAGGGGAGATTTCCACTTAAGGGATTTTTTTCTTTACCCCTTTCTCCCTCATGTTTAGCCCCATTGTTTTTGAGATTTTAAGACGTTCGCCCCATTAGTTTGGCGATTTTAAGAACGTTCACCCCATTTATGTATCTTTTAAGACCTTTAGTGCCATTTAGGTGTCGATTTTTTCCTGGCGAGCGATAGCGAGCCTGTAATCTAAGAGGAACAGGCCTTCGGCAGACATTTTTCTACCGAAAAATGTACAAATTTATCTTGAAAGGGGGTCAAGGGAGTGTAATTTCAAGCTTGATGGAAGTCTAGGAAACACACTAAAAACCTCCCCTTAACAGAATTTACAGCTAATTTTTTTTTTTTTTTTTTTTTTTTTCTATATTCCAAGTTACTTCCTCATATATAAACTAGCAGGGGTACCCGGCGTTGCCCGGGTTTAAATTCTACTACCATAATCACCATCATTAATCACTACTACCACAATCATCACAATACTACTACTACCATAATCACCGGCCTCGACCTCCCTGTGCCTCATTAAACGACGACCTCGATTTCGGCCGCTAAATGACCTCCGATTTTGGATCTGACCTGATCCGTACCCCCCATTTTGGGGAGCTGCGAACAACTTTCGTTCCATACACCTTTTCGATTGGAGGCCTCCTTCTGCCCCAAACGGCAATTTTTTTTCGCATTTATTTCGCTCCCGTATACGACTTAAGTTCTGCCGAAAATTGTATTAAACAAAAGTGTCTCTGATTTCCACTAAACTCGCCTAAAACTATCTCCAAAGCCTGGGCTTTCCAACGGTGCCCCACACTCCCACCTGGCACCAAAACTGTGGGAGGAGTTTAGTAACAAAGGTCGGGTAACTGACAAACAGACAAACATTGACTTTTTGTTTTTTTTTTCTATGTGATTGAGGGAGGCAAAAGGCATAACTGCCTATAGCGAGTGCCTCCCCCATAGTTGAAAGAGTGACAGGGCCAAAATCAAGGGACGTTCGAGCCAAAATGCCTGGACACACGGAGTTTGAAGCAATTTAAGTCATAGGAAGAGGGAAAGACCGATTCTGGGAGAGAGTTCCAGAGCTCAGATGTTGAGTAGAAGAAAGTTTGAGAGTAACATTTCACTCTTGGGTTGGAGAGTTGCACAGAGTAGGGGTGGGATTGAGTTGCAAGACGGGTACCACGTGCCCTACGTAAAGGAGGTGGTATGCACTGGGATAGCTCTGAGGAACACTGATTATTATAGTAGCGATAGCATAGCGAGAGAGATGCAACATTGCGGCGGAGAGAGAGAGATTGCAGAGAGTTGGTGAGTGGACGGGAGTTAATGATACGAAAGGCCTTCCTTTCAACTTTGTCTAGGAGAGCGGTGTGAGAGGAACCTCCCCACACATGTGAACAATACTCAATACAATATTTAGTAAGATACACAAAACCCAATTCAACAAACCATTTATCCATCAGAAACCTACGTTATTATTGCCTTTCTGTTTGATATCGATGTTCACGGCTCCAACTTCCTTATAGCCTGAAACTCGCAAGTGGTCATTTGTGGTCTGGCTTCTTCAGAATATGTGTTCCATTCGAATTAAGGGGGGATGGGCCGGTTTTCTGGACCACTTTCTCCCTCATGTTTAGCCCCACTAGTTTTGAGATTATAAGACGTTCGGTCAATTAGTTTGGCGATTTTAACACCTTTCGCCCCATTTCGTTGTTAATTTTAAGACTTTTCGTGCCATTTAGTTGTCGATTTTTTCCTGGCGAGCGACAGCGAGCCTGCAATTTTAAGAGGAACCGGCCTTCGGCCGGGAAATTTTTCTACCGAAAAATGTACAAATTTATCTTGAAGGGGGGTCTAGGGTGTGTTTTTCTAGGCTTGATGGAGGTCTAGGGAGGAAACTAAAAAAATATATGAATAAATGAATTAATAGACCAAACAAACGGCCAGTCTCCCCTTAACTACCGAGCATATTCTACCTTCGATCTAGTCTACGTTGTCCATGCCAAAGAACCCCACACTAGTATGAACAAATTACTTGCTCATAGACAATTGCCGAGATAAGCGCTCGTGTGACACTGGCTATAGACTTCCGGGGCCTTTCTAGTTAAAGCCGCTGTCACACGAGCGTTTTTTCGTCAATTTTCCATGAACAGGTTTTGTCTCGTATTATTTCGGGACTTTTCGCACTGGTATCGGTAACTAGACTGAAGGTAGATTATGTTAGGCGGCTGAATTCTGATAAAGTGTCATTTTTAAAGCTTTCTGCTCACAATTGCCCGTAAAAATTGCTCGAAAAAGGGCTCGTGTGACTCCGGCGTTAGGTTGGGTTGGGTTGTTTTTGGTGGGGTTATCTGCTTCCACTCCATGTTGGCTTACCCATTAACACATACTCTAGAATTTGTACATTATTAGCAATATATAAAGTTTATTGGGATTTATCACATACACACACACATATACACACACACATATATATATATATATATATATATATATATATATATATATATATATATATACACTGTACAGTATATACAGTATACAGTGATGATGATGATGATGATGCAGTTTTTACCACCATACACTCCCTGCTGAATAGACATGTACAGTCGCGCTAATAAGTCATGTCTCAGCTGTCATTACGTTTGGCTTGCTCTGTGGTGTATTAATGTCTGTCAGATGTTGAATAGGGTGGGTAAGTGTAGGAACATGTTTGTATATTTCACTCGATATGAAGAAATGAAGCTTAGATATTACCGATACCAATTATTGATCAAAACATACTTGGTGCCGAGACATCACTTATTAGCGCCACTGTACAGTATATATATATATATATATATATATATATATATATATATATATATATATATATATATATACAGTATATACCGGTATATATATTTTTGTTTTTTCCATATATTATTAGGCCTACTCTAATATGTCTATGAGTTTCCACAATGTACATATGTATAAGCTGTATTTGAGTGTATATCTGATGTGTAGGTACCGTTACATATAGACTTACACATATACTTAGGTTATTTTAGGCTGCCTGTGTATTATTCAGTGTGTACAGTAGCGCTAATAAGTCACGTCTCGGCACCAATTATGTTTTGATCAATAATTGGCATCAGCAATATTTACACATGCTTTCTTCTTTTTGAGTGAGATATGCCAACAGTTGCCTACACTTACCCACCCTATTCAACATCTGACAGACATCAATACAGCACAGAGCAAGCCAAACGTAATGACAGCTGGGACATGACTCATTAGCGCGACTGTACATATGGTGCGTGTTGTCATGCACCCACAGAGCCTTAGTGAACCAGTACAGGGGCAGGCTCAAATTATGGTTACTATATATATATATATATATCTTCAATAACATTACAATATCAATCTATCTACTAGTATCTTATATATCTATCTAGAATTCTAGATTGTCCCCTAGGCTGACTGAAACGCCTTCCCAGACTTCCTTCAAGCTAAAACAAAATACCTACCCAGGCCTCTTGCAAACACACACACACACACGGTAAATAAAGGTTGTGAAGTCAAGCATGTGACACCTCTCCAACAGTAAACAAAGGTTGTGAAGTCAAGTATGTTATCAGCCCTCCCCCTCCTCCCACTCCTTGGTCGAGCGGATTGCCCCAGAACTCATGGCCCCAAGGTCACATAACACCCCCCCACCCCACCCCACCCCTCCCCTCCCTTACTACCCCCCTCACCCCTTTACTTAATCTCCACTCTCTCTCTCTCTCTCTCCCCCCTTACCCTGTCTCTTCGCTCCCTCACCCCCCCTCTACCTTACTACCTCCCTCACCCCCCTTACCCTATCTCTGCTCTTTCCCCCTCTTTCTATCCCCTCCCTCTCACCCCCTAACTCCCTGTCTCTCCCTTCTCCCTTATCACCCCTACCTCTCTCTCTTTGTCTGTATTTCTAGTTATACTGTTAATGATTTAGGCTATCTAGTGTCCCCCCCCCCCCCCACACACACACCAACACACTCACTTTCTCTCTCTCTCTCTCTCTGTATAATTATGTATGACGCCTCTCTCTCTCTCTCACCTCTCTCTCTCTCTCACACACACACTCTCTCACCTCTCTCTCTCTCTCTGTATAATTATGTATGACGCCTCTCTCTCTCTCTCTCTCTCTCACACACACACACTCTCTCACCTCTCTCTCTCTCTCTGTATAATTATGTATGACGCCTCTCTCTCTCTCACCTCTCTCTCTCTCTCTCTCTCTCTCTCTCTCTCACACACACACTCTCTCACCTCTCTCTCTCTCTTATTATACCAGCTGCTCTCCATCCACTTCACCCTTGATTTATTAGCTAGACAATTACTATTCTTAGTTACTGTAATGCTTCGCTTAAGGGGAGGGATTTTCTGGACCACCCTTTCTCCCTCATGTTTAGCCCCATTAGTGTTGAGATTTTAAGACGTTTGCCCCATTAGTTTGGTAATTTTAAGACGTTTGCACCCATTCGTTTGGCGATTTTTAGACCTTTCGCCCGTTTTCTTTGGATAATGACGCGTTTTGACAGTTTATGGAGGCTATGGTTAGACGATTTTAACACAGCTTAAGAAGACTCTGTGAGAGGTAGAGAGTTACTTGAACATGTTTAACCCTTGTATTCCTAGCTATCCTTCCTAATCTGCATAAAATCGTCTAATAATAGCCAGAATGTCAAAACGGGTCAAAATCCTCAAGGGGATAAAGAATAAAAATCCTCAAAATCCTCAAAGGGATAAAGCATAAAAATCCTCAAAATCCTCAAAATTCTCAAAATCCTCAAGGGGATAAAGAATAAAAATCCTCAAAATTCTCAAAATCCTCAAGGGGATAAAGAATAAAAATCCTCAAAATCCTCAAAATTCTCAAAATCCTCAAGGGGATAAAGAATAAAAATCCTCAAAATCCTCAAAATTCTCAAGGGGATAATCTTAATAACAATTAGTCAGAATAACTCCTTGAGGATTACGACGCATTTTGAAAGTTAATTCTAGCTATTAACAGACGATTATATGTAGATTAGGACAACTAATGGGGCTCAACATGAGGGGAAAAGTGGTCCAGAAAAGCGGCCCATGTCCCCTTAAACAGAATATAGTCGTCTATTATTGGCAGACTCAAGTTTTAAAAGGACGGCTCGGTACTGAACGGGTTAAGGGGAGATTTCCACTTGAGGGATTTTTTTTATTTACCCCTTTCTTCCTCATGTTTAGCCCCATTGCTTTTTATATTTTAAGACGTTCGCCCCATTAGTTTGACGATTTTAAGAACTTTCGCCCCATTTATGTCACTTTTAAGACCTTTCGTGCCATATAGGTGTAGATTTTTTCCTGGCGAGCGATAGCGAGCCTGTAATTTAAGAGGAAGCGGCCTTCGGCCGGGAAATTTTTCTACCGAAAAATGTACAAATTTATCTTGAAAGGGGGTTAAGGGGGTGTAATTTTAAGCTTGATGGCAGTCTAGGAAACATACTAAAAACCTCCCCTTAACAGAATATAGTCGTCTATTATTGCCAGACTCAAGTTTTAAAAGGACGGCTCGGGTTAACCCCCTCTGTACCGACGTCTTCATAATGATATCCTAGCTATATTAAGACGATTTTGAGCACCTTACGAAGGATCTGTGGTAGTACAAAGGGTTAAGTAAGATAGCTCGAAGCCTGTTATTTAGCTGGAGGCCCATTCTAAACTGCAGAAAATCGTCTAATGGTTGCTAGAACATCGTGAAAAGAGGTCACCGGTAAATGAAGGGGTTGAGGGGAGATTTTTAATTTTGTGTATTTATTGGTTCATTTATATATATATATATATATATATATATATATATATATATATATATATTAATTTATATATATTAATTTATATATATATTAATTTATATATATTAATTTATATATATTAATTTATATATATATTAATTTATATATATATTAATTTATATATATTAATTTATATATATTAATTTATATATATATTAATTTATATATATATTAATTTATATATATATTAATTTATATATATATTAATTTATATATATATTAATTTATATATATTAATTTATATATATATTAATTTATATATATTAATTTATATATATTAATTTATATATATTAATTTATATATATTAATTTATATATATATTAATTTATATATATTAATTTATATATATATTAATTTATATATATTAATTTATATATATTAATTTATTCGTTGTTATTGTTTTCCTCCCAAGACCTCCACCAAGCTGTATAAATTTACCCCCAAACCCCCTCTTTGAGATTAATTTACCCCCAAACCCCCCCTTTGAGATTAATTTGTACATTTTTCGTAGAAACCTCCTGCATTAAGGGGGGTCACCGGCTTTTTTTTTTTATCTTTCTCTCCTTTTCTCTTTTTCCTTGGCTTGTATCCATTCGGCCCCATTCAGCCAACTGTTTTAAGACGTTTACCCCCATCCAGGTGTCGATTTCTTCCTGGCGAGCGATAGCGAGCCAGCATTGTATGGAGAAATCCGGCTTCGCCGGAGAAATTTTTCTATCGAAAAATGTACAAATTTAGCTTGCTGTCAACAAAAAAATATATATATGCTGGCTCGCTACCGCACCTGGATGGGGTTAAACGTCTTAAAAGAGTAGGTTGAATGGGGCCGAATGGTTACAAGCCAAAGAGAGAGGGAGAGAAAGAGAAAAAAATCGAGGTGGGTTCCCTTAAAGGCTCGCTATCGCTGTCCAGGAAAAAAATCGACACCTAAATGTCACGAATGGTTGTAATATTAACGAAGACATGGGGTGAAACATCTTAAGATCGCCAAACTAATGGGCCGAACGTCTTAAAAGCCGAAAACTAATGGGGCTAAACACGAGGGAGAAGGGGGCCAGAAAAACAACCAAACATCCCTTCTTAAGGGGAGATGGCCCGGTTTTTTAGTCTATTTATTAATGTTATTCCTATATTTCTTAGCTTCCTCCCTAGACCTCCATCAAGCTTAGAAAAACACCCCCTAGACCCCCCTTCAAGATAAGTTTGTACATTTTTCGATAGAAAAATTTCTCGGCCGAAGGCCGGTTTCTCTTGAATTACAGGCTCGCTATCGCTCACCAGGAAAAAAAACGACACCTAAATGACACGAAAAGTCTTAATATTGACAGAGAAAAGGGGTGAAGTCTTAAAATCGGTAAACGAATGGGCCGAACGTCATAAAATCTGAAAACTAATGGGGCTAAACACGAGGGAGAAGAGGGTCCAGAAACCCCCCCCCCCCCCCCTTAAAGCGTCAAAAGAAGACGCTGGTATAAACGTAACCATGGCAACCAAACTATATAAACGTAACCATGGCAACCAAACTATATAAACGTAACCATGGCAACCAAACTATATAAACGTAACCATGGCAACCAAACTATATAAACGTAACCATGGCAACCAAACTATATAAACGTAACCATGGCAACCAAACTATATAAACGTAACCATGGCAACCAACTATATAAACGTAACCATGGCAACCAAACTATATAAACGTAACCATGGCAACCAAACTATATAAACGTAACCATGGCAACCAAACTATATAAACGTAACCATGGCAACCAAACTATATAAACGTAACCATGGCAACCAAACTATATAAACGTAACCATGGCAACCAAACTATATAAACGTAACCATGGCAACCAAACTATATAAACGTAACCATGGCAACCAAACTATATAAACGTAACCATGGCAACCAAACTATATAAACGTAACCATGGCAACCAAACTATATAAACGTAACCATGGCAACCAAACTATATAAACGTAACCATGGCAACCAAACTATAGCCTAGTTTGTTTGCGTAGCGCGAACACGGTATCAATGTTGTTCAATAAGATATAATTCGCGTTACGAATTCCGGTACGGAAGTGTTCCAAGTACCGGTACTGGTACTTGGAACGCGCCCCTAATGGTAGAAGTGGTAGTAGTAGTAGTAGTTATAGTAGTAGTTATAGTAGTAGTAATAGTAGTAGTAGTAAAAGTAGTAGTATTAGAAGTAGTATCAGTGGTACCTGTAATAGTAATAGAGCCAGTGGTAGTAGTAGTAGAAATAGTAGTTACAGTAGTAGTAGTTTTAGAACCAATAACACTAGTATCAATAGTAGAAGTAGTAGTAATAGTAGTAATAGTAGTAGTAGTAGTAGTAGTAGTATTAATGGTGTTAAATTCTGGTTATACTGTTCATTGGACATAAGGTTTTTCATAACACAATAATAGTACAATGGCGCTAATAATTCATGTCTCCGCTGTCATTACGTTTGGCTCACTCTGGGTTGTGTTAAGGGTGGGGGGGGGGGATGAGCCGGTTTTCTGCACCACTTTCTCCCTCATGTTTAGCCCCATTAGTTTTCAGATGTTAAGATGTTTGCCCCATTAATTAGTCGATTTTAAGACCTTTCGCCCCATTTTTTCGTCACTATTTAGACCTTTCGTGCTATTTAGGTGTCGATTTTATCCCTGGCGAACGATAGTGAGCCTGTAATGTTGGAAGAACCGGCCTTCGGCCGGGACAATTTTCTACCGAAAAATGTACAAATTAATCTAGAAGGGGAGTCTCATGGATGTTTTTTTTTTTTTTTAATTTGATGGAGGTCTAGGGAGGAAACTAGAAAAATAATGAATACATGCAAAAATCGCCCAAAAAGTGAACCATCTCCCCTTAATGCCTGCCAGATGATGAATAGGGTGGATAAAGCCGGTGTCACACGAGCGATTATTTCGTCAATTTTTCCGGGCAATTGTTGTCTGGCAGCTTCAAAATACAAGTTCCATAAGAATTAAACTAGCTAACAGAATCTAACTTCGATCTAGTTTCCGATTCCGAACATGCTTGTGTATCTCACTCTAAACGAATCAATCATGTGGAGATATTGCTGATATATTGATACAAATTATTGATCGAAATATACCTGGTGCCGAGACATCACTTATTTTGGCCGACTGTACAGTCGCGCTAATAAGTGATGTCTCGGAACCAAGCATGTTTTGATCAATAATTGGTATCAGCAATATCTAAGCTTCATTTCTTCATATCTAGTGAAATATATAAACATGTTCTTACACTTCCCCACCCTATTCAACATCTGGCAGACATAAATACAGCACAAAGAGAGTCATTCGTGACGACAGATGAGCCATGACTTATTAGTGCTACTGTACATCATGGAGATCCCATAAACAAATTGATGGAAGCCTATCCCAGCAAGGGCACGAAGGAGAAAATGCCACCAATGAAAGATAATGAAATATGAGGACTATAGTCTATTCGCTGTAAGTAGGCGAGCAATCATGACCTCTTTCCTCTGTAACTCAAAAAGGGCTAGAGCAAATTAGCTGTAAACCTCCACATCTATTCCTTGACTGACTCTTCCCAAATGGTAGAAATATTAGCTCGGTTACTCTAGTCGTTTTTGAGTTACAGAGGTTAGAGGTCATGATTTCTCGCCTACTTACAGCGAATAGACTATAGTTGTATGGGTATGAAGGGTTAGCGTGACTACAGTGACAGCTATGGAATGTGTACAGTATAGTGCCTGAGTATAGCCTATACATACATATACATACATGTGTATGAAGGAAACAAAAGCAAAGTTGCCCCGAAATTGAAAGTGATAGTTGCTATTTGTAACGAGAGAGAGAGAGAGAGAGAGAGAGAGAGAGAGAGAGAGAGAGAGAGAGAGAGAGAGAGAGAGAGAGAGAGAGAGAGAGAGAGAGAGAGAGAGAGAGAGAGAGAGAGAGAGAGAGAGAGAGAGAGAGAGAGAGAGAGAGAGAGAGAGAGAGAGAGAACAAAGAGGAGGTTCACTTCATCGATCAAACCCACTAGCCTAGCCAACTGCAAGCAAGAGAAGGAATGCCCGAATTAAAAAATAAAATAAAAAAATAAATAAATAAATAACAAACAAGAGATGCGTGTCGTATATATTCCAATTACCGGGTACTGTACATAGCCTAGTACATACACACATACATACATGTACACACACACGCACATGAATACACACTCACCCACATAGCCTATTGGTATTCACACTCTCACACATACACACACTTCCTCACTGACACACACACACTCCCTCACTGACACACTGACACACACACACACACACACACACACACACTCACAAACTGACACACACGCACACGCGCACACACACACACACACATGACAAAAATACACCTGGTTATTTAGGCAACATGCAGCTATTTGACCTGTCTCGTGAATGATGTGTACTAGTGACTGTGTGCGTATTCATGACTGCACACATACGTACACACACAACATAAACATACACATAGATATTTATATATTCGCATTATTATATATCTTAACTTAACCCCTTCACCACCATTACGTAATATTCATCATATTATGGTAACCCTTAGACGATTTTCTTTAATTTGTAATATAGATCGGCTACTTACCTACCAATGCACTCTACTTACCTACCAATGCACTCTACTTACCTACCAATGCACTCTACTTACCTACCAATGCACTCTACTTACCTACCAATGCACTCTACCTACCTACCAATGCACTCTACTTACCTACCAATGCACTCTACTTACCTACCAATGCACTCTACTTACCTACCAATGCACTCTACTTACCTACCAATGCACTCTACCTACCTACCAATGCACTCTACTTACCTACCAATGCACTCTACTTACCTACCAATGCACTCTACTTACCTACCAATGCACTCTACCTACCTAACAATGCACTTTACCTACCTAACAATGCACTCTACTTACCTACCAATGCACTCTACTTACCTAACAATGCACTTTACCTACCTACCTACCTATTCACCGACCTAGCTACCTACCTACCTATTCACCGACCTACCTACCAATTCACTTTACCGACTTACCATCCTACCTACTTACCTACCAACCAACCATTCAACCCACCAACCTACCTACCGACCTACCTACCTACCGACCCACCAACCTAGCTACCTACCTACCACACCGACTATTTACCTACCAATGCACTTTACCTATCTACCAATGCACTCTACCGATCGACCTACCTACCATCCTACCAACCTACCAATACACTTTACCTACCTATTGACCTACCAACCAACCAACCAACCAACCAACCAACCTCCCTACCTCCCTCCCTCCCTACTTACCTACCAACCGACCTACCTACCTACCTCTCTCCCTCCCTACCAACCGTCTACTTACCAATGCACTTTACCTAGCAACCTACCTACCATCGACAGACTCACAGCAACACACCTCTAGCACCCAGACCGATCTATATATAGCCTACAAATCATGTCGTTCCTTCTGCCTGCATTCTCACACACACACACACACAAACACACACACACACACACACACACACACACACACACACACACACACACACACACATAAATATTAGTACACAACCCACACGCAAACATACACACTTGCATGCATACATAATCGAAAATGCACACATGCACACACGCACATATATTATTCATACATCAAGAAACACATGAAGGCATATACCGTACACGTTCCCACAAACACACACACACACAATAATATAAACGTACACAGGATATTAAGATACACATGAAGGCATATACACGTTCACGCAAACACACACACACACACAATAATATAAACGTACACAGGACATTAAGATACACATGGAAGCCTATGCACACACACGCACACACAATAATATAAACGTACACAGGACATTAAGATACACATGGAAGCCTATGCACACACACGCAAACACACGCACACACAATAATATAAACGTACACAGGACATTAAGATATACATGGAAGCCTATGCACACACAAGCCCACATACGAACACTCACACGGACAAAGGGTGTGTGTGTGTGTGTGTGTGTGTGTGTGTGTGTGTGTGTGTGTGTGTGTGTGTGTGTGTGTGTGTGTGTGTGTGTGTGTTAAGTTCAGGGTAGCGGCATACTAATTCATGGGCGTATGAGGTAAGGTGTTATATCATGCAACACTCTCTCTCTCTTTGTCAGTGTGTGTGTGCGTATTTGGTGCAAGTGTGTGGTGCAAGTGTGTGGTGCAGGTGTGTGTGTGTGTGTGTTCTAAGAAGGGTTGTCGGCAGGTGTGTTAAGCGGATGTGTATGTATATGATGGAGGTGTATATTGCCTATTTACATATGTGTGTATAATAATAATAATAATCACCTCAGAATAAAATACCTGACGTTAGCGTGGACTCGATCTGAGGTCTTTTTGGTCTGCAGCCCATGACGCTATCCACTGTGCTATCGCCTCCCCCTGACTTATTACAAATATGTAGATAGATAGATAGATAGATGGAGATAGATAGATAGATAGATAGATAGATAGAGAGAGAGAGAGAGAGAGAGAGAGAGAGAGAGAGAGAGAGAGAGAGAGAGAGAGAGAGAGAGAGAGAGAGAGAGAGAGAGAGAGAGAGAGAGAGAGAGAGAGAGTCGTGGTTAGATAATTAGCAACAATATTTGGTAGAGCAATTATGGAACGCCTACGAAGCATTTTGGAAACTTGATCGAGCCATAACCATCTTCATATTGATTTTAAGGGGGCAGTACTCGCTTTTTATGGACCCCCTTCTCCCTCATGTTTAGCATATTAGTTTTGAGGTTTTAAGACGTACGTTCCGGTAGTTTGGCGATTTTGAGACCTTTCGCCTCATTTTTTTTTTTCAATATTAAGACTTTTCGTGCCCTTTAGGTGTCGATTTTTACCTGGCGAGCGATAGCCGGCCTCTAATTTTAGAAGGTCGGGACATTTTTCTACCGAAAATTTTACAAATTTAACGTGATAGGGGGTCTAGGGGGTGTTTATCTAAGCTTGATGGAGGTCTAGCGAGGAAACAGAAAAATAAATAAAATTAATAAATATGTAGACTAAAAACTAAGCACTACCCCCTTAACTGGCCAATGCCCTCCCTCTCTCTCTCTCCCTGTCTGTCTGTCTGTCTGTCTGTCTGTCTGTCTGTCTCACCACATTCATCACCATATTGATTTTCACTGGTCAATTGCCAACTGTCTCATTTGTATCGTAAGGAAGTGTTTAAGGGGGGGGCACCGTTTTGTTTTATCTTTCTCTCCTTTTCTCTCTTTCCCTGGCTTGTATCCATTCGGCCCCATTCAGCCAACTGTTTTAAGACGTTTATCCCCAACTAGGTGTCGATTTCTTCCTCGCCAAAAAATAGACACCTAAATGGCACGAGAGGTCTTAAAGTTGACTGAAATGGAGTGAAAGGTCTTAAAATCGCCAAAATAATGGGGCAAGCTTCTTTAAAATCTCACAACCAATATGCTAAACATGAGGGAGAAGGGAGTCGAGAAAAAGCAACTACCTACCCCTTAAGGGGAGATTTCCACTTGAGGGATTTTTTTCTTGACCCCTTTCTCCCTCAAGGTTAGCTCCATTGCTTTTGATATTTTAAGACGTTCGGCCCATTAGTTTGGCGATTTCAAGAACTTTCACCCCATTTCTGTCAATTTTAAGACTTCGTGCCATTTAGGTCTCAATTTTTTCCTGGCGAGCGACAGCGAGCCTGTAATATAAGAGGAACCGGCCCTTGGCCGGACATTTTTCTACCGAAAAATGTACAAATTTATCTTGAAAGGGGTTCTAGGGGCTGTAATGTTAAGCTTGATGGAGGTCTAGCGAACTAACTAAAAACCTCCCCTTAAGTACACTATGCATGACCCAGTACCCAGAACCCAGAACCAGTACACCGGTACGTAGAGGTAAGGTGTGCCCCAGTACCCGGAAACCTATAGTGTGCATTATTTGGATATACCCGGTACCCGGTCAGGTTATACCCGGTACCCGGTCAGGTTATACCCGGTACCCGGTCAGGTTACCGTATGTCGTAAATTACAGGGTGTTAAGGGGGGTGACCTGCTTTTTGTTATTTCTGTCCTTTTCTCTCTTTCTCTGGCTTGTATCCATTCGGCCCCATTCAGCCAACTGTTTTAAGACGTTTATCCCCATCCAAGTGTCGATTTCTTCCTGGCGAGCGATAGCGAGCCAGCATTGTATGGAGAAATCCGGCTTCGCCGGAGAAATTTTTCTATCGAAAACTGTACAAATTTAGCTTGCTGTCAAAACAAAAATAAATACTGTATATATATGCTGGCTCGCTACCGCTCGCTAGGAAAATATTGACACCTGGATGGGGGTAAACGTCTTAAAACAGTAGGTTGAATGGGGCCTAATGGATACAAGCCAAAGAGAGAGAGAGGGAGAGAAAGAGAACAACAAGATATATTTGTGTATTTTTCGATAGAGAAAAAAAAGGCCAGGCTGAAGGCCGGGTTCTCTTTAATTACAGGATCGCTATCGCTCGCCAGGAAAACCCCTCACCTAGATATCGACAAAGAAAAGGGGGCGAAAGGTCTTAAAATCGCCAAACTAATGGGCCGAACGTCATATAATCTGAAAACTAATGGGGCTAAACATGAGGAAGAAGGGGGACCAGAAAAACGACCCACCTCCCCTTAATGGGGAGATGGGCCGGTTTCCTGGACCACTGGCTTTCTCCCTCATGTTTAGCCCCATTAGTTTTCAGATGTTAAGATGCTTGCCCCATTAGTTAGTCGATTTTAAGACCTTTCGCCCCCATTTCTTCGTCAATATTTAGACCTTTCGTGCTATTTAGGTGTCGATTTTTTCCCTGGCGAACGATAGTGAGCCTGTAATGTTGGAAGACACGGGGACATTTTTCAACCGAAAAATGTACAAATTAATCTAGAAGGGGGATCTAATGGATGTTTCTTTTAAACTTGATGGAGGTCTAGGGAGGAAACTAGAAAGATATATGAATAAATGAATTAATAGACCAAACAAACGGCCCATCTCCCGTTAAAGGTTACACGCGTCCCGGTACTCGGAAACATACCTTACTACATGATTACGATACCGATTCCCATAAAGATTCGCGAAAATTAGAAGCCACTGCATTGAAACTTATTCAGGCAAAAGCAAGCGCATTCTTCCGAGAACTGCATAGCTTCCTGAAACCTTAACGGAATTCCGGAAACCTTACTGGAATTCCGGAAACCTTAACGGAATTCCGGAAACCTTAACGGAATTCCCGGACCTGAAGCGGGATTCATTGACTAGAAACCTGCTGTCACACGAGCGCTTTTTCCGTCAATTTTCCATGAGCGGGTTTTTTCTAGTATTATTTCGGGACATTTCAGCACTGGTATCGGCAACTAGACTGAAGGTAGATTAGGTTAGGCGGCTGAATTCTAATAAAGTGTAATTTTTTAAGCTTCCAGACCATAATTGCCCGTAAAAATTGCTCGAAAAAGGGCTCGTGTGATTCCGGCTTATAAAGGTAGTTCCAACAAACTTTACAATATTCTTGAACCCTTAACGGGGAGGCAGACCGTTTTTCTGGACCCCCTTCTCCCTAATGTTTAGCCCCACTAGTTTTAAGATTGTAAGACGTTCGGCCCATTAGTTTGGCGATTTTAACACCTTTCGCCCCATTTCGTTGTAAATTTTAAGATCTTTCGTGCCATTTAGGTGTCGATTATATCCTGGCGAGCGATAGCGAGCCTGCAATTTTAAGAGGAATCGGCCTTCGGCCAGGACATTTTTCTACCGAAAAATGTACAAATTTATCTTGAAGGGGGGTCTAGGGGGTGTTTTTCTAAGCATAATGGAGGTCTAGGGAGGAAACTAAAACAAATATATGAATAAATTAATTTATAGACCAAACAAACGGCCAGTCTCCACCTTAACTTCTCATAACTCAAAATACATTAAAGCAATCGAGCTGACATTTCTATCATTTGGGAAGAGCGCACCAGGAAACAGGTGTGGATATTTACAGCCAGTTTGCTCTAGGCCCTTTTGAGTTATGAGAAGTTAAGGGTCAAGTTTATTGTCAAGTTGGTTGGCGTACCCTAGAAACCCAGCGTGACCTGGTTACGATTTTATAAAGATTAGGAGGGATCTCTAATTGCCGACTTGCGAGTTTCGTTCTATAAGGAAGTTGGAGCCGTAAACATCGATCTTAAACAGAAATACAATAATAATGTAAGTTTCTATTGGATAACACATATGTTGAATTGGGTTTTAAGTATTTATAAATGCACTACAACCGTATTTATAAATGCACTACAACCGTATTTTAACAGGTAATTCTGATACATATCGATGTCTGCAACTCCATCTTCCTTCTAGAACGAAACTCGCAAGTGGTCAATTATCTAGCAATCAAAGGACTAAGCATACACAATTTATTCTGGCTATGATTATACGATTGTAAAGAGATTAGGAAGGACCTCTAGCAAACAAAGAGAACATAAGAACATGGGAGTCTGCAAAAAGCCAATCGGCCCACACAAGGCAGATCCCTAAGCTAAGCATAGGCCTACACAATAGATTCTGACTATCATTATTCAATTGTCTAGAGATTAGGAAGGACCTCTAGCACTCAAAGGGCTGAGCATACCCCATATATCCAGGCTATCATTACACGATTTTCTAGAGACTAGGAAGGACCTCTAGCACTCAAAGGGCTGAGCATACCCCATATATCCAGGCTATCATTACACGATTTTCTAAGGAACGACCTCTAGCACTCAAAGGGCTGAGCATACCCCATATATCCAGGCTATCATTACACGATTTTCTAGAGACTAGGAAGGACCTCTAGCACTCAAAGGGCTGAGCATACCCCATATATCCAGGCTATCATTACACGATTTTCTAGAGATTAGGAACGACCTCTAGCACTCAAAGGGCTGAGCATACCCCATATATCCAGGCTATCATTACACGATTTTCTAGAGACTAGGAAGGACCTCTAGCACTCAAAGGGCTGAGCATACCCCATATATCCAGGCTATCATTACACGATTTTCTAGAGACAAGGAAGGACCTCTAGCACTCAAAGGGCTAAGCATGCAGTACAACGATGCATTTGTATTATATGCAGGCTACGGTTAGAGGATTCAGGCTACGGTTAGAGGATTCAGGCTACGGTTAGAGGATTCAGGCTACGGTTAGAGGATTCAGGCTACGGTTAGAGGATTCAGGCTACGGTTAGAGGATTTGATCGCCGTAACTTAAGGGGGGTCACCGATATTTTTTTTTTTTTTATCTTTCTCTCCTTTTCTCTCTTTCCCTGGCTTGTATCCATTCGGCCCCATTCAGCCAACTGTTTTAAGACGTTTATCCCCATCCAGGTGTCGATTTCTTCCTGGCGAGCGATAGCGAGCCAGCATTGTATGGAGAGATCCGTCTTCGCCGGAGACATTTTTCTATCGAATAATGTACACATTTAGCCTGCTGCCAAAACAAAAAATATATATGCTGGCTCGCTACCGCTCGCCAGGAAAATATTGACACCTGGATGGGGGTAAACGTCTTAAAACAGTATGCTGAATGGGGCCGAATGGATACAAGCCAAAGAGAGAGGGAGAGAAAGAGAAAACAAGCGAGGTGGGCTCCCTTAATATTGGAATTATGAGAGTCAGAGGGGTACTGAGATCGACTTTACCCTACCGATTGGTACCGGCATACCGCTAATGACACCAGGTGGGCTGGGGGCGGTCCGGTTTCCTCGTTAAGGGGAAATTTGACCGTGTTCCAGCCCACTGGGGATTGGCAGGTATTAACAAACTGCCCCTGTATCCAAATGTAGATAGGAGGTCATATACATTCATCCACTGTACCTGTTTTTGTATTGTATGTAAGTAAACTATATATATATATATATATATATATATATATATATATATATATATATATATATATATATATATATATGTGTATAATATGTATATATATTACAATATAGACTGGGGGGAAAAAAAGCCCAAGCATCTTCACCCTTTTGAGTCTCCGTGTATTTACACACCTGTATGCAACATTTGTATGCAACATTTGTATGCAACATTTGTATGCAACATTTGTAGATCCTGTATTTATACCAACTTAATATAATAATAAAATAAAATAAAACAAAAAATCTCCCCCCCTTCCCCCGACTCCCTCCCTCCCCCCGCCCTTCCCTTGACTCTTTCCCTCCCGCGCCCCCTCCCCTCTCCTCTCCCCTACCCAGCGCGCGTATTACACCATGACTGATGCTGGGGTGCCACACTTCCCACCACAACAAAGGGTGGGGGTGCCAGGAGGGTATACGTGGCACCACCGCTACCGCCGCCGCCCAGACATGAGCCAGCTAAATAAATACTAATAATACAAATAATTTAATAAATGTTTTATTGAGGATTGCAGCCGTTGGGTTAAATGTACAGTATGGAGGAACATCGCGTAGCGTTTTTGTTTTCTATATTCCAACTACTCCCTCTCGGGCATAGACTGAGAGCCTGTAGGCTATAAATCTTTATATATATACATATATATATATATATATATATATATATATATATATATATATATATATATACCGGTATATATATATTTTTGTTTATTTTTTGTTTTACTCCCTTGACCTCCATCTAGCTTAAACCCCCCCCCCCCCCCCCCCCCGACCCTTCAAGATACATTATGTACCGGCCAAAGGCCGGTTTCTCTTAAATTACAGGCTCGTTATCGCTCGCAAGGAAAATATCGACACCAGAATGACACGAAAAGTCTGAATATTGACAAATAAATGGTGCGAAAGGTCTTAAAATAGCCAAACTAAAGGGCCGAGTCTTACAATCTGAAAAAATATGGGGCTAAACGTGAGGGAGAAGGAGGGCCAGAAAAACGACCCCCCCCCCCCCCCCCCCCTTAACTCTTAACTTATATTACCGGCATCTAATAATAAGGTCCAACGCAAGAGTTTACATAACAACTATTTGACCAGTTAAGGGGAGGTATTTAGTTTGTTCCCTACGTTTTCATCAAGCTTAAAATTACACCCGTAGACCCCCTTTCAAGATAAATTTGTACATTTTTCGGTAGAAAACTGTCCCGGCCGGAGGCCGGTTGCTCTTAAATTACAGGCTCGCTATCGCTCGCGAGGAAAAAATCGACACCTTAATGGCACGAAAGGTCTTAAAATTGACAGAAATAGGGCAAAATGTCTTAAAATGTCCAAACTACTAGGGCGAGCGTCTTATAATCTCAAAAGCAATGGGGCTAAACATGAGGGAGAAAGGAGTAAAGAAGAAAAAAATCCCTCAAGTGAAGATCTCCCCTTAAATTTTATGTTCTAGACTGTGTTTTTGTTTTTGTTTTTCAGCTGGTAGTAAATTGCTGTGTTCCTATCTTTTGTAACTCGGCTATGAGGTTAGATTTCTGTAGCGAAATAGGTTGTAACTAGTGAAATCTTGGCATTAATACGACACACAGCCATAGTGGTCTCATATATTTCCATTAAGGGGAGATCTCCACTTGAGGGATTTTTTTTTCTTGACCCCTTTCTCCCTCATGTTTAGCCCCATTGCTTTTGATATTATAAAACGTTTGCCCCATTAGTTTAGCGATTTTAAGAACTTTCACCCCATATTAAGACCTTTCGTGCCATTCAGGTGTCGATTTTATCCTGGCGAGCGATAGCGAGCCTGTAATTTAAGAGGAACAGACCTTCGGCCGGGACATTTTTCTACCGAAAAATGTACAAATTGATCTTGAAAGGGACTCAAGGGGGTGTAATTTTAAGCTTGATGGAGGCCTAGGGAACAAACTAAATACCTCCCCTTAAGTATCGAGGAATCAGCTACCAAGGGATTCAATTTACCATCAGTTGGACAAAAATGGAGTATAGAGACTGTTTGTTTATCTTCAGCTGATGGTACATTGCTATCTCGCCATCCTGCTCACTCTACTATTACCATGATTGTGTTGCTAAATTGGTTGTTAATCATGAAAACTATGATGCACACAGACATAGCAGTGTCATATGATGCACACAGACATAGCAGTGTCATATGATGCACACAGACATAGCAGTGTCATATGATGCACACAGACATAGCAGTGTCATATGATGCACACAGACATAGCAGTGTCATATGATGCACACAGACATAGCAGTGTCACATGATGCACACAGACGTAGTAGTGTCATATGATGCACACAGACATAGCAGTGTCATATGATGCACACAGACGTAGCATTGTCATATGATGCACACAGACGTAGCAGTGTCATATGATGCACACAGACATAGCAGTGTCATATGATGCACACAGACATAGCAGTGTCATATGATGCACACAGACATAGCAGTGTCATATGATGCACACAGACGTAGCAGTGTCATATGATGCACACAGACGTAGCAGTGTCATATGATGCACACAGACATAGCAGTCATATGATGCACACAGACATAGCAGTGTCATATGATGCACACAGACATAGCAGTGTCATATGATGCACACAGACGTAGCAGTGTCATATGATGCACACAGACATAGCAGTGTCATATGATGCACACAGACATAGCAGTGTCATATGATGCACACAGACATAGCAGTGTCATATGATGCACACAGACATAGCAGTGTCATATGATGCACACAGACATAGCAGTGTCATATGATGCACACAGACGTAGCAGTGTCATATGATGCACACAGACATAGCAGTCTCATATGATGCACACAGACATAGCAGTGTCATATGATGCACACAGACATAGTAGTGTCAAGTGGACTATACCGGTACGGCACTATAGTCTATTCGCTGTAAGTAGGCGAGAAATCATGACCTCTATCCTCTGTAACTCAAAAAGGGCTAGAGCAAATTGGCTGTAAATTTCCACGTCTATTCCCTGACTGACTCTTCCCAAATGGTAGAAATATTATCTCGATTACTCTAGTCGTTCATGAGTTACAGAGGTTAGAGGTCATGATTGCTCGCCTACTTAAGGGGAGGTTTTTAGTTGATTCCCTAGACTTCCATCAAGCTTAAAATTACTCCCCCTAGACTCCCTTTCAAGATAAATTTGTACATTTTTCGGTAGAAAAATGTCCCGGCCAAAGGCCGGTTCCCCTTAAATTACAGGCTCGCTATCGCTCGCCAGGAAAAAATCGACACCTAAATGGCACGAATGGTCTTAAAATTGACAGAAATGGGGCGAGGGTTCTTAAAATCGCGAAACGCATGGGGGCGAACGTCTTAAAATCTCAAAAGCAATGGGGCTAAACATGAGGGAGAAAGGGGTCCAGAAAAAAAATCCTCCAGGTGGAAATCTCCCCTTAAAGCGAATAGACTAAATAGGTCAGCGGATGATTTGCGAGGTGAGATAATAGATTGCAGAAGAGGTATTTGACCAGGTGTAGGCTATATTCGCTGTAAGTAGGCGAGAAATCATGACCTCTAACCTCTGTCACTCAAAAACGGCTAGAGTAATCGAGCTAATATGTCTACCATTTGGGAAGGGTCAGCCAAGGAATAGATGTGGAAATGTACAGCCAATTTGCTCTAGCCCTTTTTGAGTTACAGAGGTTAGAGGTCATGATTTCTCGCCTACTTACAGCGAATAGACTACAGTCAATTAGGCTATGTATTTGCAAATTGAGATATTAGTTGCACATTTTAGAAGGCCCCATGTAATTCAGAGGATTTATTGAGTATTTACCCCATTTCTGAGTCCTAGTGGTAGAGTAGAAGCTAAAGGAATATCGTCTAATGGTAACCAGAATAGGATGAAAATGACATCATGGTGCTGAAGGGGTTAAGGCATATGGAATTTAAGGGGAGATGTCCACTGGAGAGATTTTTTTCTTGACCCCTTTCTCCCTCATGGTTAGCCCCATTGCTTTTGATATTATAAAACGTTTGCCCCATTAGTTTAGCGATTTTAAGAACTGTCACCCCATATTAAGACCTTTCGTGCAATTCAGGTGTCGATTTTATCCTGGCGAGCGATAGCGAGCCTGTAATTTAAGAGGAACCGGCCTTTGGCCGGGAAATTTTTCTACCGAAAAATGTACAAATTTATCTTGAAAGGGTCTCAAGGGGGTGTAATTTTAAGCTTGATGGAGGTCTAGGGAACAAACTAAATACCTCTCCTTAACCCCTCGAGGATTATGACGCGTTTTGCCAATTTATTCTGTCTGTTTAACCCTTCAGTACCAGTGCCGTCCATTTAACTGTACTATTAACTGGCTACCGGTACTATTAAAACAATTGTATTCAGCTTAAAAAGGACCCCCCAGCATTTAAAAGGCTTCGAACTATCTCAATTAACCCTTTTTACCACCACATACTCCTTCTGAGACTGCATG
The DNA here is from genome assembly GCA_032716605.1 of Paralithodes platypus. Taxonomy (NCBI): domain Eukaryota; kingdom Metazoa; phylum Arthropoda; class Malacostraca; order Decapoda; family Lithodidae; genus Paralithodes; species Paralithodes platypus. The sequence goes on from CM064573.1 coordinate 2,869,210, forward strand.
ACATCGTGTAAATTAAACGCGAATAATATTAAACTGACGTCGCCGGTACGTTAGGGCTAAATACACGACTATAGTCACATTAGGAAGGGTCTATGGCAGTCAGAGAGGGTTAAGGGGAGGTTTCTAGTTTGTTTTCTACCCCTCCAGCAATCTTAAAATTTCACCCCCTTCACCCTCTTTCAAGATAAATTTGTACATTTTTCGGTAGAAAAATGTCCCGGCTGAAAGCCGGTTCCTCTTATATTACAGGCTCGCTATCGCTCGCCAGGATAAAATCGACACCTAAATGGCACGAAAGGTCTTAATATGGGGTGAAAATTCTTAAAATCGCTAAACTAATGGGGCGAACGTTTTATAATATCAAAAGCAATGGGGCTAAACATGAGGGAGAAAGGAGTCAAGAAAAAAATCCCTCAAGTGGAGATCTCCCCTTAAGGGAGGTGACCTTTTTTTTTTATTTCTGTCCTTTTCTCTCTTTCTCTGGCTTGTATCCATTCGGCCCCATTCAGCCAACTATCTTAAGACGTTTATCCCCATCTAGGTGTCGATTTCTTCCTGGCGAGCGATAGCGAGCCAACATCATATGAAGAAATCCGGCTTCGCCGGAGGAAATTTTTCTATCGAAAAATGTACAAATTTAGCCTGCTGTCAAACAAAAATAAAAAATATGCTGGCTCGCTACCGCTCACCAGTAAAAAATTGACACCTGGATGGGGATAAACGTCTTAAAACAGTAGGCTGAATGGGGCCAAATGGATACAAGCCAGAGAAAGATAGAAAAGGACAGAACAAAGACAGGTCACTCCCCTTAAGTGAGACAGTCTTGACCCTTTTAATTCCCACAGATCCTCCCTAAGCTGTATAAAGTCGTCTACTGATAGCCGGAATACACTGCCAAATCGCGTCATAATCCACAAGGGGCTAGTTAACCCTTACAGTACCGGCCACGTCTTTTTTCAGCTGCCTGTAGACGATTTTATGAAGCTTCGGAAGGACATATGGTAGCTAAAAGGATTAATTGAGAGAGTCTGTAATCTTGTAACACGTCGACATCCTTCCTAAGCTGAATGGAAACGTCTAATAGTTGCCAGAATATGATGCAAATGACGTCACCGGTACTGAATGGGTTAACTCTTTCACGCTTTTATGACGCAGAGGTTGCCAGATTAGCAATAATAAATAGAGTTCTCTCACTCTTATAATTACCTCTCCAAAATTAGTTTTCTGCCCACAGCTAACTCAAAGACAACTGCAGAGGGTGAAGTAACTAAACTAAAGGTTTCTAAATACCCCTGATGGTAACAAAGGCTTTAAAGTATCCCCAATAGGCTCAAAATCGCGTCATTTGTCGGAGAGGGTTAAAATACGTATATACCACAGAAGGTTTACGGTATTAACCCCTTGAAGCTCTGACGCATTTTAGCAGTATATTGTGGCTATCATTAGACAAGTTTATGCAGCTTAGGAAGGATCTGTGGGTACTAAAAGGGTAAAGACTCTCTCAATCAACCCTCTGACTTCCATATACCCTTCCTAATCTGAATAAAATCGTCTAATAATTACCAGAAAACAAACAGAAACGCGTATTGGAGCTTGAAAGGGTTAATATGGCGCTTAAAGTGACTATGTTGGGTCAGGCATGGAAGGGGGAGAGAGAGAGAGAGAGAGAGAGAGAGAGAGAGAGAGAGAGAGAGAGAGAGAGAGAGAGAGAGAGAGAGAGAGAGAGAGAGAGAGAGAGAGAGAAGAGAGAGAGAGAGAGAGATAGAGAGAGAGAGAGAGAGAGAGAGAGAGAGAGAGAGAGAGAGAGAGAGAGAGAGAGAGAGAGAGAGAGAGAGAGAGAGAGAGAGAGAGAGAGAGAGAGAGAGAGAGAGAGAGAGAGAGAGAGAGAGAGAGAGAGAGAGAACCACAACACATCCCATGTTTTTCACCACCCTACTTAAAAAAAAAAAAAAGGCAAACATACCCACACACGTCAACAGTCTCATAGCAGTAAAGCCATCTGTATATAAAAAGAAAACACACACACACACACACACACACACACACACACACACACACACACACACACACACACACACACATCTCATCGCAAATGAATCAATCTGTTGGAGAAAAAAGAAAAAAAAATCAAAACTCCCTGATTGGTTCCAGCCACCCCTGTAAACATCATGGCTTCAATATAAACAACATAGCTGAACAACAACACAAGGGGGGGGGGGGGGGGGGGGGGGCAGTGTGTGTGTGTGTGTATTTATTGATTGATATAGCCCCCTTCTAGATAAATGTATACATTTTTCGGTAGAATAATGTCCCGGGCAAAGGCAGAATGATGATGCCTCGTTAATCGACACCTAATTGTCACGATTAGGTCTTAGTATTGACAAACAAATGGGGCGAAAAGTCATAAAATCGCCAAACTAATCGACCGAACGTCTTCAAATCTGGAAACTAGTGGTGCTAAATGTTCATCAACAGTTCGCCTCATGAATTACTTTGCCGATTTCAAGACCTTTCACCCCAATTCATAATCAATTTTAAAACATTGTGTGCCATCTAGGTAGGTTACACCCCTGGCGAGCGATAGCGAGCCTACAATTTAGGAGGACACAGATCAGTTTTCTACCAACAAATGTAAAAATTTATCTCGAAAGGGGGTCTTTAGGGTAATTAAAAAAAAGGTATGTATGTGTATGTGTGTGCACTGTACAGTATGTATATATATACTGTATATATATGTATGTATGTGTGTATGTATGTATGTGTATATGTGTGTGTGTGTGTATGTGTGTACCGGTGTGTATATATATATACCGGTATATATATATATATGCATATATACATATATAGTTTGTAAGGCCAGACTGCCTAGTAAGGACCTTGAGGTCTGTGTGGTCTGTGTATCTATGTAGGACTATGTAGCTCTCTCTCGCTCTCTGTCTGTCTCTCTCTCTCTCTCTCTCTCTCTCTCTCTCTCTCTCTCTCTCTCTCTCTCTCACTCTCCATTAACCCTTTCTGTACCGGCGACATTTTTATAATAGTATACTACCGGTTACTACACTTAGACGGGTTTGTGAAGTTTAAGACGAATAATATGATAGCTTAAACGGCATAATAAGAGAGAGTTTGTTGCATTATAATTGGTAGACGTTCTTCCTAAGCTGAATACAATGATCTAATAGTTGTCGGAATATAATAAAAAGAACGTCACTGTTACTGAAAGGGTTAAGGGGGGTGACCTGTTTTTGTTCTGTCCTTTTCTATCTTTCTCTGGCTTCTTTCCATTTGGCCCCATTCAGTCTACTGTTTTAAGATGTTTATCCCCATCCAGGTGTTAATTTTTTACTGGTGAGCGGTAGCGAGCCAGCATATTTTTTATTTTTGTTTGACAGCAAGCTAAATTTGTAAATTTTTCGACAGAAAAATGTCTCCGGCGAAGCCGGATTTCTTCATATAATGCTGGCTCGCTATCGCTCGCCAGGAACAAATCGACACCTAGATGGGGATAAACGTCTTAAAATAGTTGGCTGAATGGGGCCGAATGGATACAAGCTAGAGAAAGAGAGAAAAGGACAGAAATAACAAAAAGCAGGTCACCCCCCTTAACCCTTTCAGCACCATGACGCCTTTTTACCTTTTATTCTGGCTTTAATTAAATGATTTTATGGAGTTTAAGAAGAACCTATGTTACTAAGAGGGTGTATTGAGATCGTATTTAGCCATCTGAGTCGTATAGGCAGATTATAAACTAAAGAAAACCGTCTGATGGTAACCAGAATGTGGTGAAAACTACGTACTGGTGGTGAAGGGGTTAAGCAGCAATTTAGACCCCCATCCCCCATCATAAAAAGTTCCCTAGCTGGTTTCTCTTTGTCTCTGTAATATGACAGCCTGGCTCTGTTTTCTACCCCTTCCCTCCATTTCATTCTTCCCTCTTCTTGTATCCCTTTCTCTATCTCTTTGATACATTCCCTCCCATTTTCAATTATCACCCAATCATACCTCTCATTTCGTTGTCTAAATTCCCCTCCTACAGGGTCCTGTATAATATTGATCCTTTCCAGCCTTCTTAAGTTCTTTCCAGCCTTCTTAAGTTCTTTCCAGCCTTCTTAAGTTCTTTCCAGCCTTCTTAAGTTCTTTCCAGCCTTCTTAAGTTCTTTCCAGCCTTCTTAAGTTCTTTCCAGCCTTCTTAAGTTCTTTCCAGCCTTCTTAAGTTCTTTCCAGCCTTCTTAAGTTCTTTCCAGCCTTCTTAAGTTCTTTCCAGCCTTCTTAAGTTAAGTTCCCCTTAAAGCCTGGGATTGATCACATTAATATTCCCGTTAGTATTAAAGAGCATTACGATAACAGCTTTCCTTGTAATATGTCACACGGTCACAGCTAATGAATAATAATGTAGTTCACGTGATGATATACACATTTACTATCAATATCAAATTACATAGATGCCGTAATGAATGTTATGTATTTATTAATTACATTTATTTGTGTATTTATTGTTTAGTTCATTTAAGTTTGCTCCCTAGACCTCCATCAACCTAGACCTCCATCAACCTAGACCTCCATCAACCTAGACCTCCATCAACCTAGACCTCCATCAACCTAGACCTCCATTAACCTAGACCTCCATCAACCTAGACCTCCATTAACCTTACCAATGAAGCTACCCCCAAGCACCCCCTCCCCCCCCCCCCCCCCTTGATACAAATTGCCCTCGGAAACCTGACACACAGACACACACACACACATACACATATAGCCAGACACCAGAACACACACACACACATATACAGTCACACACATACACATATAGCCAGACACAAGAACACACACACACACACACACACAGCCCGTAGCCTAGTAGGTAGAGCTCTCGTCTCACACACGAGGGGTCGGGGGTTCAATCCCCGGCCGGGCGGAGACAAATTGGGCTTGTCTCCTTTCATGTGTTAGCCTCAGTTCACCTAGCTGTAAATAGGTACCTGGAATAAGTGGACGACGTTGTGACGTCCCATCTAGGGTTGGCAAAAATGGTACAAGGCGAGATGGGTATCATATGGTTCACCTAAGCTGATGGCTACCTAAGCCTTCGGGCGAGACGGTACCGTCTATAGTGAGAATGGTACCATACAGATCCACCCTAAGCCTTCGTTTCCGATGTCGCCAATTGGCTAAAAAATACAGACTACACACACATCCACAGCCATTCCAACGATACATATAACACCTACACATATAGGAGGCGGGAAATAACGAGCATGCTCACTCCCGCAATACAACTAGAGTAAGTACAACTAGAGTAAGTACACACACATACATACATACATACACACACACACACACACACACATAGACAGAGTCACACACATACACACACACATAGACAGTCACACACATACACATATAGCCAGACACAAGAACACACACACACACACACACACACACACATCACCACATACACATATAGCCAGACACAAGAACACACACACACACACACACCTCCCCGTGGCGTAACGGATAGCGCGTCTGGCTCACAACCAGAAGGTCCCGAGTTCGAGACCCGGGCGGGGAAGAGACATTTGGGCAAGTCTCCTAACGGTGTAGCCTCTGTTCACCTAGCAGTATAAATAGGAACCTGGTATAAGTGGACGAAGTTGTGACGTCCCATCTGGGGTTGGTGATCGGTTACAAGGTGAGATGGGTATCGTACTGGTCAACCTAAGCTACTGGTCAACCTAAGCCTTCGGGTGAGACTGGTACCGTAGTGAGAATGGTACCGTACAGATTAACCCTAAGCCTTCGTTTCTAGATGTCGCCAATTGGCTAAAATACAGACTACACACACATCCACAGCCATTCCAACGATACATAAACACTTAACATGCATTTCACGCGATACATTCCCAGTTAAGGAGGCGCGATAATAATGAGCTTAGCTCGCATTGCGTGGATTCCCCTTGACGAACAAGTGAGTGAATAACACACATACACACACACACACACACACACACAGTCACACACATAAACATATAGCCAGACACAAGAACACACACACACACACACACACATACACACACATAGACAGTCACACACATACACATATAGCCAGACACAAGAACACACACACACACACATACACACACACATACACACACAGTCACACACATACACATATAGCCAGACACAAGAACATACACACACACAAGGGTGACAAAAACTTGACTATGCTGTACAGGATGTGTTTATATTATCAAGAAACTGTTCTCGTCATCTCCGGTCGGGAAACTTCTTAATCCCCTTCTTCCATATTTAGCTCCATTAATGTTGAGATTATAAGACGTTTCCCTATTAGTTTGGCGATTTTAAGACCTTTCGTACTATTCATGCGTCGATTTTCTCCTGGCGAACAACAGCAAGCCTTTAATTCAGGAGGAGAAGGCCAGATCATTAACCTACTGAAAAATGTAAAAATTTATCTCGAAAGGGAGTCTTATTTGATTTGATTTGTTTATATAATTATATATACCGGTATATATATATATATATATATATATATATATATATATATATATATATATATATATATATGAATGTTCCATACTGACAGGTAGATGGATTGGGTGGAGGAGAAAACACAGGGAAGAGCTATGAATCTTTATTCTCTAACGTTTCGGGTTACTGTATGTTATGTACCCATCTTCAGAGAGACTGACAGATTTTTAGAAAACTCACAGAATATTTACTAAGTCAGGAAATTCATTGTTAGCATCCTAGAATAGTGTTGCAATTTTTATGGCGATATTATAAATCTTATAAGTAGAACAATTATCCGATTAGCCTACCCTCTGGGACGGGGATATTCTTTACCTCTTTCTCTAATTACCTTTTTATCCCTTTCGGTACCAGCAAAGGTTTGAAGAAATATATATAATTATATATAATTATATATATACCGGTATATGATGAATAAAGCAGACTATGATAACAACAAATTATGAATCTCCTAAATGACCCGACGTCCTATGAAAATAAATACCGGTACCCTGGATACACGAACTAACTATTCCGAAAAATTCACGAAAGAAGCAAGGATGATTTTGAAGAAATCGGCGGAGGGTAAGAAGCTGCAATACAGCAGATATGCGCAACACAGGGGCCTAGCAATGGTATCCCCATTAAGGGGAGGTTTTTAGTTGATTCCCTAGACTTCCATCAAACTTAAAATTACTCCCCCTAGACCCCCTTTCAAGATAAATTTGTAAATTTTTCGGTAGAAAAATGTCCCGGCCGAAGGCCGATTCCCCTTAAATTACAGGCTCGCTATCGCTCGCCAGGAAAAAATCGACACCTAAATGGCACGAATGGTCTTAAAATTGACAGAAATGGGGCGAAGGTTCTTAAAATCGCCAAACTAATGGGGCGAACGTCTTAAAATCTCAAAAGCAATGGGGCTAAACATGAGGGAGAAAGAGGTCCAGAAAAAAATCCTCCAGGTGGAAGTCTCCCCTTAAGTGCGGTTATGGGTACATGGAGACACTAGAGGCAGACAATTATATATATAAGAATTATGGATAAGGGATCTACTTGGCTTATATAGGTATGTCGACGATGTATTAGCTATTGTACTCACAGGAACCAATATAGACAATACATTAAGAATGCTTAATAACATTAATAAAGACATTCAATTTACAGTGGAAGAGGAGAAAGACGATAAATTGCCGTTCCTAGATACGGTACTTGATAGGGTTAAATTCTCGGTGTATAGGAACCCCACAAATAAGGATGATTTTATCCACTACCTCTCGGCACACAACGAAAGAATCACATCAGGGGTGGTAATTGGTTTCTTCCTACTGGCGGGCATACAGGATTTGTAGCCAGGATTTCATCAATGAAGAGTTAGAATATATCATTTGTACCTTTAGGAAGTTAGAATATATCATTTGTATCTTTAGGAAGTTATGCTACCCCAAAGGCCTCCTACTCAAGCTCAAAGGGAAGGCAATAAATATAATTAAAAGGAAAAGATAGAAGAATGATAAGGAAGTAAGTGACAAGAAGGAGAGATACATCTGTGTACCAAACGCAAACAAAGCCTCTACGATCAACAAGTATCTCATGACAACTGGTATACAAATAGCAACATCCTCCGGAGAAAAAATAGGTGAAATTACAAAAAGTAAACAAGGACAGTGTGATATATAAAAGTAAACAAAGAAAGACCATAAACAAGGACAGTGTGATATATAAAAGTAAACAAAGAAAGACCATAAACAAGGACAGTGTGATATATAAAAGTAAACAAAGACAGACCATAAACAAGGACAGTGTGATATATAAAAGTAAACAAAGAAAGACCATAAACAAGGACAGTGTGATATATAAAAGTAAACAAAGAAAGACCATAAACAAGGACAGTGTCATATATAAAAGTAAACAAAGAAAGACCATAAACAAGGACAGTGTCATATATAAAAGTAAACAAAGAAAGACCATAAACAAGGACAGTGTCATATATAATATTCCATGTAATGGCTGTGACAAAGAGTACCGGGTACGTAGGAGAAACTGGGCGAGGTCTAAAGAAAAGGATAACTGACCATAAGAAAGATGTAGTGTAACACAGAACATCAAATTCTCTAATGCTACACATTGACAATACAAAATCATCTACCGTACCTAAATGGGAAGCAGCAAAAGAACTAAGGAGAGGGTTAGATACACGGATGAGAAAAGCGTTAGAAGCTGCTTATATCACCCAAAAAGACGTAACTAACCACAGAGAGGGGTTTGTGAAATGGTCGGTTTACGCCGCTAATATTAGTCCTGGAGCCAAGGGGTGTTTGCATGCATGAATGGGCCAGAAAATCACCCGCTTGATTTAGTTAGAGGGTCCACTGGGACACCTTTTTAGCGAGGGTAGACATCCCGAAACCCGGCAGTTATCGTGTTATTCGGGATTTTCGCTGAATTTAATGAAATCAAAATAACTCCTTTTTTTACGTGTGACGGTTACATAAATTGCAATAACTCGGCAATGAAATGGTCTACAGAGCTCTTTCACCACTCAAAATAAAGCTTAAAGAATTATCTATTCAATGGATACAAACACAATAAGATTGGTCAATACCCAAGGTCACAAGACCTTTTCTGATGAGGAACTAAAATTTATGACTTTTCAAAATTAAATATTTGTGAAAAATAGGTAAATGGATTGAACGTTTAATGGTTTTATATTCTGGTTAGGTACACCATAGGCAAGTTTTTAAAATTAGTTGGACAAGTTGATTACGTATTTTAACCCCTGTGTAGCAATCAATAAAAGGTATATATACCGTATCAACGTACTGAAGCATAACAAATATATGCCGTAATTTGTATTCTTTAGGATTGCAATAGGAATGCAAAAATGAGTTAATCCAGTATATTTTATGTTCTCTGTTCATATATTGTTCATTTAAAATTTTGGGAAAACTATTTTTTTTTATTTTTTATTTTTTCAGTGAAGAATGTCTGGCTTACCAAAGAAAATATTAAGGGCATCACAGTCACCATCCTCAAGTGGTTCTTGCGATCCCAAGAAATGCATAATCTGCCAAAAGTATGATGATAAATGTGAAACGACCAGCACAGAGAATGGCAGGGCACGTATCATTGAAGCAGCGGAAGTGAGAAAGGACGTAGTTTTTGAAAGACTGAAGCAAGTGGACAAAGGCAAATTCTTATACCATGTTACTGACGAATGTTATAAACAGTATACCCTCAAGAAAACACTGGATAAACTCAAGCAGTTAACCGAAGTCTCCACGGATATTGCTGCTTATTCCCCAGAGGATAGCTCATCCTCTAAAAGGAGTAGACGGTCTATGGTGGATGGATTCTCGTGACCCCGCATCTCTGCCAGCTAATATTAACAAGTTTTTAAAGAAATGTGTCATTTGTGGAAATCCAAAACACAACGTATACGATAAATGGAGGATTTCTGAAAAAGGACGGGCTGAATCATTCCTAAAGGCAGCCATGATACTTCAGGATGTACGGTATGTGTTTACCCGAACTTCCAACTTGCAAGATGCGAATGCCGTATTTGGAGCGGATCTTTACTGTCACAGCCAGTGTATTCGTAACTATATCTCTAAAATCAACGGCAGGAGAAATTCGAGTTTATATATATATATTATGAATCCTTACTACAGGATGCGTTTATAACAATGCTTCACGGTCTGGGTCCCACCCCCGGCTGGGGTATTTCCGCTCAGGGGGACCTTCGTTCACTTGTTGCTAGGTCGGTCGGTCGGACGTAAGTATTTTGTATTTTGGTCTGGTAATTTATTGACTTTTTTGTTATGCACATCGTGAGCATTTGGTTATATATATACTATATATACTATATATATATATATATATAGAGAGAGAGAGCCTATATTCATTAGTTTCATTGATTTAATTATGTTTATTTGTAAGTTACTTGGTGGGTTGGTGATAATATGAATACATTTGCCTGTTCATTTATGTATTTATATCATTATTTATTTATATATTTTGGCTTTCATCCATAGACCGCCATCAAGCTATCGGAACATTTTTCTACTGAAAAACGTACAAATATATATCGAAGGGGGGGATCTGCTGGGTTGCTGTTTTGATAAGCTTGATTAAGGTCTAGGGAGCACATATAAATACATATATAATTAAATACATAAATAAATGGAAAACAAATCAATAAAGAAGTTGTGTGATTGACATTATCTAAAAAGCCAATTAGATACTGATAGTAAATGATAGGCTACCCTGATAGTAAATGTTTCTATATCACGGTGATCTACATTACTATTCCTTACCTCTGACTGGGTGACATTACAAGGAAATCTGTTATCGTAATGCTCTTTCTCTCCCTCTCTCTTTGGCTAGTATCCATTCGGCCCTATTCAGCCTACTGTTTCAAGACGTTTACCCCCATCCAGGTGTCAATATTTTTTCTGGCGATCGGTAGCGAGCCAGCATATAATATATATTTTTGTTTTGACAGCAAACTAAATTTGTACATTTTTCGATAGAAACATTTCTCCGGCGAAGCCGGATGTCTCCATACAATGCCGTCTCGCTATCGCTCGCCAGGAAGAAATCGACACCTGGATGGGGATAAACGTCTTAAAACAGTTGGCTGAATGGGGCCGAATGGATACAAGCCATGGAAATAGAGAAAAGGAGAGAAAGATAAAAAACAAAATGATAGGCTACCCTGAGAGTAAGTGTTTCTATATCACGTGATCGACATTATTATCCCTTACCTCTGACCGGGTGACATTACAAGGAACTCTGTTATCGTAATGCTCTTTAATACTTGCGAGAATACTAAGGTGATAACGCCCAGGCTTTAATAAGGGGGTGGATGGGCCGGTTTTCTGGACCACTTTCTCCCTCGTGTTTAGCCCCATTAGTTTTTAGATGTTAAGATGTTTGCCCCATTAGTTAGTCAATTTTAAGACCTTTCGCCCCATTTCTTCGTCAATATTTACACCGTTCGTGCTATTTAGGTGTCGATTTTTCCCTGGCGAACGATAGTGAGCCTGTAAGGTTGGAAGAACCGGCCTTCGGCCGGAATTTTTTTGTACCGAAAAATGTACAAATTAATCTAGAAGGGGGATCAAATGGATGTTTTTTGTTTATGTTTGATGGAGGTCTAGGGAGGAAACTAAGAAATAAAGGAATACATGAATAAATAGATTAGAAAAACGGCCCATCTCCCCTTAGGCTAATGGGAGACTTTGTTATAATTATCTACTGTTCGTTATATATTATTAGTTATATATAGTTATATAGTTATATATTATTAGTTATATATTATTAGTTATATATTATTAGTTATATATCCTTGTATATATTATTAGTTATATATCCTTGTATATATTATTAGTTATATATTATTAGTTCTCTTTAGTTTGCTCCCTAGACCGCCATCAAGCCTAAAGAAATAGGTTACCCCCTAAACCACCCATCCAGATAAATTTGTACATTTTTCATTACAAAACTGTCCGGTTCATCCTAAGCTGTTAGGCTTCCTATTGCTCGCCATCGACAAATCGACACCTAAATGCCACGAAAGGTCTTGAAATCGACACCTAAATGGGGAGAAAGGTCTTAAAATCGACAAACTAATAGAGAAAACTTCTCAAAATCTCAAAAACTAATGGGGCTAAGCATGAGGGAGAAGGGGGGGGGGGGGGGGGTGTCCAGCAAAATCACCCCCTTAATATATATCCATTTTCTGATCAACTAATACACTAACCCACTGAACAAACCTTCATTATAAAGATTATTTATTTATGTCTGTTAAGGATATTTATGTCTGTTAAGGATATTTATGTCTGTTAAGGATATTTATGTCTGTTAAGGATATTTGTCTGTTAAGGATATTTATTTATGTCTGTTAAGGATATTTATTTATGTCTGTTAAGGATATTTATTTATGTCTGTTAAGGATATTTATTTATGTCTGTTAAGGATATTTATGTGTGTTAAGGATATTAATTTATGTCTGTTAAGGATTTATTTAGGTCTGTTAAGGATATTTATGTCTGTTAAGGATATTTATTTGTCTGTTAAGGATATTTATGTCTGTTAAGGGTATTTATTTATGTCTGTTAAGGATATTTATTTATGTCTGTTAAGGATATTTGTCTGTTAAGGATATTTATGTCTGTTAAGGGTATTTATTTATGTCTGTTAAGGATATTTATGTATGTCTGTTAAGGATATTTGTCTGTTAAGGATATTTATTTATGTCTGTTAAGGATATGTATGTCTGTTAAGGGTATTTATTTATGTCTGTTAAGGATATTTATTTATGTCTGTTAAGCATATTTATTTATGTCTGTTAAGGATATTTATGTCTGTTAAGGATATTTATGTTTGTTAAGGATATTTATTTATGTCTGTTAAGGATATTTATGTCTGTTAAGGATATTTATGTCTGTTAAGGATATTAATTTATGTCTGTTAAGGATTTATTTATGTCTGTTAAGGATATTTTTCATTCTGGATCCCATTAGTATTGACATGTTAAGAAGTTCGACCCATTAAGGGGGGTGACCTGCTTTTTGTTATTTCTGTCCTTTTCTCTCTTTCTCTGGCTTGTATCCATTCGGCCCCATTCAGCCCACTATTTTAAGACGTTTATCCCCATCTAATTGTCGATTTCTTCCTGGCGAGCGATAGCGAGCCAGCATTATATGAAGAAATCCGGCTTCGCCGGAGAAATTTTTCTATCGAAAAATGTACAAATTTAGCCTGCTGTCAAACAAAAATAAAAAATATGCTGGCTCGCTACCGCTCACCAGTAACATTTTTACACCTGGATGGGGATAAACGTCTTAAAACAGTAGGCTGAATGGATACAAGCCAGAGAAAGATAGAAAAGGACAGAACAAAAACAGGTCACCCTCCTTAATTAAGCTATTATATATGACCTAGTTTTAAGATCTGTCGTGCCACTTACTGTAGGTGTCGAACCTTTCATGGTGAGCGATAGCGAGCCTGCAATTAGGAAGGAATCGTCTTTCAGCTTGAGCAATTTACTACCGAAAAAATGCACAGATTTATTTCGAGGGGGAAGGGGGGGGGGGGGGTGTATTTCGAGGGGGAGGGGGGGGGATATTTTAATTAACCCTTTCTATACCGACGACGTATTGTTTATTTGATTCCAGCTGCATTTAGGGTATATTATGCAGCTTAGGAAGGACGTCTACCCATTAAAAGGTTACAAACTATCCCAATCAATCCTCTTAGCTACCACATGTCCTTGCGAAACTTCATAAAATTGTCTAAATGTAGCTGAAAGCCAATGACAAATACGTCGCCGGTCAAGAAGGGGTTAAGTTTGGTGGAGGTCTAGGAAGCAAACTAAAGACAACAAATAACAAAGCAATAAAATACAATAACAAAGCAATAAAATACAATAACAAAGCAATACAATAACAAAGCAATACAATAACAAAGCAATACAATAACAAAGCGATACAATAACAAAGCGATACAATAACAAAGCGATACAATAACAAAGCGATACAATAACAAAGCAATAAAATACAATAGAAGTCAAATTCCCGTTGGTTGGGGTTTTTTTTATCACTAACTTACAGTCTTACCTAGAGAGCTAACCAGCGATAAAATTATGGATGCAGGACATGACTTTTGGACCGTGACTGTACAACGCTATCATACCGCATTGTACGTATTGTATCGTATCCTATCGTACTGTACTGTAATGTATTGTATCATATCGTATCGTACCGTATTGTATCATATAGTACTGTATCCTACCGTATCGTATCGTACCATATCGTATCCTGCCATATCGTATCGTATCGTATCGTGGGATCAGCCGTCGTTCATATATAATCCCAAACAACTAAACGTGGCCAGGATGTACGGTAAAGGTCATATACGAGGAGGGAAACACACTAAGGTCAAGGATTAAGGGGTTCTAAACATTTATGTGTGTTTATACGTGGGGGACCTCGCTCTCTGTGTGTGTGTGTCTGTCTGTCTGTCTGTGTGTGTGTGTGTGTGTGTGTGTGTGTGTGTGTGTGTGTGTGTGTGTGTGTGTGTGTGTGTGTGTGTGTGTGTGTGTCTGTCTGTATGTGTGTGTGTGTCTGTATGTCTGTCTGTCTGTGTGTGTGTGTGTGTCTGTCTGTGTGTATGTGTGTGTGTGTCTGACTGTCTGTGTCTGTGTGTGTGTGTGTGTCTGTCTGTCTGTCTGTGTGTCTGTGTGTGTGTGTGTAGTGGGTTTTTTTCTATGTGTATGAGGGAGACAAAGGGCAAAGCTGCCTGTAACAAGTGGCTCCCCCTAAGTTGAAAGAGTGAGGGAGACAAATTAAACATGTACCGGTATATATATATATATATATATATGTTATGTATTATTGGTGTACAATACTGGACAAAAGACTGGTGTGCTTATTTAGTCTAGAGCCGCTGTCACACGAGCGCTTTTTTCGTCAATTTTCTATGAGCAAGTTTTTTCTAGTTATATTTCGGGAATTTTTTTCACTGGTATCGATAACTAGACTGAAGGTAGAATATGTTAGGCGGCTGAATTCTGATAAAGTGTAATTTTTGAAGCTGCCAGACCATAATTGCCCATAAAAATTGCTCGAAAAACGGTTCGTGTCACACCGCCTTTATGACATGGATAGGAGACGGAGATGTTTGTGAGAACTACCTGTATTACTCTCTGGGTAGGTGAAACACAAAAAGAAACAGTGAGAGAAGCCAGACATATGAAACAGGAGTTCCAGCAACTCCTTACCACATGCCTATGAGGCCTCCCCTGGGTATTGCCCTGCTCGATTGGTGTCTACAATCTTCCCAGTGGAGTGCAGTGGTTAAGGGGGGGGGGGGGGGGTTTAAAACGTTCGCCCCATTATTTTGACGATTTTAAGAACTTTCAACCCATTTTTGTCAATTTTAAGACCTTTCGTGCCATTTAAGTGTCGATTTTATCCTGGCGAGCGATAGCGAGCCTGTAATTTAAGAGGAACCGGCTTTCAGCCGGGAAATTTTTCTACCGAAAAATGTACAAATTTATCTTGAAAGGGGCTCAAGGGGGTGTAATCTTAAGCTTGAAGGATATCTACGGACCAAACTAAAAACCTCCCCCTAATGCAGCATACTCGGCTGACAACCAAGAGGTCATGGGTTCGATTCCCATTGGCATAGGAAGGATCTGTGGGAAGTGTAAGGGTAAAGACTATCTAAATTAACCCTACTTAGACTACCTCAATTAAGGGAGGTGACCTGTTTTTGTTCTGTCCTTTTCTATCTTTCTCTGGCTTGTATCCATTTGGCCCCATTCAGCCTACTGTTTTAAGACGTTTATCCCCATCCAGGTGTCAATTTTTTACTGGTGAGCGGTAGCGAGCCAGCATATTTTTTAGTTTTGTTTGATAGCAGACTAAATTTGTACATTTTTCGATAAAAAAATGTCTCCGGCGAAGCCGGATTTCTTCATATAATGCTGGCTCGCTATCGCTCGCCAGGAAGAAATCGACACCTAGATTGGGATAAACGTCTTAAAATAGTTGGCTGAATGGGGCCGAATGGATACAAGCCAGAGAAAGAGAGAAAAGGACAGAAATAACAAAAAGCAGGTCACCCCCCTTAACCCTCTGACTGCCATACAAATCTCCTAAGCTGAATAGAAGTGTCTAATAATAGCCAGAAAACAGAACATCGTATCTTCAAAGGGATAAGCGCGCGTTATTTTTTTTTAGCGCGCCTGTACCCGAGTGGCCAAACGGAAGCGCTACTCATCGATACGGGCGGCGGCGGCGGGGTTTGAAGGGGTGAGGTGGAGGGGAGAGGGGGGGTGAGGTGGAGAGGGGGGGAGGGGTGAAGGGGTGATGGGGAGGGGGGGAAGGTGAAGGGGTGAGGTGGAGGGGGGGAGGTGGAGGGGGGGAGGTGAAGGGGTGTGGAGGGTGAAGGGGTGAGGTGGAGGGGGGAAGGGGGGGGAGGTGGAAGGGGGGGAAGGGGGGGAGGTGAAGGGGTGAGGTGGAGGGGGGAAGGGGGAGGGGGAGGTGAAGGGGTGAGGTGGAGGGGGGAAGGGGGGGGGTGAAGGGGTGAAGGGGTGAGGGGGAGGGGGGAAGGGGGGGGAGGTGAAGGGGTGAGGGGGAGGGGGGGAGGTGAAGGGGTGAGGTGGAGGGGGGAAGGGGGGGGGGGGGGAGGTGAAGGGGTGAGGTGGAGGAGGGGGGGGGGGGGGTGAAGAGGTGAATCGGTAGCATGACTAGCGGGTTACTAATCATAGTCCGGATCGGCTCGCTACCTACACCCTTCGCTACCTACACCCTTCGCTAGCCACCGTTATCATTCATCACCAAACTTGCTAAACTGTCAGTAATTTAAGGGGAGGCAGTTGGTTTTTCGAGTCCTCCTCCTCCCTCATGTTTAGCCCTATTAGTTATGAGATTTCAAGACATTCGCCCCTTTAGTTTGCCGATATTCAGGCCTTTTGTCCCATTTATTTGCCAATATTAAGACCTTTCGTGCCATTTAGGTGTCGATTTTTCCCTGGCGAGCGATAGCGAGCCTGTCATTATAGAAGTAACACGCCTTCGGCCGGGAAATTTTTCTACCGAAAAACATACACATTTATATCGAAGGGGGGTCTTGTGGGTGGTTTTGTTTAAAGCTTGATAGAGGTTTAGAGAGCAAACTAAACCCCTTCCTTAAACCATTGAGCCGAACCAGTAAATTATGCTGCACAATACCGTCTGGGCCCCCTTAAGGGAGATTTCCACTTGAGGGACTTTTTTCTTGACCCCTTTCTCCCTCATGTCTAGCCCCATTGCTTTTGAGATTTTAAGACGTTTGCCCCATTAGTTTGGTGATTTTTAAGAATTTCCGCCCCATTCTGTCAATTTTAAGACCTTTTGTGCCATTTAGGTGTAGATTTTATCCTGGCGAGCGATAGCGAGCCTGTAATTTAAGGGTAATCGGCCTTCGGCCGGGACATTTTTCTACCGAAAAATGTACAAATTTATCTTGAAAGGGGGTCAAGGGGGTGAAACTTTAAGATTGCTGGAGGAGTAGGAAACAAACTAGAAACCTCCCCTTAAGACAGCCTTCAAATATATGGCATGCATATACTCAGACACAATACCCCACAGGTGGGGGCGGCCGACTCGAGACAGAGACAGAACAGAAACCACATCGAAAGTTCAAATTCTGCGCAGGACCGCCTGTGCGCTCCCCAGCCCCCCTGTTTGTCTCATCTAGTAGGCGCAATTTACAAGGAAAGGAGGATTCCTAGCCACCCGCCCCCGAAGCAGGAAAAGTAGTATCGGTACGGTACATTAATAGTAAGAGACAGACAGAAACGGCTAAGGTTAGATAGAGGATGCCAAACCTCACTCTGGATAGGACCAGCCTTTAAACTATCCAAAATTACACGTAAAATAGTATATATGGATGAATGAATAGGTTTAAGGGGGTTTATTTAGTTATTATATTTATTTATACTGTATATATATATATATATATATATATATATATATATATATATATGTTAGTAAAGCCAGGTAATACATTTTCTTTAATACATACGAGGTTGAAAGAAATGGCAATTTATGCGTTGGAAATTTTATTATTCAAGGTTTACAGGTCTCTGATGAGTTTTCGCTGGGTGGCAGGAAGTAGATGAAGGAGATGAGCAAAATTCATGGTGGTACAGGGTTACATAAATATACATGATGATACAGGATATACGACGCGTTTCACTGGACAACCAGCATTATCAAGTAAGGAAGGAATGATATAAAAGGTAAACAGGAAGGGTATATATAGAGGTGGAGGGATCAGAGGAGGCGGAAAACAGGGGGCCAAAAGTCTGCTATTGGTGGAAGCGTAAACTAGGTGAGAGAAGGGGTTAACTGCTTCACGCATGCGCACTGGATGCGGGATGGTGGTCAGTAGGGGGGGTCGAAGCTGATTGGCTACGTGCCGACCCCACCTACTGACCCCCACCCCGCATCCAGTGCGCATGCGTGAAGCGGTTAACCCTTTCTCTCTCCTAGTTACGCTTCCACCAATAGCAGACTTTTGCCCCCGTTTTCCGCCCCCCTCTGATCCTCCACCCTCTATATATACCCTTCCTGTTTACCTTTTAATATTCCTTCCTTACTTGATAATGCTGGTTGTCCAGTGAAACGCGTCGTATATCCTGTATCATCATGTACATTTATGTAACCCTGTACCACCATGAATTTTGCTCATCTCCTTCATCTACTTCCTGCCACCCAGCGAAAACTCATCAGAGACCTGGAAACTTTGAATAATAAAATTTCCAACGCAGAAATTGCCATTTCTTTCAAACCTCGTATGTATAAAAAAATATATATATATATATATATATATATATATATATATATATATATATATATATATATATTGTGCTCACTAGACCTCCATCAGGCTTAACCAAAATACCCCAAGACCCATATGAAAAATTTGTACATTTTTCGATAGAAAAGTGTACCGGCAAGGCCGATTCCTCCGAAACAGGGGGAATATTACAGGTACATGCCTATGGCACGACAAATCTTAAAATTGACAAAGAAATGGGGCTATAGGTCTTAAAATAGCCAAATAAATGGGGCGACCGTCTTAAAATCTCAAAAGTAATGAGGCTAAACATGAGGAAGAAGGGGGGGGGGGGGGGGGGGGGGCAGAAAAACAAGAAACGCCACTGAATAGCCCAACAGTTATATACATCGAGTGAGTGAGTGAGTGAGTGAGTGAGTGAGTGAGTGTGTGTGTGTATGTGTGTGTTTGTGTGTGTGTGGGTGCGTGTGTGTGTGTGTGTTGAGTGAGTGAGTGAGTGAGTGAGTGTATTCACTTACTTGTTCATCAAGGGGAATCCACGCAATGCGAGTTAAGCTCATTATTATCGCGCCTCCTTAACTGGGAATGTATTGCGTGAAATGCATGTAAAGTGTTTATGTATCGTTGGAATGATGTGGATGTGTGTGTAGTCTGTATTAAGCCAATTGGCGACATTGGAAACGAAGGCTTAGGGTTAATCTGTATGGTACCATTCTCACTACGGTACTCCACGAAGGCTTAGTTAACCAGTAGCTTTTTGGACCAGTACGATACCCATCTCAACTTGTAACCAATCACCACCCCAGATGGGACGTCACAATTCGTCCCCTTATTCCAGGTGCCTATTTATGCTAGGTGAACAGAGGCTACACCGTTAGGAGACTTGCCAAATGTCTCTGCCCGGGGGTCTCGAACCCGGGACCTTCGGGTGTGAGCAAGACGCGCTATCAGTTACGCCACGGGGAGGTGTGTGTGTGTGTTGTGGGGGACGAGCGTTTGTGTTATTGTACAAATCTCTGGATTTGTAGGTTTACAGGTACAATAGAGGTTTGGGGCGAACAGTTAACAGGTAGCCCCGGTACACACATCTTTGGAAAATAACGTTGAAATGGAGTGTTTTTCGGGTTAGATGAGGGGAAGGGAGGGGAAGGGAGGGGGAGGGGAGGTGAGTGTAGGGGAAAGTAGGTTAAGTTAGGTTAGGTTAGGTTAGGGTTAGGTGTAATTTAGGTTTAAAAAATCGAAAAAAATGTGTACTCGTAATCATGCAACCAAAAATTGATATGTAATCCGATAAACAGACACAACAACCGCCACGTATGTGTGTGTGTGGTGGTGTGGTGGTGTGGTGGTGTGTGTGTGTGTGTGGATGGAGGGGGGGAAGGGGATGGTGTGTCGTGTGTGTGGTGGGTGGAGTGGAGGGGAGGGGCGGGGGTAGGTGGAAAGTAGTGGTGGATGGGTAGCGGAAGAGGGGATGGCGGTAGGAAAAGTTTGGCGAAGTAGCGGTGTATCATTAAATTATGGAGTCTGTATACTTAACGCTCAGTGCAAGCCGCAACACTAGGGGGGTACATTGTCGGTAGATAGATAGATAGATAAATAGATAGATAAATAGATCGATAGATAGATATAGATAGATAGACATATAGTTAGATAGATAAATATAGATAGATAGATAGATAGATAGATAGATAGATAGTCAGTCAGAGTCAATTTTAATTTCATACAAAAACATAATACATACACTTTGTTACAGCAGTTATTTACGTAATCTTACATTAAGCTAACAAGTCTTTTCGTAGCGCATAGTTTGGGTTCTGTTTTTCTGTACATAAATCAATTCTTGAATCTGATAGCAGTGATATCATTTAAGCAATAAGTTTAGTAAATCCATACTCCATGGAGGATTATTTTTTCAACATCCTTTACAAGAAAAGCTCTATGTACCATGTAATACATGTTCTTCTCTATAAAACTACATGGCTTTATGAGATTTCTCTTATACAAATCTTATTTTCATCCAGTTAACCAAATGCCTAAAACACCATCACTCCACATCTCTATACAAGCACTTGTGGTTGCTCTCGACCAGTATACTTCATATTCAATATTTTCTTTATTGCCTTGGGGTATACCAATGGAACCAACTGCTTTAAACGGGTTATATACATTTGCTATTATTAAACCAAAGTTCAGCGCCATAAAAATTCAAACAGTAGCTTTGAAATAAATTTAAAAAATACTTCAGTACTCGTGTTTGCTAAACTTTCTTAAAAGACAATAAACTCATTGTACAAACTTATTTTGAGGCAATTCTTATCATATCCAAGTCATTATTAAGATTACAATCCATTTATAAAACCCAAAATATTTGTATTCAAGAAACAATATTTAATTTGTATGTGGGGGGGTCCATTAAAATATCTGAAAAGGATTCATTTCCTGTCCATTACTTATATTTTAAAGATCATACATACTGATTTTGCATTTTGCAGAGTGTAATAATACAAGATTTGGAAGGAATCTGAGTTGTAAAAATGGAGGGAAGAGTAAGAAATCTTGTTCTGGAAAGAGAAGTCAAGGAAACAGAAGTTAGGGAAGGTAGCAAGGAAACAGTAAGGGTGGTGGGAAAAGATAAGAATAGGGAGAGAGAATGCTAGCCCGAGAACCAAGAAGAGGAGAGGTCGAAAGATGGAGGGAGTACTTCAGTGAGTTGCTAAATGAAAGGAATATGAGAAGAGCCAGCAAACAGTAGCTGGATATTGGTATGGGAGTGGAGAAGAAGAGAAGTAGTGGAGGAGGAGGGGTGGGGGGGATCAGGAGGTCAGAAGTGTTGGAAGCCCATGAAAAGAGTGCAAAGTTGGGGAAAGCCACCAGGAAACAGATGGAGTGTGTTGGGGACAATGTTGAGGTTATGGTGGTGAGATAGTGGCTATAGGAATTGGGTAAGGAAAATGTGCAAACTAGCATGGGAGAAGGTGAAGAAGTTGCACCCGATGACTGGAAGACTGGCATAATAGTCCTCCCTATATAAGTGGCAAAGGGGAAAAAGAGGAGTGTGTGGTAACCACCGAGGAATATGTCGTTCTAAGCGTAGTAGGGGAAGGTATCACAGTAGGGGGTCGTAGTGGATTGAGAGAAGTGAGAGTGAGAACGGAGAAATGGATAGGGCGACGAGCACAGGAGTTTTCTGGAAGGGAAGAGGATGTGTAGATCAGATTTTTACCCTGAATTGTGTTGTGGAGCAAGGTATATTGGAGAAGAAACAACAAGGTGTATGTTGCCTTTATGGACTTGGCAGAAAGGCCTATGACAGAGTGGATAGAAGAAGGTTGTGGAAAGTACTTAGAATTAACGGAGTAGAGGGCAAGTTGGCTGAAAGGCAGTGGACGAGCATGTATGAGGGTGGCAAAGGCGGCAGTACGTGTGGGAGAGTGCTTGAGCCAGAGCGAGTTTCTTTGACCTGAATGGTTTGGTTTGACAAATGGGGTGTGGTGATGTCCCCCTGGTTGTTTACTGTATATAGGATGGAAGTTATGAAAGAAATACTATCAAGAGCATTGGGATGTTTGGGTGTATCGCTGAAAAGGGAGGGAATTGAGGTGGAAGCTACCTATACTGAACTGTATTGCGTGATGATACAGTTCTGATGAGTGATAATGAATGGGCAGCGGATTTGCCGGGTCCCTGGTAAATGAGTTTGGACACATGTGTGCGAAAAACGGAATTTGAAGGTAAATACAGGGAAGAGCACGGTTATGGTCTTCCGAAAGGGGTGAAGTCACAGAGGTGTGAGGGTTGAAGCTGAACGTCCATGCTATGGAAGAGCGTCAACTCTTTTAAGTATCTGGGCCAGTGTGTTTGATGTAAAGATGTGGACGGATGGGAATGAAGAGGTGCGGGATTCGAAGGGGTACCAACAGGGGGAAGAGGGTTGTAGGAAACGCTAAAAGCATAAGTAACAAAAAATAGGGTGGTTCAAGTAATGGTAAGTGAAGAAGTCCTTGCATGACAGTGTGGTAATCCCGACATAATTACTTACGGAAGCGAAGAATGGACGTTGGTTGAGGAGACTCAGACCATAAAGATTGGAGAGCAGTGGAAATGAATTTACTTAAGGAAGAGTGCGTGCGGCGGTAGTTACATGGAGGGATAGAACATACTAATGGAGGAAGTAAGAAGGAGGTGTGGTGTGGAGGTAGATGTGCTGGAAACAGTGTGTAAAAGGAACAACTTGAGATGGTTCTGGCCATATGGAACGTATGGAAAGCATGAGGAATGACTGACAGAGGGGTGTATGAGAGCGAGGGTGGAGGTGGAGGGACAGCAGGGGGAGAGTGTAAACCGAATATGAGGTGGAAGGATGGAGTGAGGAAGTACATTGAACGAAAGGTGGTGCTTGGTTGGGGGAGGGAGCGTCGACTGAACTGGGGGACAGGAGGTGCATGGGGGCGTTTTCGTTCGTGGCCACCCCTTCGTTGATCACGGCGTCAGGCAATAGATAGATAGATAGAATAGAGCGTCTAGGTGTTTTAATTTCATGGATCCATAATATCTATCAATGTTTGCAGACCTCTAACCGAAGGATCCAATATTACAAGATCGTCTGCATATGCGATCACATGCTGACTTGTACACCTAGTCCTACACCTACATTACTTGCAGAAATTTTACTTATAAGTCATCATATACATTGAAAACAACATGGGATATAAAACCCCACCCTGTCTCACTTCTCATTTTCATAGTCCATTCAG
The DNA here is from genome assembly GCA_032716605.1 of Paralithodes platypus. Lineage (NCBI taxonomy): Eukaryota > Metazoa > Arthropoda > Malacostraca > Decapoda > Lithodidae > Paralithodes > Paralithodes platypus. Next base: position 2,892,840 of record CM064573.1, read on the forward strand.
TTGAAATTGATCTTTAAATTTGACAACATGTTGGTTTTCTGTAAAAGTAAAATAAAATATTAACCAAGAAATTTGGTAATCCTAGTTTTAAAAGCTTATTTGCCAAGTTTGGCAATGTTCACACCTTATCAAAAGCTTGTCAGGTCCATAAAACATGAAAGACACATTAGATCCTACGTGGTGTACCTTAAAATAGTTTCCTTGAGAATTACATAAACATGCAGTAGAAGTAGAATACCTTCTCTCTGACTCCATGCTGCCTATCCTTAAAACTAACATATCTAAAATTTTGTACTTTCGCAGTATTCAAATACCTCAATAATATTGGCGATACGTAATTGATCTATACTTATCAAGTGATGTATTATCTTTTACTTATCTTTCAATAAGGGTACCATACTTCCAAAGTTCATTCTTACAGGCATACAACCATGCACAACACAAGAGAAATCACTTTGTTGCAATTACTACTATCAATTCGTTTTGCACACTACTTTAAATGAAAAGAATGTATATTATCTGGGCCAATACCACAATTGAGGTCTATATGGGCTGTAGAATACATCATGACGAGTTACCTTACCAAATATTTCATTCACCGTCACGTACATTTTCACCATTTATCTACTGAAGTCATCATCATTCTGACATTTACAATCATCATAGTACATGTTTAAACTATTGAAAATTTCTCTACAATACATTTTGGGTCACAGTCTCCATCTATTTTCATACTTACAAAAACTTTATATTCTTTAGTTGTCCTAACCATCTTGTCAAATGATTTCAAATTGTGTTATTAGATAGAGATTGAGCTAACTTTATTTGTTCTAATTTGAGACTCCTTTTGGTTAAAAACTTGTTTCAATCCATTCCTACAGTCCTTTCTAGACCCTTCATTTCTTCATTTCTTCTAACTCAACTCCTGCAAGTGGACGTCCCTTTCTTCAAGTTCACACTCTTTCCTCGCAAACTATTATGCAAACCTTATTTCTCTCATCAACCTGATAGATAGATAGATAGACAGATAGATAGATTAGATATATAGATAGATAGACAGATATAGATAAAGATAGATAGATAGACATATAGTTAGATAGATAGATATATAGATAGATATATAGATAGACAGATAGATAGACAGACGGAAGGATATAAAGATATTAATAAATTGATATAGCCTAGATATATTAATAGCTCGATAGATTGATTGATAGATAAAGATAGATAAATATACAGATACAAATAGATTTATAGGCCTAGGCAAACAGACAAACAAATAGATACCGGTAGATAGTGTATAGATCACAAGACAATATGAAAACAAATAATATAATAATTAAGACCTTTCGTTCCATTTAGGTGTCGATTTCTTTCTTCATGGCGAGCGGTAACGAACCTGTTATTTAAGAGGACGGCTAATAATTGTTTAACTCCCAGCCGGACTCGTCACCACCGACAGTCAGGACGAGTGTCCATGCTTTATCACGCCGTAGTGTAGTGGATTAAAGTATGGACACTCGTTAAGACCGCCGGTGGTCCAAGTCCGGGCTGGAGTATACACCTTAATTATATATATTTTAGTTTTTTTTTTTTTTTTTTTTTTTTTTTTTTTTTTGTTTTTTTTTTTTTTTTTTTTTTAAAGTTTATTATGGAGTCTAGCGAGAAAATTAAAACATATAAATGAAAATCAATATAGTAGATCCATTAAGCCAACCCCTTCCTTTTGTTTGGTCCATAGATATCCTTCAAGCTTAAGATTACACCCCCCTTGCTCCTTTCAAGATAAAATTTTCCATTTTCGTTAGAAAAATGTCCCGGCTGAAAGCGTTTTCCTCTTAAATTACAGGCTCGCTATCGCTCGCCAGGATAAAAACGACCCCTGAATTTGCACGAAAGGTCTTAATATGGGGTGACAGTTCTTAAAATCGCTAAACTAATGGTGCAAACGTTTTAATCTCAAAAGGCAATGGGGCTAACATGAGGAGAAACGGGTCGAAGAAAAAAATCCCTTACGTGGAGATCTGCCCTTAAGTTAAGTCTTGTCAGGAACCTGCATGCGTGTTTGCGGGGTGAAGATTATGCAAATAGCGGTCGGGAGGGTTGCAGAGCCCTGGTTGATAATTCAATTCCTGCAACTAATATAAGAGCTTGTTCATTATATACCATTTAATCAGTTTTTATACCTACTTCACAACTTCTTTATTAAACCCCAAGAGAGATATTATGATTTGTCTAGATAATAATTACCATCGAATCATGCTAAGGTTAATAAATTGATTAATGTTGATCCTGGCGAGTCCTGGCAATGACGAGTCTTGATGCACAGTTCTCTCTCTCTCTACCCATCAAACCCAACCCCCCCCTCCCCTCTCGCTTATCCCTCACTCACACACATACACAACTCTCTCATCTCTCTCTCTCCTCTCTCTCTGACAGTGTTGCCAATTTAGCTCCTTTCCCGCTTGATCTAGAAGTAGCTTATCTTACTTCCATCTGCCGCCGGCATTGTTTACAACTATAGTCCGTTTCATTATAGATAGGTCCGAAATCAAGACCTCTAATCTGGGTAACTCTTAAACCCGCTCAGATAGGACGGGACGTCGATTTTGAGCCTATTAGGGAAGACTTTAAAGCCTTTGTTATACCATCAAGGGGATTTCAGAAACCTTTAGTTTAGTCTCTTCAAAACCTTCAGTTGTCTTTGAGTTAGCTTTGGGCAAAACTAATTTTGGAGAGGTAAATTTATAAGAGGATATACTCTATGCCTTAGTGCTAAGTGCTGGCCACCTCTGCGTCATATAGATGCGTGAAAGGGTTAACGGGACATGGGTCGGCGCTTTTCTGGTCCCCTTTCTCCCTCGTGTCCAAGCCCCCCCATTTTTTTTTTTTTTTTTTTTTAGATTTAGACGTTCGGGTCTATTAGTTTGACGATTTTAAACGGATCACCTTTCGTTCGCACCCATTTCTTTGTCAATGTTAATACCTTACGTGCCATTTAGGGTCGATTTTTTCCCTGGCGAGCGATAGGCGAGCCTGACATTTAAGAGGAACCAGTCTAGCGAGGAAACTAATAAAAAAACAAAAAAAAATCTTTCCTAAGGGGTAGAAGAGCAAACGAGCATTTTAATTTAGCCTATATAAATATTCACTAGCCAAGTCCCTTGGTAGCAATAGTAGCTCGATTACTCTAGTCGTTTTTTTGAGTTAAGATTTGTAGGTGTTACTATTTCTGCCCAACCTAGAATGAACGGACTATACGGACATTTAATTCTACGGAGATGCAGTCAGGCAAATATCGCTACGGAGATTCAGGAAATTTACGTTGGATTGGGGGGGGATTTTCAGGAAATTTCACGGAGATTCAGGAAATTCTACGAGAATTCAGGAAATTTTGTACTTTGCGCGATTTTCGGGAGATTGAGGCCTTTATTCTAGCGATATTCTAGAAATTGAAGCCTTTTTGCTAAGGGAAATTATACTTGAGAATTGAGGCCTTATTCCTCAGATATTCTAGAGATTGAGGTCTTTTTCTAGCGCTAATTCCAGCGATTGAGGTATTTTTTCTAGCGATACTTCCAGAGATTGAGGCTTTTATTTAGGCGATTTTCTAGAGATTGAGCCTTTTTTCAAGGCAATATTCGAGAGACTGGTAGCCTTACTCCTAGCGATATTCTAGACATTGGGGCATGTTTCTTAGCAATATTCGGGAGATAATAATTGTGTTTTCTATCGATTAGGCTACCGTTATTCTATATTTCAAGTAGCCTTCTAGCGAACCTTTGAGTCACGGATCTAGCATAATTAGAGTCTTGCTTCGGTAACCCTGCTCACCAACGGGTCACTAGGATGTTTATTTATAAGGGATACTGACCGTTTGTTTGGTGTAATTAAAATGTATTCATATATTTTGTTAGTTTCCTCCCTAGACCTCCCATCAAGCTTAGATTAGCACCCCCTACACCCCCCCTTCAAAGATAAATGGGTACAATTTTTCGGCCTAAGGCCGGTTCCTTCTTAAATTGCAGGCTCTCTATCGCTCGCCAGGAAATAATCGACAAAACCTAAATGGCACGAAAAAGGCCTTAAAATTGACAACGAAATTGGGCGAAAGTGTTAAAACCGCCAAACTAATGGGCCGAACGTCTTATATCTCCAAAACTAGTGGGGCTTAAACCTTAGGTAGAAGTTGGTCCAGAACAAAACAGTCTGCCGCCCTTAACGCCTTGCAGATAGGATGGACGCGTGTTTTTTCCATGGTAATCTGGCCAAGGTCTATGAATCTGGCTGTTATTAGAGGACGTAATTTTTATATACCGGTTCGAACAGCAATACGCCGAACTGACTTACTTACCTTCAATTAGTTATCATGATTAAACTGCCAATTTTCATATATATTAACAAGAAAAACTGAAACAAATAATAAAATAGAATAAAATATATAAATAAACATAAAAAAAAAAATAGGACAAATAGGGATTTATTGGGCGGGGCGTGAGGCAGTAGTAGATAGATAGGATAGATAGATAGATAGAGAGCTATTTTTTTAATTAATATCGGTCTTAACACCAATAACACCCCCAATGAAAGCCATGAAAGCCGGTGATTCTCCCAGGATTCGAAACCCGGATATCACATACAGAAGTTACACGCTCTATACCATTACACCATCAGTTATTACTATATAATAAGTACAGCACATGACCACAAACCATCTCTGTAATTCAGCGTTATTATTTGTTTGTTTTTCTGTTCATAAAATACATGAAATTGTACGAAATTATGGGGGCAACTGTACAGCTTAAACCCCACACACACAACACGCCCAAAAAAAAAAAAGACCAAAAAAAACAAAAAAAAAAAGAGGAAAGGTCCCTTAAAATTAAAATCGCCGCCAAACTAAGGGCGCGAACGTCTTTAAACTCTGAAAGAAAACGTAATGGTGCTAAACACGAGGATTAAAGAAGTTGGGACCAGACAAACGAGCCCATCTCCCCTTAACCCAATACTGGCTAGAAACTACTCTCCGAAATTATACTCCGAATTAACCCCTTCAGGCCCCATGACCTTCTTTTTTACCTCTTATTCTGGCTAAAGTTAGATGCTTTGTAATACAGTTTAAGAAGGACCTATGTTACTACTACGAAGGTTTTTTTATGAGATCATTTACCCATTTGAGGTCGTAAAAGTAGATTAGAAGCTAAAGAAAATCGTCTAATGATAACCAGAAAATTATGAAAAAGACGTCGTGCCGATACCTAAGGGGTTAACTGTTCGGTCGTAAAATAGGCTATACTCGTGTGAAAGGTGAGATTTGCATTTCTCTGTTCAGTAATTTTATTTAATTAATTTAGTTATTTATTATATTTTATTGTTTTTATTTATTGTTTACCCTTATTTGTTTAATTATTTTATTATTTTATTTGTTATCTGATTTCATTATATTTTATTTATTTTATTTTATTTATGCATTGATTTTTAGATTCCCGCCAAAGACCTCCAGCAAGCTTTAAACATATACCCCCCCCAGATCCCCCTTCGAAATAAAGTTTACAATTTTTGTTCGTAGAGAAACAATTTCCTGGTCGAAGGCCGACATCCTAGATTAACGGGAGGGCCGAACATCTTAAATCTCAAAACTATGTATGGCTAAACATAGATGGCGAAGGAGGTCCAGAAAAAGCTATTATCTCCCCCTTAAAGACCCACTGATTAACTGGTATGGATTGTGAGGGACTGAGGGCTGCCTTACGTGCTTCCTAAGGGGAAAGTTACGTAAGGGTGTGCCTTTTTTTTTTTTTTTTTTTTTTAAGAGACAATGAATGGATGCAGGAAAAACACAGATAAAACAAAAAGGGGTCCATGTTCCTAAAGGCATCCTCCCTTCATAAATGGTTTGTAACAACTGGATTTAAAACATTTGTTGATTTTAAGTTTGTGGGACAGCAACTCGAGGGACATGAAAATTCCAAAGAGTCTAGCTCTGGGGATAAATGAATTCTGATAAGCAGAAGTTTCTGCATTGTGGAGGAGAAAGTGTAAATTCATGGGCGCTCTTCAGCTGCCCTAGTTCCTCTACGGGGAAAGATGTGGAGAGGCGGACACAATTGAAGCCATTTCCTCGTAACATGTGCTGTGAAAATATCTGTAGAATAATGCAACGGATGCAACGTTTTCCTTCGTATGTCTAATTTAGGAAGGTCCTGTGTGAATTGCAAAAGGGTTATTTGTGATTAATTCTAATAGCTTTTAATTTTTGAATTTTGTCCAACTGCCCTCAATGCAACCCGTCTTAGTAAACTCCACTTCCACCCCACAGAGGTGAACAGTAATCCATCTTGATAGCGCAACATGCCTTTTATATATTACGGCCCAACTGCTCGTCCAGTGAAGAATTCTCGAACTTCTGTACAGTAGTCCCAGTTTTTTAGAGAGGGCCTTCTTTTAGCAATGCTTCTAACCTAACGGTTCCAGCGCGCAAGTTTAGTAGTTAATGTTACAAGCGAGAATGTCAATTCTAGGTGAAGTGGGGATATTTACATCATTAAAAAATCTATGGGAGTCAGTGCGATTCTGTCGTTTAGAAAATTGAATGTACTTGTTGGTTTTCTGTGCATTAAAGGAAACTAGATTCTCTTGTCCCCATGTCATTAATCCCTAGAAAGGTCCTGGTTCACAGTAGAAAATTGCAGTGTTTATTTTTGAATTTATACAATCGGGTTGGGGTGAAAGAATTGGTAAATGTGAAGGAACTGTGGAGTGTTGAGTCATCTGCGTAGGCATGTATTGGATTATGAGTGGTAGATATGAGATCCGTGATATGAATGAGGAACAGAGTTTGTGGGGGGGGGGCAAAACTGATCCCTTGTGAACAACCAGCATTTATTGAGTGAACTTGAGAAGAAAGGCCATCTACCATTACACATACACCACTATTTTTTCTGTTATGAAGATAAGAAGGAAATTAGTGGAACTAATGATTCAAGTGCCGTAGTGTGACATCTTCGACAATAATGATTGATGGGTCCGAGACTCTATCAAATGCCTTTGATATATCCAGTGCTATTGTATTTGTTTCACCATGTTGGTCTGTAGCTTGGGTTTATTTGATTGCGTAAGAAGGGGCAAAGAATGTCGGCAGTTGATCGACAAAACATCGTCTAAAACCATAGGCCTATCACTGATTAATTTATTATTCTCGCAGATGCTTAATTTATGTGATTATGTTAAAATTATTTTTCAAAAACTTTGGCCAAGAGTTGGGGAAGTTATAGCTATTGGTCTGTAGTTTGATTGATCTGAAGAGTCACCTTTTTTAGGAACTGGATGGATGTTTGCTTCTTTCCAGGGTACTGTGGAAAGCATGAGTTATGATTACCCAGAACGAAAAATTTTGCCAATACATGAGGGGGAGCCACCAAGGCGCAATTCTTAAGTACTATTTGAGGAATTTTCATCTGGACCAGGAGCCTTATCTACTGGAGAGAGTTCTGCAAAATAGTTTTGAACAGGTCCTGTGTGGATCTTAAGTGGAGGGAATTTCAGGTGAATTAAAATTAAGTACAAGGTGACAATCTTGATTAATGGTCATCTAAGGTTTGAGTTGGTGGAGAAAATATCTGCAAGAAGGTTAGCTTTACCTCGTGGGGTCACTTACAAGAGTGGTCCAGTCGGATATTTTTTACTGGTGGAAATGGATGCAGGCTAGTGAAGTTGGATTTGAATGAGTTAAGAGTAGAACAAAAAGATTTTGTTATCATTTGGTTGTATCTAGAAGTTTATTTTTCCTGCTTATGGGATACAGTTTGATTTAGTTAGGTTTAATACAGTTTTGGCATGATTTCTGATGTTTCTAAAGTAATTAAAGGCTTCATGTTTTTTTGATCTTGTGTATTCATTGTAGGCTATTGCCTTTTGTTCAGGTTACTCTAGCACAATTAAGGTCCAACCATTTAGGTGAATTAGATCTTTTTTACTGTACTTTTGTGATGAGGAATAAAAGTTTCCAATCCAATTTTTACAAAATCTTTGTATGTGGCTCAAGGTGGAGTTGTGCATCATTAGAAAAGAAGAGATGTCCAGGGAATATCAATAAAGAAACCTTGAGAACCCTCCCAGTCGGCGCCTATCGTCATGTCTTAATGGCCATTTTCGTCACCAAAACAGTTTCAGAGTGGGAAGGTGTGGTAGGTGATAGCCAAGGTGGCCTGTATCAGACCGTGATCAGAAGATCCAAGTGGGGACCTCACTGTAACATCATAATTTTCTGAATTGGTTTTTTAAAATAAGTCCAGTAGGTGGGAATTATGATTAGGATTATCTGGTACATCGGGGGGTTGGTTGACCTATTTGAATGAGATTAAATGAGTCCGTGCAAATAGCTCCTCACATTCAAGACCAGCAATCAATCAGTCCCTGGCTGTGAATGATTGAGCCATTCAGTGTCAACATTATGGACACATTAAAATTCCCCAACGGCAGTGAGTTCAGAAGAAACATTTACGTTGAGGACCACTGAGTTGTGAGGACAGAGAATCAAAAAGACTTTGCTCTGGAGGAGTAGTTGGGGAACGGTAGATAGCAACATATGTATTTAACTTACAACCAGCAGAAATTTAATTTGTATATAGAATAATCAAAATAGGGGACAATTGAAACTAGTAAACCTCCGTCCCTGGCAATTTTTCAGATTTGGCGAAGCAACATACCCCACCTTTCAGGTCTGAAAATTTTGGATCAGTTGATAACCTGGACAATTAAATCTAGATGTGTCAGATGTTGATGTTACTTGATTCCTCTGGTCCAAAAAAAGTAGAGTAGGGTATTCTGGCTTGGAAGAATTTGGTGTACAGAATTGATGTTAGAGTGAAGTCCCCTTATATTACTAAAGAAATAGCTGTAATACTGACAAGCAGCTTTGGGACGTTGCAATGCTCTTGACACCAGTCGCATGCTGACGACCGGGAGGGCCCTGTGTCAATAGTCCACCCGTGCCGGGGGCGGGTATCCGGGGGCCCCCCAGGTTTGCTCTTAACAATTGTTACTGGGCCATATTTAAGGTAAGTGTATGGTGTTACCATGTATGGTATGTAGTGGGAACCGTAGTATTTTATGGATAGAGGATAGCGATGTAGGGCAATGTCGTGCCGTTGGATGTGTACTGTTTTAAATAAAATGGGTTTTCTCCTGATACCCCTGATGTTTGAAGGCAGAAAGATCTGTATCCATCTACCAAGGCCTGGGATAGAAAATGGGAATTCCCTGCAATTTCTCTCCCTGAGGCTCTCTCCATTTCCCAATGAGTCTCCCCGAAACCTTGGCGGTAGTACTTCCCTGGGCGGGCAGGAAGGCTGCCTACCCCTACTACCTCCAACTTGTCTTGTGGAGTCCACAGTTCGCAAAGATCATGTAATTTCACCTACCACTCATCATTCTGAAACCGTTAACATCCCTCTTCCATGTCCTACAGCCTGTCCATATACTGTTCTAAAATCAATAGATAGACTATTACAAACTATACACATTTAATAAGCACTAGTTTTATAGGCCGTATAGGGCGGTAAGGCGTTGGAATCCCTTCATCTCGGAGTCAAGCGAACATTTGGTAAGGACGAATCTCGGTGCAATACCAACCCCCTTCTAGTTTGTTTCCTATAACAACAACGGGCCCTCTCAACAGAGAAAGGGATATTTTAGGGTAACTGAAGAGAGGATATTAAGTGGGATAGGGTTTTTTGTTTATTTGCTTCATTAGTATTCTCTATTAATGTTATTATTTTAGAAGGAGATTTTTACCTCTCCCTAGACTTCCATCAAACGTAATAGAAAATCCCCCATTTTCGAGATAATGTTGTACATTACTTCGGTAGAATATTGTCCCAAACCCCCACCCGATGGCTGGTTCCCCTCAAAGATTACAGGGCTCGCTATCATTGTAAGGCCCACCATTGAACAATATCGACATCTAAAAGGCAATGAAAGTAAAATATTGACACAACAAAAACTGGCGGAAAGGTCTTCAAATCGAAAAAACGAGTGGGGGCGAAACTCTTAAAATGTTCCAAAAAGAAAAGAGGGTTAGGCATAAGAAGGGAGAAGGTGGTCCAGCAAAACCATGTTACCCACACGCGTACTAAAGGGTGCTCATGGGTGAGTCCTTCCTTCCCCTACTCAACCCTGGGCAGGTGGAAGGGGGCGTTCTGGTCCAAGTCCTACCCTCCACCTCCCACCCCCAAACTATCCCCAACTCCCCCACCTTTCTTCTCTAGTGTGGCAAGGTGATTAGCGACGATTGTTCCCATGTAGTGTCAAATTATTTTTTAAAACCATCATTGCACGACGCTGACAATGGCCAACATTTAAAATAGATTAGTAATTTATTAATACAATATACTGTATAATTGTAATTATAACAAAATGAGTTTATACACAAACGTTGGTTACATGAATCTCAGCTGTAGTGTATTCTCTGTCTTCTCTCTCTCTCTCTCTCTCTCTCTCTCTCTCTCTCATCCTCTCTCTCCTCCTCCTCATCTAACTCTCTCCTCGCTCTCTCTCTCTCCTCTCCTTAACACGCAAACTACGAGATCAGTTCATTTAAGTTTTTTAAAATATGTAATGGGTTTGACAATGTGGATCATAGCAAAATGTTTCGCCCTCAATATGAATACAATAAAGCAACCATGGGCTGGCAGTTAGAATTTAAAAGGTTCAGCACTGGTATTTGTGGAAACTGTTTCCCATTTAAGATCCTGGTTCTACCTGCAACAAACTTTTCCCTCAAATTTTGTAAACATTTCTAAATTGACCAGCTCAAGAAGACAGTATTCCGTAGATAGTATTTTTGCACCCTCTGTAAAGAGTGTAGTGCACTGAACAAGGGCACTACGTCCTTCCACTTCGAGTATTTCGCCCCCGAAATGGACAGGAAAGAGGGCTTTGAGATACGAACTATTCCTTGTAACTCCTTGTTTAACTCTCAGATCCACGCACTTTCTACAAAAAACCAAGCATAACGGGTCCTGAATGGGTTTATATTTTCCTTTATTAGTGTGTGTGATGATAATTGCCTTCCCGTCGATACACCATAGAGGAGAGTTGATGGGGTTTTTAGAGGTGAGAGGCTGGGATCACAAGATAGAGACAAAGAATGGGGAAGTGAGAAGGCGAAAACCCTGCTACTGAAGGGTCGATACTCAACACCTTACTACAACTTAACATCGAACGTGAATGTAATTGTATCTAGTTCTACATTTAATTGATTCAAAACAAAACAAAGTGTATAGACCACATACAATCCATTACAGACCGTTTTATACTATTGGTATAGTTTATTAGTATTGACATAAATGGGAGAAACTGATTGAAATTATTAAACCGAAAACGATGAATAAAACCGCCAAAACACTATTCCACCAGCCACTATCTTTGCCTCTAGTCCCCTTATCCTTTTCTGATATGAAAAGCCGCGACTGTGTAAGTGATACTGAGAACCTAGGAGTAGATTCGTAAGAGGGCAACGCCGTTTGATGTAATGCAATAATGGTGAACATAATAATCCTGAATAATGTATGAGATTTGGTTTAAAATTAACGGTATTATTATTTTGGAAATCACAT
>CM064573.1:2904557-2957057 GCA_032716605.1 Paralithodes platypus
CGCTCAAAAGCAGTAACAAAAAATAGGGTGGTCAGTATGGAAGTGAAGAAGTCCTTGCATGACAGTGTGGTAATCCGACACTGACTTACGGAAGCGAAGCATGGATGTTGGTTGAGAGACTCACACCAAGAGTGAGAGCAGAGGAAATGAATTACTTAAGGAGGTGCGTGCGGAGTTACATGGAGGGATAGACAGAATAATGAGGAAGTAAGAAGGAGGTGTGGTGTGGAGGTAGATGTGCTGGAAAGTGTGAAAAGGAACAACTGAGATGGTTCGGCCATATGGAACGTATGGAAAGCGAGAGAATGACTAAGAGGGTGTATGAGAGCGAGGTGGAGGGACAGAGGGGGAGAGGTAGACCGAATATGAGGTGGAAGGATGGAGTGAGGAAGTACATGAACGAAGGTGGTGCTGGTGGGGGGGAGGGGCGTCGACTGACTGGGGACAGAGGTGCATGGGGGCGGTTCGTTCGTGGCCACCCCTTCGGGGATCACGGCGTCAGGCAATAGATAGATAGATAGATAGAATAGATAAGTCTAGTTGTTTAATTTCATGATCCATAATATATATCAATGTTTGCAGACCTCTAACCGAAGGAGCCAATATTACAAGATCGTCTGCATAGGCGATCACATTGCTGACTTGTAAACCTAGTCTACAGCCTACATTACTTGCAGATAATTTACTTAATAAGTCATCAATATAAATTGAAAACAACAAGGGAGATAAAACCCCACCCTGTCTCACTCCATTTTTCATAGTCCATTCAGTTGAAATTGAATCTTTAAATTTGACAACAATGTTGGTTTCTGTAAAAGTAAAATAAAATATTAACCAAGAAATTTGGTAATCCTAGTTTTAAAAGCTTATTTGCAAGTTTGAAATGATTCACCTTATCAAAAGCTTTTGTCAGGTCAATAAAACATGAAAACACATTAGATCCCTCCGTGATGTACCTTAAAATAGTTTCCTTGAGAATTAAACATGCAGTAGAAGTAGAATACCTCTCTCTGAACCCATGCTGCCTATCATTTAAACTAACATATCTCAACATTTTGTACTTCCATCAGTATTCAAATACCTTCACCATTAGTGGCGATAACGTAATTGATCTATAATAATCAAGTGATGTATTATCATTATATTTATCTTTCAATAAGGTTACCATAATTCCAAAGTTTATTTTTACAGGCATACATCCATGCACAACACAAGAAGAAATCAACTTTGCAATTACTATTATCAATTAATGTGCGCAATACTTTAAATGAAAAGATGTATATTATCTGGGCCAATACCACAATTGAGGTCAGATATTGCTGTAGACACATCATAATTATTTACCTTACCCAATATCTAACCGTCACGTACATTTTTCACCAATTTATTTATCACGAAGTCATCATCATTCTGACATTTATAATCATCATATAAATGTTTAAACTTGATGGAAAATTTCTCTACAATACATTTTGGGTCACATTCTCCATCTATTTTCATACTTACAAAAACTTTATTATTCTTTATTTGTCTAACCTCTTTTCAAAATGATTTCAAATTGTTATTAGATAGAGATTGAGCTAACTTATTTGTTCTAATTTGAGACTCATTTTGTTTAACTTGTTTCAATACATTCCTAAAGTCCTTTCTAGACTCCTTCATTTCTTCTAACTCAACTCCTGCAAGTGGACGTCCCCTATTCTTCCAAGTTAAAAACTTACTTCTCGCAAACTTATGCAATCCTTAATTCATCTTCCAACTGATAGATAGATAGATAGACAGGATAGATAGATAAAGATAGATAGATAGATAGACATATAGTTAGATAGATATATAGATAGACAGATAGATAGACGGACGGAAGGATATAAAGATATTAATAAATTTATATAGCCTAGATAGATTAATAGCTCGATAGATTGATTGATAGATAAATAAATATATAAATATACAGATACAAATAGATTTATAGGCCTAGGCAAACAGACAAACAAATAGATACCGGTAGATAGTTTATAGATCACAAGACAAAATGAAAACAAATTATATAATAATTAAGACCTTTCGTGCCATTTAGGTGTCGATTTCTTCCTGGCGAGCGATAACGACCCTGTTATTTAAGAGGAAGCGGCTAATAAATGGTTATAAACTCCCAGCCGGACTCGAACCACCGACAGTCAGGACTTGCTTTATCACGCCGTGGTGTAGTGGATTAAAGTAGGGACACTCGTTAAGACCGCCGCTGGTTCAAGTCCGGCTGGGAGTATAAAACATTAATTATATATAGTTTAGTTTTTTTTTTTTTTTTTTTTTTTTTTTTTTTTTTTTAAAGTTTGATGGAGGTCTAGCGAGAAAATTAAAACAATATAAATGAATAAATAAATATATAGACCAATTAATAACCACTACCCCTTCTTTTAGTTTGGTCCATAGATATCCTTCAAGCTTAAGATTACACCCCCTTGAGCTCCTTTCAAGATAAATTTGTACATTTTTCGGTAGAAAAATGTCCCGGCTGAAAGCCGGTTCCTCTTAAATTACAGGCTCGCTATCGCTCGCCAGGATAAAATCGACACCTGAATTGCACGAAAGGTCTTAATATGGGGTGACAGTTCTTAAAATCGCTAAACTAATGGGGCAAACGTTTTATAATATCAAAAGCAATGGGGCTAAACATGAGGGAGAAACGGGTCGAGAAAAAAATCCCTCAAGTGGAGATCTGCCCTTAAGTTAAGTCTTGTCAGGAAGCCTGCATGCGTGTTTGCGGGGTGAATATTATGCAAAGAGCGTTCGGGAGGGTTGAGAGCCCTGGTTGAATAATTCAATTCCTGCAACTAATATAAGAGCTTAGGTTCATTATATACCATTTATAAGTTTTTATACCTACTTCAACTTCTTTATTAAACCCAAGAGAGATATTATGATTGTCTAGATAATAATACAATCGATCATTCTAAGGTTAATAAAGTTGATTAATGTTGATCATCTGGCGAGTCTGGCAATGACGAGTCTTGATGCAACAGTTCTCTCTCTCTCTACCCATCAACCCCCCTCCCCTCTCGCTATCCCTCACTCACACACATACACACTCTCTCTCTCTCTCTCTCTCTCTGACAGTGTTGCCAATTTAGCTCCTTTCCCGCTTGATCTAGAAGTAGCTTATTTACTTCCATCTAGCGCCGAATTTTTACAACTATAGTCCGTTCATTATAGATAGGTCAGAAATCATGACCTCTAATCTGGGTAACTCTTAACCCTCTCAGACATATGACGCGATTTTGAGCCTATTAGGGATACTTTAAAGCCTTTGTTACCATCAAGGGGATTTAGAAACCTTTAGTTTAGTTACTTCAACCTCTGCAGTTGTCTTTGAGTTAGCTGTGGGCAGAAAACTAATTTTGGAGAGGTAATTATAAGAGTGAGATAACTCTATTCCTTATTGCTAATCTGGCAACCTCTGCGTCATATGAGCGTGAAAGGGTTAAGGGGACATGGGTCGCTTTTCTGGTCCCCTTTCTCCCTCGTGTCAAGCCCCATTTTTTTTTTTTTTTTTTAGATTATAAGACGTTCGGTCTATTAGTTTGACGATTTTAACACCTTTCGCCCCATTTCGTTGTCAATGTTAAGACCTTTCGTGCCATTTAGGTGTCGATTTTTTCCTGGCGAGCGATAGCGAGCCTGACATTTTAAGAGGAACCGGTCTAGCGAGGAAACTAAGAAAAAAAAAAAAAAAAAATCTTTCCTAAGGGGTAGAGCAAACGAGCATTTAATTTAGCCTATATAAATATTCCCTAGCCAAGTCTTGGTAGCAATATTAGCTCGATTACTCTAGTCGTTTTTGAGTTAAGAGAGGTTAGGGGTTACTATTTCTGCCCAACCTAGAATGAACGGACTATAGTGACATTTAATTCTACGGAGATTCAGGAAATTCTACGGAGATTCAGGAAATTCTACGGAGATTCAGGAAATTCTACGGAGATTCAGGAAATTCTACGGAGATTCAGGAAATTTTGTACTTTGCGCGATTTTCTGGAGATTGAGGCCTTTATTCTAGCGATATTCTAGAAATTGAAGCCTTTTTCTAGCGATATACTTGAGATTGAGGCCTTATTCTAAGATATTCTAGAGATTGAGGTCTTTTTCTAGCGATATTCCAGAGATTGAGGTATTTTTCTAGCGATATTCCAGAGATTGAGGCTTTATTTTAGCGATTTTCTAGAGATTGAGCCCTTTTTCAAGCAATATTCGAGAGACTGTAGCCTTACTCTAGCGATATTCTAGATATTGGGGCATGTTCTTAGCAATATTCGGGAGATAATAATGTGTTGTCTAGCGATTAGGCTACCGTTATTCATATATTATCAAGTAGCCTTCTAGCGACCTTTGAGCACGGATCTAGCATAATTAGAGTCTTGCTTCGGTAACCCTGCTCACCAACGGGTCACTAAGGATGTTATTTAAAGGGAGACTGACCGTTTGTTTGGTCTATTAATTAATGTATTCATATATTTTGTTAGTTTCCTCCCTAGACCTCCATCAAGCTTAGAATAACACCCCCTACACCCCCCCTTCAAGATAAATGGGTACATTTTTCGGCCTAAGGCCGGTTCCTCTTAAAATTGCAGGCTCGCTATCGCTCGCCAGGAAATAATCGACACCTAAATGGCACGAAAGGTCTTAAAATTGACAACGAAATGGGGCGAAAGGTGTTAAAACCGCCAAACTAATGGGCCGAACGTCTTATAATCTCAAAACTAGTGGGGCTAAACATTAGGGAGAAGGGGGTCCAGAAAAAAACAGTCTGCCTCCCCTTAACGCCTTGCAGATACGATGACGCGTGTTTTCATGGTAATCTGGCCAAGGTCTATGAATCTGGCTGTTATTAGAGGACGTAATTTTATATACCGGTTCGAAGCAATACGACGACTGACTTACTTACATCAATTAGTTTATCATGATTAAACTGCCAATTATTCATATATATTAACAAGAAAAACGGAAACAAATAATAAAATAGAATAAAATAGAAAATAAACATAAAAATAGGAAAAAATAGGGATTGGGCCTGAGCATATAGATAGATAGATAGATAGATAGATAGATAGATATTTTTTTAATTAATATCGTTCTTAACACCAATAACACCCCCAATGAAAGCCATGAAAGCCTGTGATTCTCCCAGGATTCGAACCCAGGATATCACATACAGAAGTTACACGCTCTAACCATTACACCATCAGTTATTACTATATAATAAGTACAGCACATGACCACAAACCATCTCTGTAATTCAGCGTTATTATTTGTTTGTTTTCTTTCATAAAATACATGAAATGGTACGAAATTATGGGGGCAACTGTACAGCGTAAACCCCACACACACACGCACAAAAAAAAAAAAAGACAAAAAAAACAAAAAAAAAAGACGAAAGGTCTTAAAAATCGCCAAACTAAGGGCGCGAACGTCTTAAAATCTGAAAGAAAACTAATGGTGCTAAACACGAGGATTAAGAAGGGGGACCAGAAAAACGACCCATCTCCCCTTAACCCAAGACTGGCGAGAAATACTCCGAAATTATACTCCGAAATTAACCCCTTCAGCCCCATGACGTCTGTTTACCTTTGATTCTGGCTAAAGTTAGATGCTTGTATACAGTTTAAGAAGGACCTATGTTACTACGAGGGTTTATTGAGATCGTATTTACCCATTTGAGTCGTAAAAGTAGATTAGAAACTATAGAAAATCGTCTAATGATAACCAGAATATGATGAAAAAGACGTCGCCGATACAGAAGGGGTTAACTGCGTCGTAAAATAGGCTACTCGTGTGAAAGGGAGATTTGCATTTATCTGTTCATTAATTTATTTATTAATTTAGTTATTTATTATATTTTATTGTATTTTATTTTATTGTTTACCTTATTTGTTTAATTATTTTATTATTTTATTTGTTATCTGATTTCATTATATTTTATTTATTTTATTTTATTTATGCATTGATTTTTAGATTCCTCCAAAGACCTCCAGCAAGCTTTAACATATACCCCCAAGATCCCCCTTCGAAATAAATTTTACATTTTTGTTGGTAGAAACATTTCCTGGTCGAAGGCCGACTCCTAGATTAACGGGCCGAACATCTTAAAATCTCAAAACTATTATGCTAAACATGAGGGAGAAGGAGGTCCAGAAAAAGCTAGTATCTCCCCCTTAAAGACCCACTGATTAACTGGTATGGAGTGTGAGGGACTGAGGGCTGCCTTACGTGCTTACTAAGGGGAAATTACGTAAGGGTGTTTTTTTTTTTTTTTTTTTTTTTAAGAGACAATGAATGGAGGAAGGAAAAACACAGATAAAACAAAAAGGTCCATGTGCCTAAAGGCATCCTCCATTCATAAAATGTTTGTAACAACTGGATTTAAACATTTGTTGATTGTAAGTTTGTGGAAAGCAATTCGAGGGAAGTGAATTCCAAAGAGTAGTAGCTCTGGGGATAAATGAATTCTGATAAGCAGAAGTTCTGCATTGTGGAGGAGAAAGTGTAAATTCATGGGCGCTCTCAGCTGCCCTAGTTCTACGGGGAAAGATGTGGAGAGGCGGCACAATTGAAGCAAGTTCCTCGGAACAATTGCTGTGAAAATATCTGTAGAATAATGCAAGGGATGCAACGTTTCTTCGTATGGCTAATGTAGGAAGGTCCTGTGTGATTGCAGGGTTATTGATTAATCTAATAGCTTTATTTTGAATTTTGTCCAACTGCCTCAATGCAACCACTCCACTTCCACCCCACAGAGGTGAACAGTAATCCATCTGAGAGCGCACATGACTTTTATATATTACGGCCAACTGCTCGTCAGTGAAGAATTCTCGAACTCTGTACAGGAGTCCCAGTTTTTTAGAGGCATTCTTAGCAATGCTTCTAACATAATGTGTCCAGCTCAAGTTAGTAGTTAATGTTACACCGAGAATGTCAATACTAGGGGAAGTGGGAATATTTACATCATTAAAAAATATATGGGAGTCAGTGAGATTCTGTCGGTTAGAAAATTGAATGTACTTGGTTTTCTGTGCATTAAAGGAAACTAGATTCTCTTGTCCCCATTCATTAATTCTAGAAAGGTCCTGGTTCAGAGAAATTGCAGTGTTTATTTTTGAATTTATAAGATCGGGTTGGGTGAAAGAATTGGTAAATGTGAAGGAACTGTGGAGTGTTGAGTCATCTGCGTAGGAATGTATTGGATTATGAGTGGTAGATATGAGATCATTGATATGAATGAGGAACAGAGTTGGGGCCAAAACTGATCCCTGGGGAACACCAGCATTTATTGAGTGAAATTGAGAATAAAGGCCATCTACCATTACACGTATTTTTCTGTTATGAAGATAAGAAGAAATTAGTGGAACTAATGATGCAAGGCCGTAGTGTGACATCTTCGACAATAAGGATTGATGCCAGACTCTATCAAATGCCTTTGATATATCCAGTGCTATTGTATGTGTTTCACCATGTTGGTCTGTAGCTTGGTTGATTTGATGCGTAAGAAGGCAAAGAATGTCTGCAGTTGATCGACATCGTCTAAAACCATATTGCCTATCACTGATTAATTTATTATTCTCCAGATGCTTAATTATGTGATTATTTAATATAATTTCAAAAACTTTGCCAAGAGTGGAAGTTATAGCTATTGGTCTGTAGTTTGATGGATCTGAAGAGGCACCTTTTTTAGGAACTGGATGGATGTTTGCTTCTTTCCAGGGTACTGGGAAGCATGAGGTATGAGTACACAGACGGAAAAATTTTGCCAATACAGGAGCGAGCACCAAGGAGCAATTCTTAAGTACTATTGGAGGAATTTCATCTGGACCAGGAGCCTTATCTACTGAGAGATTCTGCAAAATAGTTTTGACATGTCTGGTGTGGATCTTAAGTGAGGGAATTTCAGGTGAATTAAAATTAAGTACAGGGACATCTTGATTTATGTCATCTAAGGTTGAGTTGGTGGAGAAAATATCTGCAAGAAGGTTAGCTTTACCTCGTGGGTCACTTACAAGATTGCCAGTCGGAGATTTTAATGGTGGAATGGATGAAGCAGTAGTGAAGTTGGATTTGAATGAGTTAAGAGTAGACCAAAATATTTTGTTATCATTTGGATTATTTAGAAGTTTATTTGCCTGCTTATGGAGAAAGTTTGATTTAGTTAGGTTTAATACAGTTTTGGCATGATTTCTGATGTTTCTAAAGTAATTAAAGGCTTCATGTGTTTTTGATCTTGTGTATGCATTGTAGGCTATTGCTTTTTGTTCAGTTACTCTAGCACAATTATGGTCAAACCATTTAGGTGAATTAGATCTTTTACTGTACTTTTGATGAGGAATAAAAGTTTCCATTCCAATTTTTACAAAATCTTGTATGTGGCTCAAGGTGGAGTGTGCATCATTAGAAAAGAAAGAGGTCCAGGGAATATCAATAAAGAAACCTTGAAGACCCTCCCAGTCTGCCCTATCGTAATGCCATTTAGTCACCAAAACAGGTTCAGAGTGGGAAGGTGTGGTAGGTGATAGACAGGTGGCCTGTATCAGACAGTGATCAGAAGATCCAAGTGGGGACCTCACTGTAACATCATAATTTTCTGAATTGGTTGTTAAAAATAAGTCCAGTAGGTGGGAATTATGATTAGGATTATCTGGTACACGGGTGGGTTGGTTGACTAGTTGAATGAGATTAAATGAGTCTGCAAATAGCTCACATTCAAGACCAGCATCATCAGTCCTGGCTGAATGAGTGAGCCATTCAACATTATGGACATTAAAATCACCCAACACAGTGATTTCAGAAGAAGCATTTAAGTTGAGGACACTGAGTTGTGAGGACAGAGAATCAAAAAGACTTTGCTCTGGAGGAGTATTTGGGGAACGGTAGATGCAACATATGTATTTAAATTTACCAGCAGAAATTAATTTGTATATAGAATAATCAAAATAGGGACAATTGAAACTAGTAACCTCCTCCAGGGCAATTTCAGATTTTGCGAAGCAACATACACCACCTTTAGGTCTGAAATTTTGGAGCAGTTGATAACCTGGAAAATTAAATCTAGATGTGTCAGATGTGGATGTTACTTGAGTCTCTGTCAAAAAAAGGAGAGTAGGGGATTCTGCTTGAAGAAATTGGTGTACAGAATTGATGTTAGAGTGAAGTCCCCTTATATTACTAAAGAAATAGCTGTACTGACAAGCAGCTTTGGGACGTTGCAATGCTCTTGACACAGTCGCATGATGACGACCGGGAGGGCCCTGTGTCAATAACCCAACCCTGCCGGGGGTGGATATCCGAGGGACCACCAGGTTTGCTCTTAACAATTGTACTGCCATATTTAAGGTAAGTGTATGGTGTTACATGTATGGTATGTAGTGGGAAGAGTAGTATTTTATGGATAGAGGATAGCGATGTAGGGCAATGTCGTGAAGTTGGATGTGTATGTTATATAAAGAGGGTTTTCCTGATACCCCTGATGTGTGAGGCAGAAAGATATGTATCCAGCTACCAAGGCCTGGGAGAGAAAATGGAATTCAGGCTATTCCCTGAGTCTCCCGAAACCTTGGCGGTAGTACTTCCCTGGGCGGGGCTGCCTACCCCTACTACCTACAACTTGCTTGTGGAGTTCACAGTTCGCAAAGATCATGTATTTCACACACTAATATTCTGAACGTTAACATCCCTCTTCCATGTCTAAAGCCTGTCCATATACTTCTAAAATCAATATATAGACTATTAAAAACTATACACATTTAATAAGCACTAGTTTTATAGGCGTAGTAGGCGGTGGTAATCTCGGAGCAAGCGACATTTGGTAAGGACGAATCT
Organism: Paralithodes platypus; assembly: GCA_032716605.1. Lineage (NCBI taxonomy): Eukaryota > Metazoa > Arthropoda > Malacostraca > Decapoda > Lithodidae > Paralithodes > Paralithodes platypus. Next base: position 2,914,419 of record CM064573.1, read on the forward strand.
CGGTGCAATACCTCGTTTTCTATAACACGCCTCTCACAGAGAAAGGGATATTTTAGGGTAACTGAAGAGGATATTAAGGGGGATAGGGTTTTTGTTTATTTGCTTCATTATTCCTCTATTAATTATTATTTTAGTTTACTCCCTAGACTTCCATCAAACTTAATAGAACATCCCCCATTCGAGATAATGTTGTACATTATTCGGTAGAATAATGTCCCACCCGATGGCTGGTTCCTCAAAGATTACAGGCTCGCTATCATTGTAGTCACCAGGGAAAAATCGACATCTAAAAGGCATGAAAGTAAAATATTGACAACAAAAACGGGGCGAAAGGTCTTCAATCGAAAAACGAGTGGGGCGAACGTCTTAAAATGTCAAAAAGTAAAGGGTTAGGCATAAGGGAGAAGGTGGTCCAGCAAAACCATGTACACTCACGCGTACTAAAGGTTGCTCAGGGGTGAGTCCTTCCTTCCCCTACTCCACCCTGGGCAGGTGGAAGGGGGGAGTCTGGTCCAAGTCTACCTCCACCTCCCACCCCCAAACTATCCCCAACTCCCCCCACCTTTCTTCTCTAGTTGGCAGGTGATTAGCGACGATTGTTCTCATGTATTGCAAATTATTGTTTAACCATCATTGCACACGCTGACAATGGCCAACATTTAAAATATATTAGGAATTTATTAATACAATATACTGTATAATTGTATTATAAAAATGAGTTTATACACAACGTTGGTTACATGAATCTCAGCTGTAGTGATTCTCTGCTTCTCTCTCTCTCTCTCTCTCTCTCTCTCTCTCTCTCTCTCTCTCTCTCTCTCTCTCTCTCTCTCTTAACACGCAAACTACGAGATCAGTTCATTTAAGTTTTTAAAATATGTAATGGGTTTGACAATGTGGATCATAGCAAAATGTTTAGCCTCAATATGAATACAAAAAGCAACCATGGCTGGCAGTTAGAATTGAAAAGGTTCAGCACTGGTATTTGTGGAAACTGTTTCCCATTTAAGATCTGTTCTACCTGGAACAAACTTTCCTCAGAAGTTGTAAACATTTCTAAATTGACCAGCTCAAGAAGACAGTAGTCAGTAGATAGTATTTTGCACACTCTGTAAAGAGTGTAGTGCACTGAACAAGGTCACTCCTTCCACTTCGAGTATTTCCCCGAAATGGACAGGAAGGGCTTTGAGATACTAACTATTCCTTGTAACTCCTTGTAACTCTCATAGCACGCACTTTCTACAACCAAGATATAACGGGTCTGAATGGGTTATATTTTCCTTTATTAGTGTGTGTGATGAATATTGCCTGCATTCGATACACATAGAGGAGAGTTGATGGGGTTTGTAGAGGTGAGAGGCTGGGATCACAGATAGAGACAAAGAAGGGGGAAGTGAGAAGGCGAACCCTGCTACTGAAGGGTCGATACTCAAACCTTACTACAACTTAACATCGACGTTGATCGTAAATTGTATCGAGTTCTACATTTAATTGATTTAAAACAAAACAAAGTGTATAGACCACATACAATCAAATACAGACCGTTTATAGTATTGGTATAGTTATAGTATTGAATAAATGGGAGAAACTGATTGAAATTATAAACGAAACGATTAATAACAGCCAAAACACTATTCCAGCCAATCTTTGCCTCTAGTCCTTTCCTTTTATGATATGAAAGCCCGACTGTGTAAGTGATATGAGAACCTAGGAGTAGATCGTAGAGGGCACGTTGATGTATATTGCAATAATGGTGAACATAATATCCTGAATAATGTATGAGATTGGATTTAATTACGGTATTATTATATTGAAATCACATTAAGTCTTGATCGTAGAAACACACGCAGAGAGAGAGAGAGAGAGAGAGAGAGACCACGACAGCCAAGATTCGTGTAACCCACGTTGTGTATAGAAACTCATTTTGAGAATGCGACTATGCAGTATATTGTATAAATAAATTCCTAATATATTTTATATGTTGGCCATTGTCAGCGTGTGCAATGATGGTTTAACAATAATTTGTAATGCATGAGAACAATCGTCGCTAATCACTAACTGCCAACTAGAGAAGGAAGGTGGGGGAGTTGGGGATAGTTTGGGGGTGGGAGGTGGGGGTAGACTTGGACCAGACTCCCCCCTTCCACCTGCCCAGGGTGGAGTAGGGGAAGGAAGGACCCACCCCTGAGCAACTTTTAGTACGCGTCAGTGTACCTCCTCTTTAACTCTTCCATTCTACCTATGACGCACTCTAATATAGGCTACCATATTGTGGCCTACTATTAAGCCGGTATCACACGAGAGCTTTTTCCCTCAACATTTATACTCAACACTGGTCTGGCAGCTTAGGGAGTAAACATTTAAACCATTTCTTTCACCGACATGCATCTACCATCAGTCTAGTTTCCGATACCAGTGCAAAATATTCCAGAAATGTTGCCAGAAAAATGTCGATCATCGAATGTTGACTATAAAAGCTCTCGTGTGATACCGGCTTTATTAGACGGTATTATTGACCCCTTCTGTACCGGCGACGTCCTTTGAACTTTATTCTGGCTATTATTAGACGATTTAATTCAGTTTAAAAAGGGGCCTCCAGCAATTACCAGGCTTCGAACTATCTACCTTAACCTTTTTACTACCGTACCACAGATGCTTCCTAAGCTGCTGAAAATAGTCTAAATATACCGGTAGTAAGACAATCATAAAAAGACGTCGCCGGTACAGAAGGGGTTAAGCTTAGAATGGCTATAGGCCTATACAGTATAGTAGTTAAGGGGAGATTTCCACTGGAGGGACTTTTTTTCTGGACCCCTTTCTCCCTCATGTTTAGCCCGAAAAATGTACAAATCTATCTTGAAGGGGGGTCTTGGGGGAGTTTTTCTAAGCTTGATGGAGGTCTAGCGAGGACACCAAGAAAACAACAAGATAAATAATTTTATAGGCTAAAGGCAAAAACAAAATAGGCTACGTCCATCCCCCCTTAAGGAGAGGCAGACCGTTTTTCTGGACCCCCTTCTCCCTAATGTTTAGCCCCACTAGTTTTGAGATTATAAGACGTTCGGCCCATTAGTTTGGCGATTTTAACACCTTTCGCCCCATTTCGTTGTCAATTTTAAGACCTTTCGTGCCATTTAGGTGTCGATTATTTCCTGGCGAGCGATAGCGAGCCTGCAATTTTAAGAGGAACCGGCCTTTGGCCGGCACATTTTTCTACCGAAAAATTTACAAATTTATCTTGAAGGAAGTTCTAGGGGGTGTTTTTCTAAGCTTGATGGAGGTCTAGGGAGGAAACTAAAACAAATATATGAATACATGAATTAATAGACCAAACAAACGGCCAGTCTCCCCTTAAGCTTTTGTTTGACACCCTGCCAAGAGCACCAAGATGGCGGAGGTTGACCGATCTCTGTTACTAAGGGTCTCTCGGTTGCATCAGGACTCGCTGTAGCAAATTGACCACTTGCGAGTTTTGGTCCATAATGAAGTTGGAGCTGTGGCCATCAATATTTAGCATAATTATCAGCTAAAATACGGTCATATTACATAATTATATAAATACATAAAACCACCTTAATCATACTTTTTAACCATCAGAAACCCTAATTGTTAGTGCATTTCCCTTTAATATCGATGCCTGAAACTCGCAAGTGTTCAATTGCGCTTGCTCACAGTTTTAATATTGTGACCTTTGTGGATTTAGTTTTTTTTTTTTTTTTTTTTTAAATCTAAAACCATTGTTTGTGTTTTTTTGTTTGCCTACGCACTTAAGTATCCCTAAGACCCCCTTCGAAATAAATGTGTAAATTTTTCGGTGGAAAAAAAAAGTTTCGCTGAAGTTTGCTTCCCCCTAAATTACCAAACAGGCTCGCTATCGACACCTCAATAACACGAAAGGTCTTAAACTTGACAAAGAAATGGGGCGAAAGGTTTTATAAAATCGCCAAATTAATGGGGGCGAAAGTCTTAAAATCTCAAAATTACTGGTGCTAAAAATGAGGGAGAAGGGGGTCCAGACAAAAGCATCCCCTTTATATAATTAAGTTGAAGTTAACCTCTTGAGGATCATGGCGTATTTTGACAGCGTATACTGGCCATCAGCAGACGATTTTATACAGCTTAGGAAGGATCTGTGGGAGTTAAAATAGGCAAAGACCTCTAAATTTAACCCCTGACTTCCATATCTATCTATCTATCTATCTATCTATCTATATGCTCAGGCCCAATCCCCACTTTTCCTTTTTTTTTTTCTATTTTATTATATTTTATTATTTTATTTTTTATTTTTTTGGGGGGTGGCCGACTCAAGACAGAGCAAGAACAGGGAAATACCTGTCCTAATCTGAATAAAATCATCTAATTATAGCCAGATAATATGAAAGAAATTAGTCTTAGATCCTCAAAGCTATTATCTGTTTCCAAAATGACGAAGCAATTGTGTTTGGTCAACTTGAAAATGAGAAGGCATACACGAAAGATATCATGCAATAGCCTAGTTTTGGCCATTGTATCACTTCCAAAGACATCATTTGATCTATAAACCCCAATTTAACCTCGGAATATACGCTAAATAAAGACTAAAACGATTGGACTTAGACTTTCGTTTGACATCCCGTTTGGTATTATGGGATATTAACGTAATCTTCATCATATTCTGGTTGCCATTAGACGATTTCCTTCAGTTTGTAAGGCTCAAATGGGTAAATAAGATCTCACTAAACCCTCTTAACCCTTTCACGCATTTATGACGCAGAGGTTGCCAGATTAGCAATAAGAAATAGAGTTCTCTCACTCTTATAATTACCTCTCCAACATTAGTTTTCTGCCCACAGCTAACTCAAAGACAACTGCAGAGGTTGAAGTAACTAAACTAAAGGTTTCTAAATACCCCTGATGGTAACAAAGGCTTTAAAGTATCCCCAATAGGCTCAAAATCGCGTCATATGTCGGAGAGGATTAATAACACAGATCCTTCCGAAACTGCATAAAATCATCTAATTTTAGGCAGAATCAAAGGTAAAAATACGTCATGGATCTGAAAGGGTTAATTACGTGATAATACGACCAAAGATTACCGGTACAGTTGGCCACACAAGTTATCTACCTCGTCGTGATCTTGTGTATGGAAGTAAAATTAGTGTGAATGAATTACCGGTACGAGTGTGGTTTCTTTTAATTGAATTACCGGTACGAGTGTGATTTCTTTTAATTGAATTACTGGTACGAGTGTGGTTTCTTTTAATTGAATTACCGGTACGAGTGTGATTTCTTTTAATTGAATTACCGGTACGAGTGTTGTTTCTTTTAATTATCAGTTGACTAATCAGATGAGTTAACTACTGCATAAGACACTACACTCGTAATGAAATCGCCTAATAGTTACGGGTTCCATAGGCTAATATAAGGGAAAGGACATAACCGGTAATGAAAGGGTAAAGGGTTAAAAGAGAGAGAGAGAGAGAGAGAGAGAGAGAGAGAGAGAGAGAGAGAGAGAGAGAGAGAGAGAGAGAGAGAGAGAGAATTAGTTCCAGGGCAGTAGTGTCCTTTCCAATGTTCCCTTACTCACTCTAAACCACTGTTTGGACACTAAGTCATCAGTGTTTTGGAGGACAAGCAGCCTAGAAGGATCACTAGATCTGTTGTTGCTTGATTTCCTTTGTACTCCCTTGTACTCCTGTGTGTGTGTGTGTGTGTGGGTATGGTGGGTGTACGTATTGTGTGTGTGTGTGCGCGCGTGTACATAATGTGTGTACGTGTGAGTGTCATTGTTGTCAACACCATATCATAGTTGTGATTGCACACTTGAAAGCAATCCCAATATCAAGTTATTTCAAGTAATTAATATGGAGAACAGAGGCCACTTAGACTAAATTAGCCAACCCCACTTGTATTTATATATCAAATTAAGACTTCAGATTTCTATATAAACATACAACTAACAATATTCACAAGCGTAATATCAGTAATAATCAGAATTCAAGCGACACTGGCAACAACGAGTCATGGTGGAACTAGTCGTTTTCTCTCTCACGCCACTCATAGAAAAAGGGAAATTTTAGAGTAACTGAGGTAAAATATGATTAGGCCTAGCCTAGCCTTAGAAGATACGATGACGCGTTTATTTCATGTGTTCTGGCTATTATTAGACGATTTTCTTTAGATTACGAAGGGTTTGAGGAAGTCAGAGGGTTAATTGAGATAGTCTGGACCCTATTCGTTCCCACAGATCCTTCCCAAGCTATATAAAATCGTCTAAATTATTTCCAGAATACAATGTAATAATGCGTCTTAGATCCATCTTGAAGGGGTTAAACTTGCACTCACTTTTACACTCACAAATGCACACACCCATTCAACTACAACCTTCCATAGACTGTCGGGGCTTGTACTGAAAGGTGAATTCAGAAACAAAAATATTTATATATATAATATATATATATATATATATATATATATATATATATATATATATATATATATATATATATATATATATATATATATATACAGTATATAACTATATATACTGTATATATATAAATTATATTCGTCTTTACTCTTTAATCCCTTGAGGGGTCCATTCATACGCAGACGACTCTACCTTACACTACTCAATTAGTTTTCCTGAACGCCCCAGCCAGCAATCCCCCAATAACAAATGTAATGAAGCCATAGAACACTTATCTTCTGATCTAACTACTATTTCCAATTGGGGTAGAGAAAACCTTGTTGCCTTTAATGCTTCCAAAACCCAATTTCTCCATCTATCTACCCTACCGGAACTCCCAGAGGACTAGGCCTATCCCTTATTCTTCAACAATACAAAAATCAATCTTTCATCTTCTCTCAATATTCTTGGTGTCTCTTTTTCTTCTGTTCTCACTTGGAAAGACCATATTACCAGTCTTGCTAAGGCAGCCTCCCAGTAGCTGGGTGTGCTCAACCGCCTCAAGAGGTTCTTTACCCCTGCGCGGCTTCTTGCTCTGTACAGGGGCACAGTGCGTCCTTGTATTGAGTATTGTTCACATGTGTGGGGAGGATCCTCTCACACCGCTCTCCTAGAAAAAGTAGAAAGGAAGGCCTTTCGTATCATTAATTTCCGCCCACTCACCAACTCTCTGCAAACTTTCTCTCTTCACCGCAATGTTGCATCTCTCTCGCTATTCTATCGCTACTACAATAGCATAATCAGTGCTCCTCAGAGCTCTCCTAGTGTATACCACCTCCTCTACGTAGGGTATGTGGTATGGTACCCATCTTGCAATACAATCCCACCCCTACTCTGTGCAACTCTCCAACCCAAGAGTGAAAGGTTACTGTCTTTCTTCTATTCAACAGCTGAGCTCTGGAACTCCCTCCCAGAATCAGTCTTTCCCTCCTCCTATGACTTAAATTGCTTCAAACTCTGTGTGTCCAGGCATTTTGGGTCTAACGTACCTTGATTTTGGCCCAGTCACTCTTTCAACTATGGGGGAGGCACTCACTACAGGCAGTTCTGCCTTTTGTCTCCCTCACATAGAAAAAAAAATTATATATATATATATATATATATATATATATATACTTTTTAATGGGTACGGTAGATTATCAAGGACACATCAATTACCCTTTCCATATCCATTATTATTTACAGTGTAACCTACGGTACAGAAGAACCTAATCAAATCGTCGTAGTTATTGCCGTATTGAAATATTGAAAGTGGCGCTTGGCTCCCTTGCAAATACCACTAGGCTATATTAAATCGTGAACGCATTTGCATACAAATAATTTAGTTCACCATAAAAACAATCATTTTCTCTGAGGACTCCTATATAGAAAACGGTGAATAAATGACTAACTAAAATATTTCATCACAACAAGCCCACGGACTAATATGCGCTCACTCATATAGCCTACACATAGGCTAGCCTACATACAGGATTTGTTGTAGTAAAAACAAAATATATACAGTGTAGCCTACGGTATAGAAGAACCTAATCAAATCGTCGTAGTTGTTGCCGTATCGAATGATTGAAAGTGGCGCTTGGCTCCTTTGCCCACTATATTAAATCGTGAAAACATTTGCATACAAATAATTTAGTTTACCATAAAAAGGTCATTTTCTCTGAGTACTCCTAAATAGAAAACACTGTATAAATGACTAACTAAAATATTTCATCACAACAAGCCCACCAACTAATATACGCTCACTCATATGCACATACACTCACAAAATTAACAAATACATAACCCTTTAGCAACACATACGCTCACAAATACACAGTTTCACACACCCTTTCACCTACATCAGTCCCCAGAGTGTTGGGTCGTCTAAAGAATATACAGTATAATGAAGAATAAGACAACATACACTGATAACACTCATAACTAGGACCCATACCACACCCCCACAACAACACACTCACACACTTACACCCCTTTATATACCTCGTTGCTCACAATGCTCACAATGTTAGCTACGTAGGCCGACAAGAAGCTAACACAAAATCATACCCTTACCTTACCTAATGATAGTTAAGGGGGGTCACCTGCTTTTTGTTTCTCTCTTTTTCTGGGTTGTATCCATTTGGCCCCATTCAGCCTACTGTTTTAAGACGTTTATCCCCATCCAGGTGTGGATTTTTTCCTGGCGAGCGGTAGCGAGCCAGCATAGACTATAATACCGTACCGTACATACAATCTTCTTGACAGCAGGATAAATTAGTAGGCTACATTTTTTTATAGAAAACTGTCTCCGGCTTCCATACAATACTGGATCGCTGTCGCTCGCCAGGAAGAAATTGACACCTGGATGGGGATAAACGTCTTTAAACAGTAGGCTGAATGGGGCCGAATGGACATAAGCCAGAGAAAGAGAGAAAAGGATAGAACAAAAAGCAGGTGACCCTCCTAAAAGAAGAGTCAGTGCTAATTATAGTGTCTCTGTATTAGTTTCATACCGGTCATATTTTTGTAATTTTGAATGATGACTGATATATTTATCTCACATAGGCCTATTATATCGTACTATGATATAGGCTACCGGTATATGAGCAAAGTGATTCTATGTGCATATAATTCTTAACACTTTCCTAGGAAAGAAACATTATAATGACGATAACAATTTATATAATAGTTAGTCATCAACCCGGTTTTGTATAGCTAATTTAGTTACCGGTACCGGTAAAAGAACACGCATGTACACGTTAGCTGTGAATGTTGTAGTCAAGTTATAGCTCAGCTGATGGTAAATTGAATCCCTTAGCAACTGATGTCTCGATACTTAAGGGGAGGTGTTTAGTTTGTTCCCTAGATTTCCATTAAGCTTAGAATTATACCCCTTAGACACTCTTTCAAGATAAATTTGTACATTTTTCGGTAGAAAAATGTCCTGGCCGAAGGCCACTTCCTCTTAAATTACAGGCTCGCTATCGCTCGCCAGGCAAATATCGACACCTAAATGGCACGAAAGGTCTTAAAATTGACACAAATGGAGCAAAAGTTTTTTAAATCGCCAAACTAATGGGGCGAAAGACTTAAAATGTAAAAAGCAATGAGGCTAAATATGAAGGAGAAAGGGGTCGAGAAAAAATCCCCCAAGTGGAAATCTCCCCTTAATGGAAAAACTATGAATCTACTACCGTATGTCTCTGCGTCGTATTAATGCCAAGTTTTCATATTAAACAACCCATTTCACTACAAAATCTACGTAATAGCTGATTAAGCAATTTACTATCAACTGGGGTAAAAATGACTACCGGTGCTGTATATTTGGGGAAGACAAATAGTAAGCAAACACAGGATAATACCGGTATAATATGAACTGGCAGCTGGCGTTTCAGAAGACTGTATCCATGATTAGGCTAACTTACGACAGTCGTATTTATACAGTATCGGTATACAGTATATATATATATATACCGGTACGAGGGGGGATTGATAAGTTCGTGGCCTGAGGTATAAGGACAAGAGTTACAAAATGCCAGTTTTATTTACTTACAGTTCAACCTTTTTAAAGCTTACATGCATAGACCTAGTATGAAGTATTTAACAATATTTGTCTTTCTGTTACAGATAAATGAATGTCATGAATGATGTCACTGTTTTCCTGTGTGGTAACTGTGGGAGGCCTTCCTTCACGGGGGTCATCTTCATAGATTTCCCTACCCTGTTTGAATTCACCTGCCCAATTTTTAACCATGCTGTAGGAAGGAGCATTGTCCCGTAGTCTAGCTACCATATCCTAGTGGATGTCTTTAGGGTGTTAATCCTTTGATAAAGAGGTAGCGAATCATCGAATGAAAGCTATGAAGATGACTCCCGTGAAGGAAGGCCTCCCACAGTCACCACACCGGAAAACAGTGACATCATTCATGACAATAATTTATCTGTAACAGAAAGACAAATATTGTTAAATACTTCATAGGATACTAGGCTAGTTTTTTTTTTTTTTTTTTTTTTTTTTTTTTTATATTCCAACTTACTTCCTCTCGGGCATAGGCTGAGAGCCTTAACATTCACCGCTTTACAATGAACAGGTCTATGCATGTAAGCTTTAAAAAGGTTGAACTGTAAGTAAATAACATAATTTTGTAACTCATGTCCTTCTACCTCCGACCACGACCTTATCAATCACCCCTCGTGTATATATATATATATATATATATATATATATATATATATATATATATATATATATATATATATATATATATTACTGTATACCGTATAGGCTATATAAACACACACACACACGACTGTCAATGGTACGGTAAGCCTACCGGTATACTGTACACTCTTGGATTACATAATGGGTACCGGTAGTGGATATCTATTACGTAAATCCCTGACCGTATCATATCTAACTTAAGGGGGAGGTACCGTACTTGCTTTTTCTGGACCCCCTTCTCTTTCACGTTCAACACAATTTGTTATGATAACTTAAGACGTTCGCCCCATTACTTTGTCGATTTTAAGACCTTTCGTCCCATTTCGTTATCAATATCAATACCTTTTGTGCCGTTTAGGTGTCAATTTCTTCCTAGCGAACGACAGCAAACCGGTCATTTTTGGAGGCGGGACATCTGTCTACCGAAAAATGTACAGCTTTATCTCGAAGGGGGATAATTTATTTAGCTTGATGGAGGTCTAGGGAGGAAATACTAAAAAATAATAACCACCGTACGCTAAATAGATTCATATTATCACCAACCCACCAATTAACTTACAAATATACCTAATTAATGAAGTCAATGAAACTAATGAACACATGTGGTACTCCAAGGATTCGAACCTAGGACACTCACACTAAATAAACCCTACCCCCTTAACCTCTTCAGGACCATGACGTCTTTTTACCCTTGATTCAGGATAAAATGAGATGATTTTATGCAGTTTAAGATGGACCTACGTTGCTCAGTGGGTATATTGGGAGCGTACCGTACCGTATATACCATTTTGAATCCTAAAAGTCGATTATAAGCCAAAGAAAAACGTCTAATGGTAAACAGAATATGATGAAAATACGTCATGGTGGTGAAGGGGTTAACTTACCTAACGTACCGGTACATTATTCAACAATACGTCATGGTGGTGAAGGGGTTAACTTACCTAACGTACCGGTACATTATTCAACAATACGTCATGGTGGTGAAGGGGTTAACTTACCTAACGTACCGGTACATTATTCAACAATAGGTTAGCTTAGGTAAGTCTAGCTATGTCCCTTAACCCTTTCTGTACCGACGACGTCTTTCTAATTTAATTCTAGCTATATTTAGATGATTTTGTGCAGTTTAAGAAGGATCTGTGGTAGTCAAAAGGGTTAATTAAAATGTAAAACTTGCAAACTAAACAAACCAAAACTTTGGCTTTGGCAACGTCTAGACTCTAGTACTATGGTGTCTACTTGTCGAATTTTGGGGTCATTAAGGGTTTGAGAAATGTCATGTGTGGTCACAAGTAGTTGTGTCTCGCACGATCGTTTGGGTCGGAAGCAGTGCTGAGCGTCAGTCAGTATATTTTGTCTATCTAGATGGTCCATTAAATGTCGGTGGAGTATATGTTCTAAACTTTTACAAGGAACTGAGGTAATCGAAACGGGTCTACAGTTAACAGGGAGGGTTCTGTCTCCGGATTAGAAAATCGGTGTCACATTTGCCAATAGCCAGTCATGGGGAAGTTCTCCAGTGTCAATGGTCTGTGAGAATACAGTACCGGTATAACCTGCAGGATAGGGGCAAGAATGGCAGCATTAGCCTTGAGTATCCTGCAGGGTATATTGTCTGGTCCAGTCGCTTTGTTAATGTCTACCTCAGATAAAAGTTTCTCGATTCCACGGGTATGTATAGGTGGGTGTGGTGATGGTGACAGTTCCGGCAAGTCTGCTTGTTCTTGTGTAAACACTGACTGGAACTGCGAATTAAGCGCATGAGCTTTGTCCTGTATTTTTCATCATATCATATTCCGGTTCCGGCACCATTAAAGGATTTTCTTTAGCTTGTAATCGATCTCTAGGACTCAAACGGGTAAATACGATCTCAATAAACCCTCTGAATAGCATACCGGTAGTGCTTTTATAATTTACATAACATTTTCTAACTTTAGCCACAATCAAAGGTAAAAAGATGTCATAGTGTTGAAGGGGTTAATATCATGGAAGTCACAAAAAATACTGATATTTTTGTTTGTAAACCGTTAGGCTATGAATGAGACAAAAGGGAAAGTTGCCTGTAACAAGTGTCTCCCCCAAAGTTGGAAAGCGATAATCCACCATTTGATTTTTTCCAGTTGTGGGTAAACTGGAGGGAGGAATAATTAAGGGAAGATGGGTCGTTTTTCATGCTTAGCCCCATTAGTTGTCATATTTTAAGACGTTTGGCCAAGTACCGGTAGTTTGGCGATTTTGAGACTTTCCTACCCATTTCTTTGTCAATATTAACTTATTAAGACTTTTCGTGACATTTAGGTGTCGATTTTTTCCTCACGAGTGATAGCGACCCTGTAATTTAAGAGGAACCGGCCTTCAGGCGGCACAATTTTCTATCGACAAATGTACACATTTATCTTGAAGGGGGGTCTTGAGGAGTGTGTTTATTGTTAAGCTTGATGGAAGTCTAGGAATGAAACAAAAAAAAATCCTAAAAAGAAATAAAAATGAGCAAATAAATACGCCCAATTAAGCCACTTGCCCCAAGAATAGGAAGGATTTGCTTCAATATGACTCTTAACCCCTTCTGTACCGACGCCGTTTTTGTATATTATTCTAGCTATATTTCGACGATTTTGTGAAGTTTAAGAAGGATCTTTGGTAGTACACAGGGTTAAGTGGGGTAGTTTGAAGCCTGGTAACTGATGGAGGCCCTTTCTAAACTGAACAAAATCGTTTAATAGTTACTAGAATATAATTAAATAATGTCACCGGTAATGAAAGGGTTAAGGGGGGATGGTTCACTGTTTGGGCGATTTTTGCATGTATTCATTATTCTTCTAGTTTCCTCCCTAGACCTCCATCAAATTTAAAAACACATTCTAGATTAATTTGTACATTTTTCATTCTTCCAACATTACAGGCTCACTATCGTTCGCCAGGGTGAAAATCGACACCTAAAAGGCACGAAAGGTCTAAATATTGACGAAGAAATGGGGCGAAAGGTCTTAAAATCGACTAACTAATGGGGCAAACATCTTAACATCAGAAAACTAATGGGGCTAAACATGAGGGAGAAAGTGGTCCAGAAACCCGGCCCATCCCCCCTTAACTTATCCATTATCCATCAATCTGCAGATAAGGCGTCAAATGGCGCCATTTATTGAGTGATTCGCGCTTCAATACAGATAACTAATAGCACGAAAGGTCTAAATAATACAGACTAACTAATAATACAGACTAAACTAATACAGACTAAGCACACATAAGAAAGCCACTCCAACAGCTTCCTCTCTCTCTCTCCAACACCCCTTCTCCCCTCTCTACACTCTTCAGAAAAATAGGAAAAGTAGAATGTAGATACGAGGTGCCGTTGTAAAAGGCTTATCCCTCAAGACCTTCATCTGATCTGAGTACCGGTAGGTGAGGGAAATTATGGGAGTTGGATACATTTTGGGTTGAGCCCCCCCCCCCCCCCCTCCCATGACTTATTGAAATCAGCATCTATTTCGCCAGTAAGGGGAATAATACGAGTTTTACCGCCATCAATGGGGAGAATTATAGGGATCATTTTTACAGTGCTTTATATAGTGCACACAAAATATATTTCCGGAGGTTGAAACAAATTTTAATATGATCTTTGCAACATCCTTATTCTATAATAGCCTTCAAATATTGAGAAATACCTAACTAGTGTACGGTAGTTTCGGTAATAACTAACTAGTGTACGGTAGTTTCGGTAATAACTAACTAGTGTACGGTAGTTTCGGTAATAACTAACTAGTGTACGGTAGTTTCGGTAATAACTAACTAGTGTACGGTAGTTTCGGTAATAACTAACTAGTACGGTAGTTTCGGTAATAACTAACTAGTGTACGATTTCGGTAATAACTAACTAGTGTACGTAGTTTCGGTAATACTAGTGTACGGTAGTTTCGGTAATAACTAACTAGTGTACGGTAGTTTCGGTAATAACTAACTAGTGTACGGTAGTTTCGGTAATAACTAACTAGTGTACGGTAGTTTCGGTAATAACTAACTAGTGTACGGTAGTTTCGGTAATAACTAACTAGTGTACGGTAGTTTCGGTAATAACTAACTAGTGTACGGTAGTTTCGGTAATAACTACCTCTATCTATCTATCTATCTATCTATCTATATGCTCAGGCCCAATCCCCATTTTGGGGGTAGCCGACTCCAGACAGATCAAGAACAGGGAAAACACAAAAACAACATAAAACAAAAAATAAACACAGATCAAAAACACAAACTCACACACATCCAGGTCACCCAGGAGAAGACCCAGAGACCAAGGTTACCAAGTACCTACGGTATATAATTTGAACTACAGTTACTGTAAGCCACAAATTTGTCTATATATTTATAAGGTAAGATTTGACGGTGTGACAGCCGCGAGACCCATCGATTTTTGTGTGGCCTACAGAATTGTCATATCACATAGGGTAATACATTGGTATACCGTACGGTATATCATAATATATATCTGTACTGTCGGAAATAGATTATAAGGGAGTTTTTTCCCCCTATTGTTAAACTATATGAGAATGTCAGTAAGTCCTGGGGGGGGGGGGGGGGGGGATCAACTAATTCTGTATTCCACGGCAAACGTTTATTGCCAAATAGGATAATTATTATTCAGAAACGGGCCGGGGCCAGAGCTCCCTCGGACGTCCTCACTGTTTACACACGTCTTCATTATGGACTATAATCGATATTTACGCCCTGTGAAGTACATCTGAAGAGAGGATAGGGAAAGCTAAAGGGAAGTACAAAGTGAGGCTAGAAGGGATGGAGGAAAGTAGGTGGCCAAAGAAGGTATACAGACGGGCGAGCGAGGGAAGTAAATGGAACAGGGAATGCAAAAGAACTTAAGAAGGCTGGAAAGAACTTAAGAAGGCTGGAAAGAACTTAAGAAGGCTGGAAAGAACTTAAGAAGGCTGGAGAGAACTTAAGAAGGCTGGAAAGAACTTAAGAAGGCTGGAAGTAAGGCTGGAAAGAAAAAAAGGCTGGAAAGAAAAGAAGGCTGGAAAGAACTTAAGAAGGCTGGAAAGAACTTAAGAAGGCTGGAAAGAACTTAAGAAGGCTGGAAAGAACTTAAGAAGGCTGGAAAGAACTTAAGAAGGCTGGAAAGAACTTAGAAGGCTGGAAAGAACTTAAGAAGGCTGGAAAGAACTTAAGAAGGCTGGAAAGAACTTAAGAAGGCTGGAAAGAACTTAAGAAGGCTGGAAAGAACTTAAGAAGGCTGGAAAGGATCAATATTATACAGGACCCTGTAGGAGGGGAATTTAGACAACGAAATGAGAGGTATGATTGGGTGATAATTGAAAATGGGAGGGAATGTATCAAAGAGATAGAGAAAGGGATACAAGAAGAGGGAAGAATGAAATGGAGGGAAGGGGTAGAAAACAGAGCCAGGCTGTCATATTACAGAGACAAAGAGAAACCAGCTAGGGAACTTTTTATGATGGGGGATGGGGATCTAAATTGCTGGTTAAGGGGGGTGACCTGCTTTTTGTTATTTCTGTCCTTTTCTCTCTTTCTCTGGCTTGTATCCATTCGGCCCCATTCAGCCAACTATTTTATTTATTTCTAGGTGTCGATTTCTTCCTGGCGAGCGATAGCGAGCCAGCATTATATGAAGAAATCCGGCTTCGCCGGAGACATTTTTCTATCGAAAAATGTACAAATTTAGCTTGCTGTCAAACAAAAATAAAAAATATGCTGGCTCGCTACCGCTCACCAGTAAAAAATTGACACCTGGATGGGGATAAACGTCTTAAAACAGTAGGCTGAGTGGGGCCAAATGGATACAAGCCAGAGAAAGATAGAAAAGGACAGAACAAAAACAGGTCACCCCCCTTAAGGCAAGGAGAGGATCCCTAGAGACAAATGAGAGAACAAGGAGGTGGATAGGACCGCACAGTAACCAGTGTGAACTAGGAGGAGACCCAATAGTACAAAGGAGTACAAAGGAAATCAAGCAACAACAGATCTAGTGACCCTTCTAGGTTGCTTGTCCTCCAAAACACTGAGGATCAAGTGTCCAAACAGTGGTTCAGAGTGGGTAAGGGAACATTGGAAAGGGAATTACTGCCCTGGAACTAATAGTCGAGGACATAGAGCACATAGTAACAGAATGTACACGATATAAAGAGGAGAGAAACGAATTGGAGAGATATATGAGAAATAGAGTTGAGGAATTAAGGTGGGAGCAAATCAAACAGAGATATGAATATGATAGAGGGGTAGGGGCATTATTGGGGCTAACAAACGATATGGAAAAGCAAGACAGAGATGATGAACAGGACGCTAGAGAGGATATGGAGACAAAGAAATGGGTAGGCGAGGGGGGTGGGAGGAGAGGGGAAAACGGTGGTGGTGGTGTGGTGGTACAAAGGAGTACAAAGGAAATCAAGCAACAACAGATCTAGTGACCCTTCTAGGTTGCTTGTCCTCCAAAACACTGAGGATCAAGTGTCCAAACAGTGGTTTAAAGTGGGTAAGGGAACATTGGAAAGGGAATTACTGCCCTGGAACTAATGTCCGTGGCAGGATTAGGAAGTTAGTAGAGGACAGATGGGTTAGTAACTGAGGGGGGGATAAAATAAAGTTATTCATTTACAAACGCAGTCAGTCGCGGGTTTGATGAGAGATATTTGTCTAGGCGGAGTTTAAATGAATCAACGGTGATGCAGTCTATAACGTTTCGGGGAAGCCCATTCCACAAGTTGACAACTCGATTGAAGAAGAAATTCTTAGATTCGTGCGAGTTAAAAGATTTACCAATAATTTTGCAACCGTTTCCCCGCGTGTAATTAGATTGGTCGATAGTGAAGTACTTACTACAGTTCATATTGTCGATGCCTTTGATGATTTTGAACACTTGAATTAAGTCACCTCTTAATCTGCGCTGGGTTACAGGAAATAGATTTAATTTTCTAAGACGCTCTTCGTATGGTTTGTTCTTTAGGCTAGGTATCATTTTGGTAACTCTACGTTGAACTCGTTCTAGCTTGTTTATATCTTTTTGGTAATAAGGGCACCAGGATTGAAGAAGAGGGCGGACTAAGGATTTGTAAAGGGTTAGGATAACTTCTTTGGACTTATGCTCAAATGACCTGCCTATAAAGCCAATTATTTTGTTTGCCTTCTTAACAACTTCTGAACATTGTTGACTCGGTTTTAGGTTACTCGATATTGTTACTCCCAGATCGGTTTCTCTGTTTACATTCTTAAGCTGAGTGCCATTCAACGAATAGTTTCCTTTCTCATTTAGGTATCCGACATGTAGTACTTTACATTTATCCGCATTGAAACTCATTTGCCATATTTGGGCCCAACATGACAATTTATCTAGATTGTGTTGCATATCGTCAACTTGTTCTTTTGAGAGTATGCTATTTGCAATTTTTGTATCGTCAGCAAATTTTGAGATTGTACAGATGAGACCCTCATCTATGTCGTTGATGTAAATTAGAAAGAGAATTGGTCCTAGTACCGATCCCTGGGGTACCCCGCTACTTACATTGGTCCATTTAGATGCCTTACCGTTTATGACTACCCTTTGCTTTCTGTTGCTGAGCCAATTTTCTATCCATTTCAACACACCGTCTTGTATTCCATACGCTTTTAGTTTTAGCAGTAAACGTTTGTGGGAAACTTTGTCAAAGGCCTTTTGAAAATCAAGGTATATAATATCTACAGCTTTACTCTCATCGTAGAGGTTGAGGATATCGTGGAAGAAGTCTAAAAGGTTTGTTAAACAGGAACGTTTTTTACGAAAGCCGTGTTGAGTATCTTTAAGTATGTTATTTTCCTCTAAGTGATTTACGAGTCTGTCTCGTATGACCGTTTCTAGCATTTTACATACAACTGAGGTTAAGCTAATTGGACGATAGTTACTGGGTAGGGATTTGCTGCCTTTTTTGAATATCGGTGTTACGTTGGCTAGCTTCCACTGATCAGGCATAGTTCCAGACTGCAAGGATTTATTGAATAGTAATGTCAGTGGTTTGGAGAGCTCATCCTTAGCTTCCTTTAGAACTCTAGGCGAGATTATATCAGGTCCTGGCGTTTTATTTACCTTGAGTTTATCTAAACAATTCAATACTTCTCTCTCTGTAACGGTGATATTGCTTAGAACATCTGAATTATCAATCTGAATCGGCGATGGTGTAGGGATATCACTGAGGTCTTCTGTTGTAAAAACTGATGCAAAGAAGGTATTGAGGGCATTACTCATTTGTACTTCGTCTTTGGTGTATTCTCCATTTTCATCGACTAATGGTCCAACAGTTGAAGTAACTACTTTTTTCTTTCTGATATAACTATAGAATTCTTTCGGGTTTGTTTTACTTTGATTCGCAATATATAACTCTAAGGTCTTTTTACTTTGCTTAATTAACTTTTTGGCTTTGCGTCGTAGCTCTACAAATTTCACCCGTTCTTCATCATTTTGTGAGGATTTTAATCTATCATTGGCAAATTTTTTAGCAAGCAGGCAGTTTGAAATATCTTTATTCCACCATTTGGGCTTATTATTATGGCCTGGACGCCGTATTTTCGATGGTATGCAGTCTTGCACTGCTGTTAGGGAAGTGGTTTCGAATAACTTCCAAGATGTATTGATGTCGATATTGTTAATTAAAAAGCTCCAGTCAGTTTCTTTAAAAATAGCTCTAAGTTTATGGAAGTTTGCTTTCTTGAAATTAGGGACTTTTTCGATGCTACTATTTGGTTCGTTACTAGTAAACTTTAAAGTGAAAGTTATCGTACGATGGTCGCTGTTACTGAATTCATCACCAACATTCAAATTCTCTATCAATTCTTCTTTTGTTGCAAGTACAATGTCAAGAACGTTATTACCACGGGTCGGCGTTCGAACAAATTGATAAAGCGAACTCTCTTGCAAGTTCGTATACAAGTCATGTCCGGAGTGTGAAGTAAGAGTATCGCCCCACTTGGTCACAGGTAAATTAAAGTCGCCAAAAATTACGGTATCTTGTGAGTTACTTACATCTGCAATTTGTTCGTAAATTTCTCGGTCAGTTTGCACTGATTGAGCTGGAGGTCTGTATATTAACGCAAGTATTTTTTGTACCTTTATTATTCTTTATTAGCACAAAAGATGTGTCGACGTTCACAATTTGAGGTTTTGACACGAGGGTCGGGTTAAGACTTTCTTTGATATAAAATAAAACGCCACCTCCATTTTTATTTATTCGGCTGTTCTCAAACATTACATAAACGGGAAGTGAATACTCTGCTAAAAAGTCTCTATCTTCTGTATTGAGCCAAGATTCTGTTATGCCAATCACATCATAATTTTCTGTAAACACTAGTTCCTCTAAATCTGAAAATTTATTGCGTATGCTACGAGCGTTTGAATAGAAAACCTTTAAAGTTGCGGTTTTAGAACTCACAGAACGTTCTTTCATCGAATTTTTGGTTCTGGTCGGATCTACATTTACATTCATGGCTGTCATCGGTCCTCGGTCGTTATCCCTGGCGGTTTTGAATTTGGGTCGTGTTGGTGGAGCTTTATCCAAATTCGCGGTTCTTGACGGATTAGTATTTAATTCCTTTGTAGGTTGCCGTCCTCGCTGTCTTCGGTCCTCCTTCCTGGTTGTCCTGTGCTGAGTCGATTTCTTCTCCGAAAATCCTTCACCGCATAGTTGAGAAGACGCCCAAAACGTGCTGCTCCCACCTGGTTCAGATGAACTCCATCGTCCGAAAACAAATAGTCATCGTAGTAGAAATTGTCCCAGGTGTCGACGAATCCCACGTTCTCCTTCCTGCAGAGGTTTGCTAGACAACGATTTGTGCTGGTGGCTATGTTGTAAAATCGGCTCTCTACACCGAGCCGGGGGACGATTCCTGAGACGATGATCCTTGATGAATTCTCCTTAAACGACTTGATCAGCTGCTGGTACTTTAAAAGCAAATCTTCCGACCGGGTTCGCTGTACATCGTTGGATCCAACGTGGATGACGTACATCGTATTAGCAGGGGCCAGCTTTGATACTTCGTCAACTGCTGCAACTACGTGGTGGGGGGAGGGGGGACGTGATGGGTAGCAGGCTTTGAGTACGGTAATTGTAATTGTAATTTAATTGGAATGTAATTAATTACACATGTTTAAGGTAATTGCAATTGTAATTGTAATTAGTTATTTCTATTTACATGTAATTATAATTGTAATTGCAATTATTGAGCTTTTAAATCAATAAAGTACTTGTATTTGTAATTGAGTATTTAGAAGAAGAAGAAGTATAATTACATGATACAAATATTACTGGAGTGAGTAATTCCACCCCCACTCCATAATCCACGTGTACTAGACGTGTGAGTGCCACGTCTCTGTAACATGTTCACTTCGCAGGCTTGGAGTAATTATAATTTAATTGGAATGTAATTAATTACACATTTTAAATTAATTGCAATTGTAATTGTAATTTGAATAATTAAAATTGAATAATTGTAATTGTAATTATATTTAGCATTTTGTTCCTTCCTTGTAACTGTAGTTGCAATTGTAATTGAATAATAGGGCAAGTAATTTTAATTGTAATTGACATAAAGCAAATGTAATTAGGCTACTCCAAGGCTGATGGGTAGGTCCAAAAACCTGTCCCTAGTACTATTCTTCTACTCTAAACTTTCCCTCTTACTAAAATGTCTGAGCCAGCACTGATAAAAAAGGTCAACCCTGTGGATCAAGACTGAAGAGACGGATTCACGAGCAAGTTCTATAGAAGAAGAAGCTGGCAACATAGATGATGATTTCAATAAGTCATGGGGAAGGAGAGGGGGGGGGGGGGGGGAGGGGTGACCCCCACCCTCAACCCATATTTTATCCCACGCTGAAATTATAACTAAAACCATGAAACATTCATTTCTCAAAATCTGGAGGAAAGAACATGAAAAATGAGAGTATAATATACCTTATCCCTATAATTACCCCAATAGACATTATTTTCCCCTTTTTATCTCCTTTAACCCTCCATTTTCCCTCATCCCCTTCTCACTAAGGGGGGGGGGGGGGTCGTGTTTAGCCTATAGATTGTTGAATAATAGGTAAGTAATTATTTCCTGCAGTCCTTGCTGTAAAACAATGTACTGTATATCAAGAAAACAATGAAACAAACAAATATATACAGTATACCGGTACATAAAAGTAAATGCTACAAATCTTGGCTGTCACACGGTCAAATATTACCCATAATTTGAACTACGTCACAATTTGATTTTTTCATACATTGGAGGCGTTTGGTGTTATGGTGAAATTAATAAACAAATATAATATAATTTGAACTATGCCACAATTTGATTTTTAGATACATTGGAGGCGTTTGGTGTTATGGTGAAATTAATAAACAAATATAATATAATTTGAACTATGCCACAATTTGATTTTTAGATACATTGGAGGTGTTTGGTGTTGTGGTGAAATTAATAAACAAATATAATATAATTTGAACTATGCCACAATTTGATTTTTAGATACATTGGAGGTGTTTGGTGTTGTGGTGAAATTAATAAAAAAATAATAATATAATTTGAACTATGCCACAATTTGATTTTTAGATACATTGGAGGCGTTTGGTGTTGTGGTGAAATTAATAACAAATATAATATACTGTAATAATAAAGACTATAAATAAAAGACTCTCCAGCCAACAGGCACCCAACACAAACACTGCAATACTCACCCCCTCACCCCAAGGCGAGTCAGCACTGGGCTCGTGCCGTATGTTGTGCTGACTAGACAGGAAGGACGTCAGAGATCTTGGTAACAGTAGAGATCCACATTACGAAAGACGAGTTTATTGTTATTAGTCTTTATTTGTGTAGGCCTTTGTGTAAAGATTGAGGTTTATACTTCACATTAACCTATGTCTTTGAAAGAAGAAAGTGATAAAATAGCCATTACAATGCTCTTTCATGTTAATTTCCTTGTATTCCTCCTCATATTCATTCAAGTCTTCTAACGAAATTACTCCGGTTTAACACCCTGAATTTTATTTCTAATTCCACAAGCTTGCTTTCCACAAATTTACAACCCATAACAGTTTCAGTCCAATTGTTACAACCATTTTATGAATGGAGGATGTCTTTAGGCACGTGGACTTTTTTGTTTCGTCTTTTGTTTTTCCTTTAAAGCCGGCGGTACATGAACATTTACAAGCCGACGATACATGAACACTTTAAAGCCAGTGGCACACGAGACCTTTAAAGTCAGTGGCACACGAGACCTTTAAAGCCAGTGGCACACGAGACCTTTAAAGCCAGTGGCACACGAGACCTTTAAATCCAGAGGCACATGAGCACTTTAAAGCCGGTGTCACATGCGCACTATAAAGCCGGCGGCACATGAGCACTTTAAAGCCGGTCACATGAGCACTTTAAAACCAGCAGCACATGAGCACTTTAAAACCAGCAGCACATGAGCACTTTAAAGCCAGCAACACACGAACACTTTAAAGCCGGCGACGCACGAACACTTTAAATGGCGGATGTATCGTTTTCACAGTATCAGAGTCCAAAATAGACCATGAGGAGCTCGATCTTCAATTCTCCATCTCCCATTATGACAGTTTGTATTTGCGTATCTCATAATCTTGAATGGATATAGTGCACTGTAACTGGGCAAGCAATACACACATTGCACACATCTCTCAAACTAATAAAAACACTGATATCGAACCCCTTCAATTAGCCGATAAATTTGGTCGTGTAACGTTTTAATTTTATTTGGAGAGCCTTTTCGTTTTTTAATCGTGTATATCACTAGTACCGGTAACTAATTTAGGCTAAGAGGTATAGCCTACTCAAGGATATAAATGGAGGCCTTAGTTTTCGAAGCTATCCCAAACTGCATCCAATCTTTTCTTTAATTTGTTTACCTAATATTTACATATGGGATTCCAGGGATTATATTAGTCCAGGATTTATGTCCTTGAGTGTACAAGATTTATGTCCTTGAGTGTACACAAGATTTACTGGTTTAATCACCAAATTTGAGCTGAACGTGGGTAGAATAAAAACGTTACGGTACTTAAGGGGAGATCTCTACTTGAGGAATTATTTTCTGGACCCCTTTCTCCCTCATGTTTAGCCCCATTGCTTTTGAGATTTTAAGATGTTCGCCCCATTAGTTTGGCGATTGTAAGAACTTTTGCCCCATTTTAAGACCTTTCGTCCCATTTAGGTGTCAATTTGTTCCTGGCGAGCGATAGCGAGCCTGTAATTTAAGAGGAACCGGCCTTTGGCCGGGAAATTTTTCTACCGAAAAATTTACAAATTTATCTAGAAAGGGAGCCTAGGGGGTGTAATTTTAAGCTTGATGGAGGACTAGGGAACAAACTAAATACCTCCCGTTAAACATATTTTTTGACTCCGATACTGTGACTCAACTTTTCAAGAATATCTGCTGCTAATATGATACTGCATAACAAAACTTTAGCCTACACCTATTTCTAGTTTTACTTAAATGTTCTTAGTGGGCCCGCAACTATTGCCCATCACGGTTACTTGAAATATATGACGAATATATGCGCATGATTGGGTATTATTGACATTAATATCTTTAAATGCCGTTAAGGGGAGGTATTTAGTTTGTTCCCTAAGTTTTCATCAAGCTTAAAATTACACCCCCCTAGACCCCCTTTCAAGATAAATTTGTACATTTTTCGGTAGAAAAATGTCCCGGCCGGAGGCCGCTTGCTCTTAAATTACAGGCTCGCTATCGCTCGCCAGGAAAAAATCGACACCTTAATGGCACGAAAGGTTTCAAAATTGACAGAAATGGGGCAAAATGTCTTAAAATGTCAAAACTACCAGGGCGAACGTCTTAAAATCTCAAAAGCAATGGGGCTAAACATGAGGGAGAAACGGGTCCAGAAAAAAAATCCCTCAAGTGGAAATCTCCCCTTAATGGCATTACGTTACCACACAGTCAAAGCATTTCTGGTTTCGGACACCGTTTTCTAATTTTCGAAGCATTTCTTTGGTCCGTGTTTTCTATCAGGGATGAATGATTTGCGAATTTGAAATGAGAATATATTTTCATCTAGGCAATTGCTGGCTAAAAACTCGTTGCATTAATTATGGCAATAGCACTACCCTACGTTTTACACCGAATTAGAATGTTATCGAGAACAACTAGCCAATACATCATACAATTACGAATGCAATAACTAAAACAATAAAATAACATCACATTTAGAATATATTTGCATTTCAACACCTTTTCATCCAGACGAATGGTTTGAAACCATTGAAAACTATATCGATCTCACAACACACACCTTAAATGGCTTGAAACTGTATCGAACCCTCAACATTAATTTAAATGGCTTGAAACTGTGTTGAACCCTCAGGATACAGGACGTTTCGTCATCGCGATCTCGGACGTTTCGTCACCATAATTAGCCACTAGCATTGTATTATGGGACGGTAAATATTTATCTGAAATTGTTTTTGGTAGATTCTGATATCGTTTGTCAAAACGTTGTCGGTAAACCTGACTTTTTGGACCGACAGCGATTTCAGTAAGTTTTATTTTGTTTTTTGTATTTTTTCCTTCAGATATAGTGCTGTTTTATACTGAAGAGGAGCGGAAATGAGTATTTACCCATTATCCAACAATCTAAAAACACGCCCCTATTAGACTATTTTTTTGTTTTTTTTAATGTTCTAGGCTATTAGCCTAACCTAACAACCTTACCTAACCTAACCTAGTATATGGGTGGGGGCTGCCGCCCCCACACCCCCGCTGGTTGGGTTACTTTTTTTTTTTTTTTTTTTTTTTTTTTTTTTTTTTTTTTTTTCTGTGCCATTAGCCTAACTTAACAACCTAACCTAACCTAACCTGGGTGGGGGCTACCGCCCCCACACCCCAGCTGGTTGGGTACTGGCTGAAAAACTGATTGTTTTACAGTAGC
Source organism: Paralithodes platypus (assembly GCA_032716605.1). Taxonomy (NCBI): domain Eukaryota; kingdom Metazoa; phylum Arthropoda; class Malacostraca; order Decapoda; family Lithodidae; genus Paralithodes; species Paralithodes platypus. The sequence continues at coordinate 2,940,013 of CM064573.1, forward strand.
CTAGGCCTATACATGTATTTTAGCGTTTTTTTTGTTTCTCCCTTGTAATACATTTCCGCTCTTAATACCATATATAGCAATGATGTATATGCTCTACCGGACCTATTAGGCCTAAACAGATCGATGGGCTAACTGTCGGTCCAAAACATCAGTATAACCACGTTGTCTTATATATAATACGATAGGCAGTTATCAATTCAATTTCTTGAACTTTTTAATATACAGCTTGGCACCAGTGGAATGTACACCCGTGCACATGTACACCCGTGCACATGTACATCAGGAAACACAGTCCTAACAGGGCATTGACATCTAAATCCGTTGCTGGGACATTTAAAGTGTTGGTTAATTGCTGTATCTGTTATATTGCTGTATTTGTTGATTTCACTAATGGAGTTTAGAAGTGAAGTTGGTTTAATTCTAGTTTCGCTTTCACAGCATACTCATACATTTCTATGGCTACTTTAGAGTTGTCATATACCATACTTAATTCCTATATAGCCTATGTCCAAAGCGGCGGAAATGCATTATAAGGAATTATACCTACTGTAAAAAAAAAAAAAAAAAAAAAAAAATCTCCCCATATGCGGCACCATAGCTATTACATAATACTAGGTTAGGTTAGGTAAGGTTGTTAGGTTAGGCTAATGTCGTTAATGTAGTTTATTATCATTATATTACGTCTTTTACCCAGCAATTTCCCTGATCTTCATAGTTGGTCGGGAAGCTATGCCTTTACAACGGCGCCTCCCTTTTGTCGCTGTGTACGTGAAACTAGAATTTTACCGTGAAGTTGGTTGGTGAGCAAATATAATATCATCAGTATTGTTTTATAGCATTATATCAGGACAATCAGGGTAATGCCAGAGAAATGTTCCACCTTCCTTAATTAAGGTGTCTGGTAATGTTTCTATATTTGGTCTGGGACATTGATGTCTCACACGAGAGCGCCTGTTGTTTAGGACGGACTTCCTTGTCACATGAGTAGCCTAAGGGGAGGTATCTAGTTTGTTCTCTAGACCTCCAAGCTTAAAATTACACCCCCTAAACCCCCTTTCAAGATAAATTTGTACATTTTTCGGTAGAAAAATGTCCCGGCCGAAGGCCAATTTCTCTTAAATTGCTCTAATTGCTCTTTCCATTCACATATGCATAGCCTACGTGAGTTGCAGTTGGGATGTGTGTACATGCTTAGATTGATATGCAGGATTCGAAGTTGCATAATAAATCGTAGGCAGTGCCCACCAACCTTTAACTGTCTTCGTGGTGCGATGTATAAGGTGTTGATTTTCGGTGTGATCATCCTGGGTTCGAATCCACGGACTGCCACATGTGTTTGTAAATTTCATTAATCGATTTTAGGAGTATGGTTGGTTGTTGGAAGGAACATAATAATTACAGGATCGCTATCGCTCGCCAGGAAAAAATCGACACCAGAATGACACGAAAAGTCTTAAAATTTACAGAAATGGGGCGAACGTTCTTAAAATTGCTAAACTAATGGGGCGAACGTCTTAAAATATCAAAAGCAATGGGGCTAAACCTGAGGGAGAAAGGAGTCCTGAAAAAAATCCCTCAAGTGGAGATCTCCCCTTAACCCCTTCAGACTCATATGACGCAGAGGTTGCCAGATTATCAATAAGAAATAGAGTTGGGTCACCTCAGTTGGGGTCACCTCGATGACTTGTCCGTATTGACGGATTTATGTCAGGAAACACAATGCACATTGTCGAAAAAACAACTTTCATGACAACTACTTATGATGATAAATCTTGAAAAAGTCACACATTGCGAGACAAAGGACAATTTAACGTTCCCGCCAAGCGCAAAAAACACGAGAATGGAGTGACATGAAGCGAAATGGAACGATATGTTTCAGTATATTTCGCTACATTCCGCTTTCTTTCGTACTTTAGTGACATCCTGAGCGAGAAAATACATTGGAGTGGTTTATGAGTTTGGAATAAAGTTACTAATAATGCCTGTTGGCCTAATAAACATAGTGGTGACGAAATGGGTCGGAATTTTGGTGACGAAACGGGTTGGTCACGAAACGTCCATACCCCCAACCTTCACACCACTAAGACCTATCAGACCTTGCGACAAAGGATTGTTTATCTAGAACGTATAATTGTCAATGGACCACTTGCAAGTTTCAGACTATAAGGAAGTTGGAGCCGTACACATCAATATCAAACAAATACAATAATAATGTAGGATTCTGCTGGATAGAAAGTATGATTCATTTGATTTAATGAGGTAAAAAATGTGATACAACAACCGTATTTTAGCTGGTCATTCTGCTAAATATTGATGCCCTCGGGTCAGGTGAAGGTATTGAGGGATAAGCGGCATAAGCCTTTATAGTCAAGGAAATGGGTGCAAGAATTGCTCACAAGGTGATACAAGCATGAAACTTCCCGGAAATGTTCACAAGGACCTACTTTACAATTTCAGAGCAGGAGCCACCGAGATTTCTATATTGCATAGCAACGGTTGCTAGGCAAAGCATTTTCCTTAGCAACCGGCAGCAACGATGCAGTTTCTGAACTACTATGAAGTGTTATGACTTTGTACTTTTATTTATTTTCCTATATTCACTCCTAAAATGGTTCAAAAGATGTATAAAAGCATATATATCTATATAATAGAGTGAATGTCAGCACACAACCAGGGCACACTGGTGACATCACTGCTGTGTAACTCAGCATGGGGTTCAGTGCCAGCTGATCTAGATATACTAGTACTTTAATAAGTACTAGTATATCTAGATCAGTGTCCCAAATGCTATCTAACAGCCCCAAATCCACTAGCTACTAAACTGTAGTTTGTAGTTGGTAGATGTAAGTTAGATAGCCGCGCCTGAATTGACAGGATGTGCCAGTGCGGGAGAGCCGAGCCAAGGATAACGGGGCTTAAGAATTACCCGGAAGGTGTACAGATCGCACGGGACTTAAATGGCACTGGATGAACGATCGGGCTAGGTGTAGGGAAACTGAACCTAGTTGTATCCCATAAAGGAATGTGTGCAACAGATGTATTTGATAAAGGTGGTAAAAGGATAAGCCCTCGGCCTTAATCATATTTTGTTTCCCGTTTCAGCAAGTTTAATATATTTGATCTGCGCACAGTGATAGTCAAGACGTACTGAATATTCACAGAAATGGCCAGTGCCTCATCTTCATCTGTTCAAGCAACTGATTGGACTATCTGTGTTTTTTGTCAACTGGACACCAAAGAGTCTCTCATATCACCAACTGACAGAGGCTATGAAACCATAGTAGACAACATCACACAGTTTAGTAACCTTGACTCAATGCCAATCAAAATCAATCTGGCACGACTTGACCATGAGAATGGTATTCAATTAACATTGAAAGAACAGAATGCAAAGTGGCACAAATCTTGTTATCAGAAGTTTTCACATACCAAACTGGAACGCGCAACACGAAAGCACAAGTCTGAGGAAGATGGGACTGCTTCAAAACGAATTTTCACACGTAGCACTAGCAGTGGTGGTGATACTGCCTCAAGTGGAACAGTTGGCAGCAATTGTCCCAAATGCTTCTTTTGTTCCCAGCAGCAAACAAAGGAGAACCTCCGCGAAGTCTGTACATTTCAACTAGATTTTCGTGTGAGGAAATGCGCACATGATCTACAAGATGAAAATCTTCTTGCATAATTAAGTGCAGGAGACCTTATTGTCCAGGAGGCAAAGTATCATGCAAACTGCCTTACAAACCTGTACAATAGAGCACGTGCAAAGGTATCACAGGATCAGGATGCCTCAGATGACCAGACATGTAAAGGAATTGCTTTGGCTCAGCTGATTTCCTACATTGAGGAGAAGAGGCAAGATGAGGATGTGAAGGTGTTCAGACTTGCAGATCTTGTGAAGCTCTACACTGACAGGCTAAATCAACTTGGAGTGGATGTTACTGCACGAGTAAACAGTAAGCATCTGAAAGACTGCATTCTCATGCATCTCCCAAGGATGAAAGCTTACAAAGAAGGACGAGATGTGTTCATGGCTTGTGAAGAAGATGTTGGCTCTATTCTCCGAGAAGGATACCAGACTGATCGAGACGAGCAGAGTGTCATGATGACCCAAATTGCTGAAATGATCCGACAGGACATCTTCGCACACAAAATAACATTCTCTGGATCGTTTGGCCATAACAGCCAAGTGGAGTCTGTTCCACGGTCCCTTTTGTCACTGGTCAGCATGCTTATCAATGGTTCAAACATCACAGATCAAACATCCAACACAACTATCAGCCAACCAATACTATCTATTGCTCAGCTGTTGGTGTACAACAGCATCAAGAGACACAGGGATTCTGTGAGAAATCCACAAGTATATCACAGCAAAGATCGTGAAACGCCACTACCCGTCTATGTAGGTCTTAAGGCTCATGCACTAACCAGAGATAGAAAGTTGATTGAGAGTCTATATACTCTTGGTATGTCGGCATCATACAACCGCACAATGGACTTGATCACATCATTGGGTAATAACGTCTGTGACTATTACCATCAGACTGGCACAGTCTGTCCTCCTCAACTTCGCAAAGGGCATTTCATCACCAGTGCTGCAGACAACATCGACCACAACCCTAGCTCTGCGACATCTAAAAGTTCATTCCATGGCACCAGCTTGTCCTTGTTCCAGAATCTCACTCCGCGAGATGTCTGTGAAGATGAAGACAATGGCCAAGGATTCACTAATTCAATAACTCAAGAGAGGGGGTTGAGGAAAATGAGCGACTTGCCCCTTTCGTACACTGAACTGAAACCAACACGGTTGCCAAAAAATTACGTCTTTGTCCCACCCATCCCTGCAGACCTGGCTTCTTCCAACACCCCTTTGACCAAGGACATGGACAAGGAATATGACTGGCTGAGTCATGTTGAGAAACATCATGCAGATGACATATCAGCAGAGGCGACTTTGTCTTGGGCAGCATACCATGCCAGCAGAGTGCCAGACCCAGACATTCTGCCATCTGTGAATGCCATGATGCCTCTCTTTGTTGAGGAAGCCAGCTCACCATCTATGCTTCGGCATTGCATGGAAGTGGTGAAGTCAGCAGTTTATCACCTCAACCCTGGCCAGACTCCAGTGATTAGTGGGGACCAACCTCTGTATGCTACACTGAAGAAGCTGCAATGGAATATGTCCGAACTGTATGGTGAGGACAAGTTTGTAATGCTTATGGGGGGTCTACACACTGAAATGACAGGCTTGAAAGCTTTGGGTCATTGGCTTGATGGAAGTGGTTGGGTGGAAGTTCTCCAGGAAGCTGATGTTGCCACACCAGGCATTGCGGAGTCCTTCCTGAAGGCATCACATGTGACTCGAACCCGTCATGCTCACCAAGTCACTGCATGTGCATTGTACATCCTTCTCAAGAAGGCTTATGATGGATATGTTGCAAACAATTCCGAAGAATCCACAGACACTTTCAGCACATGGTGTGAACGGCGAAAAGCTGAAAGTCCTCAGTTCATGTACTGGCATACGAGTCTAGAGCTGGAACTTCTCTTGTTCACATTTGTGCGATCACTACGTACTGGTGACTTTGATTTGTATGTGGATACATGAAGAAATTGACACCTTGGTTCTTCAGTCTCAACCACACCCACTACGCACGTTGGATGTCCGTACATGTGCGTGACATGAGCAGTCTATCTCACACTCATCCAGATGTTGCCAAAGAATTTCAGCAAGGCAAGTTTGTTGTGGCAAAATCCCAGAGAAAATTCTCCCTCATTGCTGTCGATCACTGCCATGAACAAAACAATGGAGTAATGAAGGATGAAGGCGGAATCATCGGGCTTACCCAGGATGCAAACTCCCTCTTGAGATGGGCAGTGGCAGGACCAGAACTTGTCAGAGTAATTTCTGAGTTTGAAGCGACCATGGTAGGGAAACAACAAAGTTCTGGGCAAAGAAACCATCATGAACAAACCCGGTCAACCCAGAAGTTGTTTGCTGGACAGGTTCAGGCGGTAGTTAGTGTAATGGAGGACATGGGGAGCCCATTTGAGGAGGAAGGGCAGGACCTTCTCAGACTCCATACAAAGGACATCATGGATGAGCAGTCAGTCGAGTGTCTAACCACTCTCGCATCAAAGGGTCAGGAGCAGTATGCAACATTTGTGGAAGAGCGGCTCAGAACAAATACTAAGCCAATCACAGCAACAATTACCAGGAACAAGGTGGTACTGTTCAATGTCCAAGGCAAACGATCAAACAAATCAGGGGACAAAGTCAGTCTCCTCAAAAGTTAATCTTCGCTGTTTGCAAGTCTGTATGTTGCATGCCAGACAAGGAAAGGTGACTTGAACAATTTCTTCAATCATGAAAACCTTCCATTTCCTCCATCTCAATTTTTACGGGCAATTGTTGTCTGGCAGCTTCAAAATACAAGTTCCACAAGAATTAAACTTCTTAACACAATCTAAGTTCGATCTAGTTTCCGATGCCAATGACAAAATATCCCAAAATATCACCAGAAAAAAACTTGCTCATGGAAAATTGCCGGAAAAAGTGCTCGTGTGACAGTGACTTAAGGGGAGGTATTTAGTTTGTTCCCTAGACCTCCATCAAGCTTAAAATTACACCCCCTTGAGTCCCTTTCAAGACAAATTTGTACATTTTTCGGTAGAAAAATTTCCCGGCCGAAGGCCGGTTCCTCTTAAATGTCTTCGTGGTGCGATGCATAAGGTGTTGATTTTCGGTGTGAGCATCCTGGATTCGAATCCACGGACTGCCACATGTGTTTGTAAATTTCATTAATCGATTTTAGGAGTATAGTTGGTTGTTGGAAGGTACATAATAATTACAGGCTCGCTATCGCTCGCCAGGATAAAATCGACACCTGAATTGCACGAAAGGTCTTAATATGGGGTGAAAGTTCTTAAAATCGCTAAACTAATGGGGTAAACTTTTTATAATATCAAAAGCAATGGGGCTAAACATGAGGGAGAAAGGAGTCAAGAAAAAAATCCCTCAAGTGGAGATCTCCCCTTAAGGAAAGGGTCGATAAATGTAGCCTACAGCCTATAGTTTATTCGCTGTAAGTAGGCGAGAAATCATGACCTCTATCCTCTGTAACTCAAAAAGGGCTAGAGCAAAGTGGCTGTAAATTTCCACATCTATTCCTTGACTGACTCTTCCCAAATGGTAGAAATATTAGCTCGATTACTCTAGTCGTTTTTGAGTTACAGAGGTTAGAGGTCATGATTTCTCGCCTACTTACAACGAATTGACTATAGTCTGTTTCTTTCCAGTTGATGGTAAATGGTCTTCCTCTTGATTTCTGACCTATTATAAAGATTGTGTAGTGACATAAGTTGTTAATTAAGAAAGCTTGGTATTAATATGATAGAAAGACTAGGCCTAGTAGGCCTAGTTTCATATTTTCCCATTAGCCTAACTATCGAGAACAAAAGTTAGCCTATTAAGGGATTCAATTTACCGTCAGATGAAAGGAAACCGAATTTAGTATTCCGTGGCATTGTGTATATCAGTTGCACTAGCACACACTCTGAATGATGATAAACTTGCTGCACATTTACACTATATATTCCACGGAACAGTAAACAGCCTGAACGCGCGCCACAAGAGGATTGTTACTACTGGATGCAGCGTTACCTAGAGTAGTAGAGAACATCACAAACACCGCTACATTCATCCGCACAAACCGCTAGAGTATCGCTAGATAGAAGAACACGACGAATATCACTACAAAAATGGCACGATCTAAAGAATATCACTCAAATTATTCACACACATCTAGAAAATAGCAAAAATTAATGTTGCTAAAGGCTAAAAAAATCACCAGAGATAAAAATAATCAACTCCAGATCTAGCGCTAAAGTAGCTAAATTGGCAACGCTGATAAGGGTGTTTGTGGGAAGGAGAGAGAGAGAGAGGGGGGGAGGGGTAGGGGAGGGAGGGGGGGACCGAGTACCTGAGTGAGTCTGCCACGAACGATTCCTGTGAGCTGCGGGGCGGGGCGGGACGGGGGGGTTTGTGGGGTGGATTCCCACAAGTTAACCCCTTCTGTACCGGCGACGTTCTATTTAACTTTATTCTGGCTGCTGTTAGCCGAGTATATTCAGCTTAAAAAGGGCCGATAGCAATTATCAGGCTTCGAACTACCTCTTTTAAGTTGGGGGGGGGGGAGGTAGTTGTGGGGGGGGGGGTTCTCACAAGTTAAGAGGGGGGATGGCCTGGTTTATCTAGTCCCCTTCTCCCTCGTGTTTAGCTCCATTGGTCTTTAGATTTTAAGACGTTCTGCCCATTAGTTTGGCTATTTTAAGACTTTACGCCCCATTTCTGTGTCAATATTAAGACCTTTCGTGCCATTTAACATAAGAACATAAGAAAATGGGAGTCTGCAAAAAGCCGATCGGCCCATACAAGGCAGATCCCTGTCACACCCAACCCCAATTACAAGGCCCAATTATAGACCCATCTCACTAATACCTTGAGTACTGACCCCACCAAAACGGTCAGAGATTAACACAAGATTACGGGGGTCTGCTGAGCGCCGATTGGCCCACACCTGGTAGATCCCCCTCACACCCAACCCATCTCGTCCATATGCCTATCTAATTTTATCTTAAAGCTCCCTATCGTTCTTGATCCCACTATATCACTTGGTAGCCTATTCCACCCAGCTACAACTCTGTTACCAAACCAATATTTGCCTATCTTTTCTGAAACGAAATTGATCTAATTTGAAACCATTTGTACGAGTTATTTCGCTATCACTGAGCTTTAGTACATTTTTCATGTCCCCTTTATTAATTCCACTAACCCACTTGAATACCTCTATCATGTCACCTCTAACTCTGCGTCTCTCTAACGAATGTAAGCCTAATTTCTTCAACCTTTCTTCATACGGAAGATTTCTAATATTATGGATAATTTTTGTCATTCTACGTTGTACTCTCTCCAATGAATCTATGTTCATTCTGTAATAAGAACACCAAAATTTAACAGCATAATCCATATGGGGTCTCACTAATGACAAGTAAAGTTTTAAGATAACATCAGCAGTTCTGTTACTCACACTCCTAGAGATGAATCCGAGAATCCTGTTTGCCTTGTTACGAACGCTTATACATTGTTTTCTAGGCTTCAAATCATTGCTAACAAACACAACTAGATCTTTCTCACAGTCTGAGTTTTCTAATTCCATATTAGCTAGTTTATATTTAAAATTTGGATGCATCTTCCCTATCTAATACCTTGCATTTGTCAATGTTAAACTTCATCTGCCATTGTACTGACCATTCGTGTAAGGTATCTAGATCCCTTTGGAGGCACTCTATATCTCTAACTGAATCAATTTTTCTCCCCATTTTGGTATCGTCTGCAAATTTACTTATCCTACTATTTAGGTGTCGATTTTTTCCTGGCGAGCTATAGCGAGCCTGTAATTTTAAGACACTTTTCTACCGAATAATGTACACTCGGTCAGAAAAGTATCTGCACCCCTACGTTGATCAACTGGTGTATACAGCCACGGATATAGGAGGCCGTGATACAGCTCGGTAGGGTTAGCACCTCTGCCTGCAACTCTATCCATGTATCAGAGACAATCCTCTCTGACACATGGATATAGTTCGAAGCAGAGGTGCCAACCCTATCGAGCTGTACACATCAAATGATCAGTGTAGGGGTGCAGATACTTCTTTGACCGAGTGTACATTTTTATCTTGAAGGGGGGTCTAGGGGGTGTTTTTTACAGGTTGATGGAGGTCTAGGGAGGAAACTAAAAGTATTATAAAGATACAAACAAGAAGCAAATAAATACCGCCATCTCCCCTTAACCCCTTCTGTACCGGCGACGTCATTTTAACTTTATTCTGGCTACTATTAGACGATTTCATTCAGCTTAAAAAGGGCCTCCAGCAATTAACAGGCTCCAAACTATTTCTCTTAAGTGTGTGTGTGTGTGTGTGTGGGGGGGGGGGGGGAGAAGGTGGTTGGGAGGGGATGATTCTCACAAGTTAACCCCAGGCTCCAAACTATCTCCCTTAACCATTTTTACTACCACAGATCCTTCTTAAACTGCATAAAATCGTCTAAATATAGCTAGAATGCAATTGAAAAAGACGTCGCCGGTACAGAAGGGGTTAATACTGTGAAAATCATGATGCGTTTTGACAATATAGTTCTGGCTACCATTAGACGCTTTTATGCAGCTTAGGAAGGCTCTGTGGGAATTCGAAGGGGAATGACTCGCAGTTTGATTTTTTTTTTTTTTTTTTATAAATAACACCCCGTTCTTAACATTAATCATCAGCTACAATGATCCATAATATTATAAATCTACCATATGAAGAAAGGTTGAACAAATTAGGCTTACATTCGTTAGAAAGACGCAGAGTTAGAGGGGATATGATAGAAGTGTTCAGGTGGTTCAGTGGGGTAAATAAAGGAGACATGAAAAATGTACTGAAGCTCAGTGATAGCGAAAGAACTCGAACAAATGGTTATAAATTAGATAAATTTCGTTTCAGAAAAGATATAGGCAAATATTGGTTTGGTAACAGAGTTGTAGATGGGTGGAATAGGCTACCAAGTGATATAGTGGGATCAAGAACGATAGGGAGCTTTAAGATAAAATTAGATAGGCATATGGACGAGATGGGTTGGGTGTGAGGGGGATCTACCAGGTGTGGGCCAATCGGCGCCCCCGTTATCTTGTTAATCTCTGACCGTTTTGGTGGGGTCAGTACTCAAGGTATTAGTGAGTTGGGCCTATAATTGGTCCTTGTAATTGGGGTTGGGTGTGACAGGGATCTGCCTTGTATGGGCCGATCGGCTTTTTGCAGACTCTCATTTTCTTATGTTCTTAAACCCCAGTGCACTTGAATAAACTAATGAAAGCATATGGTCCTCCCGGGATTCGAACTCGGGACACCACACCCAGAACATAAGCATCTAAACCATTACACCACCAACAACACGGATGATTTGTTACAGGTTAGGAAGGCTGAGTGGGCATTATGAGGGTAAAGACCATCTCAATTAACCCTCTGACATCCTTATACCCTTCCTAATCTGAATAAAACAGTCTAATAATAGCCAAAAAGCAAACCATATTATATGAGTAATAGGAACTTGATAGGGTTAACGCTGAACCCTTTCTGTACCGGCGAGTCATTTTAAATTAGTATAGCCCCTTTGAGACGATTTGTACAGTTTAAGAAGGACCTGTGGTAGTAGAAAGGGTTAAGCGAGATAGTTACATGCCTGTTAATTACTAGAGGGCTTAAGGGGGCATCTCCACTTGAGGGATTTTGTTCTTGACCCCTTTCTCCCTCATGTTTAGCCCCATTGCTTTTGATATTATAAAACGTTTGCCCCATTAGTTTAGCGATTTTAAGAACTTTCACCCCATATTAAGACCTTTCGTGCAATTCAGGTGTCGATTTTATCCTGGCGAGCGATAGCGAGCTTGTAATTTAAGAGGAACCGGCTTTCAGCCGGGACATTTTTCTATCGAAAAATGTACAAATTTATCTTGAAAGGGGGTGTAGGGGGTGTAATTTTAAGATTGATGGAATTCTAGGGAACGAACTAAAAACCTCCCCTTAAACTCGTCCAATAGTAGCCAGACAAAAAAGTTTAAAAAGGACGGCACCAGGACTGAAAGGGTTAATCCATATCGGGAATAAACAACCTATAAACTCCATCACTGTCACTACTACAACTATCCTCTGTTCCATATCTTGAAAGCACTTCACCCCTAACCTTCATCCCGTATTCTGTTCGTAAGCTGATCACGTGATGCTTCTGTCCCGGCCACGCGAACTGTTCCTGTGAGTTACGGAGACGGGGTAGGGAGGGGTGATGGGAGGGAGGGAGGGAGGGAGGGAGGGAGGGGTGAAGGAAGGATGGGAGGGAGGGAGGGGTGAAGGAAGGATGGGAGGGAGGGGTGAAGGAAGGATGGGAGGGAGGGAGGGGTGAAGGAAGAATGGGAGGGAGGGAGGGAGGAGGGGGGAGGGAGGGAGGGAGGGAGGGAGGGAGGGAGGGGAGGAAGGATGGAGGGAGGGAGGGGAGGAAGGATGGAGGGAGGGAGGGGAGGAAGGATGGAGGGAGGGAGGGGTGAAGGAGGGATGGGAGGGAGGGAGGGATGGGTGAAGGAAGGATGGGAGGGAGGGAGGGGTGAAGGAGGGATGGGAGGGAGGGAGGGGTGAAGGAAGGATGGGAGGGGGGTGAAGGAAGGATGGGAGGGAGGGGGGGGTGAAGGAGGGAGGGGAGGGAGGCAGGGGTGAAGGAGGGGTGAAGGAGGGAGGGGAGGGAGGGAGGGGTGAAGGAAGGATGGAAGGGAGGGAGGGGTGAAGAGGGATGGGAGGGAGGGAGGGAGGGTGTGAAGGAAGGATGGGAGGGAGGGAGGGGTGAAGGAAGGATGGGAGGGAGGGAGGGGTGTGAAGGAAGGGATGGGAGGGAGGGAGGGGTGAAGGAAGGATGGGAGGGAGGGAGGGGTGAAGGAAGGGAGGGAGGGAGGCAGGGGTGAAGGAAGGATGGGAGGGAGGGAGGGGTGAAGGAAGGATGGGAGGGAGGGAGGGGTGAAGGAGGGATGGGAGGGAGGGATGGGTGAAGGAAGGAGGGTGGGAGGGAGAGGGTGAAGGAGGGTGGGAGGGAGGGAGTGAAGAAGGAAGGAGGGCGGGAGGGAGGGAGAGGGTGAAGGAGGATGGGAGGGAGGGATGGGTGAAGGAAGGATGGGAGGGAGGGAGGGGTGAAGGAGGGATGGGAGGGAGGCAGGGGTGAAGGAGGGATGGGAGGGAGGGGTGAAGGAGGGATGGGAGGGAGGGAGGGGTGAAGGAAGGATGGGAGGGAGGGAGGGGGAAGGAAAGGATGGGAGGGAGGGAGGGGTGAAGGAGGGATGGGAGGGAGGAGGGGTGAAGGAAGGATGGGAGGGAGGGAGGGGTGAAGGAGGGATGGGAGGGAGGCAGGGGTGAAGGAGGGATGGGAGGGAGGGGTGAAGGAGGGATGGGAGGGAGGGAGGGGTGAAGGAAGGATGGGAGGGAGGGAGGGGTGAAGGAAGGATGGGAGGGAGGGAGGGGTGAAGGAGGGATGGGAGGGAGGGAGGGGTGAAGGAAGGATGGGAGGGAGGGAGGGGTGAAGGAGGGATGGGAGGGAGGGAGGGGTGAAGGAAGGATGGGAGGGAGGGAGGGGTGAAGGAAGGGAGGGAGGGAGAGGTTTATAATTTGTTTATGTTTCTATTCTCGCCTGTCACGGCTTGTTCATTGGTTGCCATGTGTATCTCTCTCTCTCTCTCTCTCTCTCTCTCTCTCTCTCTCTCTCTCTCTCGTTCGTGTGTTTGAGTGCTTGTTTATTTACTTTATCCCTTATTAGCATGCCGTCCCACTTAATGTTGTCATTAGTATTCTTATAAGGGAGCCCACCTCGCTTTTTCTCTCTCTCTCTCTCTCTCTCTCTCTCTCTCTCTCTCTCTCTCTCTCTCTCTTTTTGGCTTGTATACATTCGGAACCATTCAGCCTACTGTTTTAAGACGTTTACCCCCATTCAGGTGTCAATATTTTCCTGACGAGCGGTTGTGAGCCAGCATATATATATATGTATTGACAGCAGGCTAAAATTGTACATTTTTCGATAGAAAAATGTCTCCGGCGAAGCCGGATTTCTCCATACAATGTTGGCTCGCTATCGCTCTCCAGGAAGAAATTGACACCTGGATGGGGATAAACGTCTTAAAACAGTTGGTTGAATGGGGCCGAATGGATACAAGCCAGAGAAAAGGAGAAAAAGAGAAACAAAAAGCAGGTGACCCCCCCTAATGTCTGTAATATTTGTTGTTCTTGTTGTTGCTTTTGTGTCACTCTTGTTTGGTTACTTAGTGTTGTATTGTTTGTTAGGACTAGCCTTTCTATTACTTGTTTGGTTGTTTAGTATTTAACCCTTTGATAGGTCTGCTTGCTTTATTTAACCCTTTGATAGGTCTGCTTGCTTTATTTCTATCACTGTTGTTTACTTGTTTAGAGTGTTTTATTGTTTAGGCCCGTTTTCTTTCCATCACTTGTTTGGTTGTTTAGAGTGTTATTGTTTAGGCCCGTTTTCTTTCCATCACTTGTTTGGTTGTTTAGAGTGTTTTATTGTTTAGGCCCGTTTTCTTTCCATCACTTGTTTGGTTGTTTAGAGTGTTTTATTGTTTGTGCCCGTTTTCTTTCCATCACTTGTTTGGTTGTTTAGAGTGTTTTATTGTTTAACCCCGTTTTCTTTCCATCACTTGTTTGGTTGTTTAGAGTGTTATTGTTTGTGCCCGTTTTCTTTCCATCACTTGTTTGGTTGTTTCGTGTTTTATTGTTTTATTTGTATTATTTATTATTATTTATTATTTTTGTATTATTATTATTTTATTAATTATTATTTATTGCCTTATTTATTTGTGTATTTGTTAATTGATCGTGTATTTAGCTCTTCGTTTCTCTCTCCCCTTTGTATTATTCCACGTGCCTATATTTATTGTTCTGATTATCTGAAGTTAGGTTTTGTCTATCATAATTATCTCTGCCAACGAAGATGGACGGAGGTCATGTTTACCCCTCCGTTTGTTTGTTTATCTGTAAACAAGATATCTCACAAAGTTATGAATCGATTTTCATTAGGTTTGGTGAGCAGATGGGATATGCGCCAAGGAAGAAGTGATTGAATTTGGGAGGCGATCCGGAGATATTCACGAACTTTGGTGGCCAGAGAGGATATATGCCAAGAAAGAAGTGATTCAATTTGGGAGGCGATACGTGGATTTTCACTAAATTTGGTGGGCATATAGTATAGACAATCCGGATCATATCCTGGAATCCATTTTTCTTTCGAAGATTTTTACACATTTGTCTTGAAAGGGGGTCTAGGGAGTGTTTTTAAAAGCTTGATGAAGGTCTAGCGAGGAAACTAAAAGCTTGATGAAGGTCTAGCGAGGAAACTAAAAGCTTGATGAAGGTCTAGCGAGGAAACTAACAGATAAACGACTATATAAATAAATAGACCCCAAAAATGCCAGCGTAGGCGGAGGTATGAGCTCTACCGTGTTCCCTTCGTGTTAGTTGGTGTATTTCAGCTGACGGTAAATTGTCATGTCCGCCTCTTGTTTACTCAGTTATTACGAAGCTTTTGAAGCGAAATATGTTGTTAAGTATGAAAAATTGGTTAATATTTTATCATTAATTAACGGGAGACGGACGGTATTTTTTTTTTTCTCTTGATTAATTTATTCCTTTATTTCTCGGTTTCCTCTCTAGACCTCCATTAAGCTTAGAAAAATAGTCCCGAGCCCCCCCCCCCCCTTCAAAATAAATGTGTAATTTGTTCAGTAGAAAAATGTCCCGTTCCTCTTAAAATTTCAGGCTCGCTGTCGCTCGACAGGAAATAATCGACACCTAAATGGCACGAAAGGTCTTAAAAATGACAACGAAATTGGGCGAAAGGTGTTAAAATCTCCAAACTAATGGGCCGAACGTCTTATAATCTCAAAACAAATGGGGCTTAACACGAGGGAGAAAAGGGACCAGAAAAACGACCCATCTCCCCTTAATGTCAACAGTCCATCAGCCTCACCGGGGAGATCTCCACTTGAGGGTTTTTTTTCTTGACCCCTTTCTCCCTCATGCTTAGCCCCATTATTTTGACGATTTTAAGGACTTTCAACCCATTTCTGTCAATTTAAGACCTTTCGTGCCATTTAGGTGTCGATTTTATCCAGGCGAGCGATAGCGAGCCTGTAATTTAAGAGGAACCGGCTTTCAGCCGAGACATTTTTCTACCGAAAAATGTACACATTTATCTTGAAAGGGGGTCAAGGGGGTGTAATTTCAAGCTTGATGGAAGTCTAGGAAACACACTAAAAATCTCACCTTAAATATCGATGAATCAGTTGCTAAGGGAGTCAATTTACCATCAGCTGAAAAGAAAAAAAAATAAAGTTTATTATATTATTTATTGCATATTTATTTTGCTTGTATCCTTCTACTTCTTAAGCCGGTGTCACACGAGCGCTTTTTCCGTCAATTTTCCATGAGCAAGTTTGTTCTGGTGATAGATATTTAGGGATATTTTTTCATTGGAATCGGAAACTAGATCGACGTTAGATTATGTTAAGTAGTTTAATTCTTATGGAACTTGTATTTTGAAGCTGCCAGACAACAATTGCCCGGAAAAATTGACGGAAAAATTTACGGAAAAATCGCTCGTGTGACACCGGCTTTATTGTTTCTTTAATATATGCTGATAATTATGTTAAGAGTGACAATAACGTTTATACTTAAGGGGAGACGACTCGCTTTTCTAGACCACCTTCTCCCTCATCTTTAGACCCATTAGTTTGGCGATTTTATGAACTTTCGCCCCATTTCTGTCAATTTTAAGACCTTTCCTGTCAATTAGGTCTCGATTTTTCCCTGTCGAGCGATAGCGAGCCTATAATTTAAGAGGAATCGGCCTTCGGCCAGGACATTTTTCTACCGAAAAATGTACAAATTTATCTTGAAAGGGGGTCTAGGGGGCTTCGTTTTAAGCTTGATAGAGGTCTAGCGAGGAAACTAGAAAAATAATAAATAAATAAAAAAATTGACCAAAAAGTGAAGGATCTAAATATAGCCCATCTCAGTAACACCCCGTTCTAAACATTAATCATCAATTACAAACCCCAATGCACTTGAATAAGCTAATGAAAGCATATGGTCCTCCCGGGATTCGAACTCGGGACACCACACCCAGAACATAAGCACCTAAATCATTAAACCACCAAACTCCTTGATCCCCGACGGGTGGCCACGAATGAATCACCTCCGAGGCAATACGACATGTAATTAATCTACATAACAGTATGGATAGTAGCATATTGTTTATCTATCTATTTCGTTATGATTTCGGTGCATCTGACTTTAATTTCCTTATCTTATCTCACTGACAATCGAGTGAGATAATAATAATCACTGATAAACTATCCGCATACGTCGAGATAGTGATATAATTCTCATACACAAGATGATACTCA